>OZ018334.1:79292428-79892428 GCA_963969495.1 Ceratothoa steindachneri
TATATACTATATATATATATATATATATATATATATAATATATATATATATATATATATATATATAATATATATATATATATATATATATATATATATATATATATATATATATATATATATATATATATATATATATATATATATATATATATATATATATATATATATATATATATATATATATATATATATATATATTATATATATATATATATATATATATATATATATATATATATATATATATATATATATATATATATATATATATATATATATATATATATATATATATATATATATATATATATATATATATATATATATATATTTTTAATAATAGTCTGAATTTCCCCTCCTTTCCATCTTTTAGTCTTCTTATATATATATATATATTTTTAATAATAGTCTGAATTTCCCCTCCTTTCCATCTTTTAGTCTTCTTATCCAGGCACTAACTAATTTAACTTTACACAGCACAATCATGTGATTAAATAGTCCCACATTTATACTTCCAATACCTTTCACAACAAATACACCGCGCAACATATTTTCATTTACTAGGCACAGATCAATCATACTCTTAAATTCTCTCCCTCTGCATTACCCAACCCATGTGAATTTATATACATCTTTGTGCTGAAAGAATGCGCTTGCTACACATGTTCCTTTCAGCATAGAACCCTACCCCCCTCTTTCCAACTGTACCAAAAGCTCCAGTTATCCCCTCTCTCATTCTGTCACGGCTTTATCCATTCATAACTTCTACAACAATCAACCTACACAATTCTATCACCACTCACCCTAAGTCATCCCAGAACCTCTCTTTCTCAGCTTTACTTCTATCACTACAACCATGCACAGTTTCACTCTTGCAAATCTCAACTTTACCTACCTAATTCTTTAACTCACACATTCATACTTAACCATTTACCTCTGGGAAATTACTATTTTCTTCCAACCCAGTATAGAAAATACAAACAAACCCCCTAAAATCAGATAAAAAGGTTAGTTACCAGGTTTTGTTTTTAGTTTAGAACTAATAAGATTCCACTTTTAGGTACATACCAGAAAACCTCTCAATGTCATAAAGAACCGATTCCTTTTTGACTGAGGTTGCAGCAGACCAAGGGCGATGGACAGAGATGACGGGGAGTGGAGGAGGTGGCTTGGGGCAATCATACTCTTTCAATCTCTTTAAAATAGACTGAGATGGGGAGAGGGGTTCTTCACTTCGACCCTCTGTAGCATCTGAAAACTGATTGTGAGTGGGTGAAGTAAATGTGGGCGAAAGTGAGGTGGATTGTGAGCTGACCTCACGATGTGACTTCCAGCACCTGCAAGATAAACAGTACCAAAGGATAAAAAAAAGGAATAAGAGCATAAGTCCTAAACAGAGATAAAGGACACTAAAATTTGATTTTAGTTATTATCCTCCCCAATTACTACTAGTACTACTAAAAAAGAATATTGGTTAGTAAATGAAATTTGAATTACACCCCTCTATTCTAAATCCAAATTTATGGTTCTATTTCTTTTAAGGGTCATCCCAGCGGTAGAGGAAAAAGAACACCACCGTTAAAATCTTTTTTCTCTCCTTTCCCAAATTCCTTCTCTTATTTATTTCCATCTTATGGCCTTGGTGTATGCCAATGCGAAGTGATTGGACCAGTTGGTTATGATACAAAGACTTGTATTCTAAAAGTAAAAACTATCAAGAGAATCCACAATGTATCCTACACAAAGCTGTAAAAACTTTGTTCTTGAAAGTGCATTGCGTGTGTAGTGAAGGGTAGGAGTGTTGCAAGCACTTTCACGTTATGCCAGTTAATCTGCTTCAAAGTATGAACAGAGTAGGTATGTGGAATGTGAGAGGTATATGTAATAAGAGAAAGAGGGAAGAGGCCGTATCAGGCCATCCAAAAAGTTCTGAGCAATTTCAACAGTTGTCTTTTAACTCTTCATATTAGAGCTGTAATGTTGGTACAACTGATATGTTGGCATCCCTTGCAGTGAAGTAAAGCTATGTCTCGCATAAAAAATCAGTATCTCTCTTATTTTTGTCAACTCTTATCGAGGTCAAACATGGATAACCAAAAGTTGTATTTTGGGGATGTAATACTTTTCTTCTTAAAAAAAGGGGGGGAAAACATTGCAGAAACGTGTAAAAGCATTTGTAACATTTATTTATGATGAAGGTGCAGTAGGTGATCAGTTCAGAGATGATTTACAAATTTCAAATGCAGAGATTTCAAATTAGAAGTTGCAAAATGGTCTGGAGACCTTCAGAGGTGGATGGCAATCTTTGGAAGGCAACCCCCAAATCACAGATGTTGGCAGTTCAAATAATTACTGCTCATGAACACTTTAGTGAAACTTGGGTACATTTTCCAGAGAAAAGGTGCATGGGCTGATACTCCATCTGCCCATTAAAAAGAACAAAAAACAACAAAGGTGAACAGAAGAAACCTCCTGTGCCGCCGGACCGTGTACCCAACAGCCCCCCCCCAAAAAAAAATAAAATAAATAAATAAATAAAGTGGAGCCCCGCCTCCTCACAAAAGTCAAGTCAGTCCAGAGTTTAAGAACTTGCCCCGAATGATAGAGACCCCGCTAGTCCTGGTACCAGGACATGTAACTTAAATGAAGATCCCAGCTGACTGGGACACTCAACAAGAATGTGCCAAACAGTTTGGGGAACAATGCAGTCATCTCAGTAAGGTGCGGGAGTGTGTCCCATCAAATGCAGGTGCGTTTCGCGAGTGTACCCAATTCAAAGACAACAGAGTGAGCTGAAGCCGTCAGGCATTTTCCATGAGAACCGTATCTCATCTTTGCTATGTAGTCGGTGTGAGGGAGAGTGAAAGGCTGGTCTGGTCGCCCAGACCAGACCAATGATGAATAAAGATCAGGTAGCGTTGAAGGGGAGCGAGGGGAAAGCGCACCAACAACTTTCCCTGGCTCCACCAGTGTGTTCACGTCAACCCAATGACAGGGCTTCCCTAATTTGCACTCAGGCCGGAAGCATGCACACCTCCTCCGGCTACCAAGTGTAACAGGCTACACAGAGTACCCCCTTTCAGGGGAACAAGTAATAAAGAATACTCACTTTACATGGTTGGATATCTCTTGCTCCAAGTTATTCCCATCCACCAATTCTGGCCACAAATCCCAGTTTTGCTGAAACATTAACAAGTAAAATTATAAGAAAAAAATGAAAAGCATTGGATTCCTGGAACCTGAATTCTTTACCCACACTACCTTCACTTTCAAACAAACTATATGGGAGGGGACCAATCATAAAGCATTTATATTTCATCCTCCCAGAATTTGTGAATGCAGACAATAGATATGGCATGGTTCGTCTCCCAGTGTCTAGTTAATTTATAATCAATTTCAACATAACATCCACTTCCTTTATAAATTAAAATTCCAAACATTAAACCATCTTTTCTCTAGATTTCTTAAACAAAAATGAGTAGAGACACAAAGAGAATTAAGGCGACCAAATATTTGGGGCCACCTTGCCTTCATCTAGTACCCCAGGTCAAAATAAATGCCATAAATCATCAGAAGTTTGACCATACTTCGAAGAAGTCACATAATTAGGTCGTAAGAAAGGTGTCTAATAATAATAACAATGGATTTATCCGGTAACCAAAGAAATTAATGAAGTTTTAAACCAATAAAAGAGAAACAAAAATTTACAAACTATATTGCTTACCCAGTACAAAATAGTTTATTGGTTACCTGGTACAAAATAGTTAAGTGGCTACCTGGTACAAAATAGTTTATTGGTTACCCGGTACAAAATAGTTTCTATCTGTTTCAGAGATCTTTTCCATGAAAAATAACAAATAAAACTGAGCGTTTGAAATCCAGTATCAGGGCACAGGCAATGGTGAAACGCCTGTCACTTAGTGTAAACAGGTCGTTGAAGAGTTCTGCGGCTCAAGAATATTTTTAGAACGTTTAAAGCCCTCTTTCACCCTTTGTTCAGCCTGCAGGCGTAGGAAAGATGGAGTTACAAAATAGGTGCAAAAGACAACACGGAAGAGAGCACCAATTTATCTTGGAGCACTGAGGTTGGGAGGGACTGCTACTCCACTAGGATTCAGTTGTACCAGGTGCTATTACCCCTGTTACACCATCTACTCCATCGCTTTCTGGAGGTGGAGTACAGTCGGCGGTCTTCAGCGAACCACACGACGTGCTTTAAATGTTGGCAGAGCTGCACTTGTCTAGAGAATGTGAAGAAAGATGTGTAGGACTGTCTACACCGCGGGCTCCAAGAATGCGGTCCTGTCCTCCGGGAGGATGGGAGAGGGGACATTTGAGAACTTGACCCCAATCCTTTTGATACAATGCCAGACATCTGAAAGATGAGTCTTTGTGTTGTGTAAATATACATATGCTCACCGAGGAGAGGCAAGTGTGCTTCGATACATAACGGAATCTGGCCCTCGATCAACAAAATTCATACAGGGTGAAATCGTTCGAGCGGTGCCTGTAGTGCTTACAAGCATCACTTCTCTCTAAGGGCTGTCTCACACTCAACTGACCACCAAGCAAGCGGTCGGCGTGTAAAAGGGCAGGACTTTCACAAGGAATGGTAGTCAGGCTCACACGATGAGGGTACCAGAAAACTCAATGGCCTCATCAACTAATATAAACTGCTCAAATGAGATAGGGAAGTCAATCATTTCCTCAAGCGGGAACCTTCAAACAATCTCACTCCAAGCACCACCATGGTGGCTTCTCAGGCGGCCCTGGCCGGGCCACCTCCCAACTAAAACCAGGCTATGCGTGTCAAGACCCAAGGCTACATCGGGGCAGAAAATGAAAAGATTCCGGGACAGTGAGTGAGAGGTGAATTCAGCCACATTTTGTCCGATCTTCATTCAGCTATTCGATCAGGTTCACCAAAACCTGGGCAAGGGGATTGGTGGTGCAATGCCCTCAGTGGGATTGTCTACCGTTTAAATCCCTGAGAAGAAGAAATAGCCTCGCCAATAGTGCCGCAACAAAGCTGAATGCCGCGAAATCAAGGTCAACTGACGGTGGAATATATGTATAATAAAATGACAGATTACCTCCTATCCAGGTGTAGCTGGACTGATACTGTCTGAAAGATATTTAAACCAAAGAGTAGGGAGACGTCTGGTCGGAGGCTATTGCGAATCCACCATTCCCGTGGGGTGACAAAACAATTATACCATGGGAGAATGGCAGAAGAATCGGACCCAACATGGTTTCCTGAAGACAAATAGCTAAAAGAGAATGGAGATAGGAGCAAATCCTCCCAATTAGCCCTAGGTTTATAGCAATTCCATTAAGTAAAATGCCATTCACGCCTAGTTAGACGCTAGAGCCTTCTTCGAGGTGAAGGCCCTAAAAGAAATGGCCTTAATCCTTCCTGGTGACACAAGTGATGGGAATGCTCGGTGCAGAAAGCAGCCAAAACAAATTGAAGAGGCTAGCACGCTCCAAAAAGTCAGATAGTCCAGAACTCTGCGTGCACGAACTCATCCCGAACGCAAGGGACAAGCGATAGTGACACCACTCATCTTGGCAAGGGGAAAGCTAGTGTGCGCGAAGATGTCCCAGAATGAGACATTCAACAGGAATGTGCTGAACAGTCTGGGAAACAACGCAGTCGTCGCAATAAGTGTCCGGCAAACGCTCTATCAAATAGCGGTGCGTCCCGTGAGTGTGCCCAATTTGAAGACGACAGAAAACGACATGAAGCCGTCGCGGCATTGAAGGAGGGGGGGTCCATGGGAACAGTTGCGGCGCAATGGCACGCAACTTTAAGTTCCCCTCGGCCTTCTCCTATCTTCTTTGACAACAGGCCGGGAGGACTCCCCGGATTCTTGCCATGTAGTCTGTGTAAGGAAGACTAAAGAGCTGGTCTGGTGCCCAGTCCTCGCGGACTCTTTGGCGCCCTCATTCCCCGCAATTACTACATGTCCAGGAACCCAGCAAAAGAAATTTCGACATCCACCCGGCTCGCGGGGACAGTGGCGTCACGAATACCTCCAACCAGTAGATGTGAAGATTCCAATGGCCTAAGGTGCTTTGTGATTTGCTATATATCACACTCTTTTCTCCGAACTGGGAACGACGCGTTATCTCCCGTACCGAGCGGTGTATTGCAACCAGCTTGGAGCCATCTGTATACACTAGCGCCAATCCAGCGTGATACGAAGTGTGCTGCGAAAAGGCCGAACGCAATACTATCAGCGCCTTGGAAGCTTTGGGAGCAGAGGGGTGTCGACAAATAGTCAAAGGTGATACCCTCCAGGCTGGTATCCTGGGCAGAACCAGTCAGCACCGGCTCGAGAGCTACATCGAGATCTCGAAGTGAGTTTCCTAGCCATAAACCCAAAGGGCTTAGGGTATGACTGACGTCTCTTGACGGCATAGGGACCGTCGAGATCGGCTGTAGATGCAGTAAGAGCCGTCGGTGACTGAGGGGGGGTGCAGAACTCACAGGCTCAGAGTGAGTGACATCTCCCCAGCATCGACAAGCAGGCTCTCATAGGGGTACGTGCGGAAGGCACTACCTCTTCCCTCACCACATATACCACTCAATTCACACTTTGACTATATCAGCAACATTCCCACCCATTTCTGAAACATAGTTATGGGAGGTGCAGGAAGGCAGCTTCTCAGTGCAATCATCACTATCTGATGTGAGTTGCTTCTCACAACAGCTTCCCTCCACTTTAACCTAGTTCTCAGGACAGTCTCACAAAGAGTGCGGCCCCACTTAATTGTTGCAACCTTCACAGGGCTTAGAGCACACACAAGCTGTAGTATCAAACGGTTTCTCTCTTAATCTTCCAAGAGGTCGAAGTGAGCAGAGGTCATCTGCTCCTGGGCAGCAATACAGCAACAACAAATCACAACACACGCTGAAAGACAGTAAGGTTTAGAGGTATAATGAAAATATATAACTACACTACTCACTTCAAACAAGAGAAGTAATTTTGTTGGGAGAAGTTGAGGAGGAAGAGCAGGGATGAATAGTCCGGCTTCATAGAGCTTGCCTTCTTCCATCCAATTGTTCATCGCATCAAGGGTTGCAGTCAATTTATTGAGGAAGGCCTAGAATATGTTCTTCAAATTTCAGTTTCATTGTAAAGTAACAAAAGATTTTTTTAATAAGTTTCATTTTTTTTCCAAAGTGCAAGTCTTTATGTATAGATTACTGATCTTATTATGGATCTTTATGTATAGATTACATGGTAGCCAATGAAGAAATTACCACTGCAACACCTAACGCTTAATCCATTAACCTACGCGTAGGATGATACATAAACATTTCAAACAAAAATGTAGGAAAATTAAGCAAACAAAATCATAAACCGCTTTCCCATAAAATGGGGTTGGTATGCATCAACTCCAATCAAAATATGACCCATCCCTGTCCTACATGAATATAAAATGATCATGGTACCCCCTGCCCCTTGACTACCTCTGCTGTAACCTGAAAACACTGCCCATCTCATCCTACCATGCCCCCTTCTTGACCACCTCAAAACCATTTTCAACATAACCTCTCTAAGAGACCTCTAGGGAAAACCAGGTGTTGTGGCAGCCTTCCTGATCACTGCCTGATCTGATGGATGAGAACACAGTGGACGACAAAGTAAAGTAAGTGACGCATATCAAGATAAAGTGTTGAAGGAAGTTCATGCAAAAGGGCAATTAAATGTTAATAAGTTGAGGGACCATTTAGAGTTCATAAGGCTAGACCAATGGATTAATTTATTTGCTGGTGTGATAGAGATGATTTAGGTGCGGATGAATGTAGAGCACATCAGAATCAGTTGCAAAGGTGGTGTAGACCTCCAGTGTATTTGAGTGAGCATCCTGTGAATGAATGGTTGATGCCTTACTGGAGATACATAGCAAAGTAAACTCAATTCTGCACAACAGTGTAGCAAAATGGTGGCCCAAAGAGTAATGGAGATCAGAAAAAATGCATTGAAATTATTGGGTGAGAAGCTCGAAAAATTTGTGAGAATAAAGATGAAAATTAGTTGCAGATAAAAGAAAAAATAATTCTAAATGCTTTTGCCTTTATTTAACAAGGCATCATTCAAGTGATAAACAAGTAATAAGAAATAAAGATAGAGAAAAATTGCCCTATTTTATGACTTTATGGATTGAGGACAAACTGTGGGATTCATGTCAAAGGTCAAGAGGGATGCAATACACACACATCAAGATGTATAGTAAAATTGTTTAAAGAACACATAAGAGAGTTCACATGAAAAAATATATATTACAGTCGCACAACAAAAGGTTAACTCACAATTCTAAGTGGATTGTTGGAATTGGGAGGATTCTCCCGGTCCTTGTTCTGTTCATTGGCTAATTCACTTTTCCAGAATGCGTAGGCATCATTTAATTTATTTTTTATCTTCTTTAGAAAGTTGCTGTTAATGAAGCCTTCATAAAACTTATAAATAACACTGCTTGACTGACAATGCCTGAAAAATGAGAGAACTATTTGGAACTGACTAAAATTAGCATATTTAATTAAGGAACTACCATCGTTATCATCATCCTCAATTTGGTCCATTGGAAACTGTCAGTATCGGGTGGTTTGCACCAGACATTTTTTTATTTTGGTCAAATGGGGTCTCATCTGGCAACTGCCATCAAGGCCATAAGTTACAGAAATTAAGTTACCCTATTAATGAGGCTATATTAAAAACCAACACGCACAAAAAAAAACAACGACCAAAAAAAGGAAAGGGTATGCTCTGGCATCAGAGTTAGGCCCACTTTTTTTAATTCCTTATAGCGCCGACCTCGCCTTTTCTTCTTCTTTTTTCTAGCGCTCATCTGGTGAATGCCTTCAAGAGAACAAGTCGGCGCAATTTAAAATTTCAGCATAGTACTCGACAGTTTAAAATTCATACGACCAAACCAAACAAAGAAAAAAAAATTAGAAAATAAGAAACAAACCAAAGGCAAGAAGAAGGAAGCCTTCCCCAAGGCTCAGGATCATGCAATCAATACCAGAAGCAAATAAAATGTGGAGGGGAAATGAGGTCATCACAGAAGGTGCAGGGGAGCGCTCCCCCCAAGTGTGTCCAATTTGAGGACCAGTGCATGGCACACAACCTTAACTTCACTTCGGTCACCTCCCATCTTCTTTGCCAGGCAGAGTGGATGGGTGTCTTGATTCTAGCCATGTAGTGGGTATGATGGAGAGCGAAACGCTGGTCTGGTCACTCAGTCCTCGCCGACTGTTTGGTGCTGCCATTGGGATGCTTATTCCCCGCAATTCCCACATGTCCGGGAGCAAGGCAGAAGATAATCTTGACATCCCCGAGGCACGACGCAACCATGGCGGCATAGATTCCAATGCCCCGAGAGCACTCAGGGCGCTTTGTGAGTCGCTATAAATCACAATCCGGTCTCCGAACCGGGCACGTCGCGTTATCTCTCGTACCGAGCGGTGTATTGCAACCAGCTCGGCCGTGAAGACAGACGCAGCGCCTGGCAGAGCCCCGCTGACTTCAAACAGAGGGGATACGGCGTGGAAGCCGACCCCCTCTTGGGACTTGGAGCCATCCGTATACACTGGCACGGTTCTAGCGTGACACGAGGTGCGCTCCAAAAAGGTCGAACGCAATACTCCCGGCGCTGAACAAACTTTGGGAGCAGAGGCGTGGCGACAAATGGTCAAAGGTAGTACCCTCCTGGGTGGCGTTCTGGGCCGAACCAGGGGCGCCACCGGCCCGAAAGCTATACCTAACTCTCGAAGGAGTTTCCTAGCCCTAAACTCGAAGGGATTAGGGTACGACTGGCGTCTTTCGGCGGCAAAGGCACTGTCGAGATCAGCTGCGAATGCAGTGAGAGCCGGGCTCGCGCGTACGGGCGAATACTACACTGTGCACGGCGCAGAGCGAGTGGCATCTTCCCAGCATTGAAAAATAGGCTATGAATAGGGGAAGTGCGGAAGGCACCGGCAGCCAGGCGAAGGCCGGTGTGGTGGATCGAGTCCACCTTCCGCAATAAACGCTCGGCTGCTGATGCATAAAACTCGCATCCGTAGTCCAGCTTCGAACGAACAAAGGATCGATAAAGAAGTAAGGCAGTAGCCCTATCAACGCTCCAAGCACTGAATGTCACAGAGCGAAGAATATCCATGGCGCAGTTACAAAAGACCCTAGGGATGCGAATATGAGCCTCCCAGGTGAGGCATCGGTCAAATAAAAGATTTTTTTTTTTTTTTTTTTTTTTTTTAAGAGCTCATCTGGCGACTGCCTACTTGGGCATTAGTCGCCGTATTAAAACTGGCCTAGTTCTAGGCTACTTTAAAATGAAATTAAAGAGAAAAAAAAAACAACACTCCAAAAGGGGGAAAGGAAGCAAGCTGGTGCGTCGGGGAGAGGTCCCCCCGGCGCAGGAGCGTGCAACTAAAGAAAAAAAAACAAACAAAAAACAAAACAAATGCAAAAAAACAACAAAAACAAACAAACAAACCTTGCTTAAATAATAGGGAGAAGGCCGGCCTCCCCCAAGAAGTCAACAAGTCCACAAGTCAGTGTGCACGAATCTGTCCCAAGCACAAGGGACAGGCGGTAGCGACCCCGCCCATCCCGGTACTGGGATAGGTATCGTGCGCGAAGATCACCCAGACTGGGACATTCGACAAGAATGTGCAGAACAGTCTGGGGGACGACGCAGTCGTTGCAATAGGGCGCAGGCGAGCGCTCCATCAGATAGCGATGCGTCACACGAGTGTGTCCGATTCGGAGACGACAGAAAGCAACCTGAAGCCGCCGCGGCATTGGGGGATAGGTCCATGGGAACAGTCGCGGCGCAATGGCACGCAACTTTAAGTTCCCTTCGACCGTCTCCCATCTTCTTTGCCAAGCAGTCCGAAGAGCTGCCCGTATTCCTGCCATGTAGTCGGTGTGAGGAAGAGCGAAACGCTGGTCCGGTCGCAGAGTCCTCGCGGACTCTTTGGCGCCCTCATCGGCGCGCTCATTCCCCGCAATTCCTACATGTCCAGGAACCCAGCAGAAGATAATCTCGACATCTGCCCGGCTCGCCAAAACCGTGGCGTCACGGATATCGCGAACCAGGGGATGCGGAGATTCCAATGCCCCGAGAGCACTCAGGGCGCTTTGTGAGTCGCTATAGATCACAATCCGGTCTCCGAACCGGGCACGTCGCGTAATCTCCCGTACCGAGTGGTGTATTGCCACCAGCTCGGCCGTGAAGACAGACGCAGCGCCTGGTAGTCTTGGCTAAGGAAAACCAAAGCCTGTGTGCTTCGGCATAGCAAGAGTCGCGGTTCAATGCCTGTTGGAGTTGACACTCCAGTTGGCATCTGGGCCGCGCCAAAAGAGATCGAAAGGTGGTCCACGTAGAGCGTAGCAAGAACATCTTCTAGCAGCATTGAGGTGATGCTGTTGATGCTCAGGGCAAAGAGTGCGACACTGAGGACACTTCTCTATGGGACAAAATCTTCCTGCACCAGAAGGCAAATCTAACATTTACCAATTTCTCCATCAACTTGCAAATGCAGGAATTAGAAAGATTGGGCGGAAACCGGCTGGGGTAGAGTGAGCCCTACCCGGTTTGCGAAAAGCGAGCACAGTAGCGATTCGCCAGGAATCTGAGAGGATACCCTCTACCCAGATCCTGTTGAACAAATCTAAGAGAAAGGCCATGCCTCGGTCACCCAGGTGTCAAAACATGGCGTACGGGACATCGTCCGGATCAGGAGCGGTGTCCGGCCACGAAGCGAAGGGTTCTCCGCCTCTGGAGGTAAAGTCCAGCCGGCGACCTTCCACGACATCACGACGCGCATTGAATGCTGGTGGAGCAGCATCCCGGTTAGAGAATGCGAAGAATGCGGTCGGAAAGGATTTCGCCATGGACGCGAGGTCCGAGATTGCGGTCCCATTCTCCTGGAATATGAGAGGATGGGGATCTCCTGCGAGAACTTGCACCGGATCCTTTTGACTTGCATCCACACCTCTGCTAGAGGGGTTTTCCCATTAAGTGAAGACACGTGTGCCGGCCAAGAAGAGCGGCGGGCGTGCTTCGAAATATACCGGAACCCAGCCCTAGCCCGACGAAATTCAACGACAGTGAAATCGTTCGGGAGGCGCTTATAGCGCATGTAGGCATAACGCTTCTGTTTGAGGGCCGTCAAACACTCCGCTGACCACCACGGGAGTGATCAGCATGCAAGACGGCCAGAGGTTCTAGGAATAGTAGTTAGGCCTACGGCGATGAGGTTGCCGGAGAAGAACTCAACGGCCTTATCAACCGTCTTAAACTCCTCCACTGAGATAGAGAAATCAGTGATTTCCTGAAATGCCGACCACTGCGGCCGCGCCAAGCACCACCGGGACGGGTTCTCGGGCGGCAGCGGCCCAGAAAATGATATTTGAATGGGAAAGGGATCGCTATCATGGATATCATCGACCACCCACTATCCAAAATCAGGTTGTGCATCCGGAAAGCACAAAGATAGATCGAGGCAGGAAAATGAAGCGGTTCTCGGGCAGTGATGCGTAAACTTATCTATATTTAGGCCAACTATCTCCAGCTCGTCGATCAGGTCGGCAAGGACCTCAGCCCTGGAATTGATCGAATAGTCTCCCCAGAGGGACTGTCTACCATTCAAATCCCCGAGTAAGAGAAAGGGCGTCGGCAACCGTGGCAGGGTTGAAAGAAGGTCCCCACGTCGAAGTCAGGTCAGGGTGGAATGTAAACAGAAATAACATTATATCTCGAATCCAGGTGCACTACTACTGCCTGAAAGGAGGTATTCAAAGCAAAGAGAAGAACGGAGACATCATGCCGGGTGTAAAGGGCGCAACCTCCTGCCTAGCCCCAACCCGTGGTGGCGGGGTCGCAAAACCGGTATAGCCGGGAAGAGTGTACAGGGGGCACACGCCGAACATGGTATCCTTAAAAAAAAAATAGCTAAGGGGAAACGTGAGGAGACGAGACTTTGCAGCTTCTCATAGTTGGTCTGGAGTCCGCTGAAATTCCATTGAAGAAATATGCCCTCCAGGCGTAGCTCGGAGCAGATGAGGGGGCCCTGTTCGAAGAGAACACCCTCACAGGAATGGTCGTACGCTTCCCAGAGGCAGAACTCCGCGTGCTGTTGGCCGAACAAGGCGCTGTCGCTGCAGGGACTTATCGAGGGAGGTTGGACACGCCATGCGAGTCTTTTCCTCCCTCCGCCTCGAAATTTTAGGCTTTGGGGTGGGGGGGGGGGTCCTTCCTTTGGAGGATACACAGTCTCGCAATAACCAAGCCCAGCCGTGGGCTTGGGCGTAGGAACCGAAGCTCCTTTGATGCTGTCCTTTGGGTGGGCAGCTTTAAGAACGCCGGAAGGCGGCCTCCCAACCACCTTCAGGGGTGTTGCCTCCTGTGAGTCTAACGACTTGGTGGAGGTACGCGGTCGTTTCGCCTTACAGGGAAACAGTTACGCTTGGGGAGGAGCGGTGCCCTGGTTTTACCCAATCTTTCGCCTGAAAGGCCAGGATTCCCTTCTCCAGGAGATACGCACCACATTGCTTAAAATAAGCAGGGGGGCGGCTCTCCATAATTGACACACTTGGCCACAAATGATAGGGACTTATCGTGTAGGGCCTTGGAGCAACTTACACAGATTTCAGGTAACCTCGACTTTGCACGTCGACAGGAGCGATTGTATGGCCGAAGCGGTGGCAGTAGTAGCACCTCCACGGCATGGCACGAATGCTCTCACATGGCAGCGATACCAACCGTCACGCACCGACTCAGGAGTTTGTCACGGTCGACGTGACGAAGAGTGAAGGGGTGGGTCTCGAGGTCCCTCCCTGTTTTCTCCTCACACGTTCGACTTTGACCGCTACATGGCCGGTCAGCTATTCTACCAACCACTTCAACTCATCCAAAGGTATACTTCAGACATAACTTTCTTAACACCTTATTCACAGATAAGAAGCACATGGAACACACCAGACCTAACCTCAGACCACCTTCTCAGTATTATAACATTCCAAACAACCCACCCACATTCAGTGTCATTCAAACCACCTACACAAACTACAAAAAGAGCTTTCTAGCATCAATCATCTCTACACATGATCACCTGTTCCCTTGAACTCACTCACACAACATCCTGGAATTTGGGAAATCCTTACATATTGACCACATACTTATTATCATAACAAACAGATGAAAACACCTACACAAATTACAAACTGAAAAGCATTCACTAATGACACAGATCAACACTTTGAAATACTAAACAGTACACCCATCACAAACAACACTGCCATACACACTTTCAATGTAACCATACAAAATGCAGACAAAAAACATTCCCAGAGGAAACTGAACAAACAACCACAATTCACACCAGAAATCCAAAGCTTCACAATGACACCCTAAAGCACAACTCTCCAACACACCTCATAAATTATAGCTAACCAAATATAAATATTATGTAAATTAAAAAGAAAAGAAAAGACGACTGACAAAACTATTAAAACTTGAACACAAAACAATCACCAACAAATACTATAAAATGTTAAACAGTATCACAGTGCACCGGGGAAACTATTCATTCACACAGAGCAACTATCAAAACAGACTCCATACTGCCAAAAATTTAACGAACACACACTCATCATGCACTCCTACTATCTTAGCCACTTAGACATCCACCCTGATGATTGACTAGTCAGCCAACATAACTATACAGACCTAAACAACATAAAGCACACAGCTGCTTGTGGTCAAGAGATGAGTAACATACACCCCAGAACACATAGTATAAAAATAAAGGATGAAAAAAGCCACTAACGCCTATCAAATTCATCCCAGTCAGAGTATCTAAAAACCCATTAAGCCACCGCCATCTGCAACCATTGGATTGCATTATCAGCCATCAGACAGTAATCTCATCATATTGAGTTAATAATACAAGACCCCAAACATACAAGTACTCATAAAAACATATCCATATAAGCCTAAAAAATCAGGTTCTTTATTTTAGCTCTTACTTTAAAACATCCCCAGTCAATGGATTACAAGAATCCATGACTCTGTTACTGAAATATTTTTTCAAGTCCAGTCTGCATCTAGATTTTTCATTTTCAAACAGTGACATCTGTTTCCAGTTCAAAAAATTCCCTATTTCTTGTTTATCAATCCCCTTATACATTTTAAGAAGGTGAATTAGATCACCCCTTAGCACCTCCTTTCAAATGAAAACATGTTAAGTGCCCTCAGCTTATCCAGCTAATCAGTGTTTCAAGGAAAGTATCATTTTTGTTACTCTTCTCTATACTGGTTCACAACAAAACCACCTCAACATGGACTAAAAAAAGTACCCTCAACACACTACTACTAACTCCAGGAAAATAACTTTCCCCCTCCCCAAACCCCAACCTGATAAAACACCTCCACAATACCCTCACAATTAGACACTTAAACAACCTCCTGACCAACACAAAATGAATAACCTCTCCAAATAGACAACTAAGAGAAATCACTACACAGGTGACACTAATTTTAGCCCCAATAAGATGTGACCACAGCATTATACTCCAAAGGTACCAACACAGATTAAACCTTCCTTGGCCCAACACCAACTTGCATCAGAAGTGACCCAGATGAAAATAAATATCACCTTGACTGCCCTAACCTGGTATAAAACCCGAAACACAATCACCTCACCATGACACCTATGGACCCAACTGAGGAATGTGATCATGTTCCTGGGGCCCACTAGCCTCATAGAATAGAGGTAGGGAGACCAAACATTAGTCATATGATTATAATAAAGGAAATGAGATTCCTAGTACAGCACCTTCATACATTTCACACATGGGTGCGGTAATAATGAGTTTTTCCTTAAAATATGCAGCAGATACAACACAATTCATCCAATGATCTGACTGGTGAGGATCTTAGATTCATGAGTGGCAGCTTTTTTTTTAAAGCTCCTATTTGACAGCTACTAGCAAGAGCACAGCTGCCAAAATTATTGACAAAGCTAATTTAAAAAGGTAAGATTGAATGAAAAACAAAGCCCTGCACATAAAAAAGCACACTGGTGTCGGAGGGACACGCCCCTTCAGAGGTCTGGGGTTGCAACCAACATATTAAATAATTAAATATAATGTGGGAGGGACCGCCGCCTCCTCCAGAAACTCAATAATTTCACAGTCAGGTATACATAAACCCATCTTGAGTATAAAGGACAAGGGGTAGCGACCCCACTCGTTCCGGTATCAGGACAGGTAGCATGCATGGTTACCCTAGACAGACATTCAATGAAAATATGCTGGGCAATCTGGGGAACAAAGCAAGGATCACAGTGACGATTCAGAGTAGCGCTATATTCTGTGTGTATGTCTGATTCAGAGACAACAGAAAATAACCTACAGCCATCAAGACATTGTGGGTACATTGGTGGGCAAAATTGAGTGCAATGGCAGGCAACTTGAAATTCCCATCAACCATCCTCTTTGCCATGCAGCCTGAAGGAGTAAGCTGATTCCTGCCATATGGTGAGAATGGGAAAGAGCAAAAGGATGGTCCAGTTGTTCAGTCCATGTGGTGCAATCCTTACATGTCCAGGAATCCAACACAAGACTATCCTCCTGGTCTGCAGGAGGATAGTGTCTATGGTGGGTGCCAAGGACACTGCAGACCAGGGGGTGCGGAAATTCCAATGCCTAAAGGGCATCTAGCTCACAGAGTCACACAATTCAGTCTCCGAACTGGGTACAGGGCATAACCTCTGAGACAAGTGCTGTATTGCAACCAGCTCACCCATGAAGTGCCTGGAGGAGCCCCACTGGCATCAAACAAAGGGGAGAGGGCTTGGAAACTGCGCCTTCCCCCCTTTGGATTTTGAGCCATTCATAACACTGGTACTGCGGCTCCAGCTTAACATGACATGTTGCAAGAAAAAAGAATGCAAGAACAGACTTACTCAGATGGTGGTGCTCGACTCAGGTGAAACATGATGAAAATTTGGGCGGTAGGTGGTAGGGAAGGATGGTCACATGGAAGGTCAAGAATCTGCTGCGCCAACCGATAAATAGTCAGAGAACTCGATGGAATTGTACTAATCTCAAGATCTGAACAAACATTCTGAAATGGATGCATTTTAATCACAGAAAAAATGTCTTCATCTCAAGGATCAATATAACAAAAAGCAAAAAATAGTTGATAAATACAAGTGAATGTAGGATGCAAAAACAATGAGCCTGAATTTCATTATTTCTCTCAAGTTTAAGGAAGATTTATCTGGAGGGGGTTTAAGTACCCATCTGGTGACTGCATACCAGGGCATGAGTCACTGTATTGAAATTTTAGCCTTTTGCTAGGCTATATGAACAAAAACTCCGGGTAAAAAAAGCACACACAAACCAAAGAAACAAAACCAATCAAACAAAAAATGAAATAACAGCAAGAAGAAGGAAGCACGCTTCAGCATCGGGGAAAGACGTGCCTCCCCCAAGCACCGGAGAATACACCCAACACCAAAAAGTTAAATAAAATTGGAGGCCAGCCTCCTCCAAAAAGTCAGTCAGTCCACAGGTTTGTGTGCGTAAACTCGTCTCAAGCGATAGCGCCCCTGCTCGTCCTAGCACCGAGACAAGTAATGTGCATGAAGATCAACCACTCTGGGACATTCAACAAGAATGATGTGCTAAACAACCTGGGGGACAACGTGAGGGGGGGGGGTGAGTTCGGCCACTATATCTAGCCAATGCTTTACCTTCAACGCTGTCTCTAACGGGAGTTCTGAATGGTCCTGAAGATGAGTCAACAAACCACGCCAGAGCCCTGATGAAATCTCATCCTGTCCTTCGCAAATCAAGTTGCAGAGGGTGAACCAAGGAACAGTGGTGGAATAAGACCAGACAACAAGTGAAGGAGCTCCAGGCGCAGGGGACATCCAACTGAACAAACTTCCAATCCCTCCTTTGCTGCTACTCCTTTCACCAGAAAAGCACTATTGAGAGATTCAACAATCAGACGCCATGGCCTTTTTTTCTTTCAAATATTAAGCACATTAGCAATGAGGATGTATCCCACAAGTTTTTTAGGAGAGATCTGAAAAGTGATGAAGATAGATCAAGTGTAAATGAGTGGAAGATATATAGCCACATATCTTTCTGCAGGATGACATAGTGCAAGTGTTGGGGGCACGAGGGCACCCCGACATCTCCATGCAGGTGCGTAAAAGGAGAGATAAGGGAAAGAAAGATGAGGCAGTTGAAGAAAAGAAAGTGGAAAGAATGCAAAAATGTTAAAACTCAGCCTGAATAAAAACAGGAGGAAGTGGGTGAATGATTCTTTTAAAATCCTCATCTGGCAGCATGAGAAAAGCTGTCAAAATTATTGCCAAGACATTTTTAGGCAATTTTAAAAATAAAATAAAAAAAACATGAAAAACAAAACCCACAAAATAAAGAGCCCCCAATAGAAAAGAAACAAGGAAAGATAACAGGCATGCTTATGTGGTGGACGGAGGCCCAATCACTCCGTCTGGGGCAAGAGGAGGTAACCAATAAATTAAATATTATGGAGGAGGTCCACCTACACCAGAAACTCAATAATTCCAGAGTCAGGTGTGCAGGATTTCATTCTCGAGTGCAAAGGACAAGCGAGTGCGATCTCGCTCGTCTCAAGCATGTGAGGGGTAGCGAACACAAAGTTCCCTCAGACTGAGATATTTGACGAGTTGTCCACACAGTCTGGGGAACATAAGCAGTTGTCACAATAAGGTTCAAGGGAGCGCTCCATCAAATGGCGCTGGGTCCTGCGAGTGTGCCTAATTTGGGGACTACAGAAAATGATGTAAAGCCATTGGGGCGTAGGTCCATAGGAAAAGTTGCAACGCAAAGGCACGCAACTTTCAATTTTCGTCGGCTGTCCCCCATCATCTCTGCCATTCAACCCAAAGGCTGTCCTGATTCCTTTAATGTAGTAAGAATGGGAAGAGCCAAACGCTTGTCTGGTCGTCCGGACCGTGCACTGTTAAGCGCTCTCATTTCCTGCAATTTACACATGTCCAGGAACCCAGCAGAAGATAATCACACCCGCCCAGCTCAGCAGCTGTGGCGACACGGATCCCACGAAACAGAGGGTGCAGAGATTCCAATGCAACCAGCTGGGCCAGAAAGACAGAATGGCGCCTGGTAGATCCTCACCAAGTTCAAACAACTCCAAAAAGCTCAAACACAATACTCCTGCCTTGTAGAAGTTTTGGGAGCAGAACCATGTTAACAAATAGTTAAAGCTGATACCCTCCAGGGTGGCGTCCTGGGCAGAATCAGAGGTGGTACCACTGGCTCAAGAGCTACATCGAGCTCTCAAACGAGTTTCCTAGCCTAAAGGGCTTAGAGTATGACTAGCGTCTCTCGGCGACATAAACACCGTCGAAATCGGGTGTGGATGAAAGAGAGCTTTTAGCGACATAGAGAGATGCTGAGTTCGGTGGTACAAGTGTACAATAGACTATCTATGGTGCAGAGCAAGGGGCATTTCCCCAGCAGCGACATGGTTCTTTATAGGGAAGGTGCGGCCTGCAATGGTCATCAAATGGAGGCCAGAGATCATGGTGGATCGAATTTACCTTCTGCAAATCACGCTCAGCTGTGGATATGTAAAATTGGCATCCATAGTCATGCTTCGAACGAACAACAAAGGATCGGTAGAAAAGCAAGGCAGTAGCCCTATCAGCACCCCATCTGCTGAACGACATGAAATGAAGAATGTCTATGGCGCAGGTACAAGAGACCCAGAGGATGCGAATATGAGGCCCTCCCAGGTGAGGCGTAGGTCGAAAACAAGATCAAGGAAACGGTGCGAATCCACCACTTCCAGGCCCCATTTAGGAACAGGTCCAGGTCGGGGTGGAGCGTGGAGAAGTGTACCACATTAGACTTGGCCAAGGAAAACAGAAAGCTGTGTGATGCGGCATAGCGAGAGATTCGGTTCATTGCCTGTTGGAGTCGACGCTCCAGAGTTGCCATCGGAACTGAACCAAAATAAATCAAAATATCATCTACTGGTCAAAGTGCAGTCTATGAAGGAAGGCCTGCTCTACCTGGAGCAGAGCATTCACTGTGGAGCAGAACTTGTGAAACCAGCACTGTGCAGGAGACAAGTGGAATCTGCTGTTCAAAAAGTAAGCTAACTTAATATTAACCAATTTTTACATCAACTTGCACATGCTGAAAGTTAGCGAGATTGGGGGAAAATAGGTGGGGTAATGATTTCTCCCTGGCTTGCAAAAAGCATGCATGGTAGCCATTTGCCAAGAATCTGAGAGGATACCTTCCGTCATATACTGTTGAAAAGATCTAGCAGAAATGCCATGGCTCACTCACCCATGAATACAGGATATTGTCCGGACCATGTGTGATATCCACTCGTGAAGCAAGAATGGAGTGCAACTAATAGTATAAATGGATCGTTTAAGGGTTCCTCGCCTCTGCAGGTAAGCCTTTAGTGTGCTCACACCATAATTTTAAATGCTGGTAGAGGAGCATCCCGGCTAGAGAATACAGAGAAGATACTCATAAAGGACTCTTAGATTGCAGTCTCGTCCCCTTAGAGGATGGGAGAGAGGCTGTTCTGTGATGACTTATCTCAAATTCTTTCAATCTGCAGCCACACCTGTGCAAGCAGGGTCTTTCTACACAGTGAAAACATTCATACCTACCAAGAAAAGTAGCAGGTATGCTTGGAAATATATAGGAACCTAACACTCGCTTAACTCATTCAGGCAGCACTTGTAGCACATACCTCTATTTCTAAGGGCTGTCTAACACTAGACTAACCACCAAGGAAACAGATGGCATGCAAAATGGCCAGACATTCTAGGAAGAGTAGTCAGGCCCACAGCGATGAGGGTGCTGGAGAAGAACTCATTAGCCTCATAAACTGAGCTAAACTCCTACACTGGGATAGGGAAATCAGTCATTTCCCAAAATGTGGGCCACTGCACATGCTTCAAGGACCACTGAGGTGGCTTCAAGGACCACTGAGGTAGCTTCTCAGCCACCAGCAGCCTAGGAAAGATATTTTGATGGGAAAGTGGTCACTACCAAGAAGGTCATTGACCACCTCCCACCCAAAATCAGGCTGTCAAGAATATACACTGAAATAAAGGTATACCTCCTATCCAGGTTAGTTGCACTGCCACTGCCTGAAAGGAGGTATTTAAAGGATTTTTTTTTATTAAGTATCGCCCATTTGGTGACTGCCTACAAGGACATAAATCGCCATTATTTAAAGCAAAAGAGAGAAGAAAGAGCATGGCGTGTGTAAATCGCGCTTCCACATGCCCAGCCCACGTCCTGTGGTGTTGGGGTTGAAAACCCTCACACCCTGGGAAGTTGGGCACGAAGCATACGCCCAAGAATGGTCTCCTGAAGCCAAATAGCTAGAGAGAAGTGGGAAAAGATGAGCCTCTTCAGTTTCTCTCAGTTATCCAGAGTCCAGAGCAATTCCATTGAAGGTAAATGCCCTCCAGGCCGATGTCGGAGACATAGAGGCCTTCCTTGAAGAGAAGACCCTCACAGGAATGGCCATAGCCTTCCTGGAGACAGAACTCAAGGGCCGTTGCCTTCAAGGGCATATTAGAGGTGTCTTCAGTAATGGTATCTTACCTCTGGACCTAAAACACTTTCATCAAAGAGACATCAACACCATACAAATCTTCAACCACTTTATTTCCTATGAGGCTAACTTAAATGTCTGGAAATCAGCTCCCATAATACTAATCGTCAAACCAAACACGCCACCCACCAACCTTGCTTCATACCAGCCAATCTCCCTATTCTGCACCCTCTCTCAACTCATTGTAACATCTAGTACTTAACAAAATAAACCCACATATTATACTTGATGCATCTCCACAGTTTCTGACCCTAACCCTCAACATTCACTGTACTAACCAATATCACAAGAAGGTTTCAACTAAACCACACACCCCACTCAGGACAGTAATGGCAACAATCGACATAAGCAAAGCTTTCGGCACGGTACACAGACACATCATCATTAACAAAATACTAAACACCACACTTGGCTCCAACTATAAAAACTTGCCGGCAAATTTTGATACAGGGTGACAAGCTCAAGTAATATACCACTGCAAGGAATCACAAACCTACCACATACCCCATGCTCTCCTCTACCCTTTTCATCCTTTTTCTCCACAATATCTCTCTCTCAAACCCCAACATCACACTGTAGAAATATGCAGATGACATCATCATTCTTGCACAACAGCCAACCAGTATGCAATCTACAACTTTACAAGACATAATTGCTGGCTGAAGCAACAATAAACTTTAGCAACTACACTACTCCCCTTAAATAAAACAACTAGTCCTCGAAGCCACATTAGTTTTTTGTAGCGACCATCTCACGACTGCTGCGAAGGGCATAAGTCGCTGCAATTAATTTCAGCCTAATTTCAAACTAGATACAGGATTAAATTTCACACAAACAAAAGGAGAATACAGAAAATCTAAGACAAAAATTAGCACACTTCAAGCACTCACAGGAACCACATTCAGGCGATCCAAGGAAGACATCCCTCACTTGCCTATCCCTCTACAGCCTAGCTATCAAATATTGCACCCATTCACCTCAGCACACTAGAGCCTTCTGCCAAGTAAAAGGTTGCACCCACATTACCCTTAATCAACCACCTACACCATGAAACAAAGGTTATCCCACTAAAATACCCTCTCAACCTCTGAGGAATGAAATCCCTCCCATAACTCACAAAACTATCCACACCAGACACAACACAGCAAGGCATCCAATCTTTGGATCCAAAGCATCACCTCAATGCCATTCCACTAGACACAAGGCTCCATTGTGGTTACCACCCAAAACTAAACACATCAAAATACTGCACCGGCTTGACTGACACAGACCTCTGCTCTTAATGCCACCAGGGAACAAACAGTTCAACACTTATTTATAACATCCTCAACACAAACATAGCTAAGACTAAACCACCAGATACACCGGAACGTGGATTCATCCAACTACATAACCTTCTGCCAGTCTGCCGGTTTCCAATGTACATATTTCTTGGTGAAAGCAGGTCGTCGCTTCTTCATGCACTCATTGAATAAGCAAAGCAAGGTCTTTCCGATGGCATTATTAGATAGTGCAGGTGGAGACATCTTTCAGAATACAGGATGATTATTTTTCAATTATAATGCTTTTAAATGTGGGTTCCTTGTCACTTATTGTTGTAGAAGGGTGTAGCTTTTGTGATCTCCCATGTCTGTTCAGAGCGTGCTTTCGTAGGTGGTTTCACTGTTGATGGGAGGTGATGAACAGCACCATTACAGTCAACTTGGTTCACTTAGTACATTTTTCCTTAATAGCAATTTTCTCCTCCCTCCATGCCAAAATTCTGCCCTTTTCCACCCGTGTCAGGCAGCTAGGAGGGATAATTAGTGAAAAATGTATGAAACATAGTGGCTAAGTATAAAATACTACTATTCTGGGCACTGGGACAGAGCATCAGACAATGCAAAGCAACCTATCCATTGTCTTATCAAACACTGAGCTCTGGGGTACCCATCCCATCATCTCCATTAACCAATGACAAATTGTCAGTTGTTATCAGAAAACTATCCACCAAGCTATAGCATTGGAAATGCGATTAATTTTAAGATCACACAGCCAAGTATTTTAAATGGGGAGGTCTGGAACGTTTGTGGCCACCATAAATCATAAAAGTTGACCAAACTAAATAGTGAGAATATATATACAGTACTTGCTCTTGATTTATTTAATTTATGAAGGAAACTTCAGAAACTTTCCATAATGGTTCTGATGTTTGATAGAGATGTTCATCTAATTTTTTTAATATCAGAAGGGGAATTTGAACCATAAATATCTGACTTTTAAAAATTCGCTCACCTTTCGTTGTTCCAAAAAGACCTCTTTAAGACCCTGCCAGGACACATGGTCAAACAAAGAAACCTCACACAAGAGATCAATAAGGCTTAAAATGGAAATGTTATTCCTCCAGTTTGGAATCAAAATCAAAGTATGAATCCAAAATTTCACAATGGTTGATGGATCTTCAAGGTTGAACCTGAAATATGAAGCAAACTTAAAACACACTTATCAAAAAGGAGAACAATAATAATAAATATATCTTAATCTTGATACACTGGCTCAGTCATCGGTCTAAAAAAAAACCAAATATTTCCCAGCCCTCCTCCAAGAGGATCAGCTCCGAGTGCATTTGGGCTCACCAGTGATTGATATTCTAATCTTTATGTTGGTTTCATTATCGAGTGAGGGGAAGAGGAGCCAAAAATCAGACACAACTTACAAAAACAACTATGAGCCCCATTAAAAACCTAACAGGACTCCACAGATTGAAATCTCATGGTATTAAGGAAAAGAGAAGACATTGGGAGCAGCATTTTGGCATTGAGGTTAAGTACATGCTTTGATGTGACTAGGGTGAGCCTAATAAAGGAAGACTGTGAAAGTAAGCTTGTCAACATATAGTGTATAAAGGTGCACTCAGGCTAGTCAGCTACCCTAAATAAGTAAAATGAGCATAGTATTGGTGTATTTATAAAGAACATATAAACATTAGGGAAGTTAAGATCCACTAACTCTGAGCAATCTTTACCCATTCTCAGGACATAAGTGCTGCAAATATGCTTGTGTTGTTGTCTTTGTTGCATTGCTTCCCAGGAGCCAATGACCTCTGCCCCCTACTATGCTTTGGGAGACCAAATTAAGAGACGCTGCGCTTTTTGTGTAGCTGTCCTAAGGGACCGGGTTAGAGTGGCAGAAGGCTGTTGCATACTGTGGGAATTTTATAGCACCCTCCTGTGCTAGTGGTCCATGAAACATTTAGGAAGTGGGAGTTCTATTGCAGCTTAAGCCCCACCAAGATTGCATCCAGGTAGGGGCATCGTTTCCTATCCCCTTGGAAATGACTGACCACTCTACAACTCTTATTTTTTCTTCTCCTATAGGCTGGCTAGTTTTTTTTAAATATAGCCTTGTGTGTTGGATGGTCCTTGGCTTTGGCTTGGTCAAAAGGAAAATGAGGGGTGAGGATGAGCAAAACTTCAAAATTTGCTGTACCTTTTATGATGGAAGATTTGGTCAATGATGAGCCCTTTAAATAAAGATAATCCACTGCCTTTAGTATCAGATGAAATATAGTTCTTTGCAATATTCACAAACTTCTGATCAGACATCAAAATGCACTGCAAGGCATTAATGAACCTACAAAGATACAAATCAGTTATCAAGTATAATGCAGGAAAATCCAAATACAATCAAGCAGAAAAGACAAAGTCAAACCAAATAAGTTACTCATATAATGCAGGATTCAATCTAAAGCAAGTCCTCCCCCCCCCCATTTTTTGCACTTCATTTACACAGTTGAAAAAAAAACTCTTTAGAAATAAGACAATTTAATACAGGATCATCATTTACCTCATTTTAATATATCATAAGCAGGTCAACATGAAGTTGGTTTATGGTATAATAATTTTCAATTATAGGCCATATTTAGATAGACTTTCATCCCATCTTCAATACAGGAAGCTACTTTTATAATTGAATTTGGCATTATTTAAAAAAAATTTTAAGAGCTCATCTGGCGACTGCCTACTTGGGCATTAGTCGCCATATTAAAACTGGCCTAGTTCTAGGCTACTTTAAAATAAAATTAAAGAGACATAAAAAGACCCCAAAAAGGGGGAAAGGAAGCAAGTTCTTGCGTCGGGGAGAGGTCCCCCCGGCGCAGGAGCGTGCAACCTAAAGGGAAAAAAATGAATGCAAAAAACAAAACAAAAAACAAACCCTGCTTAAATAATAGGAAAAAGGCCGGCCTCCCCCAAGAAGTCAACAAGTCCACCAGTCAATGTGTACACACTCGTCCCAATACAAGGGACAGGCGGTAGCGACCCCGCCCATCCCGGTCTCGGGACAGGTATCGTGCGCGAAGATCACCCAGACTGGGACATTCAACAAGAATGTGCCGAACAGTCTGGGGGACGACGCAGTCGTTGCAATAGGGCGCAGGCGAGCGCTCCATCAAATAGCGATGCGTCATAGAGTGTGTCCGATTCAGAGACGACAGAAAGCGACCTGAAGCCGTCGCAGCATTGGGGGATAGGTCCATGGGAACAGTCGCCGCGCAATGGCACGCAACTTTAAGTTCCCTTCGACCCTCTCCCATCTTCTTTGCCAAGCAGTCCGAAGAGCTGCCCGTATTCCTGCCATGTAGTCGGTGTGAGGAAGAGCGAAACGCTGGTCCGGTCGCAGAGTCCTCGCGGACTCTTTGGCGTCCTCATTCCCCGCAATTCCTACATGTCCAGGAACCCAGCAGAAGATAATCTCGACATCCGCCCGGCTCGCAAAAACCGTGGCGTCACGGATTTCGCGAACCAGGGGATGCGGAGATTTCAATGCCCCGAGAGCACTCAGGGCGCTTTGTGAGTCGCTATAGATCACAATCAGGTCTCCGAACCAGGCACAACGCGTAATCTCCCGTACCGAGTGGTGTATTGCCACCAGCTCGGCCGTGAAGACAGACGCAGCACCTGGCAAAGCCCCGCTGACTTCAAACAGAGCGGATACGGCGTGGAAGCCGACCCCCTCTTGGGACTTGGAGCCATCCGTATACACTGGCAAGATTCCAGCGTGACACGATGTGTGCTCCAAAAAGGTCGAACGCAATACTCCCGGCGCCGTACAAGCTTTGGAAGCAGAGGCGTGGCGACAAATATCCAAATTTGGTACCCTCCAGGGTGGCGTCCTGGGCAGAACCAGGGGCGTCACCGGCCCGAGAGCTATATCTAGCTCTCGAAGGAGTTTCCTGGCCCTAAACCCAAAGGGCTTAGGGTATGACTGGCGTCTCTCGGTGGCAAAGGCACCGTCGAGATCAACCGCGGATGCAGTGAAAGCTGTTGGCGACTGAGGGAGGCGCCGTGCTCGCGCGTACAGGCGAGTGATGAACTGCACGCGGCGCAGAGCGAGTGGCATCTCCCCAGCATCGACCAACAGGCTCTCAATGGGGGAAGTGCGGAAGGCACCGGTCACAAGGCGGAGTCCGGTGTGGTAGATCGAATCCACCTTCCGCAATAAACGCTCGACTGCGGATGCATAAAACTCGCATCCGTTGTCCAGCTTCGAACGAACAAAGGATCGATAAAAAAGTAGGGCAGTAGCCCTATCAGCGCCCCAAGCGCTGAACGTCACGGAACGGAGAATATCCATGGCGCAGGTACAAGAAACCCTAAGGCTGCGAATATGAGCCTCCCAGGTGAGGCGTCGGTCGAATACAAGACCAAGGAAACGGTGCGACTCAACCACATCCAGGCGCACCCCATTAAGAAACAAATCTCGGTCGGGGTGGAGCCGTAGATGGCGGCAGAAATGCACCACCTTAGTCTTGGCCAAAGAAAACCGAAACCTGTGCACTTCGGCATAGCGAGAGAAGGGGTTCAATGCCTGTTGGAGTCGACGCTCCAGAGTTGGCATCTGGGCCGCGCCAAAAGAGATCGAAAGGTCGTCCACATAGAGCGTAGCGAAAACATCTTCCGGCAGCACCGAGGTGATGCCGTTGATGATCAGGGCAAAGAGTGTGACACTGAGGACACTTCCCTGCAGGACACCCTCTTCCTGCTCCTTTGGGCCGGAGAGAGCTCCCCCCCACCCGTACGCGGAATCGACGATCTCGCACAAATTCAGATATAAAGACAGGGAGGCGTCCCCTCGCCCCCATCGCATCGTGTGGAGAGTCTCGATGATACCGTATCGCCATGCGGTATCATAGGCCTTCTCCAGATCGAAAAACACCGTGGTGTAGTGCTGTCTACGAAGGAAAGCCTCGCAGACGGCATTTTGCAGTAGGAGCAGAGCATCCCACGTGGAGTGGAACTTGCGGAAGCCGCACTGTGCAGAAGACAGATGGCCTCCGCTGTCAAGGAAAAAGGCTAATCTAACATTTACCAATTTCTCCATCAACTTGCAAACGCAAAAGGTTAGAGAGATTGGGCAGAAACCAGTCGGAGTAGAGTGATCTCTCCCCGGCTTGCGAAAGGCGAGCACAGTAGCGATTCGCCAGGAATCTGGGAGAAGACCCTCCACCCAGATCCTGTTGAACAAATCTAACAGAAAGGCCATGCCTCGCTCACCCAGGTGTCGAGGTATGGCGTACGGGACATCGTCCGGACCATGGGCGGTGTCCGCACACGAAGCGAGAGCAGAGCGCAACTCGCTCCCAGTAAACCTGCCATTGAAGGGTTCTCCGCCTCTGGAGGTAAAGTCCAGCCGGCGGCCTTCCGCGACATCACGACATGCATTGAATGCTGGCGGAGCAGCATCCCGGCTAGAGAATGCGGAAAAAGCGGTCGCGAAGGATTCCGCCACGGACGTGGGGTCCGAGATTGCGGTCCCATTCTCCTAGAAAACGGGAGGGGGGTCCTGCGAGAACTTGCCCTGAATCCTTTTGACTCGCCTCCACACCTCTGCTAAAGGGGTCTTCCCGTTAAGTGAAGAAACGTATGCCCGCCAAGAAGAGCGGCGGGCGTGCTTCGAAATATACCGGAACCAAGCCCTAGCCCTAGCCCGACGAAATTCAGCGACAGTGAAATCGTTCGGGCGGCGCTTATAACGCATGTAGGTATAACGCTTATGTTTGAGGGCCGTCTCACACTCGGCCGACCACCATGGGAGTGGTCGGCGTGCAAAACGGCCAGACGTTCTAGGAATAGTAGTCAGGCCCGCAGCGAGGAAGATGCCGGAGAAGAACTCAACGGCAGCTGCACAGACACTGCCTGAAAGGAGGTATCTAAAGAGAAAGGAAGAACGGAGACATCATGCCGGGTGTAAACCGCGCATCCCCCAGCCCGGCCATCCCGCGGTGGTGGTATCGCGAGACCCTTATAACCCGGGAGGGCGGGCAGGGGGCACGCGCCTAGCATGGTCTCCTGCAAAAAGATAGCTAACGGGGAACGGGACGAGACGAGCCTCCGCAGCTCCTCCTAGTTAGGCCCGGAGTCCACAGCAATTCCATTGAAGGAATATGCCCTCCAGGCCTAGCTCAGAGGAGACACCGGGGCCCTCTTCGAACAGAAGACCCTCACGGGAATGGCCGTACGCTTCCCGGGGGCAGAACCCCGGGCGCTGTTGGCCGGACAAAGTGCTGAAGGCGCTGTCGCCTTCGAGGACTTATTGGGGGAGGTTAGGCTCGCCATGCGAGTCTTTTCCTCCCTCCGTCTCCGAGCCACTCCCTCCACCACTAGGCGTGGGCGAAGGAGCTTAAGCTCCTTTCTTGCCGTCCTCCTTTCGGGGGACAGCTTTAGGAACCCCGGAAGATGGCCTAGCGACCAACTTCAGGGGTGTTACCTCCTGTGAGTCTAACGACTCGGTGGAGGCGCGTGGCCGTTTCACCTTACGGGAAACGGTCACGCTGGGGGAAGAGAGGGAAGCCCTGGTTTTAGCCTGGGCTGGGTGTGAACCTTTTTTGCCGCCAGCTTTACCAGGGGAGCGCCCGGATTGAGTAGAGCCCGCAGAAGGGCTTCGAATGGGCGCGGAAACAACCGTGCTCGTTGGCCTGGATGGGCCAGGAGCAGAGGGTGCCTCTCTAATTATTGAGGCATATGACGTCCCAGGCAGAGCCGGGCGCGCCAGGACCAAGTCCTTTGCCTGGCGGAATGAGAGTCTATCCTGGGCCTGAACGGCCAGGATATCTTTCTCAAGGAGGTATGCACCACATTGCTTCGAAGAGGCAGGGTGCGGCTCCCCACAATTGACACACTTGGCCACACACGATTTGGACTTATCGTGTGCGACCTTGGAGCAATTTACACATACTTCGGGTGACCCCGACTTTGCACGTCTACATGAGCGATTCGTATGGCCGAAGGGGTAACAGTAATAGCACCACCGTGGAAGTGGCACGAATGCCTTCACGCGGTAGCGGTACCAACCGGCATGCACCGACTCGGGGAGCTTGTCACAGTCGAACGTGACGAAGAGTGTAGGGGTGGGTCTCGAGGCCCCTCCTTGTTTTCTCATCACATGTTCGACCTTCACCCGCCCCATAGTCGGCCAGCTCTAGGGTGATGTCCTCAATGGATTAGTCAACGAGTTCCCTGGCATAAACTACTCCTTTCACAAAGTTCATGGTTGAGTGCGGCGTCACACTCACCGGGGTGCCATGAAGTGTCCGAAGAGCACTTATCTTGGCCGCCTCGGCAGGATTCGCCGCATTCGCCAGAAGGCTCCCGTCCGAGAAACGGGTCACCTTCGGCTCTCTACCAATTGCACTAGCTAATCCTCTCCTATGATGGATCATGTTGCCCTTGGACAACATGGTGCCATCAGTGGAGCGAATAACGAGGAAGCGCTTGAAAACGCCAGGTAACCTCTGAATGAGGGGCCCCGATGTCATCGAGGCTCCACCCTGTGCACTCTTGGGCTTAGTCAGGGGCTCCGCACACGGGGGGGGGTAGAGGGGCCGGATGTGCCGATCTTGGCTTGGTCGCCTACCAAAGTAGGAGCAGACCCATCCGTACCCGCGGATGGAGAGGAGCCCCGAGTCTTCTTTCTCTTTTTGGTCTTAGTGTTTTTCTTTTTTGGAGAGGAGGGCGGGGAATGAACCCGCTTCTCACCTCCGCCGGCAGAAGTCCCCAGGCCAGATGGACCGGCCTCAGCCAGATCCTTCTCCAAAATGGAGAAGGTACTGGTAGTCGTAGGGGCCCCTGTCGGAGGAGATCCCTCCACTCCTTATACTGCCTCAAAGATCCCAGTTGTTTGAGGAGGACCTTGCATAGGGGCGGATTCGGGTTCGGTGATTGGCACCGAGCACGGATTCCCCCCCATGGAAGGCCCCTACCGTCTGAGGCTGAGGTGCCTCAAGGACCATGTGTGTCACAGGAGGGGCCTCCAGTTGGCCATCCCATCCCAAGACATCGCAGGTCCCGTTGACTGTATTGTCACTAGTCTTGTGTGGGGAAGCACAGGCCTTGACCCCAGGCAAGGTTCAATATTCTTGCCAGCAGGTCTTTTGAAGGAAGCGACCGAAGGGGCCTGGCTTCCCTCTGCCCCCTAAGGGGGTTTGCCCTACCGAGCCGCTTACACGAGGGGCGGTCGGCAATGGGCTGCCTGCTGGCTTTCTTGGCAGTCCCCTTGGAAAGAAAAAAGGGGACTGCCGCTGGAAAAAGGGAGGTGCCCGAAAGCACCTCCAGAGAAGGGGGTGAGGGAGAGTCCCCTGCACCCATAGACGAAGGAGAGGAGTAAGCCTTCTCTCCGGTTAGAGAAATATAGAGGGTTCCCTGCGCAAGCACCCCTCCCACCTGATGGCATGGCAGCTCCACCTTGAACACGGCGTAAAAAAGATAGATTTGGAAGATGAGAGGAAAAGGGATGTGAGGAAGGTACAGGTGGGAATGAAGCAGGTTGTTAAAAACCAACCACCCCAGAACGGAGCTCAGGGGTTAAGGAACATTGTCCCCTCCCCCCTCAGCCCCGATCCGGGACGGTTGGTTGAGAAGAAGGTCAGCATCTACCCTGTGAAATTAGAGGCTGACCAGAGAAAGCTGTGCGAGAGGTTGTTTGAAAAGCGACGAAGTAGGGGAGAAATACAGGCTATCTGAAGGAAGGAAGAGTGGCTAAGCTAGGGCCGGACGGAGCGCTGGATCCCGTCAGCACGGCGGCCAGGATGGCAAATCGCCGCGCCCCTTAGGGGTGAATTTGGCATTAGCAAATGCATGGCTAAATAGGACTAATGTGCTCTAAAATTCAAAATTCCTGAAGCTTTCATAGCAACTGACTTTCTTATTTTGCTTGGAACATTTGGTGGATGAAATTAGAGTCAATTTAATGAAATTTGATTACAACAACCATCCAGATTTTTTTTGTGAGATGGAAGGTGTGAATTTAATGGATATGTGGGATAGGTTTTATGGGGAAAGACATGTATAAGATGGATGGACTACATTTGAGTAGGGATGGGGCAAATGTGTTGTGGGCAGAGTATGATCATGTTATTAGGTCAGTACAAGTGGGAAAGTAAGTACTGAGAGTGGTCATGAAAATAGAAGACAAAACTGTACCAAAGGTAAACAGGGTGGGGTAGGGGATGGAAATAGATGCGGAGGTGATAGAGGTGAAGGTATTCAGGCTAAAAATAGGAGGGCTGAGTTCTCTCTATACCAGTGGTCATGGTCTTAGAAATAAGACTGAAGATGCAGACATAATATGTGAAACAGAATCATGGGTTAGTGAAATTAGATTCAATGACAATGTGGGCCAATTTGATTTACAGGTTAGATGTGCATTAGTCAAAGAAAAGTTAATGACAGATGGTGGGATAATTATTTATAATAGAAATAGATTTGCTACAAATCTAAATAATTCAATAAAACAGAAAGAAGTTAAGTCACTGTGGATAGATAGTAGGGGCAGTAAAAATAGAATAGTACACTTGGGAGCCTTTTACAGACCACCGGGACAGTCTGATTGTATCAATGAGTTAATGATCAGGGAAATAAGTAAAGGATGTGAAGTAGATACAGTTATTCTAGGTACCTTTAATTTAAGCTCTGTAGATTGGGGAAATATGATAGGAATAGATAGAGCAAGTTGTAAGTTTAGAGAATGTTTTGAGGATATGTTAATAGGCTTACAAGGGGTACCAATATATTAGATCTAATACTTTCTAATGATGATAATTTAGTTCAGGAATTGATTGTTGGGGAAGCATTTGTAAATAGTGATCATCAGATAGTTTATTTTAAGTTAAAAGTGCGAAAGGGAGAACATCAACAAACACTACTAAAACTCCAAATTTTCATAGAGGTGATAATGAAAAACTTAAAACTTGCTGAATCAGGTTGGAAAATTCAGTGGTAAGAATACTTGCGATGTGGAATACTTTTGAGGCTATATTAAACAAAGTTCAGGAGCAGTGCATCCCAACAAAGGTCATTAGGAAGAAATGAAGGAAGCCATTATGTTGTAATCATGAGATAGCTAGTAACATTTCTGATAAGAAAAGGGCATACCAAAGATTACACAGGGAAGTTACTGCTGAAATTCTAAATGATTATAGGTTTATTAGGAATGAGCTAAATAAGAGAATTGAGAAAAGTAGGGATAAAATAAGGGCCTATTAAATATGAAGGTGGTGTGAAAGAATCTGATCAAGAAATAGTAGAGGTATTTAATGATCATTTTGGTTCAGTATTCACAGAAGAGAATCTGAAGTTTAATTTAAGATAATTCTAAATCAGGGAAAGAGGTGTTGAATACCATTAATGTAGATAGTTGAATACTAGTAAGGCATCTAGCATGGATGACATTCATTCTAGGTTACTAATAGGTGTAGAAGGGATTGCAGTATCTCTTGAGAAGACACAGGGTGTTCCGGCTAAATTTGAAGGTTTGCATAAAAAAAAATAACAGTAATATCTCAACCAAAAATAAATTTATTTTAAAAATTCCAAAAAATATTGTAGATAATTATAGTTGGAGATAAAAGTTCACTCAAAGTTCCCACCCTCAAGATGACTGGAACCTGGGGTATGTGTTCCTCAATGTGCCCATGGGAAGATCTTCGAATACTTCCTTTATCTTGGACACCAGCAGGGCCTTGGTGTTGCATGCAGGGCAGTTGGTGTCTTTCTCAACTGCGCCCCACACATACTAATCCATGGCATTACAATTGAGGGAATTACGCCAAAAAGTGGGGCTGGTGAAGTCATAGAAATTCTCTGACAAGCACTTCTGACTCTTTCCAGAAATATGGCCTTCCAACAGCAACCCTCCACAGCCAAAGTTTGACCACAGTCTCGAGCAGGTGCAGATAGCGCTCTGAATTCATCCTAAGCCATGCTCAAAGATGTGGGCTGATATGATGTCATCCTCACTAGAGACACACAAAGACCATCACAGTTTGGGAAACTTAGTTTTGGAGATACATGGAATGTGGGCATGGATTGTAGGCAAACCACCTGTTGTTTTGATCAATGTGCCACTGGTCTTGACAAAAGTTCCTTTCACCTTAGAGGAACCGGATTGTCGCCAGGACAACAGAATGCTTCAGCTTGTTCGGGAGCTTTTTTGCCTTGGTCAAGCGGTTCTCCTTGGTCTTGACTGAGAATTTGTCCCTTGTGCCTCTTGTATGAGTTGTGGTGAAGGTCCTCATTCAGGTCCAGATTCACAGTGGTGAGTCTAACACTCTCACTCCCGCCAAAAGCCAAATTCCTTTGCTCGGGTCTTCCATCACCTTGTTCTACAGTTGCTGAATGAATTCCAGCGTGTGGACACAGTCTGAACATCTGCAGTGTCCCTTTTGAGGGGTCACAGCTTCCTACTCTCCGTTGCAGCTGTCCACGTCACGTCTTACAGCCTTTACAGTGTTCACAGAGCATTGAACAGCAGTCATCAAGTGCATATTTTGATACCCAGCACAAATCGTCATGATGCAGATAATTCTTTTCCAATATTCAGATGGCTTCCAATCCTCCATGTCAGCTAACTTTTCTCAACTAAAATTTACCCTACAAGCTCTCCAACATCAATGAATGTGCATTGCTACATCAACCTGTGGATGGAAAAAGGAGACATTAAAAATCACCAAATTTAGCCCAAACTCCCTGTATATTAGATAAATGGAGTTTGGAGATATACCTAATGATTGCAAAAAAGAAAATATAGTGCCAATTTTTAAGGGATGTAAAAAGGAGCCAAATAACTTTATGGTTTGTAAATTTCTTGATAATTTGTTAAGAAGTATATTTCTGAGCATCTAGAAAGAGGTAGTTTAATAAGTGATGCTCAGCATGGGGTTAAAAGTGCTGGATCATATTTAACAAACTTAATGGAATAAAGTTAACTAAACAATTAGCTAAGGGAGAGAATGTTTATGTAATCTACTTAGATTTTATTAAGGCTTTTGACATGATTCCACATGAGAGACTAGTTCACAATTTAAAAATGCATGGGATAAGTGGAAAATTTTTAATTGGATGGCTCAAGGAGAGGAAGCAGAGGGTGGTACTGAAAGAGGTGAGGTCAGAGTGGAGGGATTTGATCAGTGGCAGACTCAGGGATCCGTACTAAGTTCATTATTATTCCTGGCTTATATAATTATCTTGGGGAGGGTGTAAATAGCAGTGTCAATTTTTGATGATGACATAAAATTGGCAGCTGTACTAAATGAAACTGAAGTTAACTTTAAAGCACCGAGTGACTTAAATAAGTTATTAGGTTGGGCACAAAAGTGGCATATGAATTTTACCCTTAAAAAATGTAAAGTTATCAACATGGAAAGAAATAATTAAGAGAAATGCTAGTTACAAAAGTTAAGCCACATTTAAAGTACTGTATAGAAGCATAGCTCCCACATTTTAGAGATATCAACCTGCTAAGAGTCAATGCAAAGGAGGGAAACAAAGATGATTTGCCTGAAGCACCATGAATATGTAGAATAGATAGGTTGAAGATGCTAACTAAATATGTTCTCATTTGAAAAAAGTTGTGTGGGAGGAGATATGATTGAACCTTTTAAAATTTTTCTGGGATGGATAAGGTGGATTTCAGCAAGTTTTTTGAGTTGGAAGATCATAATAAGACAAGGGGCTACCACTTGAAAATTAAAAAGAGAGGTATAGGTTGTATGTGAAAAAGTATTTTTTCACAAACAAAGTGGTGAAAAATGTTTTCAAATCCAGGTTAGATGAGTATATGGGGAGATTAGTTATCATGGTTTTTGAGTTGTATTCGAGCAAATTACATAGTATAATATAAATATTGTTGTAGATTGGAGGTGATGTTCTTAATGCATTCCTGCGGATGCAGATTTGAGAAGGAGAATGCTTATTTCTTTAATAAATTGTATATATTATATTATTGATAGTGTAGCTGCATTGATTTAGTTTTTGACAAGCCATGATGGTGATGCCTTTTTAAGCAGTGTTTTGGATGCAATCTTGTGGATGCAGTTTATGGGGCGGGTGTTGATTCGGATGACATCTGATACACTTGCAGCTTTTGTTACCAATTGAATATGTTAGGTTAAATCACACAGAATAAAACCGTAGTATTAACATGCTACATTTTTTGTACTCTAGATCTCAACCAAAGCCTTCACTACCTTACTCTCCCCACTTTCTTTCCGACTAGACATTGAGTGGATTTAGAGGTTTTTACTGGCCTTGATTCTATATATAACACATGCATCAGGACTGGGAGAGGACACAATCATCCAGATGCCAGCTGAAGCATGGCTTCCATGCTACACAACCTCTTTTGCTGGATTAATAGTTAAGAAAGAAGGGGGAGGGGCGGGCGCAGTAGAAGGGGAAAAAAGTGGGAAGAAAGTAGGCATGTTATAAACCATCACCGGCCCCAGTGAACATAAGGAGGGGTGAATTACCATTATCTCACCCCGGCCAGGAAAAAGTGTATGAAAACCGACTGGCAACTAGCCTGCATGCGCATTCACCTAAAGAATAGGGAGGGAGGTCCTTGGGAAATGGCGAAAAAAAAGGATAAATGGACATGTCTAGAAGGGAAAAGCCCAGGTAGTTTCAATCTAATTTCAGACTAACAAGAGCATTGGAACAGGAAGGGCCTGCAGCTCCTCCAGGTACCAGGTGTAAAGAAATAAAAAGACAAATGTATTAAATATAATCGGTTTTTACCGGCACAATCTGAACTGGTTGCCATAGATTAATTATAAAGGCAACAGTACCATAAATCCTATATAGAAAGTATTAAGAGGTGATACCATTAGAGAAAACAAAATCTGAGAATGGAAAGAATAAATTTGTAGGAGGAAAAGAAGAAAAAAATAAGAAGATAATCCTAAGCTTTGATGAAGCCTAATCTTGTTTGGAGTTGCCTTTTAGGGTTGTTGTAGGTAGTTATTATTCCTCAGGCTGAGCAGCCCTGAGAAACTGAGGAGAGATATGGTCTGTACCAGATTTTCCCACAGAGCCTCCAGAGAATGTACAGTGTGTTGTTGACATGTGTAGCTCTGTGAATTGGTCTCTCATAATGCTTGTGTGGGTGCAGTGCGGTATTCTGAACATGTGGCTGTGATGCGTCACATCCAGGCTTTTCTGGTAACTCAGGAGGACTGAGTAATGTCCACACATCAGCCTGAGCAGGGTGAACTGTACCTTAAAGAAAGGCGGATGTCAGGGAAGGCCATGCATGCAACAGGGTGATGCATGAGTGACTGAATAGAATGTTGAATGAAATGGGCATCGATATGTTTCTGGAAGATGGTTTGGGGTAGAAGAGTTGACAGTTTATCTCTAATTTAGTATATATTGGGTTTTATTTTAATGTTCTTTAGTGGGAGTGGATGTTCTTCTTCAATGTAGTTTAGTTGGTACTCTGAGTTTGTGGAGGTTGCGGCTAGTAGTGTATCTTTCATGTCAAGATGATTTTTGACCTTGGAGACTTGGGTTTCAGAGTGTAAGTTGTCGGTGGATGTAGTAGCTGTGAACCCTGTGATTATTTTTAAGGATTTGTTTTGCATTGTCTGAAACATGTTGAGGATATATGAGAAATCACCATAATGGTTTACTTCAATTGAAAGGATGTCGTTGTTGTTGAGAGATTGCCGGGAGCAGATGGCATCTCTGCTCCCTCCGACCAATTGGGAGATTAAGGGAGAAAGCTTTGATCCCACAGCCTATGCTGTAGGCCCCACTGATAGCGTCTTATGTGAAACCATCCTGAAGGAACAGGTTGCATGCTGTGGAAATTTTAGAAGCACCACCCTGTGCTAGCAATCCATGCAACAGCTAGGAAGTGGTGGCTCAATTGAAGCTTAACCTCACATGGAATACATCCAAGTGGGATGGTCCCACAACAGGATTGCATCCAGGTGAGGTGGTCATGTCATATCCACTTGGAAATGACTGACCACTCTTCAATTCTTTTTCTCTTGCTCTACAGGGTGTCTAAGAGTAAAAAAAAACAGCCTTTGCCTTCTGGGCTCTGAAAGGAAGGTGACATGCTGAAAGAAAAAAAATTCCTGGAAAATATGGCTAGAACTCACTTGGAATCAGAAATGAGCTCTTCTTTCTGAGCAAAAAACAAAGGTGTAATCAGAGACAAAATGGTGAGCGCTGCTTCTATGTACCCACTTGATGCAATGATCTCTAAGCACTCAGCAGCATGGTTGCAGATCTTTGAAGGAGAAAAGAAGCTCTCTTGATTCTTCATTAGAGATAAATATATATAGCTAAATGGGAAAATTGTATACTTGGTTTTAGAACTAGTTCTTTTCATTTGGAACCTTTGGTAATCTCCTAAATATACCCTTGCAATCAGAATAGCCCTGAATAGCAGGGTCTGCTTTTCGAACCATAACTTTTTACTATCAACCTTTGCCAAATTCATTATTTCTTCCTCTTAATCGTTCCAATGAAAATTCCCTTTAGTCAGGATAAACCCCAACTTATAATGAAATAACTAAGTTAATCATAGGATATCGCAAATCACAATTCCTTAAAACTAAACAAAATGTCTTTCAATAAAACATTCTGTGAGGAGCAGACCACACAGGTCATCTTTTGTTCAAGCTATAAAAACCTCTGGTAATAAAATTATATTACCTCGGGTATTGAATGGCCCCATGAAGACATGAGCAAAGCAGCAAACATAGACAGGGATGGTTGCTTCGAGTTAATACCCTTCTTCAAGGTTTCAAACTGTGGAGAACTTGATGGGTCTCCAATTCCACGCAGGATAAGACTTGGATTCAGTATGACCGCTTGTACCTCTGAAGTTGGTTGATCAAGATGATGCAGATGCAACAGATTCAAGATCTTCCAGCACCATTTCATCAAAACCTTCAAAAAAAGAAAAAGGTTGATAGTTTTGTTGGTAATGGGGCATAAAGATGAGGGGGAGGGGAGAGTATATCTTATGGCATTGATGCACACCAATACCATATTTTTTTTGAGGAAAATTAGTGTTTATTATTAGGTCTATATGTGGGAGGGGAGAATACCTGTACTGCCTGCTGGTGCCTGTTGTTAAAGACGAAGAGTACCCTGAAAGTCCTGGGCAGGTATGAATCCATTTTGGTAATATGGGGGAGAGGGGCACAGGGCCCATCCAGTTAATCCTGTTACATGACAAATTAAATGAGTGTATGGAATGTGAAGAAGAGATAAGAGGTTGAATATGTTTAAAAGAAAATTGCAAGGTGGAATTATGAGACAATAGACAGAGGGAAATGGAGTTTGATCAAGCGTGATTTAAGGTAAAGAAGAGGTGGAAGAGGAGTGGCATGATAGCATGAATTTATGAGCTCAAAAATTCTGTGAATGAAAATAAGATTTGGAAGGATAAAAATATATGCAGAAAGTTTGTAAGGAGAAATCTGTAAAGAAAGTGAAGGTAGGGGAAGTCAAAATGTGTGGAAATGGAGGAAGTGAATATATGTGGAAAATGGATGAAGTGAAAAATGTGTGGAAGATGGATGAAGTGAAAATGTGTGGAAGATGGATGAAGTGAAAATGTGTGGAAGATGTATGGAGTGAAAATGTCTAGAAGATGGATGGAGTGAAAATGTGTGGAAGATATATAGCCGCTGATCCTCTTGTAGTAATGGGTCTGGGAGGGTATACAAGTTTTCAGATGTTAGAGGATGTGAAAATGTGTGAAAGATATACAGGGTGGCTCCCTCAAAAATTAGACCATTTTTGAGAAGCAATTTCTCAATAACCATTTCAGCTAGACATGAAATAAAAGCAAATGAAAGATGAATCCTTTATCTATAAATACATAGAGTGAAGTGGACACGGACTGTACAAAAAGCCTTCTTGCCAAAATATGGGTTTGATTCAGTTTACCTTTGGCATAGAAAATGGGTCTGATGTGACGTCACCTACCTCTTCTTCCCACGGAGCTTTGACGCCATTTTTGTTTGTTAGCTAAGTATTTTGATATTTAATGTGTCTGATGTAATTTTTACGAGTTACATTATAGTCTACAGTGTTCATGAATATTGTGTGAATATGATCATTGTGAAGGAAAATGAGTGAGATTTAATAACAGTGACCAATGTGGGGATTTCTGTATTTACAATTTACATAAAATGGCGTGTAGTACATGGCCTGTACAAAATTTGGAAATTTGTGAAAACTATACTAATGAACATTTAGTTTTGAACTTACTGTATGTTGGTCATGTAACATTGTTTTGTGTTTTAAATGTGAAAAAGCAACCAAAAAGTGAATAAAACTACAAGATATCAATGCTTGCAAACTTTTTCATGCTAATAGATCCATGATCTGATACAGCACCTGGCTTGCAATCTCAAAGCCAATCATATTCACATTTTCTTGCATAGCCACATTATACAGTCTAAGTATTGCTCACAAGTATTCTTTCACTCTTATCTTTGATATTCACAAAGGTATTCAAATGGCAAATGGTCGAGGCTTGAAAACAAACCTGCTCAGGGGAAGGAGCATAAACGGCTGATGTGACCTGCTTCATTCCTTCAGAGAGAAAACCTCCTTGGATCATTTTGGACTGAAGTTTGACTGCAACTTCCACCACCAGAAGGGCTACCTGAATGATGATATGAATTAATTGTCTAAGATGGAAAAAGACAAGTGATCAAATCCATAACAAAAGAATGTGCAGTTGGGAGGATACAATTTAAATCTTCTGATACAAGTTCATATCAATGAGCAGAAAAGTCTTATATTGTGATTTTGAAAACTCTGGTGGGAAATATACAGCAAGACCTTGCATAGTACAATTTTGATTAGTGCAAGCCTGTGGAAGATAATGTGAATGTTCATCTTAGTTGTTAGTACCCGTAACATGGATAAGGCAAGTTGGGTTAAAGTAACATGGTAGACATAAAGTCTGGCGAAACATAGTATATTGATATTACTGGACATGCTGTTTATTGTTCCTTAAAAAAATGGAATCAATGTGATGAATTAAAACATCATCCTCATATACTCCTGTACTTGAGCATCTGTATGCATTATATCAAATAATTTGAACTGATTATTCTTAAAGAATAAACCAGCAATTTCAACACATCATTAGGGAATTAGTCACACAGCCTAGGTTTTTAGACTTCAGGGTCACTTCGTATACCTCAGTTCATTCTTAAGGCAATGATGATAGCATTAATGAGTAAACAAAATTGAAGAAAAAATACTAACCCTTTCATGAATACTTTTAGGAAGAGCCAATGTATTGTTCTGGTAACCCTTAAAACGCCAGTTAATTTTGGCGATGATAATACGTGCTAACTGGTTCTCAAGAGAAGGCACAGGGGTATAAAGAAGCCAATAAGAGAGACAATGAAGATCATCTTCTGAAGGGTACCATCCATCCAATGAGAGAAACCGAAAGAGATATACAGAGAGACTTCCAATAGCATTCAGTTTTTCCTGGAAATTCAATTGAAAGTTACATAAAACCACTCACTGGGTTTAAATTTTATTACAATAAACCCTCATGAAAAAAACTTTTGATGATATAGAAATTTGTTTGCAGTGGAAATGGTAAAATGACAATTAGTCAACAAGGGTGAGTCAAAATTATGTTAACACTTCTATAAGTTTTGATTTATTTTTGATTATTATTATGATTAATGATTTATTTATATTTATTTTACAGACTTACATTACCCATGGCTGACAGACTAACAATGGAGCACAGAAGAGTGGTTGCACGCTTGATGGAAGTTTTTGGATCGGCAACAACAGTGCGTCGAAAGTTTGCTGAACAATTTCCAAATCGTAGCCCACCGAGCCGTTTAACAATTTATCGCATCTATGACAAGTTTGTATCCACTGGATCACTAGCAGACAACTATCAAGGAAATGATGGGCGGCACAGGACAAGAAGAAGTAACTTGAACATTGATATCGTGCGGCAAGCCGTACAACAGAGTCCATCCAAATCGATGAGACATTGCAGTCTGGAAACAGGGATTTCACAGAGCACAGTGTGCCAAATTCTATCCAAAGACATTGGCATGCGACCATATCACCTACAAATTGCCCAAGCTTTGACAGCTCAGCAAAAACATGGTTCAAGGGTGAGATTCTGGCTGAAATGACAAGGATCCAACGGGACATTGCTAATCGTATCGTATTTAGTGATGAAGCCACTTTTCATACAAGTGGTCATGTTAACCGACATAATACTATTTTCTGGGGTAATGAAAATCCACGTGTCATTCCAGAGAATGAATGGGCCTCCCCAAAGGTAAATGTTTGGTGTGCCGTGACCACTACTGGAGTAATTGGCCCATATTTATTACAACTTTAACAGGGACTGCAGATAGCTACTTACAAATGCTGCAAACGTTTGCCATTGATAACACACTCCTACATATCAGAAGAGCAGGGTATTTCCAACATGATGGTGCACCACCTCATTTTAGCCGCACTGTTCGCGCTTATCTTGATCAAACTTTCCCAAATCGTTGGATAGGTCGCGGCGGACCGTTGGCATGGCCACCATACTCCCCTGATCTCACACCCTGTGACTATGGGGTATGATAAAGGATCGCGTGTATAGCAAAAGCATTAGTGACATCGAAGAACTCAAGGACAGAATAAAAGGTGTAATATAAAATATTCCCTGTGAAGTGTGTGTCAAGGCAATAAATTGTACTGTTGATCGCTGGTTTGTGTGCATCAATTGTGGTAGGGAAGGGGGAGAGTGTTCAGTAAACTCTGAATAAATAATTCCTCTCATTCTAGTGTTAAAATTTGAATAAAATAAAACTTATAGAAGTGTTAACATAATTTTGACTCACCCTGTATAACCAAAGTCACTGCATAATTTTCTTCCTTAGCATAAAAAGGAAAACATGTTGGATAGAATTGAGTTAAAATATGACCATTCAATTGAAATTTAAATGACTTACAATAGAGATATACACCTCTTAGTTTGGTAGAAACAAAAGTGCAGTGAATAAAATGGTCAAATATGGGAGGGTCATGTATGAGAGACTTAAATCCTAAAAACTAACTTTTTATAACTAATTAATTTCACCATTTGTATTTCACATCCTGAATGAGCTTCTAGTCTAAACTTATTATTTGCATTTTCCATGCAATGATCACCATCATTTTGCATCTGTAACGCATTTAACTATATACTCCATACTTTCTTAAGTTGTCCCCAGCAAAGCACCATCCCTCAATGACTCAAGCAGAATCTCACTCCTGGTGGCAATGGGGGCAGATATCTACAGTAGTGTGCAAATTAGTTCAGACAGTGATGAAATAATACAATTATTTGATAATTGTTGTTTATATTTGAAAAGAATACGTCAATGATAAGATAAATGGTACATTTAATATGAAATATGACCGCCCTTTGCTTTTAGAACCTGCTTCACTCGCTCTGGCATAGATTCAACCAAATTTGAACAAGTTTCTGCAAGTTCTTCATTATGGTACCAGGCATTGATATCACAAATCATCTTCTGCATCGTTGAACAGTTGGTTTTCTCGATTCTACACTTAATTATAGCCCATAGATTCTTGATGGAGTTTAGGTCAGGAGAATTGCCAGGCCAATCTATAACATTAATTCCACTTTTTCCGAAGAATGTGCGCATTATTTGGGAAGTATGGCATGAAGCCAGATCCTGCTTCCATCAGGAAAGTCTTTCTGCATCATGGGAAGCAAGTGAGTCTGCAGGATTGCCTTGTATTTAATGCTGTTCATCATTCCCTCAATAGTAACAAGCTGCCCTAGGCCTTTAGCGCTAAAACAACCCCAAAACATCTTCTTAGATGGGTATTTTGGTGCCTTTTGAATGTGTCCTGGCTGTAGTGATTCATCTTTGCTTCGTCTTACTACCACTGACCTATGCCCATGTACTTCAAAATGCGATTCTCTGAAAACATAACTTTCTTCCAGTCAGCTGCCATCCATCCAGCATAGTTGCGTGCCCAGCAAAGCTGTTTTGTCTTCATAGCAGAATTCAATAACTGCCTATGTACCGGTTTTCTAGCAAATCTGCCAACTTCAATGAGCCTTCGCCAGACAGTTGAAGAAGAAACATTTACACCAGCTAAAGATAAATCTCTCTGGAAGTCTTTACTGGTTTTCTTGGGATCATTCACACTATTTCTGATTAGAGCCTTGTCATCATGAAGTGTTGTCTTTCATTTTCTTCCACATTTTTCTTGTTGCAGTGTTGAATGTTCACCAGTCTTCAGCTCTTTTCACAAAGTCACCAACAGTTGACTTTGCTACCTTCATTTCCCCAGAAATCCATCTGATGCTAAAACCAGCATGTTTTCTAAGAGCTATAATACTAGCATGCTTCTTGGGTGTGATATCCATAATAAATTTATAGTCTAATAATGATTGGAAGGTGAATATTCCTGCAGAACCAAGTACACCACAGAGCACGCTCCCAGCAATAATCATCCACAACAAGCTCTAGTGTAGCACTGTCAGGCTTAGTGTAGCTAGGGCAGAACAAAACAGTTGCCAGATGTTACCAGTACACTATTCTGCACAAAAAACAGAAAAACTTCATTAGTGTTGCCAAAAATTAAGACATTGTGAAATAGTAAAAATTTTGGTACTGTCCAAACTAATTTGCACACTACTGTATGTCAGAGAGGCCAGTGTGGTGGTATTCATATGTGTTTAGTTTTGGGTGGTGACCAAACTGGAACCTTACCTGAGCAACCCATGTGTGATATGGAATGTTTCTTCTTGGTTGATATCCATTGAAATGTAATTGAGAAGGTGACTTGGACCCAGAGATTGGATGCTTTGCTGCAATGTGTGTTAAGTATATATGTATATGTCTAAGTATGTATGTAAATATGTAAAAGTTTATATATATATATATATATATATATATATATACATGCATGAATATATACTGTTTTGTGGGTAATATTTGCCTGGTTATGTTGAGATGGGATTCCTTGGAGCAGCTCTGCATAGCCTGTTGGGATTTATGGACAAAACCTTTATTTCTGAGACCAAGTGGTTTATTGAGGCACTGTGGGCGCATCCTGTAGCGAGGCAGAGTACTTGAATTTGTGTCTTTCATAATGTACTGAGGTAAATGGATATGAGATTGCATGCCAAGACTGTAGAGGCATAAGTGCCTGGGGGACAGATATAATGCTTCTAAGTGTAGAAAATGAATTCTGTAGATTGCTGAATGTGGCTCCTGTGAGTGCTTGGAGTGCGTTCATTTTCATGTTCGCTTTGTTTGTAAGATTTCCTGTGTTGTCAGAAAGTTACTCTTGTGTCCAGTGTGACATCGAATTGAAGGGGAGTGTAGTGTTTGATAGAATGAAGCAGGAATGTTTGCTGTAATCCTGTTTGTGGGTTGTGAAGAGGGTGACAGAAGATTTTGAAGATGAGATGGTCATTAGGTTCTGTTGCAGCCAGCATTTGAATCTTCTAGTATAGAGTTGTAAATTGCAAACTACTGTTGTTTTATGTGTTAGGATAGGATGGTCATGGCATTGGCATAACTAGAGAGTGCGGTGTTGGAATTTCAGGAGGAGGGGAAGGGTCATGGAAGAAAAGGTTGAGAGAGAGTATAGATCTCATTCATTGGCAAGTCATTTTTTGTAGTTTGGCTCAAGTGTGGTGTTAAGTATTTTGGTGATGCTGTGTCTAGATGCTGTGTTGAAGGCTTTGCTGCCAAACTATCCTACTGGGTAGTGTGAGTTGGTTAAAGCTTTCTTGAGCGCAATAGATGGGATCCAGGTGGCTTGATTTTGTTTAGTAGTTTTAGTACTAGAATTCCAGGATTGTGGAGGGTGTGTAAATTAGTGAAATAGGACAGTATGATTATGTGTGAATGCAAAAGATGATATACATTCACTTGAGGGAAGACTCCAGTCTCACTCTGATATATGAAAACCACACTATTTCTTTAGATAAAACAAAACTTGTTTATCCCTGTGGAAAAACATGATTTTAAAATTGTAGAATTGATACTCATAAAAGAAATTCAAAATTTCAATTTATCAGATGGTTCATTTCAACCATGGTTATTCAGCCTCCTAGTTAGAGCAAATTGACCCCAAATAAAATTTTAGCTATCATCCACCAGACTAATAAGCTCATTAACTGTTTATGATTTTATATCGTCTTCCCTTTGTTTCATAGTTTTATCCCCTTCAATTTGCCTTGCCTCCTTTACCTAGTACCCACAAGCATAGGTATTTTTTATATTTATATAGTTTCTGTTTTTACTTAAATAAATTGGCTTTAGCCAATCATAGTTTAAGAACCTTGAAAAAGGTAGATTATGTTCAGATTTTTAGGTATTTAAGGTCACTTTCTATAAGTGCAAAATTAGTGTTAGAAATGAGATTTTTGCACTTCTGAAACTAGTCTATGAATAAAGCTTCCAGTAAACAACTGTTTTCTGTCCAGATATTTAGAATAATAGTTATGGGATTGATGGAATTTTTGCATGAGGGTGCCAAATGTCTCTAAGACCAAGGTGATTTAAGTAAATATTTGATTTGTTATCAGAGTGAGAGGCTAAGGGGAATTTTGCCTGCAGTGTAGTTTGGAATACCATTACTATGGCCAATTGTATAAGCATGATGTGGTCTATAATGAGTGAGCCTAGGAGTTAGCTTATTGTTGTGTGTGAGATACTCCAAGGAATCCTACCACCCTTTAACCAGGCGAGCATTACCCACAAAACAATCTACAGATGCATGGCATTCCATTTCTCAGTCCAAATCACTTCCTCAATGCCAATCCTCTATATCACCCTGGCAAGGCTCCAGTGAGGTCAGGAACCAAAACTAAACAAATACCCTATTAGCCTGACTGACAGTTACTTAGCCCCCTCTCCACTAAGAACCAGACACAGTACAACAGACATTCACAACATAGGAAACGCTAGTGGAACAAGGACAAAGCCTACAAATATATGAACTACTGGATCTCTGGGAGACCCATGTATATATTTTTGTAATTCTAAAGTTTTATGAGGGGATTGGCAGAAAGGACACAGCTGCTGTAGCTACAAACAAGTCTATCTTTAGGATAGGGGAGGGGGGCTAAGTGTGCAGTCAACAATTTAATTAAATACTATGGAGGATGCCCAGTGCCAAAACATCAATCACAGCCCAATTTTTGTGGACAGGAGTCTCTCTCAAATCGTTAGGGCAGACAGTAGCAATCCTGCCCAATGCAGTACTGAGAGTGCAATAAAGTTCCCCTAGATCAGGACTGGGAGACTAACCAGTCTTTGCAGGAAGGTTCAGAAGAGCAGTCCATCAAATTATGCTGCCTCCAATATGTGTGTCAGATTCAGAGGCATCAACATGTAATCAGATACCATCAAGGAAATGGGGTTGTAGGTCCAAAGGAAAATTTAGGGCACAATAGTATACAATTTTAAATTCAAAGATACTATTAACGCATAGGGAGATAAATTCACAGGAAAAGTCAGAGCAGAATGGCATGTAACCTTAAATTCTCAGATAGATGCTGACTTACATCAGAGACCCATTTCATAATAAAATCACCATTATTTAGAATCTTGGCAACTAAATCATTTATTCCCATTTCAAATTAATTTACTCATATAATTGCTGTATTCAAGGAATAAAAGACTAAATACAATATTAATTTGTGTAAAACAAAACAATCTCTACTTAATAACAACCAAATGACTTACCTGTAATTCAGATAGGAGTGTCGAGATGGTGAAAGGATGTGCATCAGTTATAGTGAGAAATAAATCTCTGCCAATCCTACTCAATTTAGGATGGAGGTCTTCATTCACCAAAGTAGCATCAAAGAGGTTTGACACAATAACCTAGGTATAATTTGTAACATTTAGTTTTGAAATAACTTTAAATTAATTCAACCACTCTTCAAATGGCTTAAGGCATGGGCTGGCAACCTCCAGCCAGCGAAGGCCTAGCATCTGATTCGCCATCTTGCTTGGCATTAATATTGCAATCCGGCCCATGAAACCCCAGTCGCCTGCCAACAAAATAAATTCTGCCAAACAGCAGTGTCTCAGTAGACTCTTAGCAGGAGAGGGGTATGAGTCTTACGTCTGGCAGTGAAAATGATTAAAAAATGAGACAAAAAAATGCATTTCTCTCACAGATACAAAAAATTTCATAGAGACCAAAGTTGTGGAAGAGGCAATTTTAAACAAAAAATGCTTATGACTTTTTTGCTGCAATGAATCTTTACTGAGATATGGGTGTGAGCATACCATATATATGGTCATACCAAAGTGACTATATATATATGGTCACTTTGGGGATTTCTTTTGTCACTCCAGCACATGGCCTGCTCTCAAAAGTCTAATCTAGCCCTCACTCTGAAAAGGTTGCCCAACCTTGGCTTAAGGTATGAGAAACTACACTACATAGCAACACTAATTCAATGGGAGAAAATCTTTAGCATTGAACTTACATCAATAAAGATCTTTTCTTTCTCTGGTCTCACAATTGCCATATTTGCCAGTGCAGTTAAGAGATAATATGATTCAGAATCATCGAGTATGGATAGTCGGTCATGAAAACGTCCTTTAGTATCTTCACTCTTCAGCAGTAAAAGCCAATCCTCTTCGTCAAACTCTTCAGTTGATTCTTGATCCGGGAATCCAACAAGCAACTTGTATGCAATTTTCCACAATCTTAAGAAACAAAAGGAATAATTTCAATAGAAAAATGGTAAATTTCATGTTTTTTCTGTCTCAGGGGTACTGTATTCTAAGCTCCATCTCAATCCCAACATCTTTTCTTTCTTATTGATATAGTTTTTCATGTTTCCAAACATATTTTTCTCTCATGGTAACTCTTAACGCTCACTCACACCTGAAAGCCTGGTGGATATCTTAGTGAGACAATCTAGAAGAGAAGACTACTGATGAGTGATGACAGGGGAAGGGGGGTATTGTAAGTATGCTTTAAGCTTTGGTAGAGAAACCTCACAAGAGAAGCCCAACCCCCAAAAGTGAGGAAATATGAAGAAAGCCAAGCAAACCAAAAAAGAGAAGTAAGGGAATGTAAAAGAAAATGAACATGAAAAGGAGAATATGGAAAGCAACAAGACAAAACACAAACTCAATATGCAAATACCAGAGGAGTTTGTTTTAAAAAAATTCCAGTTAAACTATATTCTTACTAGGCAATGGCTTCGCCACTTCCCCCTACAGGGAGCTTGCGCTTCACTACTAAGATTAAAATTTTAAAAAGTTGCCATAGTTAAATTTTTATAAATTTTTTGAATTTTGCCAATTATAATAATTTTAAAAAGGAACTCTAAACCTAATTTCCCCTCTTTCAAAATATCACGTTGCTAAAATATAGTTATAGAAGATATATAAAAATAAATTTACTCTTAGTCTATATTTTAATCAGATCCATTCTTTTGATATATGGAAAAAAAACATCCTCAGATCATTTTTTCTCCCCATTTAAATTTGCTTTTATATACAAAAATATACCAAAGAAACAACCATTTTAATACATTTTCTGAACTTCATAATTTTTTAATTATTTTTGTTTTCAAAAAATTCCAAAACATTCGATAGTCATTTTATTTTTACTTATCTCAGAAAGAACCTGGATAAAAGCTTCAAATATATGAAAAACCAACTCTGCAGGCTATTTTTTAAAAGTGTAAAGAAAATCTTAGAAAGAAACTGGATAAAAGCTTCAAATATACATAGATACCCAGGTGACTCACAAACAAAAATTTAAACTTCAAAAAAATTGCATTCTTAAAATATAATGTTTTAGACTAGAAGATATAGATATTCTCATCTCAGATGATGGATTGAATCTAGAAAAAGAATTTAAAATATGGAAATATGAGTGTATTGTGAAAAAGAAATCATGACCCCATCTAGCAACTAACCACACCCAATGTGGCTTAATGTTATTGTAATCAGAAGCCATTTCCACTTAGCTAAGCCCTAGCTCAAGAGACTTGGGAAGAAACTCACACAAGCAAAGTATGATGGAGTGGCCATTGTGGTTAGCAAAGGACTAATATAAAAACAAGAACAATGAGAGCTAGAGGAAACCTATCTCTCAATAAAAATAGAACAAACCAAAGTAAGAATAGCCAAACGATATCAGCTACTGTAAAGTGATTACCTAGCTATAATGAACCAGAATATTCAACAACAGGAACCCACTCATTTTGATGGGTGGCATAAATACAAGAAGTCCAGAATTAGGATATATAAATCAAAACAGAATAGGTACCAACCTCTAAACTCTAATCAGAAGAAAAATAATACAGAGATTATGCCCAAATATCTCTACATATATGTAGCGTATCTTCCTGGGAATAGAGAGCTTCTTAAATTAATAAAAGTTAATTCCAGTGGCACCAGAAAACAACAGTTTTATGGCCTGATCATTTACACAGTGTCGCTGGTCAACAGAGAGCTATTTTCACCTATTTGAACACAGACAATTAGAATCAAGACAAGGTTCTCTCAGACAATATGTAAAACCTAATGCAAATTCACAGGAAATTTGCATTAGATGTCACAATCATAAAGACCTTAAACCTGTTGTTGTAAAGACAACATGCCCCATTTTAGCACCTACTAATGTTGTTGTTTATAGCTCTCCAGGAGCAGATGGAATGTCTGCTCCCTCCAACTGCTTGAGAGATTAAGGGAGAAAGCTTTGATCCTAGAGCCTGCGCTGTAGGACCTGCCAACATTAAAATAATTAAGTGGCACCACAGTTTCTCCAAGGCTGTCCTGAGGAAGCAGGTTCAAGTGGTGGGAGGCTGTGGCATGCTGGGAAAATTTTAGAGCACCCGACTGTACTAACAGTCCAGGTAACAGTTAGGAAGTGGAAATTCTATTGTATTTAACTTCACATAGAAAGCATCTGAGTGGCATCGTCTCATACTAGGATTGCATCATATTTTTAAAAAACATTTTAGGAGCCCATCTGGTGACTCCCTATTTGGGCAAAGTGGCTATACACACAACAGCCTAGCACTAGGCTACATTAAAAATAATAATATGCAAAACCAAAGACAACACTAACAATAAAAAAGGAAAAGGGCAACAAGTAGGGAGCATGCTCCAGCGGTGTGGGGAGGTGGGCCACCTACAAAAAAAAACAATAAAAAAAAACAAAAGTGGAGGAGGCCAGGCTCCTCCCAAAAGTCATAAAGTCCACAAATCAGTGTGCAGGAATCCGTCCCAAGTACAAGGGACAGGCAGTAGCGACCCCGCTCATCCTGGTACCGGGACAGGTATCATGCGCTAAGATCACCAGAATGGGACATTCAACAAGAATATGCCGAACAGTCTGGGAGACAACGCAGTCATCACAATAGGGTGTAGGCGAGCGCTCCCTTCAAATGGCGGTAGCGTCCCGCGAGTGTCCAATTCGGAGACGATAGAAAGAAACCTGAAGCCACCACGGCATTGGGGGGTAGGTTCATGGGAACAATCGCAGCACAATGGCAAGTAACTTTAGGATCACAAAACCATCTCTCATCTTCTTTGCCAAGCAGCCTGGCGAGATGCCTGTATTCCTGCCATGTAATCGGTGTGAGGAAAAGCGAAACGCTGGTCTGGTAGCCCAGTCCTCGCGGACTCTTTGGCGCCCTCATTCCCCGTAATTCCTACATGTCCAGGAACCAGAGAATAATCTCGACACCCCCCGGCTCGCCAAAACCGTGACGTCAGGGATATCGCGAACCAGGGGATGCGGAGATTCCAATGCCCCAAGAGCACTCAGGGCGCCTTGTGAGTCGCTATAAATCACAATCTGGTCTCCGAACTGGGCACGTCGCGTAATCTCCCGTACCGAGCGGTCTATTGGATCCAGCTTGGACATGAAGACAGACACAGCGTGTGGCAGAGCACCGCTGACTTCAAACAGAGGGGATACGACGTGGAAACCGACTCTCTCTAGGGACTTGGAGCGATCCGTATACAGTGGAACGGTTCCAGCGTGGCACGAAGTGTGCTCCAAGAAGACCCAAGGAAATACTCCTGGCGCTGTACAAGCTTTGGGAGCAGATGCGTGGCGGTAAATGGTCAAAGGTAGTACCCTCTAGGGTGGCGTCTTAGGCAAACCAGGGGCACCACCGGCCCAAGAGCTATACCTAGCTTTCAAAGGAGTTTCCTAGCCCTAAACCTGAAGGGCTTAGGCTACGACTGGCGTTTCTCGGCTGCATAGGCACGGTTGAGATCAGCTGCGAATGCAGTGAGAGCTGTTGGCGACTGAGGGAGGCACCTGCTCGCGCGTACAGGTGAATAATGCACTGTGCAAGGAGCAGAGCGAGTGGCATCTCCCCAGCGTCAACAAGTAGGCTTTCAATGGGGGAAGTGTGGAAGGTATCGGTCGACAGGCGAAGGCTGGTGTGGTGAATCAAGTCCACCTTCCGTGCAATACACGCTCGGCTGCGGATGCATAAAACTTGCTTCCGTATTCGAGCTTCGAATGAACAAAGGATCGATAAAAAAGTAAGGGTATGACTGCGCCCCAGGCGCTGAATATGAGCCTCCCAGGTAAGGCCTCGATCAAATACAAGACCAAGGAACCAGTGCTAGTGCACCACTTCCAGGCGCACCCTATTTAGAAACAAGTCTGGGTCAGGGTGGAACCGTGGATGGCGGCAGAAGTGCACCATCTTAGTCTTGGCCAAGGAAAACCGAAGCCTGTGCGCATCGGCAATAGCGAGAGACGCGGTTCAATGCCTGTTGGAGTCGACGCTCTAGAGTTGGCATCTAGGCCGCACCAAAAGAGATCGAAAGGTCGTCTACGTAGAGCGTAGCTAAAACATCTTCCGGCAGAACCGAGGTAATGTTGTTGATACCAAGGGCAAAGAGTGTAACAGTGAGGAGAGGACACACCCCTGCAGGACACCCTCTTGCTGCTCCAGTGGGCCGGAGAGGGCTCCCCCAACCTGTAGGCAGAATTGATGATCTCGCAAAAACTCAGATATAAAGATTGGGTGGAGTCTTCTCGCCCCCATCGTGTGGAGAATCTCCATAATACCGGTATTATAGGCCTTCTTCAGATCGAAAAAAACTGTGGTGTAATGCTGTCTATGAAGGAAGGCTTCGAAGACGGCATTTTCCAGTCGGAGCAGAACTTGGAGAAGTTGCAGTGTGCAGGAGACAGATGGCCTCCACTGTCCAGAAAAAAAAAGCTAATCTAACATTTACCAATTTCTCCATCAACTTGCACACGCACGAAGTTAGAGAGATTGGGCAAAAACTAGCCAGGGTAGAGTTATCTCTCCCCGGTTTTCGAAAAGCGAGCACAGTAGCGATTAGCCAGGAATCTGTGAGGATACCCTCGACCCAGGTGTCGAAGCATGGCGTACGGGGCATCGTCCAGACCAGGGGCAGTGTTTGCTCACGAAGCGAGAGCGCAACGCAACTCACTCAGAGTAAACCTGTGGTTGAAGGCTTCTCCACCTGTGGAGGTAATGTCCAGTCGACGGCCTTCCGCGACATCACGACGCGCATTGAATGCTGGCTGAGCAGCATCCCGGCTAGAGAATGCGGAGAAAGCGGTCGCGAAGGATCCCGCCACAGACGCGGGGTCCGAGATTGTGGTCCCATTCTCCTGGAGAACGGGAGGGGGTTTTGAGAAAACTTGCCCCGAATCCTTTTGACTCGCTTCCACACCTCTGCTAGAAGGGTCTTCTCTTAAAGTGAAGACACGTATGCCCGCCAAGAAAAGCGGTGGGCGTGCTTCGAAATATACCGGAATCTAGCCCTAGCCTGAGGAAATTTCCCGATAGTGAAATCGTTCAGGTGGCGCTTATAGCGCATGTAGGCATAACGCTTCTGTCTGAGGGCCGTCAAATACTCGGCTGACTACCACGTGAGTGGTCGGCGTGCAAACCGGCCAGACGTTCTAGGAATAGTAGTTAGGCCCACGGCGATGAGGTTGCCGGAAAAAAACTCATCGGCCTCCTCAACCGACCTAAACTCCTCCACTGAGATAAGAGATATCAGTCATTTCCTGAAATGAGGACCACCGTGTCCGTGCCAAGCACCACCAAGGCGGGTTCTCGGGCGTAGCGGCCCAGAAAATATTTGAATGGGAAAGTGATTACTAACATGGAGGTCATTGACCCCCCCCCCCCGGAGATAGATTAAGGTGGGAAAATGAAGCTGTACTCGGACAGTGATGCATAAACTCATCCACATTTAGGAGACTCATCTCCAGCTCGTCGATCAGGTCGGCAAGGACTTGACCCCTGGGATTAATCAAGAAATCTTCACAGAGGAGGTGTCTACTGTTCAGATCTAGTAAGATGAAAGGCCCCGGGAACTGTGCCACAGAAGTCCCCCGCGTCGAAGTCGGCTGAGGGTGAAATGTACGCGGAAATAACAGTATACCTCCTATCCAGGTGCAGCTGCACAGCTACTGCCTGAAAGGAGCTATCTAAAGCAAAGAGAAGAATGCAAGTTGTAAATTGTGCATCCCGTGGTGGTGGGGTCGCAAAAACCTTATACACCAGGAGGGTGGGCAGGAGGCACACACAGAGTATGATCTCTTGTAAAAATATAGCTAATGAGGATGTGAGCGATGTAGACGAAGCTGGATGTGAGCGAAGGAGCCGAAGCTCCTTTAGTGCTGTCCTCCTTTCGGGAACCAGTTTTAGGAACCTCGGAAGATGGCCTCACAACCAACTTCAGGGGTGTTGCCTTCTGTGGGTCTAGCGACTCGGTGGAGGTGCACAGCCGTTTCACCTTACAGGAAACGGTCACGCTGGGGGAAAGGAGAAGAGCCCTGGTTTTATGAACCCTTTGTGCCACCAGCTTTACCAGGGAGCGCCCAGGGTGGGTAGAGCCTGCAGATGGGTTCTGAATTAGTGCAGAAACGAACATGCTTGTAGGCCTGGAGGGGCCAGTAGCAGAGGGTCTTTCTTAACATTGAGGGTTAGGACGTCCTAGGCAGCGCCGGGCGTGCCAGGACCAAGTCCTTAGCCTCGCGAAAGAAGAGATGATCCTGTGCCTGAATGGCCAGGATTTCCTTATCAACGAGATACGCACCACATTGCTTCTAAGAAGTGGGGTGCGGCTTTCCGCAATTGACACACTTGGCCACACAAGATTTGGACTTATCATGATCATGTTGCCCTTAGCCAATATGCTGCCATCAGTGGAGCGAATAGCAATGAAGCGTTTGAAGCCAGCGGGCTCAAAAACGCCAGGTAGTCTCTGAATGAGGACCCAGACATAATCGAGGCTCCACTCTGCACAGACCCACCTGGGGAAGCAACAGGGCAGGACATGCTGATCTTGGCCTGGTCGCTTACCAAAGTGGCAGCAGACCTATCCATCCCCCAGCCCCTGCTGATGGAGAAGAGCCCCATCATTTTTCTATTTTTTTTTCTTTTTAGGCGAGGAGGGCAGAAAATGAACCTGCTTCTCCTCTCCACCCACAGGAGCCACCAGGCCAGATGGACCAGCCTCCGCAAGATACTTCACCAAGTCTCTGAGATGGATAAGGGCTTGGCTGTCACAGGGGCACCAACCAGAGGAGGAGATCCCTCCTCTCCTTGTAAGGCCTTGGAGACCCGAGCCATTTGAGGAGGACCTTGCACAGGGGCGGACTGGGTTGCCTCAGAGACCATGTCCATCTTAAGGGAAGGCCTCCATGTGGCCATCCCCCGCTAGAACATCATGAAAGGGACTGCTGCTAGAAAGAGGGAGGCACCCGAGGGCACCATCAGTGGAGAAAATAATAATGAAGCGTTTGAAGCTAGCAGGCTCGAAAATGCCAGGTAGTCTTTGAATGAGGGCCCAGACATAATTGAGGCTCTGCTCTGCACAGACCCACCCGGGAGAGAAGGTCTTGGCTGTCAAAGGGGCACCAACCAGCGGAGGAGATCCCTCCTCTCCTTGTAAGGCCTTGGAGACCTGGGCCATTCAAGGAAGACCTTGCACAGGGGCAGACTGGGGTTTGGTGCTTGGTAGAGCCCAGGTTCTTCCCCATGGAAGATCCTACCATCTGGGGCTGGGTTGCCTCAGAGACCATGGCTATCCCCCCCCCCTCCGAGGACATCATGGGATGGACTGCTGCTGGAAAGGAGGCACCTGAGGGCACCTCCAGAGAAGGGGGTGAGAAGGAGTCCCCTACACCCAAAGGCAAAGGAGAGGAGTAAGCCTCTACAGGAAGCAAACGCAAATAACCCTCCACACAGTAGCCCGCTCTGTGGGGGGTGAGTAGGGGCTGGCAGAAGCAGCTGCCGCCATTTGAGGCCACTGCTCACACCTAGTGGCCTGGCAGCCCATTAGCATGGCAGCTATACCTTTGGCACAGCGTAAAATTGATAGATAGTGAAAGTAGAAAGAACTGAGGAAGATGTGGATGGGGATGAAGCAGATTGTTAAAAACCCACCACCTCAGATGGAAGCTCAGGGGTGAGGGAACATTGCCCCTGCCCCCACAGTCCTGATCTGGGATAGTTGGATGAGAGGAAACTGGTCGGCATCTACCCTGTGAAATTAGAGGCCAACCAGAGAAAGTTGTGGGAGAGGTTGTAGGGGAAGTGAGGATGTAGGATAAAAACACAGGCTGTCAGAAAAAAGAAGAGGCTAAGCTGGGGCTGGACAGGGAGCTGAGTCCCATCAGCATGGCAGCCAGAAGGGCAAATTGCCATGCCCCTTACGGGGAGGATTGCATCCAGACGGGGTGGTTGTATCATATCCACTTGGGAATAATTGACCATTCTCAACCTTTTCTTTTTCCCTACAGGTGGTTAGAGTTTAAAAAAGACACTTCCCAGCTTCCTCTCTCATGATTAGTCAAACAAAATGGACTTCATTCAAAAGTAGCACACCCAAATAAAGTAAGTAACCATTCAGAATTTTCTAAATCACTATGCAAGGCATAACTATTTTTCCTGTTATACCAATTCTCAATTCATTAGTATTAGTATTACTTGTAAATAGTTATGGTCCTTCAGGACAGTCTCACAAATGGCATGGCCCCACTTAATTGTGGTAACATTAACAGGGCCTACAGCACAGGCTGTAGGATCTAAGGCGCTCCCTTAATCTCCCAAAAGGTCATCTGGTCCTGGGGAGCAATGCAAAAACATAGTTAGAATGCATCCCTTCATCTCCGCTCTGTTTAGTCAATGTTATTTGTTAGTCAAATCATTTTTACTTTTTGCAATTCTTCATCAATTGTCCAATTCAACCAAGAATGGAAACATTTCGCGGTTGATTATTGCAAGATGACTTATTTTTTACAATAAATTCTGTAAACCTCAAAAGAGATTTGTTGCGCCTTCATGAAAAAAGTTGCAGTGAAAATTGGGATGGTGACCACTCAGACATTAAAAATTCATGGTGACCCTGATGTGACGATTCTGGGTATCAACCTGGCTCACCACAGCCCTGCATCTCTCTGAGCAGCTTCACTCAGCAATTTTAAACAGATGCAATGAAGACACAAAACCCAACACAACCTGCAACAACCAACACTGACACGCGAAGAAGCAAATTGTAGTCCCCCTCAGTAAGACAGGCCATTAATACCCCCCCCCCCCCAGGTTTTTTAATGAGCTAAAACAGACACACATCTCTGATCATGGTTCTCTCAGGAGGTAGACCTTTTTGCCTTGAGAAGATCATGAGCAGCCACAGCTAAATTGAAGTCATAGTTCCCCCCCCCCCTTAAAACTTCATCAAGTGTCCCTCACTCATAAACAACCCCAATGGCCTTTGCATTTGCACAACTCTTAAGGCTATTATCAGAAGATGGAAATTCTGACTAAATCTATGGCAATTTCCCACCTGCACCAAGTGGGCCACCTAAAAAAATTGGAAGACAAGCTTGAGGATAACATTAGCCAGGACTTCCTTAGAGTCCTATATGCAGTAGCTACCACCCCATATTCAGTTGTTGGATATCTTGGGCCAAGAGAAAGCTAGATGAATTGGCAACTGCAGAGGTTCATGCACTGAGGAGAATGAGCCAGAGGTGGGTTCATGCACTGAGGAGAATGAGCCAGAGGCAAGTTCATGCAAATGAAAAGCATCCTCTCAACAAGCTATGCAAGGAGTTGCAAGCATCAGTAACCTTCCTCAGTGCAGTGGTTGTTTGTTGTTGTTAGTAGCTGGCTAGGAGCAGATGACATGTCTGCTACTGCTAACCACTTGGGAAATTAAGTGAGAAAGCTTTGATCTTATAGCCTGTGCTGAAGGCTCAGGCCACAATTAAATGAGGCTGCTCTATCGGTAAGGCTGTACTGAGGGACCATGTTAGAGTGGGGGGAGGATGTTGAATGCTGTGAGAATTTTAAGGCACCCTGCCCCCTGTGCTAGCAGTCCATGCAACAGCTAGGAAGTGGGAGTTCTATTGCAACTTAACCTCACACAGAATACATCCAAGTGGTGTGGTCCCACTACGGAATTCCATCCAGGTAGGGTGGTCATGTCATATTTACTTTGGAATGACCTACCATCCTACAAATCTTTTTCTCTTGCCCTACAGACTGGCTAGAGTTAAAAAAAAATATATAGTCTTGCCTGCTGGGCTATCTACATCTAAATGTGAAATACGAACCACAGGTTTTTACCATAAATGGTAGCTACCACAAAGCTGACCCAACTCAGGACTCATTTGGTTACTAACCATACCAAATATAGTTAAAAGGTGGGATGGGTCATTGTTGCAAAGCGATATAACCTCTTCCTACTCAAACTGAATCAATATTAAAGAATGTGACTTTTTCCACATCTTCTACCAAATTTGACTCAAAATAATTGCAAAAGGTGTACTTAACCAGTATTCAATCATATACCCTACCTAAATCTTTGGATTTCTTGCCTCCATTTCCCATCACCTAAAATATATAAATGGTTTCCATATTTCTAGTTATGATCAAAGTTTGATATGGAATTTAGCAGTTTTCCAATAGGGAAGCCTAGCAAAATCAAATAGTTTATTCAATTATAAAAGGAAAATATTTACATTACCTCAAGAGTGATACACAAGAATAAGGTACAACAGCCAGGAACTGCCAGGCTCCACATCTCGGAGAGTGGAAGACAATTTTAACTGCATTTTCAAAGAATTGATCATACTCCACCTGATAAAATCACAGTGATCATAATTATATTGCAATATATTATCGTTATCTAAAAGCATCACAAGCAATATCTACAAATTATTGGCCCATTATCATCAGATTAACCTTTAGAGCATAATTTGTACTGAGAGAAATACAGACTAAAGTCCTCAGTACATCTGCATAGAAACCTTGTCACTAAATTTCACAATGATGTTAGTATATTTTTTTGCTTCAATATTTACAGAAGAGAATCTTTCAGTTTAATTTGTGATAGTTCTATGTCAGGGGATGGCATGTTGAATACCATCAATGTAAATAGGTAAATCATTAAAGGGCTTATAATTGACTTGAATACTAGTAAGTCATCTGGCCCAGATGACATTCATTCTAGGTTACTTAAAGAAGGTGTAGAACAGGGGTGGGCAACCTTTTTGAAAGTGCGTGCCAAAATTGGCCAAATATCTAACACAAAACTTTTTCCTGTGCCAACCAAATTTTTTTGAGAACATATTTTTTGATATCTCTTAAGCATTTGAAGAACTTTTTTAAATAATAAAAAATCACCCAAGAGCAGTAAAGACACAGTATTGTAAGTCCTTATGTAAATTATGTAAAACTGACCGAATGAAAAAGATTATAACAGGCTTTACGAAAAGGTTCTTTGTGTGGATTTTTTCATTAGCCTCTAAGTATAATTGTAACTGTCATACCTATTCACATAATTTAAGACTATTATTAACATCAACACAAAAAATTAACATTGATATTTTTTTTTATTAATCAGTCATTATTTTTTCCCAGTTATACCTTTGTATTACTAAATCATAGTAAAAGGTTACTAACAGATAATCTTTTGCTTATTTTAAATCCGTAACAATTGATGTATAAAAAAAATATATATATTTATTTACCTTAAAAACTACATTCAAACAACCACTTTCAAAAGAAAACATCAGATAAAACTAGAGTCAAAAAAACTTGTCGACTCTTTCTATATATTATTTTTCAGTGGGATTTCTGCTGCTGTATCACTGATGACAGATTTTATATCAGGTTTATATTTAGTAACCTTGAGAGATATGCATGCACTACTAGTTTTATCCATCAGGTTACTCCTCTTATGAAACTCAACAAAGTTCATCCCTGAGAACAAAGATTCATAAGCATATGTAGATGAAAACATGGATAGTAATGCTGTTGAAAGGTTCTTTAAACAGATAATTTTCTGGAGTAGTATTCTAAATCCTTAATACTTCATTTTCTGCATTTCTCTCTGTTACTCCCATCTCTAATCGCTCCTTTTTCAATATTTTCTAAGTCAACTCTAAGATCAACAAATTTTTTGTTTCCAAATTGAGCTACTTTGAAATTCAATCAAGTGCATTTCAAATCATCCATGTCTATCCAATGAAAACATTTGCAAGTTTAGTTCATCCAGTTTTATACTGTCTGGAAACTTAATGAATTTTGCCGTCTCTTCCAGTTCTCTAAACCTAGCAAATCTTGCAAAGAACTGCCTAACACTTGCCTCAATAATTTTTACAAACGGCTTTTGAAGACATTGGCGATCTGTTATGTCATCTTTTGGAAGATCATCGATGTACCTCTTTGTGTTTGGAAAGTATCTGAATTTCTCATCATTCTACATCCTTCTTAAAAACCTCTTTAAAAAAAACGGTAGCCTGTGCTTTCGCGTGCCAGAAATAAGTCATCGGCGTGCCACATTTGACACGCATGCCAAGGGTTGCCTGCCCCTGGTGTAGAAAGTATTGCAGTAGCTCTTGAGGAGATATATACTAGAGCACTAGAGTTTGGGGAAATACCTAATGATTAGAAAATAGGGAATGTAGTGCCAATTTTTAAAAAGGGAAGTAAAGAGGACCCGAATAACTTTAGGTCAGTAAGCTTAACTTCTATCGTTTGTAAAATCCTTGAGAAGATACTTAAGAAGAGGATTTCTGACCATCTAGAGTATGGTAGGTTAATAAATGATGCTCAGCATGGGTTTAAAAGTATTAGATCATGTTTAACAAACACTGGAATTTATAGATTATGTAAATAAACAATTAGATAAAGGAGAAAATGTTGATGAAACTTACTTATATTTTAGCAAAGCTTTTGATAAGGTTCCACAAATTAAAAATGTATGGGATATATGGGAAAGTTTTGAATTGCATAGCTGAATGGGTGAAAGAAGAAATATAGGGTGTGGTCACAGTGGGGGGACATTATCAGTGGAATACCTCAGCGATCAGTTCTAGGCTCATTATTATTCCTAGTTTATATAAATGATCTTGAGGATACTAAATAGCAGTGTCAATTTCCTCTGAGGTCACAAAATTGGCAACTATAGTAAATTAAATTGAAGCTAACTTTAAAGTGCAGAGTGATTTAGATAAATTATTAGGCTGGGCAAAAAAGTGGCAGATGATTGAGTTTTAACTTTAAAAAATGTAAAGTTACATGGGAAGGGATAATAGAGAATTTAGCTATGAAATGGATGGGCATTGACTGAATGCAGTAGAGGATAAGAAGAACTTAGGAAAAATAGTAGAGGTCAGTGTGGTTTTCTAAGCAGTGTATTGAGGAAAAAATAGAGCAAATAGAAAGTTGGGCTTGATTAAGAGGAATGTTAGCTACAAAAGTAAGGAGTTTATCCTTAAACTATATAACTCATATGTCAGGCCACTTTTGGAGTACTGTATATAACCATGGTCCCCACACTTTAGACATGCTATCAACCTGCTAGAGTCAGTGCAAGGATGGCAACAAAGATGATACCTTCCATGAGCTACCATTAATATGTAGATAGGTTGAGGGCACTAAATATGTTCTAATTTGATGAAGGTGCATGACAGGGGATCTGATCAAGCTTTTTTAAAATGTTTTCTGGGGTAGAAAATTTGGATTTTACCAAGTTCTTTGAGTTGCAAAGTAATAATAATAGGACTAGGTTGGATGTGAGGAAGTATTTTTTCAACAACAGAGTGGTAGAGTACTGGAATATTTATGCAGGACACAATAAGCAGTCCAAATTTAAATGTTTTCAAGTGCAGGTTAGATGAGTATATGGGGAGGGTGTTATGATGGTTTTTAAGTTGTATTGGGGCAAATTACATATTATAATATCAATTTGTGTATATATTATTAATATGTGTATTGCTTGAGTTAGATTTTTGACAAGCCATGATGGTGATTGCTTTATAAGTAGTAGCTGCTTTAGTTTTCAACAAGCCATGATGGTGATGCCTTTTTAAGCAGTTCAGACATGATCTTGTAGCTTTTCTCATCCATTGAATTATATTAAACCAAGTTAGGATTTGCTAGAGATTATCTAAAAAAAAAGGATAAAATAATGAATTGGAGGTGGTAATGAGGAACGCTGAATCTAGAATAGAGTTATTTGGCTACAATGATATGGCATCATGTATGAAGAAAATCCAGTGAAGCCAACCAGGTCCAAAACACAGTGGCCACAGTTAAACACAGGGTAGAAGTTTTATGTAGTGGGGTTGGTTCACTGCAAATGGTGCCAGATGGCTTGTTAAAGTAGAGTGTAAAGGAGCAATATATGGACATTCTCAAGAATAATGTCAAACTCTGCTGCAGAGTTGAAACTGAGTCATTGATAGACCTTTGGGAAGACAATAATCACAAGCATACCATGAAATTGGTCCAAAACTGGTTGAATTCTAGTAAAATTAACATTTTGCCTCAATCTGAATTCTATCAAAAATTTATGGGGAATTTTGAAAAAGTTAAAATGAGAACAAAGGATTCGAAACTTAATTTGAGTGCTTGCCAGAAAGGGAAAAATATTTCCCCCAAAATTACCTAAAAAAATTGTGAACTATAATAATAGACCAGCAAATTTTAGGTTAAAAGTCACACTATTAAATTAGATGAAGATTAACTGTTATGTACCAATAATTTTGCCACTAAATATTTATTTGTTATTTTGGCATTTGTGTTATATTGTTCAATATTGCTGTTTGTGAGAAATAAAGTAAGGGTACAGATTTTTCATTTCTATCATTTTACATAATTTACCAAACAAAATAAAGCAAAGTAATGCTGGTGTGCCAATAATTATGAGTATATTTTTTATTGGTAGAGGTTTTAACACCCATCCGCACTCATTTAAAATATTTTTAATTCTTAGTGGGGACATATTGATTAACTATGATCTCTGAACCATGGGTATCTACAGCATGTGGCAACAGCCAAGAAGTTAACCTGAATCAACTGAATCAAGAGTCTATCTACTACCTAATGTGGCTTAACTTTGTTAAATTGGAAGTTATATATATATATATATATATATATATATATATATATATATATATATATATATATATATATATATATATATATATTATGGTATGGGGTTTGACTACTGATCTACACACATTTAAGATGCCTAGATCTCTCAGTGGAGACCTACTGATTAATGTGTGATCCGAACCAAGGGTATTAACAATGTATGGCTACCACCAAGAAGTCAAACCAAATTGGGACTGTATCCAGTGACTATCCATACCCAATATATATATTAGGGTGTTTCACTCCGTGGGGTTAAAAAATGAAATGTGTTGAAAGTTATCAGCACGGGTGTCCCATTGTTTCTTATGACCCATAAATACTTTATGCAAAAATTTGGTTTAATTCATCAATATTTACTGGTTGTACAAATTGACAAGATTCCACATTTCAAGTGAAACTTCAAAAAAATCAATTGTAGGAGAAGACCCAAAATTCTAAGGGGGCACCAGAAATGCAGAACAATTCTGTAAGTAGAGCAGCGCAATCAAGGCATTGGTGGATGGGGCTCAAGGAGCAGGAGGGAACTTAGTGACCAGTCCAGCCTTTGTTCTCTTGGCGGTCTTGCGGTCATGATGAACAACTTGGAGGAGGAACTGTTTCTGTTGCTTGCCTTTGGGTCGGGCTTAGAGTCTTTGGATCAGTGGCACTCCTCTCCCTGCTGCATCATTGGCGACATGCAGGCCTCGGACGGTGGCTGGAGTTCTTGGATCTAGCAGAACATGTTCCACGTTCTGGGTAGTGACCATCCTCCCAGCGAAGACCCCAATGGCCTCTAAAGTTTGCCTTGTCACCTTTTCGGGAAGACCATCAGGGAGAGTGAAGTTCTTCTTTTCAAGTCTCTTGAGTGCTTTCAAGATTGCTGGACGGCTTAGGTTCTTGACCATGGCCGCCCGGTCATCGGGAGACACTCGTTCGTCGAAGAACGCTAGGGCCGCTCCTTGCTCCGAGCGGTACCAGAGGTGCATTAGAAGGGCCTTCTCTGCCGTTGACCCGAGTTCTCTATCTACAAACACTTGGAGAGTCGCTAAGAACTCCAGGTCATTCTTCAGTGCACAGTTCGGGATGGGTGCTTCATGACAGAATCTGACCTAAATGAGACTGACGAAACGGGCCAGTCGTCGGAGTCCGCGTTTTTCCGACCTCGTCAGCTCCAGTTATTGCAAAAACAGGGCAATCTTGAGGATGTAAATAGCCTTTGCTATCCATCTCACCTGATGGTATGCTCCAGGGGCCCTGAATCGAGGGAGATCCCCGCTCCATCCTGCCAGGTAGAAAAGAGAGAGCTGAAGGAGTTCGAGATAGTCCTCCCTTGGGTGGGTTCTGTCACGGATGACTTGCCTGAGGAAATCTATCATCTTCAGCCTCTGTGATTCGCTCGCCTCATCCAGGGGTTCTTCGTCGTTGAGGGTACCGACTGATGTCTTATCCAAGAAGTCCTATCTTTCTCGGAATCGCTTGAACAGGGATACCTCGGGACCCTGGGGAGGGAGGGGGGAGAGTTCGTAGGTGTCCTCCAGTACCACCTCGTGAATGTGATGCCGGCATGGCAGCCAAAGAAGAGGTCTTTCAAGGGACTGTTAAATTATGGTGCAAGCTCCGCTAATCATGCCACTGTTGGACGCAGTCGTATCAAAAGAGAGAGCAATGATATTGTCAGCAATCTGATACGTTTCCAGCAGCCGAAGGACAGTAGCCGCTACTTCTCTCCCGGTCCCATTAATGGCGATAGGTACCCCATGAAGCTCCTCAAAGTTGGTCCCAGTAAGCACAACAGCGATCCTCTCCTCTGAGATCTGAGATGTGGCAGCACTTTGAATCAGTTTGCCATCCTAGTGGAGAACAAGGGGAGGCGGATCACGGAAGGCTTCTTCTTCAATGCGCTTTGCTTCAGTTTCTCGGTTCTTTCTCCTCATCCGATGCACCGTGGAGGCAGAGGAGATCTCCAAGACATTATGCCCCGAGCGAGGCTGCAGCAACGAAGGACGCAGCAGCTTGACGACATGAAAGGTTTTCCCGGTCCCAAGTCGTGGTCAGGGCTAGGGTCATTGGGTTCTTGGACGGCCTTCTCCTCCATGAGCTTTTGGGGAGTCCTCATCTGACACAGATGAAGCAGAAGAAACAGAGGATGAATCAAAAGTGGCTTCCAGAGCAACCTTCTTCAACAACTTCTCCACTCTAGCCTCTTGTTCCTCTTCCTCATCTGCCACTTCTTCATTTCGTCAGGCTTCTTGGCGACAGCGGACGCATGGAGTTTATCGACATTCCCCATTTAACAGTATTGTCTGTCCTCCCTCTGCAGTTCCAGAAAAGCCAAATCTTCTTCGGGGACGTTGGCCTCCGCGATCTTACCGCTCGCGATATCGAAGACATCCTGTAGGTCGCCCTTCCAAACCTCCCTCTTTGTCATGGCGGCAGGTGTCTCCCGCTTAGCTTCCTTCTTGAGGCTCACGTAATCGTTGTGAAGGTTCCTGATGTTATGATGGATCACATGCTCCTCCTTGACAGTGAGGTTCAATTTCTTCCCCACTTCGTGCAGCTTGAGAGGGGTGCTTTTGGCCACCTCCGGGAGGGTCTCCCATTGCACCTAATAGTGGTAGAGGAAGACCAGGAGGACATCTTCCAGTTAGGGCAGGTGGGTTCCAAAGAAACCTGGATTCGGTGACTTCTCCAGGAGCCAGAAAAGGTTCTTGCTTCGTGTAGAAGACATAATCTGAAAAAAATGTCAACATGTCATTCAGAAGGAAAACTTCCCTTATTCCCACTGGACACCACAGAAAAGACAAAAGTGTGCGACCTGTTAACATCGTTCGATTTCGCTAAGATTTTGCACAAAGCAAAGCACTTTTTATAGGAAAACTCCAAAGGGAAACTTGTGCTGATATATATATATATATATATATATATATATATATATATATATATATATATATATATATATATATATATATATATATATATATATATATATATATATATATTGTTAAAGAACAGGTTGTATTTTGATTTTATCAATTTTATTTGGGAATGTTCCAACTGGCGAATGCATTTTTTTTTTATCTGGTTGGAGATTAAAGATCAGTTGAGGAAGATCCATTTTATTTTTTACAACTAATTTGAGTTTTGGCCATGAGCTTTCGCCTTTCTTAAGGCTAATTAACCCATATGAAATAAGGAAAGATGAGACACAAGAGATTTTGTCTTTTTAAAAGAACAAACAAGGATCAAACAGATTAAGAAAGAAGATAGAGAGAGAGAGCAAATGGAATAAAATAATATAAACTCTTTTACCCTTAAAGGAAAAAATAGGTGAGGTTTGAATCTATGCCATCTAGCACTCTGCTTTTTAGCCTACTACACTAACCATTAAGCTAACATCCACACACCCAAAAAAGTATGCTTCAAGTCAGCTTATAAGCAAAACAGTGTAGGTAATCATATTACTGTGACACAGGAGATGCTCAATAACCCATAGGAAATAAGGAAAGAATAAGACAAGTGATTTCATCTTTTATAAGACCAAACATAGATTAAGAAAGAAGTAAGAGAGATTTACAAAGCCTGTGCCTCTCTCTTACTAACACTTTCTTCTTCAACAGAGGAATTTACCTACACTGTACTGCTAATAAGCTGACTCAAAGTATCTTTTTTAGGGGTGTGGAAGGTAGCCAAGTGGTTAGTGTAGTGGCCTGAAAAGTGAAGAGTGCTAGATGGCATAGATTCAAACCCCACCTATTTTTTACTTTAATGGGTAAAAGAGTTTATATTATTTTATTCCATTTGCTCTCTCTCTCTATCTTCTTTCTTAATCTGTTTGATCCTTGTTTGTTCTTTTAAAAAGACAAAATCTCTCACTTATTTTTCACATTTTTTAACATGTAAAAGTGCTAATACTACTTTATTCCATTTTCTATCTCTTCCTTCTTTGTTAAGCTCTCTTTAATCATGGTTTGGTCTTTTAAAAAGACAAAATCATCTTTCATTATGTGAGTTCTATGCAATGATTTTCCTGATTGGTTTATTATTGTGTGTGGAAGGGGGGGCTCCTTTATGATGGTGGTAGTGCATTCAAGTGTCTGTGGGTGAAGGTAGTTTGGATGTGTTTGATTAAGTTAGGATTTGGTGGTGGGGAAGGAAGGTTATTGTAGAGGTGTTATAAGTAGTGGGCTGGTGCTCCTTTCTTGTGTCTGGGTGGTAGGGGATTTGCTATCAAGTGGTGGTTTGGGTCTTGATGAGTCAATGCTCTGCTGAAGTGTTGTGTTCCAATCATGTCTAGAGGTATTTTGATTGGGAGTATTTTTGTTTCAGCATCTAGGTGTGGGGTGGCTGTGCTGCATGTCCATCTTGTGATTGTTCTGAGTGCATTGTTCTATATGGTTTGGAGTTTGTTCATGTGAGATTTGGCTGTGGTTGGGTGCAATGCTGATGTGGATGAATTGTTTGTATAGAGAGGTGAAAGGATATTTTTGTTGTACAAATGTAATGTTTGATAGTGCTTTGAGCGCATTGATTTTCTTTGTGACCTTTTTTGTAATGTTTGTTATGTGGGTGTTTAATGTCATGTGAGTGTCCAGTGTGAGTCCTAGGAGGGTGGGGGTTTTGTTTGGTGGCAAGGCTTGTCTGTTTAGTTTGATTTGGGAGTGGTTTGTTCAGTTCATGTAGTTGGGTGTGAAAAGTGTTACTATTGACTTTTGGCTGAGGTGGTTATGTGGCTTTGTGTGAGCCAGTGTTCTAGTTTGTATATATGTTGTTGGAGTGTCCTGCTCTCTGTTATGATTGAAGGCTGTTGTCCTATGAGTGAGATATCATCTGCAGAGTTGTAAGTGTTGATTAATGGGGTTTAAGGTTGTGGGATGTCATGTGTGAATAGGTTGAATAGTAGGGTTGAGATAATGGCTCCTTGTGGGAAGCCATTGTGGACTAGTTGCATGTACGAGTTATGGGTTTGGTGGGTGACTTTGGCCTGGCTACCAAAGATGAAGTTTATTAGTCACTTTTTACAATTATTGTGGAAGTTGGTATTGTGTTGAAGGCTTTGTTTATGGCTATAGCTGCAAGGATTGTACATGAGGGGGGTTGTGCTTGAGTGCTTTCCTGAAACTGTCCTGTGTCTGAGACGTATATTTCGTCTGATTCTGTGGTGTATTAATTTTTCAAGTATTTTTGATAGTGTGGACAGAAGTGAGATTGGGTAGTAAGAGTTGGGTTGGGTTGTGTTGGGGGCTTGTCTGGTGTGAGCATGGGTATGATAAGGCTACTTTCCAGATTTATGGGGTTATGTATATTCTTTATGTACAAAACCCATTTTCACATTTGGCAGATGCCTGCAATAGTTTTTACATCAAAAAAATACTAAATACTATGAATATAAGAAGGCAAACTTGAAACTTACCTGTAATCGAATGGCCATGGCATTGTCCTCCACTGATGTACTGGTTTCCTCTTTTATACATTCAAAAAATCCTTTCAAATGATCAGTAACATAATTAACTGTATGACGTATCAATCGAATTAATCTTTTTACCACTCCTTTAAACCTGGTTTGGCAGTAGGTACTTAACCCTGTCTGCAGAATTTTTAGCAGGCAAGTGCAGAAAGCAAAAAGCTTCATAATTGAATGATGGGTAGCTTTACCAACTTGATAATCAAGTTCTTCTCCATGAGTCTCAATTAGCAGAATGTACTTGAACATGTCTTCAAATGGTATTTGATTCATAAACTGAGGAAAGAAATACAAGCATGAACAACCTAGCAATATAGTGATTTTGAACCCTTAAACCGCCATGCTAAGAAAATGGAGGTCCACATCAGAGGCAGAGAAAAACTACCGTGAGGAATTCAATGGAATTTTTCATAACCTAAAACCATAAAAGCACCAATTCATCCAAGCAGCGGATGTCCTCTTGCGATCTTTTGGTCAGTGTGGTACTTTAAGGGTTAAGCAAATCAATTACTCAATGAATAGATACATTCATTATTCTGAGAGCACAGAGGAATAAGAAAACAGCTAGAGAAGAAAAAGTTTCAAAGAGTACCAATATATAATCCAGAATACCAGGATAATTACTAGCAAATATGCCTACCCATATCCCATACCAACACAGCCAATAGTCAAACTCACAGGACATTACTTTCTGTATACCAATACTGCAAATATGTAGAACATGGAATGTAATTACAACCTCTCTTATTCAACTCAAACTTAACTGCCCTATCAGGCACTCCTATAAACAAACGCAAAACTATAAACAAAGCAAACTGGGAAAATTTCCCACCACATCAAACACAACCTAAGGAAGTTTAATATCCAAGACTTACCTTCCTTAGATGCAGAAGTTAATAACTTTACTCACTTCACACACATAGCCAATTACAATACTGCTTTCTTTCCTTTCCCATCTTCGCAGCACAACACACATACATTCTCTGTTCCAAGGAATCTTGCTGATTGGTATCTATATCCACATACCTCTGATGCGGAACAGGTCTCTCTGTCCTGGGGCAATGAAGATTCCACCTGAACGCTGTTTGGTGTCAAAATATAACACTCCCAGGCACCTCTCCCCAAAGAGGACCGGCCCTTGGTGCCCTCAGGCTCAGCTGCAATTATCATACTGACCTTTATATCTATTTCATTATCTAGTTGGGGATCCACCTGGATAAAGGTAGGTTAGTGAACCACCACTACTACTTTGCTCATAAATAAACCTTAGCCCAACACCAAAATGCACCTGATGCAACCAAAGCTGAACACTTACTCTTAGATTGCCCAAACTCACACAATATAGCCCCCTTAGGGACCTATGGACCCACTAAGGGACTGTTGTGGCCTTCCTAGGGGCTGCTAAACTTGGCATAAGAGAGTTGTGGGGAGGGGGGGCAAGTCATCTGGCACTGTCCTACAAGGCAGAGCCACCAAAATTTTTAAGCTAAACTTAAAAAGGTTACAAATAACCATGTAAAGAACAACAAAGAATAAAATACAAAATTGAAAAGTGACAAGAAGGAAGCAACAATTTTAAACATTGAAATGGTATAGTGGAGAGCCTTAACTCCTTCAGACATTTGGCACACAGGAACTTGAGCTAAGCGGTAGTGGCCCCGCACACCCCAGTACCATGACAACTAGCCTTCATGGAGTTCCCCCTGAATTGGACATTCATCTAGAATGTGGCAGTCACTGCAGAAGAGGTCAGGAGAGTGCTCCATCAGATGGCCCTGCCTCCTGTGATACTCGATTCAGAGGTGACAAAAAGGCATTGGGGTGTAGGTCCATGCAAGAAGTTGGGGTACAATAGCATGCAACTTTAAATTCCCACTCACCATCTGCCATCTTCTTTGCCATGCAACATGAAGGGCTGCCCTGATTCCTGCCATTGAGTCAGTAGGAGTGTGAAAGAGTAAAATGTCAGTAAGGATGCTCAGTTTATGCAAACAACCTTGCACCCTCATCAGTGTGTGCATTCATTACATGTCCAGGAATCAAGCAGAAGACACTCTTAACATCCTCCAGACTCAGAGGAGCCATGGGATCATTGATACGGTGACCTTAGAGGATGTGAATATTCCAATGCCTCTGTGAGTCACTCAATTACAAATGGGTCTCCAAATCAGACATGGAACATAAATCGCCATACCAAGCCATGTATTAAAACCAGCAGATGCTTCATGAGAAACATTTAAAGGTGATACCCACCAGGGTGGGTATAATGGGCATAACCATTGGCACTACTGGCACAAGAGTTACACCAAACTCTCAAAGTAGTTTCCTGGCCATAAACTCAAAATGCGAAGGACCTTTTTTTTTTTTAAAAAGCCCATCTGGTGACTGCCTACTAGGTCAAAAGTCGCCATAATCACACTACAGCCTAATACTAGGCTAGATTAACAAACAAAAAACATGCAAAAACCAAAGATACAAAAAAGTAAAGAAACATGCAAAAATACAAACAAAAAAGCAAGAAGGAAACAAGCTCCGGCATCAGGGGATAGGCCTGACTCCCACCGGGGCAGGAACATGCAACCTACAATAAAGAGAGTCAAATAAAATATAGGAGACCAGCCTCCTCCAAAAAGTCAGATGCAAGTCTGTATACACAAACCTGTCCCAAGTTTTAGGGACAAGTGGTAGCAACCACACTGGTCTCAATATAGGGACAGGTAACGGGTGCAACTCACTCATGGTAAACATGTCATTGAAGGATTCTCCACCTCTGGAGGTGAAATCCAGTTGGCAGCCTTCAGCAATATCAGAATGCGCGGTGAATGTTGGCAGAGCAGCATCCTAGCTAGAGAATGCAGTTGTGAAAGACTCTGCCTCAGATGCAGGATCCAAGATTGCAGTCCTGCAAGAACTTGCCCCAGATCCATTTGACTCACTTCCACACCTCTGCTCTAGGGGTCTTTCCCGTTAAGTGATGCTCACTACCATGGAGATCATTGACTACTTCCCACCCCAAATCAAGCTGTGCATCTGAAGAGCACAGGGATAGATCAAGAGAGGTAAATGAGGAGGTTCTCAGGAAGTGATGCGTAGACTCATCCACATTTAGGACACCATCTCCAGTTGTCAAGGACCTGACCCCTGGGATTGATCAAGTAGTCTCCTGGGATGGGATGTCTACTGTTCAAATCCCCAAGCAAGAGAAAGGGCCTCGGCAACTGTGCAACAATGCGGTACGGTCGGCTTACGGTGGAATGTATGCAGAAGTAGTAACAGTATACCTCCTATCCAGGTGCAGCTGCACTGGAACTACCTGAAAATATATTTTTAAAAAAGAGGAATGGAGACATTATGCCAGGTGTAAATAGTGGATAATCCTGCCCAGCCCCAGCCCATGGTGGTGGGGTCAAGAAACCCTTATACCCCGGGAGGGTGGTCAGGGGGCATGCACTCAGCATGGTGTCTCCTGCAAAAAGATTTCTAATGAGGAAAGGGAGGAGACGAGCCTCCGCATCTCTTCCCAGGTGGTCTGGAGTCCACAAAAATTCCATTTAAGGAATATGCCCCTAGGCCTAGCTCGCAGGAGATGTGGGGTCCTCTTCAAAGAGAAGTTCATGGAAATGGCCATAAGATTCCTGGGGGCAGAACTCCGGATGCTGTTGGCCAAACAAGGCACTTTAGGCAGTGTTGCCTTCAAGGACTTATCGGATTGGGGGAGGTTGGGCTTGCCATGCGAGTCTTTTCTTCCCTCTGCCCTGAAACCTTAGGTGGGTATGGCAGCTTCAGAGGCAGGGGTCCCTCCTTTGGGGGATCCACCCTCTCTAATTGCAGTCACCAGATGGGATCTAAAGAAAAAAAAAACCCCCAAAAAAACACCCTCTCTGAGCCACCCAGCTGACTTCTGGGTGTGCATGCATAAGACAGAGCTCCTATAGTGTTGTTCTCCTTTCGGGGGGCAGCTTTAGGAAGCCTGGAATGAGCTTCACGACCACTTTCACAGGTGTGCCTCCTGTGAGTCTAATGACTTGGTTGAAGTGTGCGGCTGTTTCGCCATACGAGAAACAGTCAGACTGGGGAGGGGGGTTAGCTAAAGCTGGAAATGAACACTATGTGCCACCAGCTCTACCAGGGGAGCACCTGGGGTGAATAAAACCTGCAGAAGGGTACCAAATGGGCGCGGAAATGATCATGCTTGTAGGCCTGGAGGGGCCAAGACAAAGTCCTTAACCTAGCAAAATAAAATATAATCTGTAGCCTGACCATCCAGGATTTCCTTCTCCAGGAGATATGCATCATATTGCTTCGAAGAAGTGGGATGTGGATATCCACAATTGACACACTTTGTCATATGTGATAGGGCCTTATTGTGTGCGCCCATGGAGTAGCTCGCACAGACTTCAGGTAAACCCAACTATGCACATCTACAGGAGCGATTCGTATGGCCGAAGCAGGGGCAGGAGTAACAGCTCCACGTCAGTGGCACGAATGCCTTCACACGTTGAGTGCTCGACTTTGAGTGCTCCATAGTCGGCCAGCTCTAAGGCGGTGTCATGTGTGGAATAGTCTATGAGTTCCCTCACATAGACCACTCCTTCCATGAAGTTCATGGTAGAGTGCAGCATCACACACCAGCTTGCCATTAAGTGTCCGAAGGGCACTAATCATGGCGGCTTTAGAGGGATCTGATGCATTTGCCAGAAGGCTCCCAGCTGAGAAATGGGTCACCTTCAGTTCTCTGCCAATCAGACTAGCTAATGCTCTTCTCTGATAGATCAAGTTGCCCTTGGCCAATGTGCTGCTATCAGTGGCGCAAATAACCAGAAAGCATTTGAAGCCAGCGGGCTCAAAACCACCAGGTAGTTTCTTAATGAGGGACCCCAATCTAATCGAGGCTCCGCTCAGCGCACTTGGAACTTTGGTCTTGGTCTTGGATCCTCACCCTAGGGTGGCGTGGGGTTGGACATGTCGATCTTAGCCTGGTCACTTCGTGAAACGGGAGTGGACCTGTCTGTCCATGGAGCCCCCGCAGAAAGAGGAACCTATCGTCCTTTTTTGGCTTCTTTTCTTTTTGAGAGAAGAGGGTGGGGAATGAACCTACCTCAGCAAGATCCTTCTCTTAGATTAAGGTCTTAGTTGTCAAAGGGGCACAAGCCAGGGGGGGAGGTTCATCCTCTCCTTATGAGTCCTCGGAGGCCAGGGCCATCTAAGAAGCTTGCATAGTGGTGAACTCGGGTTCAACCCCATGGAAGATTCTACCACCTGGGGCAGTGGCCCTATTAGCATCCCCATGTACTGAACATCACAGAATGAAGAATGCCAATGGCATGGGTACAAGAGACCCTATGGATGCAAATGATCCACCCAGGTGAGGCATCAGTCAAAAACAAGACCAAGGAAACTATGAATCCACCACTTCATGCTGAGCCCCATTTAGGAACAAGTCAGGGTTGGGATGGAGCTATGGATGGCAGCAGAAATGCACCACCTTAAGTCTTGGCCAAGGAAAACCAAAGCCTGTGAACTTAGGTATAGCGAGAGATGCGGTTCAATACCTGTTGGAATCAATGCTCCAATGTTGGCATCTGGGCAGCACCAAAAGAGATTGAAAGGTTGTCTATGTAGAGTAGCGAGAACATCTTCCAGCAGCAGTGAGGTGATACCGTTGATGCTTAGTGCAAAGAGTATGACACTGAGGACACTTCCCTGCAGAACGCCCTCTTCCTGATACATTTGGCTGGAGAGGGCTACCTATGTGGAATCAATAATATAACAGAAATTTAGGAAAAAAAGATTAGGAGGCATCCCCTTGCCCCCATCATGTGAGTCTCAATAATAACATATCATCATGGGGTATCATAGACCTGCTTGAGATTGAAAAACACCATGGTGTAGTGTTGTCTCCTAAGAAAGGCCTTGCAGATAACATTTTCCAGTTAAAGTGGAACTTGCAGAAGCCAGACTGTGCAGAAGACAGGTAGCCTCCATCGTCTAGGGAAAAGGCTAATCTAACATTCACCAATTTCTCCATCAACGTAGATTTAGCAAAAATTGGCTGGGGTAGAGTGATCTTTCCCTGGTTTGCGAAAAGTAAGCACAGTAGCCATGCTTCAGGAACCTGGGAGGGTACCCTCTATCTAGATTCTCTTTAACAAATCTATCATAAATATCATGCCTCACTCACTTAGGTGTCAAAGAATAGCATACAAGTCATCGTCCATACCATCAGTAGTGTCCAAAAATGAAGCGAGAGTGGAATGCAACTCACTCATTGTAACCCTGTCATTGAAGGGTTGTCTACCTCTGAAGGTAAAGTCCAGTCAGCGGCCTTCAACGACATCACAATGTGCATTGAGTGCTGGTGGGGCAGCATCTCAGCTAGAGAATGTGGAGAAATCAGTCATGAAAGACTGTGCCATGGACTACTGGCTCTGAAATTGCAGTCCCCCATTCTCCTGGAGAATGGGAGGGTGGTTCTGCAAAATTTGCCCTGAATCCTTTCAGAAAAAAAGATTGCCAGAGGACGCTCACTCTGAATCTCTTTCACCCAATCACACAACTTACATACAACAGAAACCCCTTTCATCCCATTCAACACAGATATCTTACACCACTACCAACTTCCAGTATACTTACTGATTCCAAAACTCAAAGAGAATTAAAAAACAACGAAATCCCAAAGATACATTTGATTTTGAAGTTTCCAGAAATAAACACATAAAAAAGCCTCACTGAACAAGCAAAAGTTTAAAAATGCTTGATTGTATTTTAGTAGCTATTATAATTTTATTAATTATTGAACCCTTTAAAAACCTTTATTTACATTATAGGAAACATTGCCAAAGCTTCTATAAAATTCAATTTAAATCAATTTTACCTGTATAATATCATTTTCACTGAAGTAATGCCACAGCTCATTAGAATCTTCTTCATCTTCCCCTGAGCTGTCAACCACAATCCAGGAAGCATCTGTGTGATCAAACTCAGAATCACTTGCATTTCCCTTGAAATGATAAAGAAACTCTTTTCTGTGTTTAGTGGAGTGAAGTAAGATTGAGAGCACGGTCAGCATGTGATCAAGAAGAGTTGAGCCAAATAAATCTTCATTAGCACTCACAGAAGGAGGCACAATCTGCAGAAGACCCCTTTTCATTAATTAGCCATTAACAAAGAGCAATAAGCAACAGCTTTCAAAAATTAATTATCAAAATCAACTAGAATGCCTTCAAAAATAAATATAAAATGACCAATGACAAAATTATGAAAGTTATAAGAATAATATATCAGGAAATCTCAAGACTATTTTTTTAAACGATAAAAGAAAGAAAAGTAGAGTAATGAGAGCATTTTCACTTAAAGAAAGAAGAAGAGGAGGTATACAGAAGGATAACAGTGAATAAAGGAAATAAACTGGAATATTAACTCGTAAAATGAAAATAGGCACTCAATATTACAAACTTGAGCTCTCCTGTGTAACGATTATTCAATGTAGACCTTAACAATTTTACCTGAATAAAAGAAGATCCCCAGTCTCCAACTCCAGCTGAACACCTCATCAAATGATTCAAGATAAATAAATGATCTTTATATGTACCAACTCTCAATAGGACTGCAACTACATCTGATAACCATGACTTTATTTCCCGTAAAAATGTTGGGTCCTGAATATTTCTTCTCATAAATGACATTAATATACTGATACAATCTTTTAAATGGTTTATATGGGATAAAACAGGCTCTTTATGTTCAAAGAAATGACATACTGGTTGAGAGAATTTAGGAAGTGAGGTAAATTCAGGACATGACAGAACCTTTTGAAGATAATTTTCAACTTGTAATTTTGACAATTCTGAAGTATATAAGAAAAGAGAATGAGATTCAAATAAAGCTTCCCTCATTTGCTTTAACTGTTTACTGAGATGCTTGACAACCTTGGGCTGGTAGGAAGCAATTTCATGAGTACACCTAATAGATACATGTTGCTCGTCTTCACACATGCCATCTTCTATAAGTGTACGTTCTTCAAATAGCCATATTTCTTCTTTTTGCTTATTATATTGAGCTATGAGAGTCTTTATGTGTTTTTCTGTTGCTAATAAATTTGCTCTTGCTTTCAAGTAATTTAAAACAATTTCATAAAATATATTTTGAATAATATGTTTCTCGTGTTCCAAAAAATTTGTTATAATAGATTCTTTTTCCTCCAAAAGAATATTGTTATAAAGAGCCAGAAGCTGAATTTCAGAATATGGTTTGATTGCAAGAAAGTCAGCATGAGTTGGAATTTGGCTTGTTTCTTGGGATTCATAAATATGATCAGAACACCTTTGCCTTACTTGTACCTGAGTATTTGAATTCAAATAATTTTCTGGCATTTCAGGAGCAGATGGCACAGATTCTAGGGGTCTGGACACTGCATATTCTTTATCATCATATTTTAAACAAGCAATAAGTGAATGAGAGCCATTCAAATCAGTAGAAACTGTATTCAATTTGGATCTACTGGCCAAATTCACATATTTAGAATCTTCAGAAGCCTCAACATGTTTTGAATTAATGTCTATATTATTAATAGAAGTTTGATTCTTTGTAATGGAAAGATGATTTAAATCATGAATTGCTTCTTCTATATTTGAATTTGAGGGATCTTGAGTACTAGTTATAGATGCTTGGTTAATTGACAAAGTTCCTGTATTGTCACTTTGATATTGGCTACACCCTTCAACATTTTCATGACTTTTATCAGCTACTTTCTTTTTTTTAAATTTGGACTTTATCATCTGAAAGATAAAAAAAATAAAATACCAATAAATTGCCTTTAATATAAAAGTTATATTTCCCATGTTCCATAACCGCACCCCCCCCCCCCACCTGCCCTATAGATTATTATGTAAAAAAATAACCATAATGGAAAACCAACTTATTCACACATGACATCAAACAAACACAATCCCTAATCATCAAAACTAACACCTATGTGGATGATATCTCAATGACTGCACAACACCCATTAGTCCATACAGCAAGCAAAGCACTCCAAACAATACATAAACACACTGGCTAACACAAGACAGCCTCAGCCCCCAAATCAACAATCATACTCCGCATCAGACTACCATGAACCAAAGACCCTAAAATCAGACTAAATGGAAAACACCTTCCACTAAACAAAACTGCTCTCCTGGCAATCAATCACACTATACACCTACATGACATTTAAAACACATCGCAAACAAGGTCATAAAGAAAACCAACACCCTCAAGCATCACATTTGGAAAACAGAAGGAGACACTCACTTCCCTCAACAATGCAGTGCCAGCATTACACCAAACCATCACCAAATCCCACGCAAACAAGCTCCAAATCACTCAGTCATCACAAGATGCACTAGAACCACATAACATTCACTTGGACATGATCAGAACTCAACACCTCAGCAGAGCACTAAACCCATACCACTCAAACCACTACCTAACATGAAAGCCCCCCCACCTAGACACAAAAAAGAAGCCCCCCTTTCCACAACCTACCTCCACTACCACCAAGCCACAACCTAATAAAACATCCAAATAAATGTGAATACTTTACCTCTAAACAATATCCTAAAATACCCTCCCACAAAAAAAAATCAGAGAAATCAATACACCCTAGACATACTCTCCTTCCCCTTTTAGACTCTACCGTCACTTCTGCTGAGCTCAACATAGCACTCTGCTCTTTCTCCCAGAACCTTTCCTCTTCCCTCAATGTATATGCCACCCTCTTCTCCCCACTTCCACTCATCAACATGCACAATGGTTCTCACCAACTATTTTGAATGATAAGAAGCACAGGCATGCATGCAAGAGATGGTTTCAGGCTCTTCATGCTCATGCTGCAGAAAAAATCTTCCTCTGTGGACTACCTCCCATGCTAGCTACTCACTCATAGACTGCCCTCCCAAAATCTGCCCATGAGGCTCACACCCACCATATCCTTCGGGAAAACAAAAAAAAACCTGCACACTACATCTCTCAAATCCCAGTCCCTTCCCCCTATCTTCCCAGCCTTCATCTCTGATAAGATAATCCATAACAACTTTGGCATACCCTCTGCTTCTAATTCTTGAGGTGGACCTCCCCCTGGCACAGGGACGTATGACCTACAGAGAAAATAACAAGAAAAACTCCACCTAGTTAAATAAACAGGAAAGGCCGGCCTCCCCTCAAAATTCTACAAGTCCACCAGTCAATGTGCATGAACTCATCCCAAGTACAAGGGACAGGTGGTAGCAACCCCGCCCATCCCGATACCGGGACAGGTAATGTGCACTTAGATCGCCCAGACTGAGACATTCAACAAGAATGTGCCGAACAGTCAGGGAGACAATGAAGTCTTCACAGTAGGGTGCTGGCGAGCGCTCTATCGAATGGTGGTGCGTCCCACGAGTGTCTCCAATTCAGAGATGACAGAAAGCAACCTGAAGCCTTCACAGCATTAGGGGGTAGGTCCATGGGAACAGTTGCGGCGCAATGGCATGCAACTTTATGTTTCCTTTAACCATCTCCCATCTTTTTTGCCAAGCAGCGAAAAGAGCTGCCATGTAGTTGGTGTGAGGAAGAGCGAAATGCTGGTCTAGTCGCTGAGTCCTCGCAGACTTTTTGGCGCCCCCATTCCTACATGTCCAGGAACCCAGCAGAAGATAATCACAACATCCACCCGGCTTTCTAAACCGTGGCACCATGGATATTGCGAACCAAGGGATGCGGAGATTCCAATGCCCTGAGAGCACTCAGGACGTTTTGTGAATCGCTATAAATCACAATCCAGTCTCCAAAGTAGGCACATCGTGTAATCTCCCATACTGAGTGGTGTATTGCCACCGGCTCGGCTGTGAAGACAGACACAATGCCTGGCAGGGTCCCGCTGACTTCAAACAGAGGGGATACAGCGTGGAAGCTGACCCCCTCTTGTGACTTGGAGCCATCCGTATACACTGGCATGGTTCCAGCGTGACACAAAGTGTGTTCCAAAAAAAGGTCAATACTCCCGGCATTGTAGAAGCTTTGGGAGCAGAGGCGTGGTGAGAAATAGCCAAAGGTGGTACCCTCCAAGGTGGCATCCTCTGTAGAACCAGGGGCGCCACCTGCCCGAGAGCTATATCTAGATCTCAAAGGAGTTTCCTAGACCTAAACCCAAAGGGCTTAGGGTATGACTGGTGTCTCTCGGTGGAATAGGCACCTTCAAAATCAGCTGCGGATGCAGTGAGAGCTATACACCATGCACTGTGCAAGGCGTATAATGAGTGGCATCCCCCAGGCATCGACTAGTAGGCTCTCAATGGGGAACGTGCAGAAGGCACCGGTCACCAGGTGAAGGCCAGTGAGGTGGATCGAGTCCACCTTCCACAATACACGCTCAGCTGCAGATGCATAAAACTCGCATCCATAGGCGAGCTTCGAATGAAAGGATCGATAAAAAGTAAGGCAGTAGCCCTATCAACGCCCCAAGCGCTGAATGTCATGGAACAGAGAATATCCATGGTACATGTACAAGTCTGGGTCAAGGTGGAGCCATGGATGGTGGCAGAAGTGCATATATCGCCCCGGTTTGCGAAAGGCAAGCACAGTAGCGATTCACCAGGAATCTAGGAGGAGACCCTCCAGCCAAATCCTGTTGAACAAGTCTATTAGAAAGGCCATGCCTCACTCACCCAGGTGTCGAAGCATGGCGTATGGGGCGGTGTCCACGCACGAAGCAAAAGTAAACCCAACTCGCTCAGACTAAACCTGTCGTAGAGGGGTTCTCTGCCTCTGGAGGTAAGTCCAGCCGGCAGCCTTCCATGACATCATGACGTGCATTGAATCCTTTTGACTCGCTTTGACACCTATACTAGTGGGGTCTTCCCGTTAAATGAAGACACATATGCCGCCAAGAAGAGCAGTGGGTGTGCTTCAAAATATACTGGAACCTAGCCATAGCCCAACGAATTTCACTGACAGCAAAATCGTCCAGGAGGCGCATATAGTGCATGTAGGCATAGCGCTTCTGCTTGAGGGCCGTCTCACAATCAGCTGAGCACCACGGGAGTGGTCGGTGTACAAATCGGCCAGACGTTCTAAGAATAGTAGTTAGGCCCGCGGCGGTGAGGTTGCCGGAGAAGAACTCAATGGCCTCATCTACCGACCTAAACTCCTTGATTGAGATAGAGAATTCAGTCATTTGCTGAAATACAGATCATCGCGCCAAGCACCACTGGGGCGGACTCTCGGGCAGCAGCGGCCCAGAAAATTATATTTGAATGGGAAAGTGATAACTACCATGTAGGTGGTCATCAACCACCCACCAATCAAAATCAGGCTGTGCATCCGGAGAGCACAAAGATAGATTGAGGCAGGAAAACGAAGCAGTTCTCTGCAGTGATGCGTAAACTCATCCATTTTTAGGACACCAATCTCAGGCTCGTCGATCAGGTCGGCAAGGACTTGACCCCGGGGATTAATAGAGTAGTCTCCCCAGAGGCGGGTGTCTATCGTTTAGATCTGTAAGCAAGAGAAAGGGCCAGGGCAACCGTGCCACGATGCGGCGGAAGTCTCCCTTATCAAAGTCGGCCAATGGTGGAATGTACGCGGAAATAACAGTATACTTCCTATCAAGGTGCAGCTGCACAGCTACTGCCTGAAAGGAGGTATCTAAAAAGAAGAGAAGAACAGAGACATCATGTTGGGTGTAAATCGCACATCCTCCCACCCCACCTCCATCCCGTGGTGGTAGGGTTGCAAAACCCTTATACCACGGGAGGGTGGGCAGAGGGCACGGTCATGCCGCCAGCATGGTCTCCTGCAAAAAGATAGCTGACGGAGAATGTGAGGAGATGAGCCTCTGCAGCTTCTCTCAGTTGGCCCGGAGTCCGCGGCAATACCATTGAATGAATATGCCCTCCAGGCCTATCTCGGAGATGTGGGGTCCTCTTCAGAGAGAAGACCCTCATGGGAATGGCTGTACGCTTCCCGGAGGCAGAACTCCAGGAGCTATTGGCTGGGCAATGCACTGTCGCCTTCGAGGACTTATTGGGGGAGGTTGGGCTCGCCATGCCTCTTTTCCTCCCTCTGCCTCCCGGTCTCCAAGCCACCCAGCCCACCACTGGGCATGGGCGAAGGAGCTGAAGCTCCTTTGTTGCTGTCCTCCTTTCGGGGGGCATTTTTAGGAACCCCGGAAGATGGCCTGGCAACCAACTTCAGGAGTGTTACCTCCTGTGAGTCCAATGACTTGGTGGAGGCGTGTGGCCATTTCACTTTTGTGCCACCAGCTTTGCCAGGGGAGCACCTGGGGGTGGATAGAACCTACAGAAGGGTTCCAAATGAGTGTGGAAATGACCATAGTTATAGGCCTAGAGGGGCCAGGAGCAGAGGGCATCTTTTTCAAGATTGAGGCATAGAATGTCCCGGGTAGCGCCGGGTGTGTCAGGACCAAGTCTTTAGCCTTGCGAAATGAGAGACGATCCTGAGCCTGAATGGCAGGATTTCCTTCTCAAGGAGATACGCACCACATTGCTTCGAAGAAGCGGGGTGCGGCTCTCAGCAATTGACACACTTGGCCACACATGATTTGTACTTATCATGTGCGGCCTTAGAGCAACTTATACAGGTTTCTGGTAACCCCGACTTTGCATGTTGACAGGAGCAATTAGTATGGCCGAAGCGGTGGCATTAATAGCACCTCCCTCCGCACAAGTGGCATTGATGCCTTCACACAGTAGCGATACCAACCGGCATGCACCAACTCAGGGAGCTTGTCATAGTCGAACGTAATGAAGAGTGTAGGGGTGGGTCTCGAGGCCCCTCCCTGTTTTCTCATAACACACTCAACCTTGACCGCCCCATGGTCAGCCAGCTCTAAAGTGATGTCCTCTATGGAGTAGTCCAAGAGTTCCCTCAAATAAACTACTCCTTTCATGAAGTTCATGGTAGAGTGCGGCATCACACTCACAGGCGTACCATCAAGTGTCCAAAGGGCACTAATCATGGCCACCTCAGAGCAATTTGACGCATTCACCAAAAGGCTCCCATCTGAGAAACGGGTCACCTTCGGCTCTCTACCAATCACACTAGCTAAAAGCTCTCCTCTGATGGATCATGTTGCCCTTAGCCAAAATGCTGCTATCAGTGGAGCAAATAACCAGGAAGCGTTTGAATCCAGCAGGCTCGAAAATGCCGGGTAGTCTCTGAATGAGGGGCTCCGCTCCGTGCACTAGCACTTTTTGTCTTAATCAGGGGCTCCAGCCAGAGGAGTAGATCCCTCCCCTCCTTGTACTGCCTTGGAGACCCGAGCCATTTGAGGAGGGCATTGCATAGGGGAGGACTTGAGATCGGTGCTTGGCACTGAGCCCAGATTCGCCCCTATGGAAGGCCATACCGTCTGAGGCTGGGTTGCCTCAAGGACCATGTCTATCTCGGGGGAGGGGTGGGGTCCATTTGGCTATCCCCCCAGGAAATCACAGGTCCCATTTGCTGTGGTTTCACTAGTCGAGTATGACACCTGTCTTCCCTCTTCCCCCTAAGGGGATTTGCCCTACCAAGCCACTTCAATGGGGAGCGGCCGGCTATGGGCTGCCTGCTGGCTTTCTTGGCAGTCTCCTTGGAAAGTAAAGGGGGGACTGCCGCTGGAAAGAGGGAGACGGCCAAAGGCACCTCCATACAAAGGGGTGAGGGGGAGTCCCTTACACCCGTAGATAAAGGAGGAGTAAGCCTCCTCTCCATTAAAGATTTGGAGGGTCCCCTGCAAGAGCACGGGGGGGGAAGCCTCCATTTTCTCAGTGGAGCTGCCCAATGGCGGCTCGGTCAATCGTGAGGAAGAAGGGGGAAGATGTTTTTTTTTGCTCTATCTGTCCTTCTGATATTTTCACTTTATCCCCAGATGTAGCCACTAGAGGTCACATATATAAAATTAAGTTCAACACTGTCAGTCTGAAGCTCATAAACGTTTCTTTTCTTCAAGAGTGGTGGCAAGATGGAATTCTCTGCCCTCAGAGGTAGTTGATGCTCCCAGCCTTCCAGTGTTTAAATCCAGACTGCAACTTTTCTTACACGAGGAACTATTCTTCCTGTAGCAATCAGTTGCCACTTGTGTGTCCATAACATAACATAATTTCATGGATGACAAAAGCCACAAGGGCCTATCAAAGGTCATCCGTATCCATCAAATCCCACCGCCATAATGCATCCATAGGATTTTGTCAGATCATGCATCTACAATATACAATTTAACAATCCATAGGAATGTCCAACCATGCATCTACAATATATAATTTAAAGCCTCCATAGGAGTCTGTCAAAAACAAAATCAAAGTCACCCAAAATATACAATAAAAAGAAACTGTATCCATAGGAATGAGTCAAGAAACATACACCCATAACAAAAAGTAAGAAGTTAACCCTCCATGTCCATATAATCATCCAATCTGCGCTTGAAAACATTCAAGTTTGGGCTGTCTACAGTCTCAGGTGGCAAACTATTCCAATAATCCACCACTCTGCTAGTGAAAAAATATTTTCTAACATCCAGTCTGCACCTCTGTTTTTTAATCTTTAAGTGGTGGCCTCTAGTTCTATTACTACCTTCTAACTCAAATAACTTGCTGAAATCCAATTTATTCATCCCAGAAAAGATTTTAAAAAGCTCAATCATATCTCCTCTCACACACCTTCTTTCAAATGAGAACATATTTAATACCCTCAGTCTATCTTCATATTCAAGGTGCTTCAGGGATGGTATTATTTTTGTTGCCCTTCTTTGTAGTGACTCTAATAAGTTTATATCATGTCTAAAATGTGGTGACCATGCCTGTATACAGTACTCTAAATGTGGCCTGACATAAGAGTTGTATAGTTTAAGGATGACCTCCTTACTCCGTTAGCTAACATTTCTTTTAATGTAACCTAGCACCCTACTTGCTCTATTTTTTGCCTCAATACACTGCTTTGAAAACTTCAGTGACCTATCTACTACTACTCCTAAGTCCTTCTCATCTTCAACTGAATTAAGCCAATACCCATCCATCTCATAGCTAAATTCCCTATTATCTCTCCCCATGTTAATAACTTTGCATTTATTAAGGTTAAAAGTCATCTGCCACTTCTGAGCCCAAGCTAACAACTTATTTAAGTCACCCTGCACTTTAAAGCTACCCTCAACCTCTTTGACTACAGCTGCCAATTTAGTGTTGTGAGCAAAAATTGACACTTTGCTATTTACACCTTGCCCAAGATCATTTACATAGAATTATAAATAATAAAGGGCCTAAAACTGATCCCTGAGATACGCCACTAATAACATCCCTCCACTCTGACCTCACTTCATTCAATACAACTCTCTGTTTCCTATCTTTCAGCCATATCCCATGCAGCTTTAATTTATGAACTAGTCTTCTATGTGGAACCTTATCAAAAGTTTTGCTGAAATCTAAGTAGATCACATCAACTTTCTCACCCCTATCTAATTCTTTAATTACATAATCCATAAAATCCAGTAAATTAGTTAAACACGATCTACCTTTTCTAAAACCATGCTGAGCATAATTAATTAACCTGCTACTCTCTAGATGATCAGAAATTCCCTTCTTAACTATTTTCTCAAGAATTTTACAGACTATAGAAGTTAAGCTTACCAGTCTAAAGTTATTTGGGTCCTCTTTGCTTCCCAGTAACCCCACAAGTTTTTTTTCCTGTTTTATCCCATAGGAAGATACACCCAACCAGTCACTTTAGTCATTATTACTCATTGTCTGAGTGGACTATCTGTCTGTGACTGTGGGGCCCGCCCCCCTCTGCCAACTCTGACTGGATAATGGCGGCAAAGCCCAACCAGGTAAGAATACTCCCAAATCTTTTTCTTCTTGAACATCTTGCAACCAAATCCCCTTAATTTCATAGAAGTTTCTATTGTTTTTACCAATGTGTAGGGATTTACATTTATTATGGTTTAACTTCATCTCCTATTTATAAGCCCAGGTGACAATTTTATCTAGGCTTCTCTGGAGTATGGTATGGAGTATTAGGTTCCCTTCCACATTACTTACTGGAAAGAACAGCTTAACATCATCAGCAAACATTTCTGTTTTGCATCCAAAACCAGAATCACTATCATTAATATAAAGGATAAAAAGCAAGGGTCCAATCACAGATCCCTGAGGCACTCTACTCTCCACCAACTTCCATGTGGACTTAGATCCATTTAGTATTACTCTCTTTTCTTTGATAAATTGGATTTTAGCAAGTTATTTGAGTTGGAAGATAGGAATAGGGGTCACCACTTAAAAATTAAAAAACAGAGGTGTAGGTTGGGTGTTAAAAAATATTTTGGTAGGTAATTAGGAAAATATGTAGATCATCGGCGCGAACGATGGGACGTACTATTTCATCCGTGTTCCAAAATGTTTCACCTTTGGAGTACATTTAAGTTGAAGGCTTGTGTGGGGGTAAACACAATGGGGGACTACACTACGATGATCCTGAGTTTCATTAAATTGGGGGGTCTGGGGGGCATAGCCCCCCAGTATATAATCCTAATTGTTTATAGAACAATAATTCGAAAAGGACTCAAACGCCAATGAATATTCCGACATGAGTAAACGATAATATTTACACACAAATTTTTTTCCAGCCGGGCCACTAATCTACATATTTACCGGTAATTAAGTTGGATCCTAGTCCTAATTTATTTTGGGCTATTTCTCTGAGCTGAAATCTATATGGATGAAGTTTATGGTAATTTGCGATTATATACTGGGGGGCTGTGCCCTCCAGACCACTCCAAATGATTGAAATCTCAGGATCATTGTAGGCCAATCCCTCCGAAGAGCTGACCCTCAAAATCAGCTAGAATTGCATCCGCCCATACTCGCAACATTTACCAATATTTTTTCACCAATAGAGTGGTAGATCACTGGAATAGTTTGCCATCTGAGACAGTAGACAGTCTAAACTTGAATGTATTCAAATGCAGATTAGATTATATGGGGAGGGAGGGTTAACTTTGGTGGGTATTCTGGACTCATTCCTGTGGATACAGTTTTTTATTATTGAATATTATGATTGATTTGGATTTTGATGTCTTGATGATGATGCTTTTTGCTTTTGGCACATTCTTGTGGATGGTTCTAATTGTATATTGTAGATGCATGATCTGACACAATCCTATGGATTGTTTAAATTGTATATGGTATGTGCATGATCTGACACAATCCCATGGATGCATTTTGTGGGTGGGTTTTGACAGATGCAGATGACCTTTGATAGGCCCTTGTGGCTTTTGTTATCCGTGAAATTATGTTATGTAATTATGTATGTTAAGGGCAAAATTGATAAAATAACAGTATCTGGCAACTCTGCCTAATCATTTCGGAAACATCGCAGTAACATGTTTAATATATTATGTTCTAGTTCATTGTTTTGGATTGCTGCCTCCAACCTTGTGTTATTGCAGAGCGTGTGTACAATGATTAACAATGTATTTTTTTCTCATTATTAATGTCATCGGTGTAATCATCTGTAACCTCATATTGCTCCTCATAATTCTTACAATAGAAAGAAAATTTGAGACTTAGATTTATTGAACACCGCACTCCTTCTGATTTCAAATTCTCTGTCTATCGTAAACCGACTAATTGTTCATCCTATATTCACTTTTACTCCTCTCATCATATTAAAGATAAAAATCTGTTTTATCCTTATATTTCTTCGGTGGTTATTGCTGAATTCTTTGACACAGAAATGTCTATTATATTTTGACATAGGACACAATTTGGTAAATATGTAGATTATCGGCGCGAACGATGGGACGTACTATTTCGTCCGTGTTCCAAAATGTGTTTTTGGAGTACATTTAAGTTGACGGCTCGTGTGGGGGTATACACAATGGGGGGACTACACTACGATGATCCTGAGTTTTATTAAATGGGGGGGAGGGTCTGGGTGGCACCCCCCCCCCCAGTATATAATCCTAATTGTTTATAGAATAATAATTCGAAAAGGACTCAAACGCGCATGAATATTCCGACGCGAGTGAACGATAATATTTACACACAATTTTTTTTTCGGCCGGGCCGCTAATCTACATATTTACCCATTACCCACAATTTTTGCTACCCTTTCCATTTTCTTGAGTTAGTTAAAAAGATTTTTTACCGTTCGCACATCACAGTCCTTTTAATAACAAGAATACTCTCCTACTTCCTTTTAATCCAGCTTTTTCGCTACTTTCCCTCATGTTTTAAAATCATTAGGCATTTCTATTGTATTCAACTATAAAAATACTATTTATAAACTTTTAGTGCAGAATGCTCTTTTGACCATTAGCAATGTATATTGCGTAAAATGTATAGATTGTTCTAAATATTATTTTAGGCCTTCTGGTAAATGTTTGCCAAAACGTAAATCCCAAACAAATATAATTGGAACTGAGCTAAAATCATTTGCCATGCTAAAGATACTAGTGCGCGTAATGTTATTGAATCGACATTCATCAGTAAATTACCCAATTTCAATTTAAGTCCTGGCTTGACTCTGTATCTTTGTACATTTTATTAGATTTGTACTTCACTGCCTCTCCAATTTTAATCTTTTAGACGGGTAAGTGCGACTTTATAACTTACTATGTCGGTCTGTAGGTCGATCGGTCGGTCTGTAGGTCGAACGGTCGGTCGGATAGTAACCCTTTTACTTTTCAATAACTTTTAGGGCAATAACATCGTAGCTATTCGGCCGGTTCTATAAAATTTGAAACACTTATGGGGTTTTTTTGCATTCTCTTTCGAATGATATAATTGCCAAGGTCCCCCCAAAGTTACTCCGGGAATTATTAAAAGTTTTGAAGGTCATAAGTCAGAATAATTGAGACCATGCGACTTAGGTCTGTTGACCTTGTTTATTCCTGACTTCCCAAATTAATCCCCCTTTCTGATTTTATCTTCCTCCTTAATTGTTTTGAGCAATTTTCAAACTTATGGACAGCCTTTTGATATTTGAATCTACTTGCCATTAATGATCTTATTTTGTATTTATCTCCTTTTTTGCCCCTTCTCGCTCTTCCTATTTTTTATTTATGCCGTTAATTTATTCTACGATTGGTTAAATCATTCTACGATCGTTTTGAAGAGGTGTCAGCCGCGAGTTCTATTTTATCTCCTGGAAGAAGATATTTCTTCTAAAGACACACTCGCCGCAGTAAAGGACACCCTCCATAGTGGTCCCATCCAAGTGCCAGATTAAAAAAAACAAAAACAAAATCATCAACCTCAGTAATATTTCCTTAACACCGGAGCAGATTGAATTCCTAAACCTGGGTCTCAACTACCATTATATTAGCAAACCTAACCCTTGGTCTAAGGGAATCGAAATTGAGATGCTTTTGGACAGTATATTCCAACTTGAACACGCAGGAAAGGTAGGAGTGAACGGCAACCTTCCCACAGAACTCGCTCTTGTAGCCATCAAATGCAGAGGACGAACCCAAAGTACTCTTGTACACTTCGTCTTTGGAACGCAGCCAATCAACTAAGAGAAAACACTGACATTTTCATCCGCCGAGCAGATAAGTTTTCCCTTTATGTTATCCTTAACAATAAGATTATTTATCCAAAATGAACACAATCTTATACGACATGAGCAATTTTCGTACCATAACTCGAAATCCTACGAGTGTCTAAAAAGACAAGTTGAATGAGCTTCTCCGAAAGTACAACAGTGAAAATACCCCACTAAAATGAGGTTGATCGAGGGAGAGTATAAACCCGGATACTCTTACAGAAATGCTAAGACCCACAAACCAGGCTACCTGCTCCGACCAGTCATCAGCAAGACACCTACTGTCACCTATCACTTAGCCAAAGTCCTCAACTTGATCATTACTCCCTATGTTCCATTTAATTATAGCTTGCGTTCAACGGAAGACTTTCTAAAAACATCTTCGAAGCCTCCAAACCACCAAGATTCATGTTTTAAATGGACATCGAATCCTTGTATACCAACGTGGACGAAACCTTTTGGCTCATTTGCCAGAAAATCTACCAGACCCAGGATAATACCCTCCCCCCTTCCCCTCTCTGAAGAGATTATGGGACAAATCCTTCAGGCTTGCACCAAAGAGACGCCTTTCTAGTGCTCCAATGGCCACATGTATGTGCCGGTCGATGGTACGGCGATGGGCTCTCAACTAAGTGTTCTATTCACCATTTTTTACGAATCTACATGGGAACCGTGTAGGATGACATTTTTAAGAACAATCATCCTTTGAAATTCACGATCTTCGTCCGACTTATTGATGAGATATTCATCAATGCAGGTAACCCTAGCCTCGTCCTTACCCTCATTCAAACAGTCAAGGAATGTTCATCTCTCAACTTCACCTATGAAACAGAAAACAACTGCGCTTTACCATTTAGCGATTGTCGTAATCCATTCTAAAAAGACACGTCTTATGACTGAAGTTTACGTCAAATCAACAAATCTGGGCTTCTGCAGGAAAGGATCGTATAGCAATGCCCTCTGGGCATTCCTATAATAAAATCTTCTTGGGAAACTTAAATATATATATATATATATATATATATATATATATATATATATATATATATATATATATATATTATGTATAAAATTCAAATCATTTATTTATTTTTCTTAACTTTTGTCAATTAAATCATTCATGCAATTTATGTACAACTTAATAATTCATTCATTTATTTTATTTAACCTTTAATAAATCAAATATCCTATGACGAGAAACTGATTTCAATTAACGCACTGGTTCAAACAACATCTCTTAGAATTTCACGCACACACAAACACACGCTTTTAGCTCAACTAAATAGAACACGAATATTCCTCACTCGTCTCTCGCCATTCTCAGCATAAAGATCCCAATTCACATACCATCATAGTTACTTCATATCTTAGTCATTTCACATCATACTTTACCACATCTTATTTCATATCTTAGTTACTTTACATCTTGTTACTTTAAATCATAGTTACTTTACCACATCTTACTTTATCATATTTACTTTACCACATCTTACGTTGTATTCATAATTCAATTCACTCATTGTGCATTCGTTGATTTTGTAAATATATTTATTTTGTTTATTTCTGTTTTTCTTACAAACCTAGTTCAGAAGTTTTCTAAATTCATTTCACGTCAATCGTAGGCCTAAATATTAGAAGACGACTATTTTCCATCTAAACTCAATAAATTTATGGTAATGGTTTTCAAATAGCTATTTAGACTGATTTAATAACTAAAATCATGCCATTTAAGAACCGAATACCATAATCGTCCCAATGTCCTGATTGATATCAAATCTCCGTAATGAGGTCCTGATCAACAGAGCCTTCTTTCACCCTTCCAACTAGATAGCAGTTGATACAGAATTAAAGAGTAACAACTAGCATCACAAATCCAAGACGGAGCCATCAAACTCCACACTGCTAAGCATCCGACGACCTCTATCCGAGAAATGCCGAATGGCAAAACAGCAATCATTCTATATGAGAGTGATCGACGGCGACTGCGCATGGCTGAAACCGTCACAATATGGAAGCGAAGACCCCAAATAAACATCCAGCTCCAGCCAGAGACCAGCTTCCCCACCACTACCTGCAGTCTTAATATAAACATCATAACCCGGAACGTTTACCTTTCCTCCTTTACCGATTAACGATCGTAAAAGGTAAAAAGTGTGGGGATAGTGCGTATAAAATAGGTAGAATAGGTGGTATTTTAGTAAGAGAATATGTGTGCCAGGTTGTCTAGCTACCTCAGTAGTCCTTCAATTATCTGAGTTCTTAATATCCTTTTGTGCTCATTTGCTGAGCTAGCATTCAATCCTTTGTTTTCGATATGATTTATACTTTGAGCGAGAAGACCTTCAAATTCCTGATGTATTTAGTACAAGTAGCCATTATTAATTATTATTAAGTTGTTTGACTTTTGCTCCTCTTTCTCTGGCCGGCGACCTTACGCTTCCCGATCTTTTCTTCCTGAATTGATCCTGGTTTAAATTGAAGTAGATTTCGGGGTAGATTTGGATAAAACTTCGTTTTAGAGCTTGTAATAATTCTTCTTCTGCCATGTCGGCATCGAATTCCCACTTGTATTTGCCTTTAATGACCCCTTCAATCGAAGCACTAACCTGGGACTTTCTTGGAATTGGTGCGGATGGGAAGCCATATATTTTCATGCACAGATCCAGAGTATTTTGTAAGGGAATGGTGGGCGTGGCAGTAGCCATGGCTACTGTCTTAATTTCATTTTCCTTGGACGCAGCCACCTCTCTTGTTAAGGCGCTCGTTTCCATTTGAGTATTCTCATTTTCGGCATGATCTTGTTTATGTAGTCGTGGGTCGCGAGAACCGACCGAGACCTCGGCACTATTTGCTTCAAGTTCTTCATTTGAGTGTGGGATATGCCTCCTGACGGTGGATTGTCAGTAAACCACATCGGTTTGAGTCCATTGTGGACCAGCATCTTATTAAGCTTTGTAGATTAACTTACCAGTTTTGTGATGTTCGTGAAATGTGCATGTAAAATGCACACTGTAAGATCTGGTCTCATATTTTTGGTCGATTTGCAACATGGTCTTCTGCTCGGTTCTTTTCATCGCCTGGGCATACGCAGTTGTGGCCTTTCTGTTTCTCTCTTCGATCATCGCCTTCTTTGTGTCTGTTATCACAGTTTTTTTTTTATTGGGCAAGCTATTGACAAAGTGCGGTAGGAATTGCCACAGTTTAGACATTTCTTGTTTGGATTCGTGCCATCCCTCCAAGTGTGGCCGGATTCCGCGAACTCGGAACATACCTTTCTTTCAACTAGGCAGTCTTTGGTGGCTGCTTCTCCATGGCATAATAGGAGAAAAAGATCTGAAAGGAAACGAACACTTCCCATTCGATGTAGCTAGCCGAGACTTTTGAGTTGAACAGGACCAACCCATTTTCAGCAGCCTTAGTGGCAACTTAAGTCGTCTGGAATGTCACTTTGAACACGTGTGTGTGTGTTCTTCGACTTCACAATTTTTAAATTTGCATGACTCATCGATATTTGCCCAAGTCTGTTTATCCTCAATCTTCTTCTTGATTTCTTCAGCCGAGTGGGTACCAACGTATGGGTCGATACGCCGACATATAATTGATCTTTTCGCTGATACGTGCGTAGAAACCCCTGGCACGAGGCCGATTTCATCTAATTTTTTACGAGACTTTTCGCTGAGCAAGTTGTCCAAGTCCTGAATCGAGTCACAAAAAGCCATGTACCCGTAAGCCAGATCCTTAAGACTGCAAAGCGCGATTCCCAGCTTTGCATAAACTTCTTCGAACACTTTTTCGCGCGTAGGTTTCTGACACCACTCCTTGACCAGGAGTGGGACACGCTTCTCGCCGTTGGGGTCGTCCATGACAGCTCCAACTGCGGGGAATCCTCTTTGAACTTAACAGGCCCATATCGCGGGGGCGTATACCCGAATATCCCCTGGTTCACCCTTTCTGCCCTACCTAAATAAATTGTCTAGCAGGGTCCTCCTACCTGCCCTGACCACTGCCCTGCTTCCTTCTGGGGTTCGGACACGTCAGAGACAGGCGGCTTCTACATACCTTAAGTGGCAGAAAGGTTATCAGAACCAGAGATGTGCTGCTGTGATGGGAACAAGCAAAAATGCAGGAGAGTTTCCAAAGCTTCCGAATTGACTGGTACGCTCTCTCTCTCTCTCTCTCTCTCTCTCTCTTTCTCTCTCTCTCCTCCTTCGTGCGCGCGTGCATACGTACGTACGCGTGGATAGCCGCGTGAAAGACTAGGCGTTCTTGACTGGATCCAAAAGCGACACTCTTGAAAATCCGTAAATATTCTTCACTTACTAATCTCAGTGGAAAATTCCGAAGATGGATGAGTAGGACTTTGCTTTGCAAGTGCAAGTGAATTCTTCCAAAAGTAGCAGTCTATATCTTTTACCGATTAGTTATTTTTTGTATTTATTTATAGTTCGTCGATCTAAACATTATTCAATCTTTATAAATTTTCTCACATCTGATTGGTTCAAACAAATATTCTTACATGAAGATAATAATTAATAAATAGGACCCATTTTCTGTAATTTTTCACCGTTTGCCCAGAAGATGACCCTTGAAAGGGTTGAAAGATATAACCTGCCACTTGCCAGCATTTTTTCTCACCTTTCTCTTTCTGAAAAGAGAATCTTTGAAAAGGTTAAAAAGCTATCGTCGCTGTCAACTTCAACAAATTATATATATATATATATATATATATATATATATATATATATATATATATATATATATATATATATATATATATATATATATATATATATATATATATATATATATATATATATATATATATATATATATATATATAAGCCAAATGTTCAGCTAGAAAAGGAAAGCAAACACTGAATATAACATATATTATGCAACGTTTCGGGCTTTCGACCCATCTTCTTGACTAGAACAATAAAAATATATAAAAAATGTTTTTTACAATAAAGAAAACAATGGCAAAAAATGCAAACAATTAAAAATAGTGAAAAATTCAATATGAAGGACAAATTTCTGTAGTTTGAGTAAAAATTAACAATACAAAATATAAAAGGAATTCAAATGAAATTAATAGGGATAGAAATGGAATACAATATCAAATATTACTTGATTCGGAGAAATCTCTGAGCTGACTGAATGAAATTTTAAAAAGTTTTACTAGGAAAGATTTGATTTATTGGGTTACAGGTTGTTGAGCCACCCTTTATATCGGGATATGGCATTCAGTTTCGGTGGAGAGGAGAAATAATTAATTAGCCTTATTCATTTCTCTTCTTCCACACACAGTGCAAAAAGTTCTTTGTTGCTCTTACTATTCCTATTCTCTTGTCATCTATATCTTTTTTCCAGAATCAAATCCTAGCACCACACTCAGTCCATAATCCTCCCTTCTCTCAACCTCCTCATACTTTTCTCTTCCCAGCTCTATCACCAATTCTTCTTTCAATTTCTCACTCTCAAGACTGTGGCCCATACACTCCACAACAAATTGTTCTATAAATTCTCTCTGCCCAATAGACACTATTCGCATCCGTCCTCTCCTCCATTCCATCTATATGTTCGCCCCTTCACCTCGAAGGATCCAGTCCGTGCTTTGAATAGTAGCTGGCTTGCAAAACTCACATCATACATTTCCTCAATACAATGCTCCCTTTTGCCTCGGTATAAGTTCAGACTTCAATTGCCATTTATTGCTCTTGCCCTTTATTCCTCTTCCCCAGAACTTTTCTCCTGCGTCTAATATTATCTGCTTCAGTTTTCCTTTTGCTTTGCACTCTATATAGATTGCTTCCAATTCATACTTTGTATCCACTCTCATTATCTCTGCGCCACTCAGTCCATTCAGAGGCAGCATACACATAGACTGTCCAGGTCTCTATTCCCATCCCTTGCAGTCTCAACTTAAAATTTGCTCTGATCTTTGCCACCCTCTCTTCATACCTACTCAAGCCCATTTCTCCTCTCAGTGACTCTACTGCTACATAGGGATTGACTCCTAGTGCTACTTTTGCCACTTTGTTTTGGATCTTTTCCATTCTCTCCCGTTCTGCCTTTTTCACTTTACAGACTTCATACCCATACAGGCTTCTTGAGACGGCTATTCCTTTCCACTGTTTTCTAATTATTTTAAACTTATTTGCTTGCTTAATCGCCATGTTCCTCAGTATAGTATATGGTTATTAATGTGATATAATTTCAGTTAATAAATCATCCTAAATAGCGTTTCGAAAACCATAACCATAAATTTGTTTGATCGAAGTTGTTGGCCGATAGTTTTAGGCCTAAGGCGACAGCGAAATAAATTTTAAAATAATGAACTGGGTTTTAAGAAAGACAATTAAACAAATATAAATATATTCATAGAATCAAGGAATGTACAATGAGATAAGTAGATTAGGTATACAATGTAAGTTATTTTAACATATGATTTACAGTAAGAAGATGCGAAGAGAATTGAAGTATGTGAAAATAATATGGTGGAATAATATGGTGAATTATAGTGAAATAATAATATAGTAATATAGTGAATAATATAGTAACTATGATGGACTGTGAATTAGGGGCTTTATACGAAGAAAGCTGCGAGTCGACTATGAAAGGAATAGTGTGCTATTTTGTGTGTTTGTTTGTTTGTGTGTGAAATTTTAAGAGATGTTGTTTGGAACAGTATACGTTAAATAAATTGACAAGTAAAATAAATGAATTAATTATTTATTAAGTTTAACATAAATTGATTTAATTTACAAAAGTTAAGTAAAATAATTGGAAGATTAAATTGACAAAGTTAAAGTAAAATAATTGAATGATTAAATTTACAAAGATAAAGCAATGCATAATATGGATTTCACATAATAATTGATGTATATATATGTATATATATATATATATATATATATATATATATATATATATATATATATATATATATATATATATATATATATATATTTAAGTTTACCAGGAGTTTTTTATTATAGGAATGCCCAGAGGCATTGCTATACTCAGCATGCCAGTCATTTATAACATTTTCACCTCATTTTGTACCTTATGCTTTTCCAATATATCCTTCTGGATATTATGTGTGAAAAATAACATCGCCTAAATGTCAGCCAAAGCTTCGGCGGCACACCTCCACTCGATGGTCAAAATTTTTGATGACATCTCTCCATAGTTGATCCTCGATCTCACCAATATGCCTTATTATCTTATCCTTCAGCTGTTGGTTTGTTGTTGGCTTGTTGACATAAACCTTACTTTTTATGACTCCAAAGGAAGAAATCTAAAGGCGTCAAGTCACACGATCGTGGTGGCCAATTGACCTCGCTGTTTCGAGAGATGATGCGACCTGGGAACTTCTCATTCAATAAAGCCATTGTTTCTTCGGCTGAATGGCATGTGGCGCCGTCCTATTGAAACCACAAATCTTCGACATCCATAGAATTCAATTCAGGCCATAAAAAGTTGGTTATCATGTCATGGTATCGCTCGCCTGTCACCCTAACAGAATTCCTAGCATCATTTTCGAAGAAATACGGCCCAATGATTCCGCTAGCAAAAAATGCACACCAAACAGTGACCGTTTGTGGATGCAGTGGCTTTTCAACAATTTTGCACGGATTTTCATCAGCCCAAATGCGACAATTCTGCTTATTAACGAATCCACCAAGATGAAAATGGGCTTCATCACTAAAGATGATTTTTTGCGAAAAATCATCATCGGCTTGTCTTTGCCCGTGCACCCAATTGACGAATGTACGGCGCTTCAAATGGTCAGCAGTCTTCAGTTCTTGTGTCAATTGAATTTTGTAAGCGTGTAGAGACAAATCTTTTGTCAAAATTTGATGTAACGTTGTTGTGGAGATGTTCAATTCCTGAGCGCGATGACGAATAGAGGTGTCTAGATCTTTGGCCACATTCTCGTGCACTGCAGCAATGTTTTCAGCTGAACGGCGTAAACGAGCACGCAATGGCGTTTTCATATCTGCCACCGACCCCGTTTGTTTGAATTTACGAACAATTTTCCCAATTGCACTCTCGGTTGGTCGATTATGTTGACCAAAAAAATCGCAAAGTGCCCGAAATGCGTTTCTGTTTGAACGTCCATTTTAGTAATAGGCTTCGATAACTTTAATACGTTGTTCGATTGTTAATCTTTCCATGGTTGAAATTGCCAAAGACTGAAGTTGTTAAATCTGAAAGAAAAAACACATAAGACGCTTAAACTTAACTTACATTTAAAATCGGTCCAAGTTATTGGAACACCCTTTATAATCATTTACTTCTTCTAGGATGTCATTTCCTAGGATCCATCCTTCATTTCTTCCTACTCCAAATATCATTATTTTACACTTTCCTCAACTAAATTTTACTCTCCATTTCTTTCCATACTGGCACACCACATTTAAAAGTCTCTGCAAACTCTCTGATGTTTAACTAACCAGTATTATGTCATCTGCAAATCCCAGGGCTGTCAATATGCGATCTCCAACCATGACTCCTTGACCTTCCCTCTTTAGGCCCCCCAAAAGTCCTTCAATGAAGAAGCTGAACAAGCTAGGAGACATGTTGCACCCTTGTCTAACCCCGATGCCATTCATCATCCAACCAGTTTCTATGCCTTTTAAATCATGGTGGGCGCTATCGCGACAAATTATCCTACATCGGGTTATCGGTTATTCGATATATATTTTTTCCACGTTATCGATTCATCGGTATCGCGGATACTTTTTGGTTCCAAAATAACGATAATCGATAAGTTCAGTTTTTGGTCCCAGTTCAGCACAGGAACGAGCTACGCGTGCCTTGGAGGCAGAAATAGGTAGGTCCGAGCTGGGAGGAGGATCCTCAAAACCTATGAGGAGATGAAGGAAAGTCTCACCAGTTAAGAAACTAAGAAACAGTATTCAAATCTTCTAACTCGTTATTATAAATAGCCCATTAAATTACCAACTCAGAACGGACTAAGCCGTGGCGTAATGGCTAGAGCATTGGCGTTTAAATCTATCGGTACCGCGTTCGAAGCTCAAAAGTCCAAAACCTTTTATGAGCAGGTGCAGTTGTAACGAAGATCAGAAGATTGTTTGGCCTTTGAGGGTCACCATTATAGGGAGGGGGGGCTCTTTATTATATCTTTATTTTATTCATCACTGACTGAAATTCCTTTATCTTTAAATTGCCCCTTCAAACATTTGTCTTCTATTTTATCTTGACTTAGGTATTCTTGTTGGCTGGGTTTGTTCTTGATCTTCTTGATGCATCTTCATTTTATTGAATTTATCTTGAGTTGATTTCTTGGTCCTTCTAGATGAGTTGGTCCTCGAAGCGTTTTCTTTGAGTTCCGTTTTCTTTGAGTTCCGTTTTCTTCTTGGTAAAAAGTTTTGGACTATTGAGTTTCGAGCGCGGTACCGGTAGATTTAAACGCCACTGCTCTAGCCATTACGCTACGGCTTAGTTTTAGGTATTCTTGTTGGGTTGGGTTGGTTCTTGATCTTCGTATCATTCCTTTCTTGATGCACCTTAATTTTTATGGCATTTACCTTGTGTTGATGATTCTTTCGTGCTTCATGATATATCTTCATTTTCTTCCTATTATCTTGAGTTGATTTCTTGTTCCTTTTTAGATGAGTTGGTCCTTCGAGCGTTTTCCTTGACTTCCGTTTTTTTCTTGAGATTTCTTCATAAAAGGTTTTGGACTTTTGAGTTTCGAACGCGGTACCGATAGATTTTAACGCCAATGCTCTAGCCATTAGGTCACGGTAATTTAATGGGCTATTTATATTATTGAGTTAGAAGGATTTTTTTCTCTGATACATTTTCGCCCCGTACACATTTATTCGTTATCGCGCCCACCTATGTTTCAGATTGAGTTTGACTTTATTATTAACATATAGTTTTTGTATCACATTTAGAATATTTTCATCCATCCTCAAGTCTCTTAGTCCCGCAAACAATTTCGTTCTATCAACTCGATCAATGGATTTCTCTATATCGAGAAAACAGACATATAACACACCACCTTGTTTCCTTACCCTCTATTACATTTCGTAGAATATAGAGATTGTCTATGGCTCTTCTTCCAGTCCTAATTCCATTTTGCTCCTCTACAAGTATCCTTTTCCATGATGCTACCACACATCTTTCTTGTCACACTCATTATAGCTACTGGTCTGTGGTAATATACCAGTTTTTTGTCTTCATTACCACCTTTTGTTTAACAAATTAATCCTACTTTTCTGCAAAGTCTCAGGCACCCATCAATTCACTACCATATCATAAAATAAGGTTATCAGTAATTCCTTCATCCATTATCCTCCACATTTCAGAAATTCACCAACTAGCCTTTCTTCATCCATTGCCTTATGATTTTTATCCTTTTCAGCCCATAGTCTATGTCCTCCTTGTTGATTCCTATACGTCCATCCTCTAATTCATGTACTGCATACTGAAGTTCCTCATTAGCTCCAATTTCTTCCCATTCCTCCCTTGCCCGAATGATTTTTCCCCAATATTCTTCAATAGGTATCTTTATTTGTTCCTCATCCTCACATTCTCATTTTGGTGTCTTTATTATTCATTTGTCTCCTTCTAAGGCCATTCTCAGGTATCTCCACTGCTCTCTTTCTCGGTCGCTTACACCTAACTTGCCCCACTGTCTTATTTTTTCATCCTCCTCCTTGATCTTTGCATCGCAGATTACTTGTATAACTGTCTGCTCTTGCTTCCTATATTCCAGTTCCATCCTTTGTACTTGTTCTGCCTCAACACCCCCCTCTCTCTCCCTATCTTTCCTTAGTTTCATTAGTTGATTATTCATTCTTCTCCTAGTTGGGTACTCTTTCTCCACCTCTTTGTTCCATCACCCCTTGCTCGATCTTTTCCCTCCTGTTCTGATCTATTTTTCTCCAATCTTTTGCCTCACCACCTCTTTAATATTCCTTCCAACTGCATATAATTTACCGTCATATCATCAGAGATTATTACTCCTGCCAATGCTTCTTCCATTTCATTTTCATACGATCCCCGATCTGCTCCTTTTCTCTTGCATATATTTCTCCACTTCCCCTTTTTCTTTTCACATACAGGGTCCCATTTCACTTTCACTATTATAGCTTTATGGTCAGTTTTGATCCATATTTCCTGATCTACATTGTGAGGAGATGCCCTCGAAGAACCAGCGTGAGAGGAAGCCCCCCTCGGAATACCTCTTTCAGCCTCTTCGCTCTAAACCACGTGCTGCTTGACGTGGGAAGTTTAGAATCTTCGAGAAGCAAGCCTCCCCGCGCTGAATCACCTCACCTAGCGGTATTTCTTTCGGACGCTCCTCGCTCCTCCCTCCCCCACGATAACACCGAGATCTCGCCCCAATGCTTCCCAGGCATATCTATTCATCAATGAGCACAGCCGTACTAACCCTACCCCCATATCATGAGACAAACTTCACTGTCCGATCCGACTCGTTAACTCGAAGTAAGTTTACATAGACTGACGTCGAGAATCCTCTAGGATCGGACCAGCCATCAAGCTATTTAACCCTAAGTCCGTCATTCCTCGAGGAGATTGAGAGCCTTCCAGTCCCTCCGTTTTGTCTGTTTCCCCGCGAATTCCCGCAGCCCCTGTTCGAGTCGTACCTCGTCGGCAAGATCTCACTAGCAGATCTCTCTTCATGAAGTTTTAGCCCGTGTTCAGAGGAAAGCTATCGAGCCATCTTCTTTCCGGAAAACTGTGCGCCCCCCCTTCATTTCGGACCCCCTTCAAGACTCCCGTTCCTTTATGGCTGAGACTCCCTGCTGAGCCGCAGAATCGTCTCGTGTTTGAGATTCCATCTCTCTGGAGCAGAGAAAATCTCGTTCATCAACAAGAAGTACTCAAAACTACCATCTACGAGTCCTCCTCGTTAGGACTCCCCGAAGTATCTTCTCGAAGACCTGTGCCATTGGTCTTCCTCCACTCCTCCACTCAATCACCACCACGCTTCAAGGTAAAGCGATCTTGTGTTTTAATCCTCCGATTACAACCCTTCAATCGCTACCCACATCCACTTTTGAATAAACTTCCCGCTCAATCGTAATTAATATCGAGTTATTCGAGTTAACGTTAATTTTGCTCGTCTCGCTTAACTCTGTCATATTATAAATTGCCACATTCCAATTAACTATCTATATCGAGTAATTTGTTCCCTCTTTTTTGTATATATATATATATATATATATATATATATATATATATATATATATATATATATATATATATATATATATATACATATATATATATATATATATATATATATATATATATATATATATATATATATATATATATATATATTGCCTCATTTTTATATATAATAAAATTAGATTTTGGGGTCTTGTTTTTTATATATCTTTTGAACTGCAACTTGCCAAGCCATTAGATAAATCCCAGGCAACCGTAAAAATCAAGGAGGCGGCCCCCAACTTCTTTAATTGTCCTAAAGCATATCGCAGGTGACCTAGGGTCGGCTATCTGCCAGTTCTTGTGTATGCGTCCTTGCGCCGAGCGAGTTCTCACAGGCATACCTCGACACACATCAATGCATATGCCTTCATCTATCTTCGCACACTTTTTTTTTATTATAGCAGAATCTATTGCACCCCCTCCTCTCTCCTTGCTGCCAGGTTGGGATTCCTTGAACCTCTAGATTCTTCAAAATTACATCACTTTCAATTATCCATTGATACACCTTTCATCCAGTGCTGTTCATTTATTCTCCCGGGAGACCCACATGAGCATTAAAATCTCTCATCATTAACCATTTTTTCATTTTCCATTTTTTGTGTCAGGCTCCTTATGTCTTCCATTAGCCATTCACTTAGTGTTAGTTGTTTGTTTATTCTAAATAATTCTATAATTGGTTGGTAGATAAAAAAAATCGTGTTAGCTAGTTGGTTGTTTTGTAAGTAATTAATTAATAGCATCATTCGCTATGTTCCTGATCCTTTAAACTTCGTACCGGATCTGCGCACTCGCATTCCATCGCGTTCCTCACCAGTTGATTATGTGATTCTAGTGCTAGGTCAAGACTAGATCTTAGAAACACAAGCATTGCCTAACTCTTCTCAGTTTAACCCTCGAAAAATCACAACACAAGGTAGCCAGGTAAAGTTTAGCCTACGCCAGACGGATCCCAGTTTTATCAAGGTGGACAATCTGCCTCAGATTTTGGTGGAGATTCGCTCATCGATGAAAGCAGATTTGCCTTGCTTTGCTGTAAAATAAGTTTCCTGCATGCACCGTCATCTTCCAGGTACATTCGTTTTTTTCTTCTGAATGTCCTTTTCTTCTTTCGATCTTGCTTTTATTCTTCCTACTTTGCCAAGTATAGCCCTAAACATTAATACCCAAATGCTGCCGCCTCGTCAATTTTCGCAAGAATCCTAGTCCTCAGCACTAGGCAAAATGAGCAGGTCACGTGCTCGTTGGTTGCCGCGTCTTCGGAGACTAGCGACAGAAAGCTCCTCTCTCGAATTCTTCAGTTCGGGAGATAGACCCAATTGCATCATATTCTGATTAACCCTTGCCTCGAGTGCTTCGTTTGAATCTGAAGACACTGTTAGCCCTTTACCTACACCCTAAGGCTTGCAGTCAGCCGTATGAGAAGCTTACACGTTCCGATCGTTTGTTCAGAAGGCACAGTCGTTTCATTGACTATAAGATATGTATAAAAATAAATACAATTCCTAAGGGAAGGGCTCCAGTCATTTTTCTTGAGTGAATGATACAGGAGATAATTTGATATATAACAAGGATATATAGGTAATGCCTAATATTGTAGTGGATCATAACCCTCTTTTCATATATTTTGCAATAACCACAAAATTTCAGTTTAAAATTGCATAGAATATTTTTCACACCTTTAACCTGACAACACTCTTCCTCCCAAAGAAGAGCAGAGGGCAGCAAAATGAAGGCAATCCTTTACCGAGAAGACAGAGATAACGCCAGGGAAAAAAAGTTTGAAATTCCTGGCCTGGACTCGAACCCGGGTCCGCTGATTGCCGGTCAGATGCTCTACCGCTAAGCTACAAGGCTAATGTCCCTTTCTCTTACCTCTAAAAACTCCTGTTTCTTGTCTCGCTGCTTATTCGCGTCCAATTTCTCTTTCTTGTACTGTATTGTTATATAGTCTGCAATGCAAGGTTTCTGCACCTTTCTTTCTGTCTTCAAAATTGTTTTGAAAGGCAGAAAATAAATATGGCGAAAACCGTGTGGTGGTTGTTATCACCCGCAGAACTTGCATTGCTCCTTCTTCATATATATATATATATATATATATATATATATATATATATATATATATATATATATATATATATATATATATATATATATATATATATATATGTATATATATATATGAAAGATAATGGTAAACCACAATATTTGAATCAAGATTTTATTTATAACTATCGGACTAGTTTCGGCAAGATGCCATTTTCCATAAATCATGAAGAAACTACGCAAGGAGCACAGTATATATAAGGTAAGACACATCCTAAACAAAATGAAATGATGCCGGAAACAATCTGGAGAGTTGCTAATCCCCAAGACGAATTGCATCCGGCGGCTTATAGATATGATTGGCGACTCTATTCGTTATATATCTGTTAAATTTGTATTGCCCTTCAGATAAATTGAAATGATCAACTTTGTTGATGATCGATTCCGTAATTCTCATCTCAATATAATTGTTTGATTTATAAATGATTTTTGCATTGTTAAATTTAATTCTATGATCGGATTTTGCATGTGCGTAAGGAGACTTGAAGAATTCATATACCTTCTGATATTAGCTAAATGTTCTTTCATCCTCTTATTAAAGTGGCCTGACTCTCCGATTTATGTTAATTTGCAATTATAGCATGGTGTACTGTAAACTTTAGCATCGAGATTGATTGGGCGCAGTCTAGTCAAGGATTTTCGAATGGTATTAGAATATTTAAATGTAATATTTATGTTATTTCCGTCCGCAATATGATTTTAGAGGAGCCAAGGCTGGAACATATGAGAAACTAATACATTTTTTAAAAAATCATCCTTTCGTGGTGTGTTGGTGGCATAGAATTTTTTTCATGCTTTGGAATGGCATATATTTATGAGGTGAATTGGATATTTTAGTTCAATGAAATTTCAGATAAGGTGCTTAATTTTATCCTAAAGGAAGATTGGGTCGCACGTTTATAGGCTTGGGAAAGAGGGAAGAAATAACAGATATCTTAACGGATTTGTCATGTAGTGAGAAAAATGTATGTAAGCATTTGAACTTGTAGGCTTTATATAGACTGAGCACTGAATATAATTATTTAAATGGTGGATATTTACGTCTAGAAACGGTAGAGAATTATTCTGTTTCCATTCTACATTGGATTTTATCGATGGGTGTAACGAATTCATGTTGCTGAAAAAATCATTGAAATTGTTGTTGTCTATGGGCAATGCCGACAGGATATCGTCTATATATCGGAAACAGATAAAAGGGTGGGAATGGATCTTAGGAAGGAGGGTAATTTCATAGTTTTCTATAAATAGATTGCATAGGATGGGGGAAAGGGTGTTTCCCATATTTAGGCCATATTTTTGGCGAAAAACGTATCTTCAGCTGAAAATACATTGTTAGGAGAGTTGTAGAGAATAGTACGGTTTTTTTTTTTACATATGTTAGGAAATAACGACTTAATTAATTGAAATTCAGCAAAATTTATTTTTCGCTCAGATGACTCAATTAAAAGAAACCTTGTTGAATGTTCATGTATAAGCCAATTTAATAACTTTAAAATTTCCCCTAGCATTTTTAAAATTGATGTTGTTATGAAAAAACTCATTCTTAAAGAAATTAGCTTTAACTTATATTCCTATTTTTTTTTGTTTTTGGCAATTTTTATTTTTATGTGAACCCGATGTGTCAATTTAATTAGTGCATTGATTTTATATTCTCATTATTTTATTTTTCTTCCTCTATCTTTGTCCCTCTTCCCTTCGTTTTAATTTACTTCTTGTGTCTATCATAATCTTCCTCTTTAGAATATCGCTTTATTTGTTAATTGTTTTAACCCTTTTGGCTCTGTTTTTGACTCTTTCTTGCCTCTCGGTTTGATCTTGCTACCTGTTATAGCTAAATCTTAATGTGAATTTACCCATCCCTCTCCTACTTCCTCATTGGTGATTTCTTGTCTTAGAGGCGGTCTTTTATCTTTTACTAGCTTATATATACCCATATTATATTATTTTCTCTTGTAGTTATCCTTGAGATTGAACTAAATAAAGTTCGAAAGTACTTGAAAGCACCTTTTCATTTTTCCTGCCGGATTTATATATATATATATATATATATATATATATATATATATATATATATATATATATATATATATATATATATATATATATATATAAGTGTCGTAGAATGACCCTTGGTTTTGATCACTATACTCTCTGATACCCGTTTAGTAGCGGTATGCTTTAAGGGGCGTGAGTTACACCTATGATGAAGTAGGCTTTGTTCTAAGAGTGCTAATTCAGTGGTTTAGTTCTTAAGGAAGAGCTATTTTTAAACACATAAGGATAAGAGGAAACACCAGAACTACCAAAATAAACATGTATTTTAAATTAAACACTTAAATATTACAAACCAACAGTTAACACATTCCCATCTTTGGCATCAAAGATCTTTCAATGACAAAAAATAAACAAATAGGCTTCCTGTAAACATACCAATTGCCGATTAGTATTTTTTTCGCGACTCTATTTAATTAGCGTTAAACATTAAATTAACGTACTCAGTCTTCAAACACATATGACCTTGGTTCCAGAACCCTGGTTTCTACTCTCCTTTAAAACGTGGGACGTACTAAACTTCTACTATCGCAATAGAGATATAAATGTTATTTTTAACTTACAGGTAGGTATTAGGGATTGCCGGATGTCGCTGGAGGACTTATCTCTCGCTTTGCAGTGTTGTGGCCGCTGGTTGAATTTTAGTGGAGGGATTGCTTGTCGCCTGTGACGGGGGCTGATTCTCCAACGTAATTAAAGAACGGGAGCTCGTTGGGGCTGGGTTCTTCTCCTCTCACTCTTACGGAGCTTGAGATGTGAGAGTCGCTCGAGTGTGAGCGGCTTGGCTTTTCTTGTGTCGGACTTATCTGCAGACTGAAAAGGCTTCTTCGTTATGGCACCGATATAAGGCTTGACTATTTAGGTTAATACGGCCCTGAAAGGGGGGGATCGATTTTCTCAATCTGATCCTCTCGTTTCTCACGGAAATAGTCTTGTATGGCTGAAGGATCAATCTTTACGAACTAACCCTTCTTCTGGCGTATCGACTTCTAATCTTCTTTTCTGGCTGAAAGATCAATCTTCATGAACTAATCTTTCTTCTGGCGAATCGACTACTAATAATCTTCTTGTCTGGCCGATGGATCGATCTTCACGAACTAATCCTACTCTGGCGTATCGACTTCTGATAATCTCTTGTCTGGCCGATGGATCGATCTTCACGAACTAATCCTCCTCTGGCGTATCGACTTCTGATAATCATCATCTCTTTCTTTGCGGGGCTTATTTATAGGCGGATTGCCGCCCCATCTAAAGGGGGAAGTGACCAGGCCACAGAGGCCAAGGGAGGAGGGGGGGGGGGGGGCGAATGGTAAGTTAGCATCTGGGGAGAGCGAGAATTCTGGAGGTAGCACTGTGGTGCCCAAGTCAGCTCGCAATTAGAGGCTCGCAACTGCACCGCTACTTGGCGTGCCTTCTAACTCGCACCGCTTTTTTTCCCATAACCACGGGTTTATGGGTCTCGTAGGTAATTGGATCGTTAGAGCGTCGTTTAAGGACCTTAGGTGGTCGCCTTAAAACAGATGTTAGCTCCAACTGCCCACAGCGGCGGGGAGATCACACATGGTAAGCATTTTCGCCGGCTACCTTTCCCACGCTTCTCCTCATAAGGGAGGGGGGCTTTAATGTACCTATACTCCTCCAGGATGCTTAATGTAGCCATTTCTCCACATTTACCTCCCTCCTTCAGAAAATAACGGAAGGGGGGGGGGGTTCCAATCCGACGCATACAATAATATACATGGGTAACTTACGGAACATTATATTATACAATAAATTCTAGTTCACTCGGGAATGCCTCGATAACATTTCACCTGACCTTACATTAATTCCTATATTACTGTGCCAACTTGTGATCTTCTTACCTACCACTAGGGGGTTACTCGCACCTACTTACTTACAATTCTACTGATTTACACTTAGCTTTGCTATAATACAATAGTTGGGCTGCTCCTTAATCGTCGACAGGGTTCCGACTTAACGAGTTGGCCATACAATTGTTGGACCCTTTTATATAGTGAATTGAGTACTGGTACTCCATCAAGAGTAAACTCTATCTCAGGAGTCTTCCATTCTTACACTTATTTTTACTTAAGTATGACAACGGTTTATGGTCGCATTCCAACTTAAACTCGCGCCCTATTAGATAATATTTGAATTTACCTATGGACCAGATTATGGCCAAAGCTTCGATTTCGATAGTAGCGTAGGCTTTTTCTCTACTCAACAGTTTCCTACTGACATAAGCTATGGGATAGGTTCTTCGCCCTGTTGGGGTATCTTTCAAGTAATCGACTGGACCCCGTGCCTCGATTACTTCAAACGGTCCCTTCCACTGGGCCCATAACTTATTATTTTCGGTCGGGAGTAATAATAAGACTTCATCTCCTGCCTTTAGTTTTCGAGCCTTTGCTTTCATATCGAAGTAGTCCGGGTATTTGGCTAAATTTTTCTTGGCGTTCTCTCGAGCTAAGCCAGAGCAGTATTCTAGGCGCTCGCGCATATCCATCACGTAGGAGTAAGATGATTTGATTTCTTGGTCGAGATGCGCGTTGGAAAATAATTCCTTAAGAATACTCATAGGACCTCGCACATTTCTCCCGTATAATAGCTCAAAGGTCGAGAATCCCAACGTCCGATGAGGTATTTCTCGGCAGGCGAAAAAGACTGCAGGCAGGTATCTGTGCCACTGTGTAGGGTTGTTTTGACACAACTTCTTCAATATATTTTTGAGAGTCCCGTTTAATTTCTCGCAGATTCCGTTAGTGGATGGATGAAATGGACTCGTAAAAATTGGCTTGACTAACAGTAGTTTATTAAAATACTCCATCAATTCTGAGGTGAATTTGCGCCCTCTATCCGATAGAATTTCTTTAGGCAGGCCTACTCGTGCAAAGATTGAAATTAATGCTTCCACGCAGGAAATAGTCTCAATCTTCCGTAGGGCCACGGCATCTGGGAACCGGGTGGCACAATCCACTAGGGTGAGGATGTAGGAGTGTCCTCCACTTGAAGGGGGGTGAATTGGTCCCACCAAATCAATAGCCACTCGAAAGAATGGTTCGGTTATAACGGGCACCTTTTGTAAGGGTGCGGGAGGTACCCTTCCTCTGGAGGGATCCTTCTGACACACGTCGCATGTTCGGCAATAGGCCACAATTTTCCTGGCGGCCTGGGGCCAATAAAAGTGTTGGAATATCTGCTGCGCCGTTTTGTTGTGCCCAAAGTGTCCGGCTAATATTCCATCATGCGTGGTATTCAAAATTCTTTGCGTGTATTCTTGAGGTACACACAGTGCTTTCTTGTTCTCCTTATCCTCCTCGCTGATAGTACGGTAGAGAAGTGAGTCTTCTACGATATACTGGATAGGCTTCTTTCATTTCACTTGGAGAGTTTCACCTTTAATAGCTTTCCCCCATAGAGGTTTAAGAGTGGGGCATTCCTTCTGAGCACTGGCGAAGGAAGTCAATTTGAACCCATTGTCTTCGAGGGTAATCCTCGGGGTCAACTTAGCAGGTTGCTCTTACCTCTAGGCTTCTTGTGCCCGGGTGACTACTTGTTGGGCCACTTCTTGCTGGGGAATTAGGGGGTTTTGTCCGATTAGTACTGCGCAGAACTTAATCGGGGCTACTACCACGTCCGTCCAACCGGTGAAATATCTGCATTGTATATGACATCTCACGACGGGGAATCGATTGTCGCGTCCGAAAAAGTCGTGGACGATTGCGAATTTCTTATGGTTAGGGTTTACTGGGGGCAGCAACTTGTCGGATACCACTATGCACGTACATCCGGTGTCTCTGACTAAAGTGGATACTCGGCACCCATTAACAGTGCCCTCTTCAAATTGTAGGCCGCCTGGCGAACTTTTGTTGAATAAAAAGTTTACCTGTTGCTGGGGCCCTTCGGATGTTGGCGTGGGGACGTAGGACGAATCAGCTTGTCCTGCTGGGATCGCGGCAGTCAGGTTTTACACCTGTTGTCTCGAGGTCTCCCTCAGTCGGGAGTTCTGTGGGCACTGGAAACTCAGGTGACCTATTATCTTATCCCGCAGGTATAACAAGTGACGGGCTTCTTGGGATACGTGCCGGTATTAGGGTATGATCCTTGTGGAATCCTAACTTCTTTTTTATTTTTTTCTCCTCCAAAATTTGGCTTATAAGTTCCTTTTGCTACTGAGAACTTAAAGGGCTTCTTCTGCAAATGCCTGGGTGGCGGCCCATTTTACTTTGGGGAGGGAGCCTTCTCTTTCTTGTACTCCCTCGGATATAACCGATGATTTACCGCGTGAAGGTCAGCCTCGTCCAGACACTCGTTGAAGGTAGAAGCTTTTCGGTCCTTAACGAATGCACGGATTTCCTGGGGTAGTATACTTAGTAACTGATCTCTAAGCATGAAGTCGACGACCGCAGCGACTTCGTTCTCTACCCTTTCTGACTCCATCCAAAACTGTAGGCTTCGACGAAGCTCAAAGCCAAAATGTTTGTATGTTTGTCCAGGTCTTATACGAGACTGCCTGAACTTCATCCTATATTCTTCCGGGTTAAGGTTTGTTGCTGAGAGAAGTTCGGCTTTGAGAGTGGAATAGTCCACAGTCGCTTCCGAGGGTAAAGCTACGAATATCTCTCTCATCCTACGATTGAGTAGCGGTAACAGTCTGGCGACGCCATCTTCTTCTAGGTCCCAATTATTGACTTCAAATATTTTCTCAAAATGGGAAAGATATGAGCATAAATCTTCATCGTCCCTGTACTCCGGGAGTTTCATGCTGGCCGCTGGTGACACTCCTGTTCTGGATGACACTGACTGCACCTCTAACTCGTCTTTGCTAAGAGCTCTTTCGCGGGCCCTTATCTTCTCTCTTTCATCAGCTTCCATTTTCGTCTTTTCTCTTCTTTCATCAGCTTCCATTTTCGCCTTTTCTCTTTTTTCATCAGCTTCCATTTTCGCCTTTTCTCTTCTCTCATCAGCTTCCATTTTCATTTTACGTTCCTCTCTTCTTTCTTCTTTTTCGTTTCTCTCTTTCTCCTCAATAAACGAGTTCAGCACGGTTCCTTCCAGTCCGAGGCTTTGACCTTGCTTCCGATAAAGGTCAAACAATGCCATCGCGCTTATGTCAGTCATTTACCTTGTTTTTAATCAAGCCTGACCTACTCCACCACCGAAACTTACCACTTGGCCTAAAAATTACCTTTAGATGGTATCCACCTCTAACTTTACCAATTTTCCACTCGTCAAATATTCTATTATTCCTGGTGTTCCTTTTATGTGTTAGCCCATCCTTAAATAGACACTGCTGGGTTCTTTCTAATATAAAACCTCTAGACCTGACACCACTTTTATAATATGTCGTAGAATGACCTTTGGTTTTGATCACTATACTCTCTGACACCCGTTTAGTAGCGGTATGCTTTAAGGGGCGTGAGTTACACCTATGATGAAGTAGGCTTTGTTCTAAGAGTGCTAATTCAGTGGTTTATTTCTTAAGGAAGAGCTATTTTTAAACACATAAGGATAAGAGGAAACACCAGAATCTACCAAAATAAACATGCATTTTAAATTAAACACTTAAATATTACAAACCAACAGTTAACACATTTCTATCTTTGGCATCAAAGATCTTTCAATGACCAAAAATAAACAAATAGGCTTCCCGTAAACATACCAATTGCCGATTAGTATTTTTTTCGCGACTCTATTTAATTAGCGTTAAACATTAAATTAACGTACTCTAGTCTTCAAACACATATGACCTAGGTTCCAGAACCCTGGTTTCTACTCTCCATTAAAACGTGGGACGTACTAAACTTCTACTATCGCAATAGAGATATAAATGTTATTTTTAACTTACAGGTAGGTATTAGGGATTGCCGGATGTCGCTGGAGGACTTATCTCTCGCTTTGCAGTGTTGTAGCCGCTGGTTGAATTTTAGTGGAGCGATTGCTTGTCGCCTGTGACGGGGGCTGATTCTTCAACATAATTAAAGAACGGGAGCTCGTTGGGGCTGGGTTCTTCTCCTCCCTCTCTTACGGAGCTTGAGATGTGAGAGTCGCTCGAGTGTGAGCGGCTTGGCTTTTCTTGTGTCGGACTTCTCTGCAGACTGAAAAGGCTTCTTCGGTATGGCACCGATATAAAGCTTGACTATTTAGGTTAATACGGCCCTGAAAGGGGGGGGGATCGATTTTCTCAATCTGATCCTCTCGTTTCTCACGGAAATAGTCTTGTATGGCTGAAGGATCAATCTTCACGAACTAACCCTTCTTCTGGCGTATTGACTTCTAATCTTCTTTTCTGGCTGAAAGATCGATCTTCATGAACTAATCTTTCTTCTGGCTAATCGACTTCTGATAATCTCTTGTCTGGCCGATGGATCGATCTTCACGAACTAATCCTCCTCTGGCGTATCGACTTCTGATAATCATCATCTCTTTCTTTGCGGGGCTTATTTATAGGCGGATTGCCGCCCCATCTAAAGGGGGAAGTGACCAGGCCACAAAGGCCAAGGGAGGGAGGGGGGCGAATGGTGAGTTAGCATCTGGGGAGAGCGAGAATTCCGGAGGTAGCACTGTGGTGCCCAAGTCAGCTCGCAAATTAGAGGCTCGCAACCACACCGCTACTTGGCATGCCTTCTGACTCGCACCGCTTTTTTTTTTCCATAACCACGGGTTTATGGGTCTCGTAGGTAATTGGATCGTTAGAGCGTCGTTTAAGGACCTTAGGTGGTCGCCTTAAAACAGATGTTAGCTCCAACTGCCCACAGCGGCGGGGAGATCACACATGGTAAGCATTTTCGCCGGCTACCTTTCCCACGCTTCTCCTCATAAGGGAGGGGGCCTTTAATGTACCTATACTCCTCCAGGATGCTTAATATAGCTATTTCTCCACAATAAGGTTTTCCTTAGCCTACGCTATCTCGAGCATTTGACATCTAAGTTTAGCAAACTCCTTCTCTCTACCTTCAACAATCATTTCGCCTAATTCCAATTCATTTGTATAAATTCCAACCCTGTATCGTTGAATTCCAATTTTCTCCATAAGGCTCAATCTCTTTGGGCTTACGATCCTATATTTTACAATTATACATGTACGACCTGTCACAATAGTTATGTAGTCCAAACTGGCTTACAACTCAAATGCAAGATCGCAAAGCAATAAGGTTTGTCTCGTATGACAAGTATTCCCATTTATAAAAATAAAGCCTCTTCCATTAAGCAACACTCTGAGTATCACCATCATCCTCTTAATTCTGATCAGGGGCGTAGCCAGGATTTAAAAGGGGTGTGGCTAAATTGCGAGCAAGGAAAAAAAAAATTATATTTTGTTTTATATATAGGGTGGTCCAAAATTAGGTGGAAAGTAGGTGGAATAGGTTTGGGTAAATAGGCTTGTTGTTTTAGTGTAAATAAGAATTTCTTATTTACACTAAAAAGTTAAATCTACGTGCTACAGTAGAAGCAAATTGGTCAATAACTGCATCATTACTTGGGGTGTCGGATCGGTGGATGTGTAAAGGGTCTTTCAACAAGGACGCTCGAGCTTTGTCAGGTAATAGTGGCCATGTTGTTAAAGCGATATCTGGCAACCTCACTGTGAACTGTTCAGGAGTACTGGTCAAGTCACGATGGAAGGTTATAGCGTTGAACAGCGTGTGAAAATCATCAAATGTTATTATCAAAATCAGTGCTTCGTTCGACAAACGTTCCGCGCATTATGTGATTTCTATCCTCGCCACAGCGACGAGGCCCATTTTTGGATGAATGGATTTGGGACGAAAACAATCCACAGGTGATACACCAACACCAATTGCATCCCAACAAAGTCACTGTTTGATGCAGATTTTCATTTAACGGAATCATCGGTACGTATTTTTTTGAGAACGAAGATGAGATTGCCATAACCGTCAACAGCAGAACCTACAGATCAAGGATAAGCAACTTCTTGTGGCCTCAACTGGATTATATGCCTGATATGGATACTGAAGACATGTGGTTTCAACAGGACGGCGCTACGTGCCACACTGCGCACGCCACGATAGACATTTTGCACCAGCGATTTCAGGGCAAGCTCATCTCGCGCGGCGTCGAAGTCAACTGGCCACCGAGATCATGCGATTTAACGCCATTAGACTACTTTCTTTGGGGATACCTTAAATCGCAGGTCTATGCGAATACTCCGCAAACAGTTAGTGTCCTCAAAGCCAACATAACGAACACCATCCAGCAAATTCAGCCAGATTTCTGCGACCAATTCATCAAAAATTGGGCCTCCCGAATACGTTCCACCAAGCGAAGCCACGGCGGACATTTGAACGACGTCATATTCCACACTTAATGCCATAAAATTTACTTTGAAATTTAAAATAAATTGAGTGCATATATCACACACAACTTGTTTTATTTACATTTAAAAATCGAGCGACCTTATTGAAAGACTTTTTATAATCATGAGATTTCAGGCGTTTCTCTACCATCGAAGTTCTGATTCCAGTCAAAGTAAGCTCCAATTTGGAAAATCAACGTTCTGCTTCAGCTGTTATAATAGGAATAGTTGCCATGATTTGTAGTATAACTGCAATGTTTAGAAATAAAGATGTATGATCAAGTGCTACACCAGCTGATTTTAGACGCTCCTCTTTTAAGACTCTTCTCCACTTCCTGCACCACAATTCAAATTCAGCTTTGATCTTGCGTGGTAGATCATAAAATAGCCAGAATATGTGGATATTCCTTTTTCCAGCTTTATCCAGTGCTTATTCTTGTCTTCGTCTCTGAATTAAGATGTAACATATGAGAGTATGACTACTTTTTGTTGACTTGAACCAAATCGAAGCTTGATGTCACTGACAACGTTATCAATTGTAGGGAAGAAATAATTTATACGAAAATATGTTTCCTCATTATCATCCTGCTTTCCGATCCTAGCTACTGCCCGATACACAAATCTTGTTGCTGGAATATGTGGTTTGTTAATTGTAATACCAAGCAGTTCTGCAAGAATTGTCATTTCAGAAAACAACTTTGAAAACACACCCTGTGATCGTAGATCTTGTAAGGATTCCACCAGATCATCCACATCAGACATTGCATTGATGAGATCATTATCCACTGTTTGCAGTTGTCTAGTTAGTGGAAGCAGGAGAACACACACCTCTGCCAAAATTATAAGTGAAACAATAAAGTCAGATGGAGAAATTGAATTATGTAAAATGGTTGCTGCCTTATTGACTCACTTGACTGCCATGTTCTTTTTTTGATCGGTAAGGCTTCTTCAACAAACCACAGTAAACATCTCATACAGGTAATTGCAGTATGTCCTTCGATGAATCTAGTAGTGCGGAGAGTTTTCAGTTGCTTCTTGGAGGTTCTTGTGTCATTCACATTAGCAATGCAATCTTTTAAGAGCTCTGTACGTTTTGCACTTGAATTGAATAATGATGATATGTCACGCACAGTCTAACGTGCATTTTGAATCACATCTGGTTCTTTTCCACAAGAAGATATTGTTCCACACTCTTCAGCATGACCACGTAAAGCTATGTTTTGGCGACCATAGAGCAGGATTGTATCAACAATTGGAGCTAAACTATTTCTGTTTTCATCTATGGCTCTTTTATGGGCTGTATCCAAACTACTCCTTATATTATCCTTCTTGTGAGTAACAAAAGTATCTCAAAAACTCTCCATCACTAGAATATTATCCTGATGATACTTTGTATGTTGAAGGCTTGTTAATGCACCTTCCTTTCCAGTCAGATGATCAAACATATCTAGAGGTTTCAAAACCAGTTTTCCTGGAAGTTGGCCACCTCCAGATGACCTGCCACCAACACCATACTCTTTGCCAAATAAAACACATGCTTTGCAAAATGCTCATTCACACCCAGGTACTATACTAACAGCAAGCCATGGAGAATTAGCAATGTGTGTCGGAAGAAGGCGTCGTCTAATTTCAACATTTGATTTTATATGAACAGATGACGGAAATTCAGTTTCTAAGTTTGGTGTTCAGGGTTGTAGAAATCATGCCCGTCCCTTAAAGGTTAATATATGTCCAACTGCATGACTAATATCATTTGCTGGAGTTACAGCATCTGTGAGTGCCACTGCTTTGCCAGAAGTGCTAGTTTCAGGTTCTTGCTGCTGATTCTGTCGATATCTACCTTGTTCTGGCTGTGATTACCTCTTAAAATATGATAATATAGTCTGTTTCTTCTTTTTTGTTGGTGGAAGTGTTGATTCATCATTACCATCAGTAGACATTATTCAATCAATCTGAAACAAAAGTAAAAAAAAAGGATTAAAATGGATGTAGGTACTGTATGTATGTACTTTAAATATATATATATATATATATATATATATATATATATATATATATATATATATATATATATATATATATATATATATATATATATATATATGATAGTGAAACCACTGTATAGGATCCAAAAGTTTAATTTACGTAACCTGTTTCCGTATATAGTTTACCATACCCTCTTCAGTCGTATACTGAGAATGCGATTGTTACGAAAGTCTGTAAATAGCGAACATATCAGAAAAAAACAAATACGGGAGAAAAAGGTCATTAATCGGGGGGGGGGGGGAGTCTAAGATCGTTGAGTAAGCTGTTTACGATGAGGTTATAGGAATGGAGGCTGCATTTCAATTGCCCATCTGACAAATTAAAATTGGTATTTTCTTCTATTAATATAGATTCTACTATTATTCATTTACCGGAATCTTTACAATTATATATGATTTATGCCTTTGAATAGTCAATTTAGTGGTTGAAATTGCTAATATGATTAAAAATACTGGATGTGGTTGCTTCGTCTAACATCACCTTTATGTTCATAAATTCGTTTTGTTAAGGTTCTTCCGGTCTCTCCTATGTAGAATGAGGGACAGTTTGTAGAGCCAAACGGGATTAAATATACACCTGCTTCATTTGGCTGATCCACAGGCTTGGTAGAAGGGAAAGATTTAAATGTGGTTAGGCCATATCGATTTGTCCTATAAATAGTTTAAACTTATTTGACAATTTCCTTAAAAATCCTAATAACCTCCATCCCACTATCAATTTTAAAGTAGAGTGGGAAAAAGATAATTGTATATCCTTTCTTGATGTAAAAATTGTTAGAGTTATTGACAAAATTAGCTTCACTGTGTACCGAAAACCAACCCATTCTAACTCGTACATCCATTTCTTTTCTCCTCATGATATTAACATTAAGCGAGCCGTTGCATGAGGTATGTTTTTGAGAGCACATAGGATATGTGACCCTTGCTTTCTACAAGACGAGATTGCATATATAACCTGCAGCTTCATTGAATTAAATTATCCCCTCCACGTATAGCAATGCCCTCTGGCATTCCTATAAAATATTACGTATCAATATTCCATTAGCATACTTTCCTTTTTAAATTCAATGTAAAATTATCCATTTATTTTCCCATTTAAATTCTACAATTTCCATTAAATCTTATGTAAAATCTCAACTTAGTTATGTATAAATAATCAATCCAAAATCTCAAATATTTTATATATAATTACCATCCAAAAATTAATGAGTAAGATACAACCTTTTGGCAACACTTACTTTTACCAACACACACAAACGAACGCACGCCTTTAGCTGCCCGCTTTGAAGCAGTCACCCATCCATTCGAGCTCTACTTTACTTCGAATCAAGGAGTTATAAATCCTCTCACTTATTCTCTGCAAACTGCCATAAGAGTGTAGGTCCTAATTCTGGTTACTTCTTTCATTGTGTAGATAGAGGGGAGTAGGAAAAATGGCGAAGAAAAAATAATAGCGTAGGCGAATAACGAACAGCTTCCCGCGTCGTTGGACCACTGTTAGCCAGCGGCGAATCCACTCGGCCATCCTGAGTCTCAAAAAAGACTCTTTCAAACGAAGCTTTTAAGCCGCTAGCCTAAACTTCTCGTACGCTATAATTGCAGATCCCAATTCACAGTCCATCATAGTTACTTTACATACCTTACATTCACTCTACTTTTCATTACTTTCATACATTGGATTATGTTGTATTCTTTAACGATTCTCAATTTAATTATATCATTCATCCATATAATTGTAATATAATAACTGCTCACTAGTTATTTCCTAATTCAATTCTCTCATTGTGCATTCGTTGATTTTGTAAATATATTTATTTTGTTTATTGTCCGTTTTTCTTACAAACCTAATTCAGAAGTTTTCTAAATTCATTTCACGTCAGTCGTTAGACCTAAATATTAGCAGACGACTATTCCATCTAAATTCAACAAATTTATGGTAATGGTTTTCAAATAGCTATCTAGGGTGATTTATTAACTAAAATCAATCTCACTAATAACCAAATACCATACACGTCATCTGGCAACATTTTGCTCGGTACAGTATCATCATGGGGGTATCCTAGGCCTTGTGGAGATCAAAGAATACCGTGAAGTGCTGTCCCCAAAGTTAGGCTTCGCAGATAGCATTTTCATTTTTTTTTTAAATAGCTCATCTGGCGACTGCCTACTTGGGCATTAGTCGCCGTATTAAAAACTGGCCTATAACTAGGCTACTTTAAGATAAAATTAGGATAAACCTCCCCCCCAAATACGCATTGTGTGGGAAACTGGTGGCTTGCACTTTCTAGTAAATAAACTAATCTAACATTAACCAATTTCTCTATCATCTTACACAAGTATGAGGGTGGATAAAATGGAAGGTAGCCATCCAGGGTAGAGTGAGCTTACTCTCTGCCTTGCAAAAAACAAAACACGGTAGCTATTCTCCAGAAATCCTGTCGATACTGGCCTTGGGTGGTATTCTCGCAGGAAGCGAAGCGGAATGCAACTGTGTAAGGAGCTTATTGTGAAGCGCTCGCCCTAAACAACACCGAGGTAGTTTATCAGACGGCACTGACAATTCCACTGAAGAAAAATGTCCCCCAGGCTTAACTCGGAGATGCGAAAGCCTTCCTTGATTAGACTTTCCTGGGGATTGCCGTAGCCTTCCTTAAGATAGACCTTCTCGAACTCCTTTAGCGCGCGATCTTCCGCAGTATCCGTAGTCTATGGTATGAAATGAGCTTTAGCGTGCGGGTTACCTTTCATGGTATAATTTTATTACCTGTGCTTAGCTTTTTTTTAACCCTTTTAAGCCGAGTACTCCTGACCGGTTGATATAAAATGACCTTTAGCATGCGGGGTCTGCCTTTCATGTACTTGCCTTATATTTACCCTAACTTAAGAGTGCTCCTGACCAGGGGTTAGGTTTTTATGTCTTATGTAACACCAATGAATTCCGCCATAATGATGACCATTAATGTACTATTTGGCCTTTTTTTTACATTTTGATTCTGAATGATTATAGATTTGTATGATTAAGTGTAAGTCATTAATAATATATCATTATTCAATTTGTTTTTATCATCCTGTAGTAAGAAAATTCTTTTAGTGGAGGTAGGCTGCACACTGGCGTAAAAAGGCCTGGTAGACCGCACGCTAAAGTAGCACCCCAAATCTCGCCATTATTCGCCGCTCAGAGTCCAGCCTGCTCTTGAGCAACCAGCGGGTGTTGTGTACATGGGTTACAAACAGTGCCGGTTTAACCTAGTAGCACATGTAGCACGTGCTACGGGCCCAGCGGGGATGTTAAAAATTAGTAATACTTAAGTTTTAACTTTAGGCACAGAAGGCCGAGACAATAATTATTAATTTTCCTGATTTTTTATTATTATTATATAATATATTACTATATATAAGAAAAATTCACTAGAGAATACTGCAGAGTATAATAAGTCAGGCATTATGTTATAGTAGTACACGGTGATGCTCTTTAAAAAGGAATAAAAAGTGTACAAAATAAAACCCTCCCTTTTGCAGTGGAGTCCTCCCAGTCATACAAGCAGTTCTTTTAAATTCTTCAGATAATTTTTTTCCCTTTCTACAAAGGAAAGTCGGGGGGGATGAGATACAATATATATAAATATATACAGGTGAGGGCCCAGCAGCTCCTTAATACAAAGCTTGAGGTAGCAGGTCAGGTCTCTAAACCTAGGTAGAGAAAATAATTCTGGGATACCTAAAGAAAAAAAGGTGGTGCAAAGAGAAAACGCGCCCGCTTCCCCATGTCCTATAAAAGAGTTCGTCACCATAGTGAGCGAGGACTCCCTTGCTGGCAATCGGGGGGAAAGAACGTGTCGCTCCTCCAGATACCTGGTGTAGCTGTATACAAAGAGTAGCCCCATGGGCGGAGGGGGCAATAACCATTCACATTTGCCTTCATGAATAAGCCTACGTAACAAGTCATGATAGAGGACATGCAATTATTTTTATAGCAAAAGGCGTCATTAACAGGATTCGGTTATTCAGCATGGATGACAACAATAAAAATACTTTCATTATCAGAAATCAGTCGGATAAAAGGAAGAGGAGTTGAACAAGGAAGGGAGGGCGAACCTTCCAAAGGACAAAAAAATGCGATGGTAGATGTGGCAAGTAAAAAGGTACTCGTAAATTCGAATTCGTCCCACAGTGAAGCAGGCGAGGCTTTGTTTTTTAAACTCGAGCCAAGTTGTAGGGCAAGAGAGTGGTCAAAGTGGATATGACACGACCTGCATGTAATCCTTCAGTGGGTCCATCCCACTTGGATGTATTCCTTGAGGTTAAGTTGCAATAGAACTTACACTTCCTAACTGTTGGCGGACCGCTAGCGCAAGGGAGGGGAGGGCTATACAATTCACACAGCATGCAACATCCTCTCTGCACTCTAACTCGGTCCCTCAGGACAGCCTCACTTAATTGCGGTCACGTTGACGAGGCCTTACAGCACAGGGTGTAGGATCAAATCTTCTCTTCCTTAATCTCCCAAGCGGTAGGATGGGGCAGAGCCGCCATCTGCTCTCGGTGGGATATAAACAAAACTGCAGCAAGGGCGGAGCCCCACCGCCGCTAGAATGTAGAAGGCTTTCTACAGTGAGTCCCGAAACACTGTGTCTCAGGAGGGACACGTCCTAGAAGTTGTACGAATGATGGTGTTGAGTACTTGGATGCTGATCACATCGGATCCTTGGTCGAGAGACCTGTGTAGTGTGGTAAGGTCATCTCCTGCCACATGTCTAGTGGACCGCATCGAGAAGGAAGGTTGAGATGCAAAGATTGAATCGCATATTCTGTTATGTACATGTGGTGATTTCTGTGATATGGGGGGAGGGGATGATGTCGAGCTGGGCTACCCTGGATATCAGCGAAATCCAAAAGCTATAAAAAGTCCAAGATGACCTGAAAGGATCACCTTTATATGCTAATGAAACGCCTGTTTAAAATATGAGAAACATTTTAATATTTATCATACAAGTAAAAATAATTATACTTTCATTCCATATAAATTGTCATTTTTTAACCAATTTTATTAATCTTGATAACATTATGGTATTTTGGCATATTATAAAAAGAATAACGAAATAAGACCATCGGGAAAATGAAAACGCTATGCTCTCTCGACTACCATAATTTTCACATTGTCAAAAGAAGAAAAAAAACAGATGGTGGTTTTCATTTTCCCGTCCGTAATTGTACTTAATATCGTCTCACCATTGGGTGCAGTGAATTACTTAAAAACAAGACAAAAAAACAAATCCAGTGGCATTCGACGCCCACACCTAATGAATGAAATTCTCAGCCTGATACGTACCAAACCGTGGGTATGCGGTCGATAGAACAAGGGTAGTCGCCTTCACTCGCTTGGCATGGAAGATCAGTGTGTACAGGAAGGCGGGATACAACGTTCCGGTGGATACCTATTGCTATAAAAGACCGTAGCATGAATGCATTCGGGCGACATACAATACAAAGGATCCGAAACCGAGTGATTATCAAGTGCAACTAGGTCTAGTTCCGTTGTTACTGGCTCCGCCCCCACAACCCAAGCCCGGTTGGAAACATATTTACCAGCTAGATTAAGAACACAGGCCAGACTGGCCGTCACCTATTTTTCTCCCAGCCACGCTATCTATCCATGAAGTACGACATGGACAACGAGCAAATTAAATAAACAAAAATGTTGTATTTTTAAAAATATAACAAAAAAATCCACTCGAAATTCTTCATCAGTTTGCCCGATTACCCAGTAACTAGACAGTGGCGTGTCGATGCCCGAGGATAAATAGAAAACGTAAATGAAGAATCGGGTGCCTAAAAGTATGTCAGAGCGGGGCCACCAAAACCTCCCGAACTAATTTAAGGCAATTTGTACTCATGAGATTATTACAAGAGAGCGCGTTATCAACTGTGTAACACCCATGAGTGCGGTCACATTTACTCTCCTACGACGAGCAACTGTCACTACTGCGGTCGTAATCTTATTTCTCCCTAACAGGAAAAGGAATAAAATTTCATTAATGTTTCTTCTTGATCGATTAGATTAGACCAGCACCTACTTCTACAGCCCTTGGAAAGATCTGGCCAGTACCAGCAAATGCGGGTTAGCAAGGCATAATGGGTTATTTTGGAAACCTTGTGACGTCACAGGAGGATATGCGTGCGCATCAAATGGAAAAATGAATAGTTCACAATAGGTGTTTAAAACGCTCGTGGTGGGAGGGGAGAAACGTTTTCATTTTCCTTCATGGATACGCCTGCATAACAAATCATGATAGTGAAATGCAGTTATTTTTAAATTATAGCAAAATGCGTCATCATTAAATTCAGCAATTCAGTATGGATAACAACAGTAAAAATCGTTTCGTTATTGCTTTTAGCGATGTCTTCATTATTAAATTCACTGAGACACTAAAGCTAAAAACGTTTTTGTTAAACAATAGGAGCGTTCTGTGCCATCTCTAACACTAAACTTGGTAACCAAAACTAAAAAAAACGTGACGGTTTTGAACATTGTAGATAAGAATCCCTTTTACACTAAAACACACCAGCAATTTAAGTTTCTTCCTGATAAAAGGAGCTGGCTTTAACCTGGGCGAGGCAAAATAAAGAGCTATTAAGCCTTATGAATGGGAAACTAGGCCAATGCTTGTAAAAAATCTTTGTTCTTGGAAAAATGGATTTTCATTTAAGAAAACCAAACTAGAGCATTTGACGCTCAACTTTTCAGAACTGAAGGAAGGCAAGTGCTCCGCAATTAAGGAAAATACTTTATATAATCCAAGTTTTTAACATTATTAGAATGGGGAGAAATACTTAATAACTTTGTAGCCCCACGGTTCTTTAGTAATTCCGCGAGCTCCCAGGACTGATGCCACTACGAGTGGCCTTTACCAGAGGTCTCTTAGAGAGGTTATATTTAAAGATATTCTGAGTGGGTCAAAGAGGAAAAGGGCTGGTTAGGACGAGATGGTATTGTTCGGATTGCTGGAGGTTCCATTCTATTTTTGTAGTCATGTAGGGGGAGGAAGGCATCCTGATCATAGACGGGCGAGAGAAACAGGTTCGTCGATATAAAAGGGATTCGGAGGGAGGGGGGGGGCAGGGAGGTATGTTTACTGTATAAAAATAGGGAGAAAACAGAAGAGCAGCGAAGAGAGACACCCGTAATGACAAGGGCAGCTAGTCTCAGCCGACGTCCCACCTAGATGGGCAGGGATGCAAAAGGGGTAAGAATATGATCTAAGTGACTTAAATTCGTTATTATCAGTACATAAGAGGCCGAGTAATCCGACTCCAATCATTCATCATGCTTGTTCAGGAATTCCATCAATTACAACTTGGAGGAAGAGAGCGAGATTTATGGGAGTGATAAGGGATCAAGGGTATTGTACGGATGAAGGAGTAACACATTGCAGCTTGGATGGAGGGCTAGATTTGTGGGGGGAGAGGATATGTGCAGGATGTGTGAGAGGAGAAGGCTGAGGGTCACTGAGAGTCTTGAGCACTTCTTGTTGGAGTGTGAGGGAATGCAGGATGGATGTGAGAATAAATTATGGTAGCACTGGGTTGGAGATGAGAGAGCTGCTGCTTTTTAGGATGGTGGGTGTGGTGGTGGTGGAGGAGAGGAAGAAGTATTTGGGGGAGTTGTGGAGGAGGAGAGGGTGGAGTGAGGGGGTTGGGTGCAGGTGGTGTGGTCCGGGGGTTGTGGGAGTCGTGCTTCACGCTGGAGTTTGCCATCCTCGAAATTGGAGTTGAGGTGGAATCAAAAAGGGTGGAAGAGTAAATAAGGAGGAAAAGAACAAAAGAGAAGTAAAGAATAAAAATGAAAAGCGTGAAGAAAAGGAATAACAAAAGAAGAGTAAAGGAGAACCATAAAAAGAAAAGAAAAATCACCGACCTGCTTTAAAAGGAACTCGGTGTAAGGTCGCACTGTCCCTCTCTCCTTTAACCTTTACATGCATAAAATATCCTCCCCTTCCAAGGTACACATAGCTTCATATGCAGACGACATAACGCTCACGAGCACGCATCTCCGCTAACCCTACAGGTAAACTGGTTCACCATAAACAGACTCAAAAAGGTCACGTCCAAATAGACAGCTAATCTCCTCACACACGATACATGGGAACACTAATACATGACTCGGCTAAATAAACAACAAACCCCATTGCAGCACGTACACAATACTTATTAATCTAACGTAATTATTATTACATCAATGATTTTCAAAGATCATGTAAGTAAAAAAAAACAAACACCCAAATGTAAACCAAGATTTATCGTCCTCAAGTACTTGCACTCACAAACATCTCGAAAAAGGAAAACAATTCACAATCACAGTATACAAACCATTCATAAGGTCGGTAATGGACTATACAAGCCTTGTTTGGGTCCCCCAAATCCCATAAGGTCAATAATGGACTACCTATGCAAGCCTCGTTTGGGTCCCTAAAGTCTTTTTGATGACTATGCCCCTGCAGGCAAGCACCAGATTGACTCCTTACAAAAAGAATCTATAAAATTTCTCAAAGCTGTTCCAAACCATACAAAATAAAGCTCTAAAAACAATTACAGGCTGCACAGCTACAACACCCACAACCATGCAGTCTAAAACCAAAGTCCTCGTCAAGGATCATCTTTACATGAGAGACAGACAAATACTTGCCCCAGCTTTCATAAAGCCAGAACACCCACTACACTACATGACAGAACACCACACCCACAAAGGAAAATTAAAACACCACCTCGCATGTTCTACATCAGAGATAGGCTATCATCTCTCCCACCCTAAACCAGCCTCTAGAAACATATCCACGCTCACTTCATTTACCGCTCTATCCAGTCACTTTTACACAACTCCGTGCGGCGTACATGGCCCCTTAACATCCACGTCCCTCGTACGAACATGACCCAACCCTCTCACGATACCAGAAGAGGCTGAATGTCACCATCGCGGATGCCTGTCCAGAAAGCAACCCCGCACCCCATACAATCAAACACATAATGGCAGATTGGCTTGCCCACAGTCACACTAACAGCAGAATATATACTACTAGCGGGTCCCTTGGGACCACATACTGCCTTAGTCTCGGAACGGCTGGGACAGACAACATTAGTAACGCAAACAACAACCGCTTTCCCATAATGTCAGGTTGGCGTGCATCAATGCAACTACCGATCTCACTGGATGTGATCAGCCAATTAGACCCATTGCGTTTTGCGCTCATCTGAACAAAGCTTTCTGGTGCTCGGCTTCCCAGATCAGCGGCCCTTCACGATACGCGCCGGAAGAGGGTATGGATATTCTTCCTGCCACGAATACATGAGAAAATCTCTCTTTGCCATACAATTGAATTCAACTGAAAAACGTTGGCATAAAGGATGATTCACAAGTACGAACTTTCATCTCCCTCATCGTGGTTCAAGGAGAGAGGGGGACAGGGTAATTCACGAAACAAAAACCCAAACCTAAAGTGACCATTTTCGGCAACAATGAAAATACAACGAAACACATTAAAAAAAACTACAACAAATATTTGGAAAATACAAGACAAAATCCAATAGCAGAATTCCCGTCGCCCTTTATCAATAATCAAGTGGTGTGTGTGTGTGTGTGTGTAATTATACAAGTGTGTATGCATGTGTGGGGATATTTTCCCCCACCTTATTAGCTGTGTCCGAGAAATCCTATTTCGAAAACCTAATTCCGAAATCACAAAATTGGGAATGCGCCCAAATGCGAAATTAGATCGCACTCGCGCTTGAGATGAGAAAGTAAATCTTTCTTTTCATTTTTTTAATTAAAGTTTGTATCTGTTGGCGACTGGCGACCGTCAACTAGGGCATGGCCGCCCCCAAAAAATCAAAATAAAGGAAAATTTGAGGATGAACGAACAAAAGGAAGAAAACGAAAACGTCGAACGGCCCCTCTCAAAATTGCCCCCCCACCTCCCTCTTATTCTGTCCAACCAGAATAGTGTAGAGATGCGTTTGCCTCCACCCCTCTGGGTAACCCGCTACTACCCATCTCCAAATAGTCCCCCGATTAACAATATCCGGCAAACGGAGGCAGAAGGCGCAGACCCGATGATGGAAACCCAGAATAAACAAAAAAAAAGAAACTGACGATACAATTAATGAAACCAATAATTGCAAGAGAGAAACTGATGAATGGAGCTTGTTTGTCGTGCGTTTTTCCCCTAGCGAGCACCCCAGCAGGGTCATCCTGCTCAGAACTAGCGGAAGGCCCAGCCTATAAGAAGATTACCACTTTATTCCTGGGGGGGATTCATCAGGGGACACCCTAGACCTCAGAATCTGGCACCCACGACGCAACAGGTGGAGGAAAGTTTAGAATGCAGGATTTTATCCTGCGGTAAAGTACAAAGCCCGTCTTATCAATGGACACTCAAGGTTATTCTATTTAACTTAATCTTGGAAACGTGTGATATATTTTATATTATTTATCAAAATAACGAATGTTCCCTTCTTCAATAAATAACATCAAAATTTATCTTCATTTTTCTCTCTTGTTTCAGTAGGATTTACCTTTTCTCAAACCCTCCGTATAAAACCTTGTAAAAAAAGTCACCATGTAAAAAGCATTTTTCACCAGTTAATGAGATGGAAATAGAAAAATGAGTTGGCTCCTGGTCACTTGCTGGTAGCTTGGAGGTGATTGGGAGCATCTGCGAAAACGTACTTGAGACGAAATGCCTCGGCCACCACTACACTGATCTCTCCGTCCTTCCAGCCTTTCGTCGGCAGACTTTGCAGCAGAAGCATCAAGCTCTGCAGGGAAACAAAGAAATCCCAAGGTGAGTAACAAGAATAATAGACACAAGGAGGGCACTCCTCCAAAATGCTGAGGGAACCCTGAATAATGAAAAAAAAGGAAAGAAAGACCAAAGAAAAACGGGTGTAATGAAAACTGGGGCTTTGGTTTCAATCGTTCGAAGTGCATGCTTCGAGCAATCAAGAAAAACAATAAATTGGTGGTAACTAACGAGCAAAAATGCACTACATACCCCTACCTACTACCAAAACCTTTTCGCCATAGTTCATAAACCGTCTATTGCAGGGTAACGAAATTGAGATGAATGTATTAATAAACACCACAACATTTAAACGAGCTTGAGAGACAGATAAAACGATAACAACCCCGTTTAAAAAAGGTGGTAATGGGAAAGTATTCATGCCCTATACAATTAAATAAGTAACAGTGAATGGTATACCTGTTGTGTTTAATGACATTCAAACAATTCTTATAGTTTTTGATTAGATACAAAAAAAAACTTGGGATGGAATTTTGTTTCACTCGTCTTTGAAAAAACTCCAATTCATCGATGTTTTTTAGGCGTCTTCATGCACAAAATCTGCTATCGAGTTAGGTCTGGCGACCGTGATGACCATTGAAAAAAGGCTTATTTTAACCTTTTCAACCAAGAAAAATAAACCAATCTTGATGTTTTGGGTATTACAGTCGTCTTGAAAGATTTCTTGCTAAGCCAAGCTTGTGAGCATCACTCCAGATAATCTTCAAAGATCTTTCTATAGTATTCTTTATTCACCCGTGCGTTAATTCGATGAAGCGTGCCAACGCCTGTTGCACAGGAATTGCCACATGAGATAATAGATACATCTCCAGGATTTTCCTGCGAGTGTGGCCCAATTGGAAGACGACAGAAAGCGACCAGAAGCAGCTGAAGCAGGAGGGGCACGGGAAAGTCATGGCGCAATGGTGCAGAACTTTAGGTTCTCGTTGGCCGTCATCCGTATCTTTTTCGACAGGCAGCCTGGAAAGCGGACTTGATTCCTGCCATGTAGTTAGTCTGATGAAGAGCGAAACGCTGGTCTGCTCGCTCAGTGCTCGCTGGCGCCTTCATTCTCTGCAATCCCACATGTCCAGGAACCAAGCTGAAGATAATTTCGACATTCGCTCTCCTCGCGGCAGCGGTGGCGTCATGGATACCGCACACCAGGGATTGCGGAGATTTCAATGCCTCGAGAGCACACAAGGAAATAGGATCATAATCCTATTTCCGAATCTGGGACGATGCGTTATCTCCGCTACCGAGTGCTGTGAATTTCAACAACCTCGTCATGAGGATAGACGCAACGCCTGGTAGAGCCCCGCTGTCTTGGAACGGAGGGGATATGACGGCGTGGAAGCCGACCCCCTAATCTGACTTGAAGCCATCCATATACACTGGCACGAAGCGTGGCTCCAAAAGGGTCTCAAAGGTCACTGCTCCCGGCGCTGTAGAAACTTTTTGAGCAGAGGCGTGGCGACAAAAGAGTTAAAGGTGGTACTCACCAAGATGGCGTTCTGGGCAGAACCAGAGCCACTACCGGACCGAGAGCTACGTAACATCGAGCTCTCGAAAGAGTTTCTCTGGGCAGTGTAAGCACCCTCGAGATCGACCGCGGATGTAATGTTAGCCGTTGGCGACTGAGGGAGACACCGGGGCTTCGCGTATAAGCGCATAATGCACGGCGCAGGGCAGGTAGCATCTCCCCGGCATCGACAAGCAGGCTTTCAATAGGGGACGTGCGAGAGGCACCGGTGTGATGGATCGAGTCCACCTTCCGTAATACAGGCTTGAAAAAGTCGAATTCGAGGTCAACTTTGAACGAATAAAGGATGGGTAGAAAAATAAAACGAGCCTTATAGCACCCTAAGTGCTGAACGTCACAGCCCGAAGAATGTCAATGGCGCGGGTGCAAGAAACCCTAAGATTACGATTTTTTAATTTTTTTATTTAAGGGGCTATCTGGCGACTGCCGACTTAGGCATAAGTCGCCGTAAAAAACAGCCTAGTTCTAGGCTACTTTAAAAAATTAAACAGAAAACAATAAAAAGAAATAACAAAGCAATAACAAAAACAATTACAAAAACAACAACAACAATTAAATCGGGTTAAATAAAAGGGAGAAGGCCGGCCTCCCCAAAAAAGTCAATAAGTCCACCAGTCAAAGTACACGCACTCGTCCCGAGCACAAGGGACAGGCGGTAGCGACCCCGCCCATCCCGGTACCGGGACAGGTATCGTGCGCGAAGATCACCCAGACTGGGACATTCGACAAGAATGTGCCGAACAGTCTGGGGGACGACGCAGTCGTTGCAATAGGGCGCAGGCGAGCGCTCCATCAGATAGCGATGCGTCACACGAGTGTGCCCGATTCGGAGACGACAGAAAGCAACCTGAAGCCGCCGCGGCATTGGGGGATAGGTCCATGGGAACAGTCGCGGCGCAATGGCTCGCAACTTTAAGTTCCCCTCGACCGTCTCCCATCTTCTTTGCCAAGCAGTCCGAAGAGCTGCCCGTATTCCTGCCATGTAGTCAGTGTGAGGAAGAGCAAAACGCTAGTCCGGTCGCAGAGTCCTCGCGGACTCTTTGGCGCCCTCATTCCCCGCAATTCCTACATGTCCAGGAACCCAGCAGAAGATAATCTCGACATCTGCCCGGCTCGCCAAAACCATGGCGTCACGGATTTCGCGAACCAGGGGATGCGGAGATTCCAATGCCCCGAGAGCACTCAGGGCGCTTTGTGAGTCGCTATAGATCACAATCCGGTCTCCGAACCGGGCACGTCGCGTAATCTCCCGTACCGAGTGGTGTATTGCCACCAGCTCGGCCGTGAAGACAGACGCAGCGCCCGGTAGAGCCCCGCTGACTTCAAACAGAGGGGATACGGAGTGGAAGCAGATCCCCTCTTGGGACTTGGAGCCATCCGTATACACTGGCACGGTACCAGCGTGACACGATGTGTGCTCCAAAAAGGTCGAACGCAATACTCCCGGCGCAGTACAAGCTTTGGGAGCAGAGGCGTGGCGACAAATAGCCAAATGTGGTACCCTCCAGGGTGGCGTCCTGGGCAGAACCAGGGGCGCCACCGGCCCGAGAGCTATATCTACCTCTCGAAGGAGTTTCCTGGCCCTAAACCCAAAGGGCTTAGGGTATGACTGGCGTCTCTCGGCGGCATAGGCACCATCGAGATCAGCTGCGGATGCAGTGAGAGCTGTTGGCGACTGAGGGAGGCGCCGGGCTCGCGTGTACAGGCGAGTGATGCACTGCACGCGGCGCAGAGCGAGTGGCATCTCCCCAGCATCGACCAACAGGCTCTCAATGGGGGAAGTGCGGAAGGCACCGGTCGCAAGGCGAAGGCCAGTGTGGTGGATCGAATCCACCTTCCGCAATAAACGCTCGGCTGCGGATGCATAAAACTCGCATCCGTAGTCCAGCTTCGAGCGAACAAAGGATCGATAGAAAAGTAAGGCAGTAGCCCTATCAGCGCCCCAAGCGCTGAACGGCACGGAACGGAGAATGTCCATGGCGCGGGTACAAGAGACCCTAAGGCTGCGAATATGAGCCTCCCAAGTGAGGCGTCGGTCGAATACAAGACCAAGGAAACGGTGCGACTCAACACATCCAGGCGCACCCCATTAAGAAACAAATCTGGGTCGGGGTGAAGCCGTGGATGGCGGCAGAAGTGCACCACCTTAGTCTTGGCCAAAGAAAACCAAAACCTGTGCGCTTCGGCATAGCGAGAGACGCGGTTCAATGCCTGTTGGAGTCGACGCTCCAGAGTTGGCATCTGGGCCGCGCCAAAAGAGATCGAAAGGTCGTCCACGTAGAGCGTAGCGAGAACATCTTTCGGCAGCACCGAGGTGATGCCGTTGCTGCTCAGGGCAAAGAGTGTGACACTGAGGACACTTCCCTGCGGGACACCCTCTTCCTGCTCCTTTGGGCCGGAGAGGGCTCCCCCCACCCGTACGCGTAATCGACGATCTCGCAAAAATTCAGATATAAACATTGGGAGGCGTCCCCTCGCCCCCATCGTGTGGAGAGTCTCCATGATACCGTATCGCCATGCGGTATCATAGGCCTTCTCCAGATCAAAAAACACCGTGGCGTAGTGCTGTCTACGAAGGAAAGCCTCGCAGACGGCATTTTCCAGTCGGAGCAGAGCATCCGACGTGGAGTGGAACTTACGGAAGCCGCACTGTGCAGAAGACAGATGGCCTCCGCTGTCCAGGAAATAGGCTAATCTAACATTTACCAATTTCTCCATCAACTTGCACACGCAAGAGGTTAGAGAGATTGGGCGGAAACCGGTCGGAGTAGAGTGATCTCTTCCCGGCTTGCGAAAGGCGAGCACAGTAGCGATTCGCCAGGAGTCTGGGAGAAGACCCTCCACCCAGATCCTGTTGAACAAATCTAACAGAAAGGCCATGCCTCCCTCACCCAGGTGTCGAAGCATGGCGTACGGGACATCGTCCGGACCATGGGCGGTGTCCGCGCACGAAGCGAGAGCGGAACGCAACTCACTCACAGTAAACTTGTCGTTGAAGGGTTCTCCGCCTCTGGAGGTAAAGTCCAGCCGGTGGCCTTCCGCGACATCACGACGTGCATTGAATGCTGGCGGAGCAGCATCACGGCTAGAGAATGCGGAAAAAGCGGTCGCTAAGGATTCCGCCACGGACGCGGGGTCCGAGATTGCGGTCCCATTCTCCTGGAGAACAGGAGGGGGGTCCTGCGAGAACTTGCCCCGAATCCTTTTGACTCGCTTCCACACCTCAGCTAAAGGGGTGTTCCCGTTAAGTGAAGACACGTATGCCCGCCAAGAAGAGCGGCAGGCGTGCTTCGAAACATACCGGAACCTAGCCCTAGCCCGACGAAATTCAGCGACAGTGAAATCGTTCGGGCGGCGCTTATAGCGCATGTAGGCATAACGCTTCTGTTTGAGGGCCGTCTCACACTCGGCCGACCACCATGGGAGTGGTCGGTGTGCAAAACGGCCAGACGTCCTAGGAATAGTAGTCAGGCCCACGGCGATGAGGTTGCCGGAGAAGAACTCAACGGCCTCATCTACCGACCTAAACTCCTCGACTGAGATAGAGAATTCAGTCATTTCCTGAAATGCAGGCCACCGCGCCCACGCCAAGCACCACCGAGGTGGTCTCTCAGGCGGCAGTTGCCCTGAAAATGATATTTGAATGGGAAAGTGATCACTACCATGGAGGTCATCGACCACCCCCCAATCAAAATCAGGCTGTGCATCCGAAGAGCACAAAGATAGGTCAAGGCAAGAAAATGAAGCGGTTCTCGGACAGTGATGCGTAAACTCATCCACGTTTAGGACACCCATCTCAAGCTCTTCGATCAGATCGGCAAGGACTTGTCCCCTGGGATTTATGGAGTAATCTCCCCAGAGAGGATGCCTGCCGTTTAGATCTCCAAGCAAGAGATAGGGCCTCGGCAACCGTGCCACGACGCGGCGGAAGTCCCCCGCGTCGAAGTCAGCTGACGGTGGAATGTACGCAGAAATGATAGTATACCTCCTATCCAGGTGCAGCTGCACAGCCACTGCCTGAAAGGAGGTATCTAAAGAGAAAGGAAGAACGGAGACATCATGCCGGGTGTAAACCGCGCATCCCCCAGCCCGGCCATCCCGCGGTCTTGGGGTCGCTTTTCTAACTATTGAGGCATATGACGTCCCAGGCAGAGCCGGGCGCGCCAGGACCAAGTCCTTAGCCTCGCGGAATGAGAGTCGATCCTGGGCCTGAACGGCCAGGATTTCTTTCTCAAGGAGATATGCACCACATTGCTTCGAAGAAGCAGGGTGCGGCTCTCCGCAATTGACACACTTGGCCACACACGATTTGGACTTATCGTGTGCGACCTTGGAGCAATTTACACAGACTTCGGGTGACCCCGATTTTGCACGTCTACATGATCGATCGTGTGGCCGAAGCGGTGACAGTAATAGCACCGCCGCGGCAGTGGCACGAATGCCTTCACGCGGTAACGGTACCAACCGGCACGCACCGACTCAGGGAGCTTGTCACAGTCGAACGTGACGAAGAGTGTAGGGGTGGGTCTCGAGGCCCCTCCCTGTTTTCTCATCACACGTTCGACCTTGACCGCCCCATGGTCGGCCAGCTCTAGGGTGATGTCTTCTATGGAGTAGTCAACGAGTTCCCTCGCATAAACTACTCCTTTCACATAGTTCATGGTAGAGTGCGGCGTCACACTCACCGGGTTGCCATGAAGTGTCCGAAGAGCACTTATCTTGGCCGCCTCGGCGGGATTCGCCAGAAGGCTCCCGTCCGAGAAACGGGTTACCTTCGGCTCTCTACCAATTGCACTAGCTAATCCTCTCCTCTGATGGATCATGTTGCCCTTGGACAACATGCTGCCATCAGTGGAGCGAATAACGATGAAGCGCTTGAAGCCAGCGGGCTCGAAAACGCCAGGTAACCTCTGAATCAGGGGCCCCGATGTCATCGAGGCTCCGCCCTGTGCATTCTTGGTGTTAGTCTTAGTCAGGGGCTCCGCACACGAGGGGGTAGAGGGGCCGGATGTGCCGATCTTGGCTTGGTCGCCTACCAAAGTGGTAGCAGACCCATCCGTCCCCGCAGCCCCCGCGGATGGAGAGGAGCCCCGAGTCTTCTTCGTCTTTTTAGTATTTTTCTTTTTAGGAGAGGAGGGCGGGGAATGAACCCGCTTCTCACCTCCGCCGGCAGTAGCCCCCATGCCAGATGGGCCGGCCTCAGCCAGGTCCCTCTCCGAAATAGAGAAGGTCCTGGTCGTCGTAGGGGCACCTGTCGGAGGAGATCCCTCCCCTCCTTTTACTGCCTCGGAGCCCTCGGCCGTTTGAGGGGGACCTTGCATAGGGGCGGATTCGGGTTCGGTGCTTGGCGCCGAGCACGGATTCCCCCCCATGGAAGGCCCTACCATCTGAGGCTGGGTCTCCTCAAGGACCATGTCTATCACAGGAGGGGCCTCCAGTTGGCCATCCCCTCCCAGGACATCGCAGGTCCCCTTGGCAGTGTCGCCAGTCTTGTGTGGGGAGGCACAGGCCTTGACCCCAGCAAGGTTTAAAATTCTTGCCAGCAGGTCTTTTGAGGGAAGCGACCGAAGGGGCCTGGCTTCCCTCTCCCCCATAAGGGGGTTTGCCCTACCGAGCCGCTTGCACGAGGGGCGGTCGGCAATGGGCTGCCTGCTGGCTTTCTTGGCAGTCCCCTTAGAAAGCAAAGGAGGGACTGCCGCTGGAGATAGGGAGGTGCCCGAAAGCACCTCCAGAGAAGGGGGTGAGGGGGAGTCCCCTACACCCGTAGGCGTAGGAGAGGAATAAGTCTCCTCTCCGGTTAAAGAATTATGGAGGGTCCCTTGCGCAAGCACAAGGGGGGGGGGACCTCCATTTTCTCGGTGGAGCTGCCCGAGGGCGGCTCCGTTGATTTTCTTGGGGAAGTTGGGGGTTGGGTTTTTTTGTTTTTTTTGTCATACATGGGCATGGTGACCCTCTTTTTAATACGGGACGCAATAGCTCATCACCTCTCGCAGTTGCCCGCACTGCGAGAGGTGCTTACAAGCCCGGCAGAGCCAGGCGCCGCCATTCGGGACCACCCCTCCCGCCTGGTGGCCTGGCAGTCCTTCGGCATGGCGGCTCCACCTTGAACACGGCGTAAAAAATATAGGTTGTGAAGAGGAGAGGAAAAGGGATGTGAGGAAGGTATGGGTGGGGATGAAGCAGGTTGTTAAAAAACCCCCATCCCGAACCGGAGCTGAGGGGTTAGGGAACAATGTCCCCTCCCCCCCCTCCCAAGCCCCGATCCGGGGTGGTTGGCTTGAGAAGAAGGTCAGCATTCTACCCTGTGAAATTAGAGGCTGACCAGAGAAAGCTGTGGGAGAGGTTGTATGAAAAGCGACGAGGTAGGGGAGAAATCGGGCTATCTGAAGGAAGGAAGAGAGGCTAAGCTGGGGCCGGACGGAGCGCTGGATCCCGTGGGCACGGCGGCCAGGATGGCAAATCGCCGCGCCCCTTACGGGGCCTAAGATTACGAATATGAACCTCCCAGGTGAGGCGTCGATCGAAAACAAGACGAGGGAAACGGTGCGAATCCACCATTTCCAGCCGACCCCCTAATCTGACTTGAAGCCATCCATATACACTGGCACGAAGCGTGGCTCCAAAAGGGTCTCAAAGGTCACTGCTCCCGGCGCTGTAGAAACTTTTTGAGCAGAGGCGTGGCGACAAAAGAGTTAAAGGTGGTACTCACCAAGATGGCGTTCTGGGTAGAACCAGAGCCACTACCGGACCGAGAGCTACGTAACATCGAGCTCTCGAAAGAGTTTCTCTGGGCAGTGTAAGCACCCTCGAGATCGACCGCGGATGTAATGTTAGCCGTTGGCGACTGAGGGAGACACCGGGGCTTCGCGTATAAGCGCATAATGCACGGCGCAGGGCAGGTAGCATCTCCCCGGCATCGACAAGCAGGCTTTCAATAGGGGACGTGCGAGAGGCACCGGTGTGATGGATCGAGTCCACCTTCCGTAATACAGGCTTGAAAAAGTCGAATTCGAGGTCAAGCTTTGAACGAATAAAGGATGGGTAGAAAAATAAAACGAGCCTTATAGCACCCTAAGTGCTGAACGTCACAGCCCGAAGAATGTCAATGGCGCGGGTGCAAAAAACCCTAAGATTACGAATATGAACCTCCCAGGTGAGGCGTCGATCGAAAAAAAGACGAGGGAAACGGTGCGAATCCACCATTTCCAGGCGAACCCCAGTTTGTAAGAAGTTCGGTACGGGGTGGAGCCGTGGTTGGTGGCAGAATAGCACTAATTTATTTTTGGTCACAGAAAACCTAAGATGTGCGCTTCGGCATAGGTAAAGATGCGATTTAATACCCGTTGGAGTCAACGCTCCAGAGTTAGCATATGGACAGCACCAAGAATAGCTAGAAATCGTTTGAAGTCAGCGGACTCAAAAAGACCAGGGAGTCTCTTAATGAGTGGGCGCGACGTAATCGAGGCTCCGCTTAGCTCACTTGCAATTTTAGTCTTTGTCTGGAACTCCCCACCCCGGGGAGCACCGGGGCCGAACGTGCCGATCTCGGGTTGGTCGCTTACCGAAACTGCAGCGGACCCGTCCGTCCCCGGGGCTGCAGCGGAGGAAGAGGAGCCCTTAGGCCAGATGGATCGGTCCTAGCAACATCCTTCTCTGAATTGAAGGTCTTGTCTGTCAAAAGGGCACCAGCCGGAGTAGGAGATCCCTGCTCTCCTTGTGAGGCTTCGGGGGCCCGAGCCGCCTAAGGAGAAGCTTGCACAGCGGCGGACTGACCTTCAGGACCGTATCAAGCTTAAGGGTGGGGGGCTCCAAGTGCTCCCGTTGCATAAAGGTGTCAAGGATCTCAATTGAGGACTCTTCAGTCCAGTAGTATGTAGTCTTTTGGGCCGGCGAACCGAATCCCATCCAGGAAGAGGGGGCCGGCCGAGCCCCAGCAAGTTTAAGATGAAGGAAAGTAGGTGGAACGGCCTGACAGGGCCCGCAAACCCTTACTCCTGTAAGGGAGTTTGCCCTATCGAGCCGCTGTGTAAGGAATAAACTCCAGGTGGTCTCAATCTAGTTTGAGACTACTGGAGGCATTAGGGCCGGTTTGAGTGCCGATCCTCCAGATGTCAGCTCTAACAATCTAAAAGGGAGACTCCCCTCCCCTCATCCAGGGAGAGAGGGGGTGTTAGGATAAAAGAAGGCGTGGGCGCTGAAACTCAAAAAACTTGCCTGGAAGTCCTTTTGCATCATGAGCTGGGCGGAGAAGTGGGTGAGGAAGGCGGCGCAGACGTACAAGACGAAGTGGGAGAATCCGTCGGGCTCGGCGTGCAACGTGTCCCACAGGCGGATGGTGCAGCCCAACGGGAGCTCTCGCATCAGGAGGTTGTTGAACCACCGGAACGAGAACTGCAGGTAGTCGATCTCGTGCCGCTCCAGGTGCTTGTGCAATGTGGCTGAAAAAAGATGAGAATAAAATAGGAAGAATAAGGCAAAAAAATCAAAAGGGAAGGAAGGAGCGAAGGAAGAAACGAAGAGATAGAGGAAGAAAGAAAGAGACTGAGAACACATGCGATAGAATTTGGTTTTCTCAGGGCTCATCTGGTGACTGCTCACTTAGGCATAAGTAGCCGCAATCATCCTAGCCTAATGATAGGCTAGAGAAAAAAAACAATGTGTAAAAGACTCCCCCCTTCCGAAAAAAACAGGGAAAAAGCAAAATAGTCATTTTTTTTTATAGCCCACCTGGCGACTGCCTACTTGGGCAAAAGTCGCCGTAATTTTTTCAAAGCCAACTGCGAGGCTAAATTAAAAACAAACGTGCAAAAGCAAAAAGAAATCACGATCCGGCGTTGGAGAGAGGACCATCTCCCTCCAGCGCAGCAACATGCCACCAACAACAGTCAAATAAAATGGAGTCAAAAAGTCAGATCAGTCCAGAAGTCTGTGTACACGATTATGTCGCGAGTACAAAGACAAGCGATAGCAACGTGCGCGAAGATAACCCAGACTGGGACAGTCAACAAGAATGTGCCGAACAGTCCGGGGTACAACGCAGTCATCGCAATAAGGCGCAGGCAAGCGCGCTCCATCAAATGGCGGTGCGTCCCGCGAGTGTGTCCAATTCGGAGACAACAGAAGCGACCTGAAGTCGTCGCGCGGCATATAGGGAACAGTCGCGGCTCTTTGCCGAGCATCTCGGAGGGCTGCCCTGATTCCCACAATGTAGCTGATGTGAGGAAGAGCCCAACACTGGTCTGGTCGCATAGTCCTCGCGGACTCTTTGGCGCCCTCATTCCACGCAATTCACACATGCCCAAGAACCCAACAAAAGATAATCTTGACACCCACCCGGCTAGCAGCAACCGTGGCATCACGGATTCCGGGAACCAGGGGATGTGGACAATGAAATACCCAGAGTACAAAGGGGGCTTTGTGAGTGGTAAAGATCAAAATCTGGTCTCCGAACAGGCCACGACGGGTTATCTCCCGTAGCGAGCGGTGAATTGAAACGAGCTCGGCGTGAAGATAAAACAATCCCCTGGTACAGCCTTGCTGACTTCAAACAGAGGGGACACGGCGTGGAAACCACCGACCTGTTCCTTGGACTTGGAGCCATTCGTATACACTGGCACAGATGCAGCCTAACACGAAGTGTGCTCCAAAAAGAGAAAAAAAAGACAACAAAATACTCCTGACGCTATAGAATCTTTAGTGACAGAGGCGTGGCGAGAAATATTCAGAAGTGGTACCATTCAGGGTCGCGTCAGGGGCAGAACCAGAGCTGCCACGGCCCGAGAGCTACACCGAGCTCTCGGAGATTCCTATCCCTAAACCCAAAGGGCTTAGGGTATGACTGGCGTACCTAGGCTGCCAAGGCACCATCGAGATCGGTTGGCGACTGAGAGAGGACCAGGATGCTGAAAATCACGGAACGAAAAATGCCCATGAGGCGAGTACAAGACCGTAAGGGTGCAAATATGAACACCCCAGGTAAGGCGTCGGTCGAAAACAAACCATGGAAACGGTGCGATTGCACCAAATTCAGGCGAACCCCGTTTAGGAAAAAGTCCGGGTCGGGGTGGAGACGTGGATGGTGGCAAAAGTGCACCACTTTAGGCTTGGCCATGGTAAACTGAAACCTGCGTCCTTCGGCATAACGAGAGATGCGGTTCAATGCCTGATGGAGTCAAGGTATCAGGGCAGCACATAAGAGATCGAAAGGTCATCCACATAGAGGGTAGTGACATCTTTTGGGTGCCCCGAGATGATTCGTTGATGCTCAGGCCAGAGTACGACACTGAGGATACTTCCCTGCTCCATTGTATGAGAGAGGTCTCCCCGCACCTTTAAGCGGAATCGACAATCTCGAAATAACTCAGAAGTAAATATTGGGAGGCGTCCCCTCGCCCCCATCGCGCGGAGAGTCTCCATGATACTGTATCGGAATGCGGTATCATAGACCTTCTCCAGATAGGAAAACACCGTGTCGTATGCAGTCTACGAAGGAAGGAAGGCCTCGTAGACGGCATTTTCCAGTCGGAGCAGAGCATCCGACGTGGAGTGGGACTTGCGGAACCCTCACTGTGCAGAAGACAGGTGGCCTACGCTAGTCTAACATTTACTCCATCAACTTGAATACGCAGGTTAGAAAGATTGGGCCGAAACTGGCCGGAGTAGAGTGCTATCTCCCCGGTTTGTGAAAAGTGAGCACATTAGTCATTCGCCAGGAGACTGGGAGGATACACCCTGTGCAGATTCTGTTGAACAAATCTAACAGAAAGGCCATGCCTCGCTCACCCAGGTGTCCGCGGAGAGAATGCAGAGAAAGCGGTCGCGAAGTACTCAGTCACGGACGCGGGGTCCGAGATTGCGTCCCATTCTCCTGGAGAATGGGAGGGACGTCCTGTGAGAACTTGCCCCGAATCCTTTTGACTCATTTCCACACCTCTGCTAGAAGGGTCATCACGTTAAATGAAGACACGTATGCCCGCCAAGAAGAGCGGCGGGCGTGCTTCGAAATATGCCGGAACCTAGCCCTAGCTCGGTGAAATTCACGGACAGTAAAATCGTTCGGGAGGCGCTTATAGCGCATGTAGGCATAAGCTTATGTTTGAGGGCAGTCTCACACTCGCCTGAGCACCACGAGAGTGGTCGGCGTGCAAAACGGCCAGACGTTCTAGGAATAGTAGTCAGGCCCAGGGCGATGAAGTTGCTGGAGAAGAACTTAACGGCCTTCTCCGCCGAACTAAACTCCTCGAATAGGACAGAGAAAGTCATTTCCTGAAATGCGGACCACCACGGCCACGCCAATTTCAAACAGGGGGATCTCTCAAGCGGCAGCGGTCCAGAAAATGATATTTGAATGAGAAAGTGATCACTACCATGGATGTCATCGACCAACTCCCAACCAAAATTATGGTGTGCATCCGGAGAGCACAGGGATAGATTAAGATAGGAGAATGAAGCAGTTGTCAGGCAGTGATGCGTAAACTCATCCACATTTAGTACACATATCTCCAGCTCGTCGATCAGGTCGGCAAGGACCTGACTCCTGGGATTGATCGAGTAGTTCAAATCACCAGGTAGTAGAAAGGGAATCGCCAACCGTGACGCGACGCGGCGGAGGTCCCCTGACGGTTAAATATGACATATAAAAGTATACCTCCTATGCAGGTGCAGCTGCAAAGCTACTGCCTGGAAGGCGGTATTTAAAGAAAAGAGAAGACCCGAGAATGCCGATGTAAATCGCGAAACCTCCAGCCCGGCCCCCATCCCATGTTGGTGGTCACAAAACCCTTATACCCCGGTAGAGTGGGCAGCGGGCACGCGCCCAGCATGGTCTCCTGCAAAAAAGATAACTAACAAGGAACGAGATGAGACGAGCCTCCACAGTTCCTCCCATTTGCTGAGACCGTGGCAATTCCATTGGAGGAATGTCCTCTAGGGCTAGCTCGGTGGAGTTACCGGGGGCATCTGTTAAGAGAAAACCAACACGGGAATGGCCGTACCCTTACCTGAGGCAGAACTCCAAGCAATCTCACCTTCGAGAACTTATCGAGGGTGGTTGGGGTTGCCATGCGATTCTTTTCTTATCTCTGCATCGAAACCTTCGGCGGGCGGAGGCCCCTCTTTTGGAGAATCCAGTCTCAGGGCTATGCAGTCAAGTCTTGGGTGGTGGCGGAGGAGTCGAAGCTCCTTTGTTACTGTTCTCCTTTCGGGGGGACAACTTTAGGAACCGCAGAAAACGGCCTTACGACCACCACAAGGGGTGTTGCCCCTTGAGAGTCTAACGACTCGGTGGAGGCGCACGGTCGGTTCGCTTTGCTATTAGGCGAGGCTGGGTGTGAGTCCTTTGTACCTCTAGCTCTACCAGGGGAGCGCCCACGGTGAATAGAACTGGCAGAAGGATTCCTTATAGGCGCGGAAACGACCGTGCTCGGAGGCCTGGAGGGACGAGGAGCAGAGGGTGCCGTTTTTTAATTGAGGCATAAGACATCCCAGCCAGTGCCGGGCGCTGCCTGTGAGACGATCAATAGCTTGAACGGCCATGATTTTCTTGTCAAGGAGATGCACACCACATTGCTTGAAGAAGCTGGGAGCGGAACTCCACAATTGACACGCCCTTGGCCATAGACGATAGACTTGTGTACGGCGTTGGAGCAACCTTAAGACTTTGGGTAAACTCGACTTTGAATGTCTACAGGAGTGATTTGTATGGCCGAAGCGGTGGCAGTAGTAGCACCTCCCAGGCAGTGGCACCAATGCCTTCACGCGGTAGCGATACCAACCGACACGCACTGAATAAGGGAGCATGACTAAGAGTGTAGGGGTGGGTCTCGAGGCCACTCCATGGTCGGCCAGCTATAAGGTTGTCTTCAAAGGAGTATTCCAAGAGTTCCCTCGCGTAGACCACTCCTTTCACGAAGTTCATACTAGAGTGCGGCGTCACACTCACCGGTGAGCCATTAAATGTCCGAAGGGTACTAATCTTGGCCGCTTCGGAAGAATCCGACGCATTCGCCAGAAGGCTCCCGTCCGAAAAACTGTTCAACTTGGGCCTCTACTAATCAAGCTAGCTAATGCTCTCCTTTGATGGATCATGTTGCACTTAGCTATCATGCTGTTACCGGTGGAGCGAATAACCAAGAAACGTTTGAAGCCAGCGGGCTCGAAAACGCCGGATAGTCTCAATGAGGAGCCCCGCCGTAATCGAGGCTCAGCTCAACGCATTTGCGACTTTGGTCTTTGTCTGGGCACCTCGGAGCCGGACGTGCCGATCTTGGCCTGGTCACTTGAAGAAGCGACAGCGGACTCGTCCATACCCAGGCCCCCGCGAAGGGGGAGGAATCCTTAGTCATCTTTGTCTTCTTCTTCCTGTCCTTTCTCTTTTGGGGAGAGGATGGTGGGGAATGAACCCGCTTCTCCCCACCCCCGGAAGCGGCACTTAGGCCGAACGGACAGTCTTCAGCAAGATCCTTCTCCGAAATGTAGGTCTTACCTGTTAAAGGGGCACCAGTATGGGGAGTAGATCCCTACTCTCCTTGTGAGTCCTCGGGGAACCATGCCACCTAAAGAGAGACTTGCACAAGGGTGTATTCAGGTTCAGTGTTTGGTACCGAGCACAGGTTCGCTGCCATGGAAGTCCCTGCTATCTGTTGCCGAGTCACCTCCAGGATCATGCCCAGTTCAGGGCAGTTTTCATGTGCCCCTTCCCAAGGCATCACGGATCCCATTTGAGCTATATTCAGTCAATGTCAGGTCTTTGTCCAGCAAATCAATCTCCATTGGGAAAGAGAGAGAGGCAGGCACGCCAGGCCCCTTCAAGGTGAGAATGCATGCTTGCAGGACCACGACCAGAAGGGCCCCGCTATCCCTTGCCCCTCTAAGGGGGTTGGCCCTAACAAGTCGCTCTGACTGGGAGCAGTCGATTTTGAGCCGCATGCCTTCTCTCTTGGAAATTCCCTGTGATAGGAAAGGGGGGACTGCCGCTGGTAGAAAGATGGAACAGGTCGGGGGGGGGGGTGAAAGAAGAGAATAAGGGTGGGGAATGAACCCGCTTCTCCCCACCCCCGGAAGCGGCACTTAGGCCGAACGGACAGGCTTCAGCAAGATCCTTCTCCGAAATGTAGGTCTTACCTGTTAAAGGGGCACCAGTATGGGGAGTAGATCCCTACTCTCCTTGTGAGTCCTCGGGGAACCATGCCCCTCTAAGGGGGTTGGCCCTAACAAGTCGCTCTGACTGGGAGCAGTCGATTTTGAGCCGCATGCCTTCTCTCTTGGAAATTCCCTGTGATAGGAAAGGGGGGACTGCCGCTGGTAGAAAGAAGAGAATAAGGGGGGAACCCCCAAACCCTTCCACAAGGGAGAGAGAGAGAGAGAAATAGGCGCCTTCTCCGAGAGAAGTTTGGATGAGCCCTGAAAAAGTACACAGGGTATTGAAAAAGTCCTGTTACACGCGTTACGACGCTTTCAACAAAGGACACCGATAGTTTTGATGCAGTTAGAAACGTTTTTATTGTTTCAAGATAATATGTGTGTTTAAATTGTAATATTAATGAATTTGGCCGCCATCGACGGCGAGCACGCGCTGCAGTCGAGAACTGATGCCGCGCACACGTTGTGGAAGAACTTCTTTCTCATGTTGAACTACGCTCGGTTGATGAATGAGTTCAGCTCATCGACGTTGATGTGGCGGACCTTGCAGGCCTTGCTATCGAGATGCACCCACTCGTTGTAGTCGATGGGAATGAGGTCGGGCGACTGCGGCGGCCAAAACTCCTTCGACCTCAACCATTCTTGCCTGGTCTTGGCCGTGTGGCCTGTGACACCGTCCTACTGAAAGACTTAATCTGCCTTCTTCGTGATCTTTCTCACCCAGGACAGGACTATAGTGGCCAAAATATCCCTGTAATTAGCCGCGAACCACACCGTCAGCATCTTCTCCCCATTCGAAGTCACGACGCCGAGCATCATGAGAGAGGTCGAGTGCTTAGTCGTAAAAATGTAGCGGACCTCGGAGACGGCCTGTTCAAGCCGTGAGAAGGCGACGAGAGCGCTCTCGAGGTTGGTCTTGCATACGGTCGGTGAGTAGAGGCCTTTCCACGCACCTCAACCTCATATCGAACTCCTCCTTGACGGCCCTGGCCACCGAGATGTTCTTCTTCAGACCACTTTCGAAGGCCTTTCTCACAACCAAACGGTTGACGACTTGAGGTCGATCTTTGAACTTCTCCGCGACTCTGTGGACGTTCATCTGGCTGACGTCGAGCCACTTGGCGCTGTCGGACTTCTTGTTGTGGCCTGCGCGGAGCAGGAGAGCAGAGATCTCGACTCTTTTCACTTCTATCTCGACACACAATGGAAAAGACGTTTTAATGACAAGTTTTACGTTTGTAAAAAGCGAGTGTAACAGGTGGAGCTGCTCGGCGCTAGGTGATCCCAGGATGGCATGCAGTCCTCCAAAGCACCGTGTCTAGTAGAAAGAACTCTGTACAGGTGAGAACAGTTCCTCCTAGTACAAAGTGCGGGTAGACAAAAGGTTGTGGCGATAGTCGTCGCAATGATAATAATAACACGCACAACGCGAAGGCACCAATTAATCGATCTTTAAATCACCCAACCCGACGGCACCATTTATCGACCTTAAAATTACCCAAACCGACGGCAACATTCATCGACCTTAAATTACCCAAAACCGACGGCACTCATTTATCGTTTTTAAATTACCCAATCCAATGTGACCCATTTGTCGACCTTTAAATTAACCAAACTGACGGCATTCATTTGTGGACCTTTAAATCGCTAAACCAAACGGCCCTCATTTATCAACCTTTAAATTACTCAGCACACATTAATAGACCTTTAAATCACCCATTTATCGAACTTTAAATTACCTAGCCTAATGGCACCCATTTATCGAGCTTTATATTATCCAACCCATTTACCGACCTTTACAACAATTAACAGGACAGCACCAATTAATCGAGATTTAAATCGCCCAAAGCGATGGTACCCATTTATCGACCTTTAAAACCCCCGACCCGACGTCACCCATTTACCGAGCTTTAAACGCCCAACGCGATGGCACCCATTTAATGAGCTTTATATCACCCAACCCAACGACACACATTTTTCGAGCTTTAATCACCCAACCCGACGGCACACATTTATCGACCTTTAAATTAATAACGGAAGTTGGGTTGTCTTTATACCTGCTACAACAGGCGAAAGTAGGGTTTGAACCTAGGCAATTGGACAACAGGTCAGCAGTACTATTTTCTTTGCCAATGGTGCCCATTGACAAATTAAGTAAAGACAAAAGCAACAGACTCTCGTTCAGCGCATCTCTACCCAAGTTAATGAGCGTCAGATTTCTCGCTTTGCCTTTACAAAAATAACGTCCAACTGACGATGGTGTGGGTTGGAGTAAAAATGGGTGGTCAACCCGTTCTCTCACCATCAATCCTCTGCGTCAACTCCCTCAGCTTGCTGACTTTGCTCTGGATGCCAGGCTGAGCGAACGTGTAGTTGTCCTGGATGCCATCTAGGAGCTTGCTCATGCACCAGAAGCTGTCTGCCTCCACCACCGCAAGGTCCTCCTCTTGGATTAGACTGATATTGTACGTATCCAAGTCGTATGCTGAAATCGCAAATGCATGACACATTATCACCAATGGCGGGAATCAACCCCATTTAAAAATACCTATCCCCGCTCACCCTTTTTATGGCCTAACAAGTTCACCATTTTTATGGCCTATCAAATGCACCATTTTGTGGCCTATCAAGCACACCCTTCTATGGCCAATCAAACACATCTTTCTATGGTCTGTCAAGCTCTCCCTTTTTATGGCCTATTAAACACAATGGTCACCCATCATTTTTTAACGTCAAAGTGGTCTTTCCAAACGATGGGGGTGCTATGGAATAGGCACTCCCAACTACAAAAATTAACATATTCCTACCAATTCTTCATAGCTCCTCTCTTTCTACACTTGCTTTAACTATTATGGAGCGATTTAACTGTATGAAAGGAAACCTCATCAACTGGCAACTTTTCATCTCTCTGATTTGGCAGTTACCTGGCACATGGAAAAGCCTTCTCGCGCTGCGCCAAGTTAAGCCACATTGCATATGCTGAGTTATGGGTGTTTAGGAGGGGTTTTATTGTTAAGTTGCACTTTTTTAATGCCTGCCATATGTGGGAAGTAGAGTTAAGCGCGGGGTTATCTAAATATGGCAGCAGCTTTGAAGTTAACTTGAATCGGAACTCCATCCCTCAACTAACCTTGCCCCATTACACTCAACTTCGCTCAATTAGGAAAATCCGCTTCTACCCGGAGAGGACATAACTGCGTATGTTTAGTGGCTGGAGCGAGTCAGGTTCTGGTGGTTAACTGAGTGGCGGTGCCCACGAAGCAACTCAGGTTGGATCCCGCATTAAAAGGTAGGTCACTACTGAGAGCAAACGATGGCAAAACCCATACCCAATACCGTAGTTGCATCACTTTGGTTCTTCTTGCTTGCTACCAACGAGGGCATCTCCGATAGAAAGTTTGCAGGATAGGGTCGAAAAAAGGTGAATTAGATTGGATGTAAAACTATATGTAAAGTACCAAGTCCGAGTAGTGTAAAAAAAGGAAAGGACTCAGGGGACAACTTTCCAGACCCTATTTAACCCCCCTAATTAAAGGAGAGCCTTCCTGTGGGGAACGGGACCCGACTTGCCCCAATCCCTTAACTACAGTAGTCTAAAATCGCTTCCTTCAACCCACAATATTTTTATCCTTCGGGAGGAAAATGTGTGATTCAACGAGGGCATGTTGCCCCCTCCCCCCCACGAAAAGAGGGTGAGTGGGTGGCAATGAACAAGACAGGAGAAACAGATCGAGGTTGCCAAGGACTGTGATACTCCAAGATTAGAATAGGCACCCACAAGCGAGGTCATACATGAATGTGGAGAAAGATGCTCTTTCCAAATCAGACCACCATAATACCATACCAACCCTTTAGTGCGATCATGACGGTAGGCGGGAGACGCACCTGTGGGGACAAATCCGTAGATGAAGACGATAAAGAAAGGTGTGACGAGGTCGTTGATGCCCTGGACGTAGCCGGAGGCGGGGTGCCGAATGGCCCAAATAAACAAGATTCTCTCAAACATCTCCTGGACGATGGTTTGTTGGAAGAGGGGAACCAGCGGTGACATCCGAGGTATGTCAATGTGGATCTTCGGTGGGTTGCGAGCAAGGTTGTTATGAGTTAATAATTCTCCTCTTTTTTTTAAATCAAGATCAAATACATCTAACATATTGGAAAATTAAATGATTTTTTTTTAATCAAGGAGGGGACCAATAACCAAAATACAAAAATGCATCAGTGGAAAATTAGAGTGCTGATTTTTTCAAACTTTCTCTTCTGCCAACTGCCAGCGAGGGACCCAAACAGATGAAATAGCACACAAGTGTATCTTTGAGACTTAAACTCACCCTACCCCGACAAAAGACCAAATACCATCCACCCTAAGAGACAAACATAGAAAAAAAAATCCAAGCAGAGGAGCACAGCCTCACTCAAGGGCGTGAACTTGCAACTAAATACCTGAATAATTATGCTATTATTAATTGCAACCCGGGAGCAAACGACTTCTGCTCTCCCCGACTGATCGGGAGAGAGAGGGAGAAAGCCTTTGAGCCTACAGCCTGGCAGATGACTTCTGCTCTCCCCGACTGGTCGGAACAGAGAGGGAGAAAGCCTTTGATCCTGCAGCCTGGCAGATGACTTCTGCTCTCCCCGACTGGCCGGGAGAGAGAGGGAGAAAGCCTTTGATCCTACAGCCTGTGTTTTAGGTTCTGTAAACGCCACCAAAATTAAGTTGGGCCGCGCCTTCTGTGACTGTTCTGAGGGACCAGGTTAGAGAGGAGGGAGGCTGTTGCATGTTGTGGTGTCCATGCAAAAACTAAGAAGTAAAAAGGGTAAATATTATGAAGCCCAGCTCATCCAAGAACTCGTTCACACGACAGTCCAGTGTGCAGGAGTCCTTACCAAAGACAAGGGGACAGGTTCTGCTCAAGAATCTCCTCCAGACTAAAAGGTGGTTTACCATTTGGGGGATCGATTAATTAATTTTTTTAAGAGCTCATCTGACGACTGCCTACTTGGGCATTAGTCACCATATTAAAAACTGGCTTAGTATTAGGCTATTTCAAAATAAAATCCAAAAAGAAAAATCTCAACCCCCCCCCAAAAAAAAAGGGAAAAAGGAAGCGAGCAGTAAGCAAGCTCCTGCGTCGGGGGAAGGTCCCACCGGCGCAGGAGCGTGCGAACTATAAGGGAACCCCCCCCCAAAAAAAAACCCTACTTAATAGGGAGATCGCCGGCTCCCCCAAGAAGTCAACAAGTCCACCAGTCAGTGTGCATCCAGTGTGCGCCCATCCCGATACCGGGACAGGTAACATGCGCGAAGATCACCCAGACTGGGACATTCGAAGGGAATGTGCCGAACAGTCTGGGGGACGACGCAGTCGTCGCAATAGAGCGCAGGCGAGCGCTCCATTAAATAACGATGGGTCACACGAGTGTGTCCGATTCGGAGACGACAGAAAGCGACCTGAAGACATCGCGGCATTGGGGGATAGGTCCATGGGAACAGTCGCCGCGCAATGGCACGCAACTTTAAGTTCCCTTCGACCGTCTCCCATCTTCTTTGCCAAGCAGTACGAAGAGCTGACCGTATTCCTGCCATGTAGTCAGTTTGAGGAAGAGCGAAACGCTGGCCCGGTCGCAGAGTCTTCGCGGACTCTTTGGCGCGCTCATTCCCTGCAATTCCTACATGTCCAGGAACCCAGCAGAAGATAATCTCGACACCCGCCCGGCTCGCCAAAACCATGGCGTCACGGATATCACGAACCAGGGGATGCGGAGATTCCAATGCCCCGAGAGCACTCAGGGCGCTTTGTTAGTCGCTATAGATCACAATCCGGTCTCCGAACCGGGCACGTTGCGTAATCTTCCGTACCGAGTGGTGTATTGCCACCAGCTCGGCCGTGAAGACAGACGCAGCGCCTGGCAGAGCCCCGCTGACTTCAAACAGAGGGGATACGGCGTGGAAGCCGACCCTCTCTTGGGACTTGGAGCCATCCGTATACACTGGCACGGTTGCAGCGTGACACGAGGTGTGCTCCAAAAAGGTCGAACGCAATACTCCCGGCTCCGTACAAGCTTTGGGAGCAGAGGCGTGGCGACAAATGGCCAAATTTGGTACCCTCCAGGGTGGCGTCCTGGGCAGAACCAGGGGCGCCACCGGCCCGAGAGCTATATCTATCTCTCGAAGGAATTTCCTGGCCCTAAACTCAAAGGGCTTAGGGTATGACTGGCGTCTCTCGGCGGCATAGGCACCATCGAGATCAGCTGCGGATGCAGTGAGAGCTGTTGGCGACTGAGGGAGGCGCCGGGCTCGCGCGTACAGGCGAGTGATGCACTGCACGCAGCGAAGAGCGAGTGGCATCTCCCCAGCATCGACCAACAGGCTCTTAATGGGGGAAGTGCGGAAGGCACCGGTCGCAAGGCGGAAGACGGGGTGGTGGATCGAATCCACCTTCCGCAATAAATGCTCGGCTGCGGATGCATAAAACTCGCATCCGTAGTCGAGCTTCGAACGAACAAAGGATCGATAAAAAAGTAGGGCAGTAGCCCTATCAGCGCCCCAAGTGCTGAACGTCACGGAACTGAGAATGTCCATGGCGCGGGTACAAGAGATCCTAAGGCTGCGAATATGAGCCTCCCAAGTGAGTCGTCGGTCGAATACAAGACCGAGGAAACGTTGCAATTCCACCACATCCAGGCGCACCCCATTAAGAAACAAATCTGGGTCGGGGTGAAGCCGTGGATGGCGGCAGAAGTGCACTACCTTAGTCTTGGCCAAAGAAAACCGAAACCTGTGCGCTTCGGCATAGCGAGAGACGCGGTTCAATGCCTGTTGGAGTCGACGCTCCAGAGTTGCCATCTGGGCCGCGCCAAAAGAGATCGAAAGGTCGTCCACGTAGAGCGTAGCGAGAACATCTTCAGGCAGCACTGAGGTGATGCCGTTGATGCTCAGGGCAAAGAGTGTGACATTGAGGACACTTCCCTGCGGGACATCCTCTTCCTGCTCCTTTGTGCCGGAGAGGGCTTTCCCAAACGTACGCGGAATCGACGATCTCGCAAAAATTCAGATATAAACATTGGGAGGTGTCCCCTCGCCCCCATCGTGTGGAGAGTCTCCATGATACCGTATCGCCATGCGATATCATAGGCCTTCTCCAGATCGAAAAAGACCGTGGCGTATTGCTGTTTACGAAGGAAAGCCTCGCAGACGGCATTTTCCAGTCGGAGCAGAGCATCCAACGTGGAGTGGAACTTGCGGAAGCCGCACTGTGCAGAAGACAGATGGCCTCCGCTGTACAGGAAAAAGGCTAGTCTAACATTTACCAATTTCTCCATCAACTTGCACACGCAAGAGGTTAGAGAGATTGGGCGGAAACGGGTCGGAGTAGAAGGATCTCTCCCCGGTTTGCGAAAGGCGAGTGTCGTAGAATGCCCCCCCTTTTTGTTCTAAGAGTGCAAAATATTGTTATTTTAAAGAAGAGAGCCGTTGGAAACACGTAAGGATATAGAGAAACGAACAATAATTCCCCCAAATAAACATATATGATGTCCCAGGCAGAGCCGGGCGCGCCAGGACCATGTCCTTAGCCTCGCGGAATGAGAGTCGATCCTGGGCCTGAACGGCCAGGATTTCTTTCTCAAGGAGATATGCACCACATGTCTTCGAAGAAGCGGGGTGCAGCTCTCCGCAATTGACACACTTGGCCACACACGATTTGGACTTATCGTGTGCGGCCTTGGAGCAATTTACACAAACTTCGGGTGACCCCGACTTTGCACGTCTACAAGAACGATTCGTATGGCCGAAGCGGTGACAGTAATAGCACCGCCGCGGGAGTGGCACGAATGCATTCGCGCGGTAGCGGTACCAATCGGCACATACCGACACAGGGAGCTTGTCATAGTCGAACGTGACGAAGAGTGTAGGGGTGGGTCTCGAGGCCCCTCCCTGTTTTCTCATCACACGTTCGACCTTGACCGCCCCACGGTCGGCCAGCTCTAAGATGATGTCCTCAATGGAGTAGTCAACGAGTTCCCTCGCATAAACTACTCCTTTCACAAAGTTCATGGTAGAGTGTGGCGTCACACTCAGCGGGTTGCCATGAAGTGTCCGAAGAGCACTTATCTTGGCCGCCTCGGCGGGATTCGCCGCATTCGCCAGAAGGCTCCCCGCCCTTGGCCAACATGGTGCCATCAGTGGAGCGAATAACGAAGAAGCGTTTGAAGCCAGCGGGCTCGAAAACGCCAGGTAACCTCTGAATCAGGGGCCCCGATGTCATCTAGGCTACGCCCTGTGCACTTTTAGTCTTAGTCAGGGGCTCCGCAACCGCGGGGGGGGGCAGAGGGGCCGGATGTGCCGATCTTGGCTTGGTCGCTTGCCAAAGTGGCAGCAGAGCCATCCATCCCCGTAGTCCCCGCGGATGGAGAGGAACCCCGAGTCTTCTTAGTTTTTGTCCTTTTCTTTTTTGGAGAGGAGGGCGGGGAATGAACTCGCTTCTCACCTCCGCCGATAGGAGCCCCTAGGCCAGATGGACCGGCCTCAGACAGGTCCTTCTCCGAAATGGAGAAGGTCCTGGTGGTCGCAGGGGCATCATCCAGAGGAGATCCCTCCCCTCCTTGTACTGCCTCGGAGCCCTCAGCCGTTTGAGGAGGACCTTGCATAGGGGCAGATTTGGGTTCGGTGCTTGGCCTCGAGCCCGGATTCCCCCCCATAAAAGGCCCTACCATCTGAGGCTGGGTTTCCTCAAGGATCATGTCTTATCACAGGAGGGGCCTCCAGTTGGCCATCCCCTCCCAGGACATCGCAGGTCCCCTTGGCAGCGTCACCAGTCTTGTGTGGGGAGGCACAGGCCTTGACCCCGGCAAGGTTTAATATTCTTGCCAGCAGGTCTTTTGAGGGAAGCAATCAAAGGGGCCTGGCTTCCCTCTCCCCCCTAAGGGGGTTTGCCCTACCGAGCCGCTTACACGAGGGGCGGTCGGCAATGGGCTGCCTGCTGGCTTTCTTGGCAGTCCCCTTAGAAAAAAAGGAGGGACTGCCGCTGAAAATAGGGAGGTGCCCGAAAGCACCTCCAGCGTAGGAGAGGAGTAAGCCTCCTCTCCGGTTAAAGAAATATGGAGGGTCCCCTGCGCAAGCACAGGGAGGGGGGACCTCCATTTTTTTCGGTGGAGCTGCCGAGGGCGGCTCCGTCGATGAGCAAGGGGAAATTAGGGGAAAGATCTTTTTTTAACATCATTGGGCATGGTGACCCTAAATTTTCTGCGGTACGCAATAGCTTACCACCTCTCACAGTTGCCCGCACTGCAAGAGGTGCTTACAGGCCTGGCAGAGCCAGGCGCCGCCATTTGCGACCACCCCTCCCACCTGGTGGTCTGGCAGTCCATCGGCATGACGGCTCCACATTGAACACGGCGTAAAAGGATTGATTGTGAAGAGGAGAGGAAAAGGGATGTGAGGAAGGTATGGGCGGGGATGAAGCAGGTTGTTAAAAAAAAAACCATCCCAAACCGGAGCTCAGTGGTTAGGGGGATGTTGTCTCCTCCCCCCTCAGCCCCAATCCGGGACGGTTGGCTTGAGAAGAAGGTCAGCATCTACCCTGTGAAATTAGAGGCTGATCAGATAAAGTTGTGGGAGAGGTTGTATGAAAAGCGAGGAAACAAGTGTTTTGAAGGAAGGAGAAGAGGCTAAGCTGGGGTCGGACGGGGTGCTGAGTTCCGTCCGCACGGCGGCCAGGATGGCAAATCGCCGCGCCCCTTACGGGGGAGAGATACAGGAAAAGGGCGAGAAAAAATAGAAATAAAAATGGTTAAGAGAGGGGCTGACAGGGCAGACCTTATCAACCCTAAAGACTGGAGCCTGGAGGGCATATTATAAACTTGAGGAACAAGTTCGCACAAGGAACCCAGGCTCTCAAAAGCAGAAACATGAGCTCCCTTGGTTGGTCAAAGGCCACACAAATGTACATGATGCAACATCAGCCAATGGATCCAACTGGGTCTGGAATTCATTTATGGATAAGCTAGAAGCAATTTTTAGGTAGACTAAAACAAGTGGGTTTGAACTCAGAAATGTCAATTTGGCCTAACCATAATGACCAATAACTAGCCATTGTCCTATGAAGACCCTATATGACAAAAATGATCATAGGATTATTACTAAAGAGAACCCAGTGTCTCCTCTACCAATTACATGCATGGATGAAAAAAAATATATTAGCAGTATTCCAACTGCCCCAGTAGAAGTGTGAATCTCGACAAAACCATTTCAGTAATTAAATGACACTCACAAGACAAGAGTAAATTGTAGAGAAATCCAAAGACTGGAAGAAAGATGTATTCCCATCTCTATACTAATGGTTGCCTTTGTCACTAACCTGCCTGTAGGTGTCGTGATGCAGCTCCTCGTTGCGGGTTTCAAAATATTGCTCGATGAAGCTCCAGTATTCCTCTCGCTTCCTTTTCAAGGTCTCCTCCCTCCGTTCAGAATTCGCAGGCAAATAACCCTGATGGAGGGGAAAATGTACCCATGAGAATGAAGCTTCAAGGGCTCAGATGGAGGTGGGAATAAAGGGATATTAAGAGTAGGAGGGAAATTTAATTTAAATAATTAAAGGCAGAGACCAAGTACTGGAGCCATTGCACACTGTAAGAAGTATGAAAAAAAAGTGAAGGAAGCCAGAGTGGATGAAATAGTAGCCAAAAATATTAAAACAATGGCAGTAGTTGGGTTATCTTGTGGTTGCATTGTAAGCTTATTGGTAGTGGAATATTATCCAAGGAGTTAAAGGATGCTATGATAGTGCCACTATATCATAAGAAAAAAGGGGCATGGTTTACTGACCCCCCCCCCCCCTCCAAGTTTAAAGCAAGAAAGTTTGAAGAAGAGATCTGTAAAGAAAGTGGTGAAAGTAGATTAAGTGAAAATGTAAGATACACAAATCCTCCTTTCCGCATTGGTGCTCAGAAAGTAACTGTGGGCATTGCGGCAAAAAGGGCATAAAATCCTCCAGATGTCAGATGCAGCATTGTCGGTGCTGTGGTTTGCTACTCTGTTTATTATTTCAGAAATTATATAGACTAAAATCTTAAATGTAACTTTACCTTAATTGTAGCCTTAAGCCACTTTTTGACATATTTTTTACTGAGGCACATTGTATAAGAAACCGCACTACCTCATAAGATTAGTATAATCAAACTACTCTGCCTTTTTTTTTAGCCTCACAGAGTTAATGGTACCTTTGGGGTTCATTTTTGGTTTTTATTATTTTTAGCGCTAAATTTTTTAGGTGTCAATAGCTTTTGTTGCAGCTTATTTTCATCCCCCCCCCACCCAATTTTAATCAGCAGAAAATAAAGATAATACTTTTAGTTAAAATGTTATGTAGAATACAATACCTACTCTCATTGAAGGTAAAATGCCTATCTTTGATACCCATCATTCATGTCATGTCTAATCTCTTCTTTGCAGGGTGTATTCTGCATCTTACCTTATTCCAATTTATGTTTTGCTTCCGTTTCTTTCCAGTCAATTAAAGCAAAACATTGCATGGAGTTTCCTTAACCTCCCAATGGCCATAACAGTTGACATGCTACACCCAAAAACCCCTTCAGCGGGATGATGAGTGAAGAGCAATTCGAGAGGGCAGTAGAAAGGAAAAAAGGTAGGAAGAAAGCAGACATGTTAAAAAAAATCACCAGCTGCTGGAGCCAAGATGGAGTGGGTGCCTCACCTCCATCTTCATTGATGGATGAGTGGATGAGACTAGCCTGCAAAATTAGCAGTCAAGCAGGGGAAATAAGTGAGAGGGGCATTGTAAAGAAAGTGGTAAAAAAAGGGGGTAAAATCAAGTTTAAAATGAGAAAAGACCAGCTAGGCCCCTTTTTAAAAATTGAGGCATAAAACATCGCAGGCAGCACAGAGTGTGCCAGAACCAAGGCCTTAGGGCTTGCAAAATGAGAGATGATCCATAGCCTTAACAGCCAGGATTTCCTTCTCCAGGAGATACACACCACATTGCTTCAAAGAAGCGGGGTATGTCTCTCCACAATTGAGACACTTGGACAAAAACAATAGGGACTTTTCGTGTACAGCTTTGGAGCAACTTACATAGACTTCAGGTAAACCTGACTTTGCACAACCAAAGTGCTGGCAGTGGCACAAAGGCCTTCATGTGGTAGAGATACTGACTGGCATGCACTGACTCTAGGAGCTGGCACAGCTGAAAGTGACAAAGAGTGTAGGGGTGGGTCTAAAGGAACCTCCATGTTTTCTCATCACATGTTCGACTTTGACTGCACCTTCGTGATGTCATCTATGGAGTAGTCCACGAAGTCCCTCACATAAACCACTCGTTTCATGAAGTTCATGGTAGAGTGTGGCATCACACTTACTGGCAAGCCATTAAGTGTCTGAAGGGCACTAATCATGCCCGCCTCTGAGGGAACCGACACAATCGCCCGGAGGCTCCCATCCGAGAAACTGGTCACTTTGGCTCTCTACCAATCAAACTAGCTAATTGTATCATCTGATGGATCATGTTGCTCTTGGCCAACATGCTACCATCAGTGAAGTGAATAACCAGAAAGCGTTTGAAGCCAGTGGGCCCGAAAATGGCATGTAGTCTCTCAATGTGGGGCAGCAACGTAATCAGACTCCGCTCATCACACTTGTGACTTTGGTCATATTGTCTGGGTTCCCTCAGGGCCTGACTCACTGATCTTGTTGAAACAGCAGTGGACCCATCATTCCCTAGAGTCCCAGAGGAGGGAGAGGAGCCTTTAGTCCTCTTTTTCTTCCTGTTCCTTTTCTTTTTGGTAGAGGGAGGAGAATGAACCCTCTTCTCTCCGCAAACAGAAAAAGCCCCTAGGCCAGATGGACCAGCCTCGGCAAGATCCTTCTCCAAAATGGAGAAGATCTTGGCTGTTAAAGGGGCACCAGTCAGAGGAGGAGGTCCCTCCTCTCCTTGTCAGTCTTCAGGGGTCCAAGCAGTCTGAGGAGAAGCTTGCATGCGGGTGGACTCATGCTTTGGCACCAAGCCCAGGTTCAACACACTGTAAGATTCTGTTGTCTGTGGCTGGGTCACCTCCGGGACTATGTCCATCTTAGGGGAGCCTCCGTATGGCCATTCCCCCCCCCAAGGTAACAATGATCCCATAAGTTGCTTTTTGTTTGTGTCTTCTCTGGCTGGCAACTGACATCCATCGGAGAAGAGAGGGGGCAGACACCATGACTCTCTGCAAGCTGTAAATGCAGGACTGCGGGGGGCACAGACAAGCGGTCTCTATCCCTAGTGAGCTACACTCACTAGGAGTGGTCAATTTTGGGGAACATATATGCTCTCTTGGCAGTCCCAGGTAATAGTAAAGGAGGGACAGCCACTGATAGGGAGATGGAGTCGCCCGAGAGCACCTCCAGAGAAGATGGTGATGGAGAATCTACTACACCTGTATGCCTAGGAGAGGAGTAAGCTTCCTCTTCAGTAAAAGACAGTTGGAGGGTCCCCTCAGAAAGCAATGGAGGAGGCCAGCTCCTTTTAAGCAGTAGAGATGGACGAGAGCAGCTCCAAAGATGGAAAAGGGGAAGCCCCTTTGCCGCATATGGATGGTGAGAAGGAAGCCCCTCCACCAGGCAAAAGGTTGTCTTGTGTTACCTCGTCCTCGCTGACACCTAGGGAGGGTGATGCTGCAGTTGGAGGCAGATCCCTATGGGCAGTTCCACTGTTCTTATCACTTGTGCCCAAAGTTGTAATTAAGTAAAGAAAAAAGTGCATGGAAAGTAGATACTATGACCTTCCTATGAGTGGGGTGGTTAAGAGAAAAGTCTCCATAGCATCAGAAATGTGATCATTTACATATACTCAGTCCAGCATTGCCAGCAACCCGGCTCGCCATTTACATGAAATTGTCCTGGAATTATAACCATAAAGGATGGTGCCGGCAGAGCCACTTTATATGTGTACTGGAGGAAGGTGAGCAGAGTATAATACACTGCCACTCGACTGAAGCTCATAAGAAGATGAAAGAGGGCTGGGCAACCAGGACCTCAGTGGATAGAAAAGCACCTTTGGAAAGGGATAGGCGGGTATGTAGAGTGGTTGATCACCAATTAATTATTACTGTACCCTGGAGCAAGGTGATCCTGGTACAGAGTGGAGGTAGAAAATATTGAGGGGATAACTCTAATATTAAAAATACTTATAACTAATATTAAATAATAACATACTAATAATAATTAATATTAATCATAACTAATTATAAATGATAATAGATAAATACTACTAATAATAAAATTATACTAAATAATAATATTACTAATAATAAAGGTAAAGCAGTGCTGAGAGGGGGTGAGGGAGAAGCACACAACAACTTTCCCCAAGCCCCATCAGTGTATTCAACCCAACCTAGTGACATTTGCACTCAGGCCAGCTCCTCCAAGTACCAAGTGTAACAGGCTACACTCACAAGTACCCCCTTGTGGTGAGTAGAAGGGGTGAAATGGTGGAAAGAAAGCATGTTGAATACCATCGCCCTATAGTAGCCAAGAGGGAGAGGAGGAAACCACATCCTGGACCGTGAAGCTGGTCAGTGACTAGCTTGCAAAAATTAGCTGCTACCCTCAACATAGGTAAGAAGAGGCTCGTAAATAAACTGCAAACAAAAGGATAAAATTTAGAAGTCTAGAAAAAATCCAAGGTATGGTAATTTCAATCTAGGTTTCATACTAGAAAGGGGCCTGGGGCTACTTTGGGTACACTTTGCAGGGGATAGAGAATAAAAGGTTGGCTTGTTTAAGTGCCAATTGCAATGCTACTTAGTGGTTGAGACATCCAAAATGCAAGTGAATAAATTGCCTCCTTACCCCCAAATCCAAAGAGTAAATAAAGAAAAGAACCTCCTTGAGTGAATAAAGTGCCTCCTTACCCCCAAATCCAAAGAGTGAATAAAGTGCCTCCTTACCACAAAATTGAAAGAGTGAATAAAGAAAAGAACCTCCTTGAGTGAATAAAGTGTCTCCTTACCCCCAAATCCAAAGAGTGAATAAAGAAAAGAACCGCCTTGAGTAAATAAAGTGCCTCCTTACCCCCAAATTCAAAGAGTGAATAAAGAAAAGAAACTCCTTGAGTAAATAAAGTGCCTCCTTACAACCAAATCCAAAGAGTGAATAAAGAAAAGAACCGCCTTGAGTAAATAAAGTGCCTCCTTACCCCCAAATCCAAAGAGTGAATAAAGAAAAGAACCTCCTTGAGTGAATAAAGTGCCTTCTTACCCCCAAATCCAAAGAGTGAATAAAGTGCCTCCTTACCCCCAAATCCAAAGAATGAATAAAGTGCCTCCTTACCCCCAAATCCAAAGAGTGAATACAGTGCCTCCTTACCCCCAAATCCAAAGAGTGAATAAAGAAAAGAAACTCCTTGAGTAAATAAAGTGCCTCCTTACCCCCAAATCCAAAGAGTGAATAAAGAAAAGAAACTCCTTGAGTAAATAAAGTGCCTCCTTACCACCAAATCCAAAGAGTGAAAAAAGAAAAGAACCGCCTTGAGTAAATAAAGTGCCTCCTTACCCCCAAATCCAAAGAGTGAATAAAGAAAAGAACCTCCTTGAGTGAATAAAGTGCCTTCTTACCCCCAAATCCAAAGTGAATAAAGTGTCTCCTTACCCCCAAATCCAAAGAGTGAATAAAGAAAAGAACCTCCTTGAGTGAATAAAGTGCCTTCTTACCCCCAAATCCAAAGAGTGAATAAAGTGCCTCCTTACCCCCAAATCCAAAGAGTGAATAAAGTGCCTCCTTACCCCCAAATCCAAAGAGTGAATAAAATGCCTCCTTACCCCCAAATCCAAAGAGTGAATAAAGTGTCTCCTTACCACCAAATCCAAAAAAGTGAATAAAGAAAAGAACCACCTTGAGTAAATAAAGTGCCTCCTTACCCCCAAATCCAAAGAGTGAATAAAGAAAAGAACCTCCTTGAGTGAATAAAGTGCCTCCTTAACCCCAAATCCAAAGAGTGAATAAAGTGCCTCCTTACCCCCAAATCCAAAGAGAGAATAAAGTGCCTCCTTACCCCCAAATCCAAAGAGTGAATAAAGTGCCTCCTTACCCCCAAATCCAAAGAGTGAATAAAGTGTCTCCTTACCACCAAATCCAAAGAGTGAATAAAGAAAAGAAACTCCTTGAGTAAATAAAGTGCCTCCTTACCACCAAATCCAAAGAGTGAATAAAGAAAAGAACCGCCTTGAGTAAATAAAGTGCCTCCTTACCCCCAAATCCAAAGAGTGAATAAAGAAAAGAACCGCCTTGAGTAAATAAAGTGCCTCCTTACCCCCAAATCCAAAGAGAGAATAAAGAAAAGAACCTCCTTGAGTGAATAAAGTGCCTTCTTACCCCCAAATCCAAAGAGTGAATAAAGTGTCTCCTTACCCCCAAATCCAAAGAGTGAATAAAGAAAAGAACCTCCTTGAGTGAATAAAGTGCCTCCTTACCCCCAAATCCAAAGAGTGAATAAAGTGTCTCCTTACCACCAAATCCAAAGAGTGAATAAAGAAAAGAACCACCTTGAGTAAATAAAGTGCCTCTTTACCCCCAAATCCAAAGAGTGAATAAAGAAAAGAACCTCCTTGAGTGAATAAAGTGCCTTCTTACCCCCAAATCCAAAGAGTGAATAAAGTGCCTCCTTACCCCCAAATCCAAAGAGTGAATAAAGTGCCTCCTTACCCCCAAATCCAAAGAGTGAATAAAGTGCCTCCTTACCCCCAAATCCAAAGAGTGAATAAAGTGTCTCCTTACCACCAAATCCAAAGAGTGAATAAAGAAAAGAAACTCCTTGAGTAAATAAAGTGCCTCCTTACCCCCAAATCCAAAGAGTGAATAAAGAAAAGAACCTCCTTGAGTGAATAAAGTGCCTCCTTACCCCCAAATCCAAAGAGTGAATAAAGTGCCTCCTTACCCCCAAATCCAAAGAGTGAATAAAGTGCCTCCTTGCCCCCAAATCCAAAGAGTGAATAAAGAAAAGAACCTCCTTTAGTGAATAAAGTGCCTCCTTACCCCCAAATCCAAAGAGTGAATAAAGTGCCTCCTTACCCCCAAATCTAAAGAGTGAATAAAGAAAAGAAACTCCTTGAGTAAATAAAGTGCCTCCTTACCCCCAAATCCAAAGAGTGAATAAAGAAAAGAACCTCCTTGAGTGAATAAAGTGCCTCCTTACCCCCAAATCCAAAGAGTGAATAAAGTGCCTCCTTACCCCCAAATCCAAAGAGTGAATAAAGTGCCTCCTTGCCCCCAAATCCAAAGAGTGAATAAAGAAAAGAACCTCCTTTAGTGAATAAAGTGCCTCCTTACCCCCAAATCCAAAGAGTGAATAAAGTGCCTCCTTACCCCCAAATCCAAAGAGTGAATAAAGTGCCTCCTTACCCCCAAATCCAAAGAGTGAATAAAGTGCCTCCTTGCCCCCAAATCCAAAGAGTGAATAAAGAAAAGAACCTCCTTTAGTGAATAAAGTGCCTCCTTACCCCCAAATCCAAAGAGTGAATAAAGTGCCTCCTTACCCCCAAATCTAAAGAGTGAATAAAGAAAAGAAACTCCTTGAGTAAATAAAGTGCCTCCTTACCCCCAAATCCAAAGAGTGAATAAAGAAAAGAACCTCCTTGAGTGAATAAAGTGCCTCCTTACCCCCAAATCCAAAGAGTGAATAAAGTGCCTCCTTGCCCCCAAATCCAAAGAGTGAATAAAGAAAAGAACCTCCTTTAGTGAATAAAGTGCCTCCTTACCCCCAAATCCAAAGAGTGAATAAAGTGCCTCCTTACCCCCAAATCCAAAGAGTGAATAAAGTGCCTCCTTGCCCCCAAATCCAAAGAGTGAATAAAGAAAAGAAACTCCTTGAGTAAATAAAGTGCCTCCTTACCCCCAAATCCAAAGAGTGAATAAAGTGCCTCCTTACCCCCAAATCCAAAGAGTGAATAAAGTGTCTCCTTACCACCAAATCCAAAGAGTGAATAAAGAAAAGAAACTCCTTGAGTAAATAAAGTGCCTCCTTACCCCCAAATCCAAAGAGTGAATAAAGAAAAGAACCTCCTTGAGTGAATAAAGTGCCTCCTTACCCCCAAATCCAAAGAGTGAATAAAGTGCCTCCTTACCCCCAAATCCAAAGAGTGAATAAAGTGCCTCCTTGCCCCCAAATCCAAAGAGTGAATAAAGAAAAGAACCTCCTTTAGTGAATAAAGTGCCTCCTTACCCCCAAATCCAAAGAGTGAATAAAGTGCCTCCTTACCCCCAAATCTAAAGAGTGAATAAAGAAAAGAAACTCCTTGAGTAAATAAAGTGCCTCCTTACCCCCAAATCCAAAGAGTGAATAAAGAAAAGAACCTCCTTGAGTGAATAAAGTGCCTCCTTACCCCCAAATCCAAAGAGTGAATAAAGTGCCTCCTTACCCCCAAATCCAAAGAGTGAATAAAGTGCCTCCTTGCCCCCAAATCCAAAGAGTGAATAAAGAAAAGAACCTCCTTTAGTGAATAAAGTGCCTCCTTACCCCCAAATCCAAAGAGTGAATAAAGTGCCTCCTTACCCCCAAATCCAAAGAGTGAATAAAGTGCCTCCTTACCCCCAAATCCAAAGAGTGAATAAAGTGCCTCCTTGCCCCCAAATCCAAAGAGTGAATAAAGAAAAGAACCTCCTTTAGTGAATAAAGTGCCTCCTTACCCCCAAATCCAAAGAGTGAATAAAGTGCCTCCTTACCCCCAAATCTAAAGAGTGAATAAAGAAAAGAAACTCCTTGAGTAAATAAAGTGCCTCCTTACCCCCAAATCCAAAGAGTGAATAAAGAAAAGAACCTCCTTGAGTGAATAAAGTGCCTCCTTACCCCCAAATCCAAAGAGTGAATAAAGTGCCTCCTTGCCCCCAAATCCAAAGAGTGAATAAAGAAAAGAACCTCCTTTAGTGAATAAAGTGCCTCCTTACCCCCAAATCCAAAGAGTGAATAAAGTGCCTCCTTACCCCCAAATCTAAAGAGTGAATAAAGAAAAGAACCTCTTTTAGTGAATAAAGTGCCTCCTTACCCCCAAATCCAAAGAGTGAATAAAGTGCCTCCTTACCCCCAAATCCAAAGAGTGAATAAAGTGCCTCCTTACCCCAAAAATCCAAAGAATGAATAAAGTGCCTCCTTGCCCCCAAATCCAAGGAGTGAATAAAGAAAAGAACCTCCTAAAGTGAATAAAGTGCCTCCTTACCCCCAAATCCAAAGAGTGAATAAAGTGCCTCCTTACCCCCAAATCTAAAGAGTGAATAAAGAAAAGAAACTCCTTGAGTAAATAAAGTGCCTCCTTACCCCCAAATCCAAAGAGTGAATAAAGAAAAGAACCTCCTTGAGTGAATAAAGTGCCTCCTTACCCCCAAATCCAAAGAGTGAATAAAGTGCCTCCTTACCCCCAAATCTAAAGAGTGAATAAAGAAAAGAAACTCCTTGAGTAAATAAAGTGCCTCCTTACCCCCAAATCCAAAGAGTGAATAAAGAAAAGAACCTCCTTGAGTGAATAAAGTGCCTCCTTACCCCCAAATCCAGAGTGAATAAAGTGCCTCCTTACCCCCAAATCCAAAGAGTGAATAAAGTGCCTCCTTGCCCCCAAATCCAAAGAGTGAATAAAGAAAAGAACCTCCTTTAGTGAATAAAGTGCCTCCTTACCCCCAAATCCAAAGAGTGAATAAAGTGCCTCCTTACCCCCAAATCCAAAGAGTGAATAAAGTGCCTCCTTACCCCCAAATCCAAAGAGTGAATAAAGTGCCTCCTTACCCCCAAATCCAAAGAGTGAATAAAGTGCCTCCTTGCCCCCAAATCCAAAAAGTGAATAAAGAAAAGAACCTCCTTTAGTGAATAAAGTGCCTCCTTACCCCCAAATCCAAAGAGTGAATAAAGTGCTTCCTTACCCCCAAATCCAAAGAGTGAATAAAGTGCCTCCTTACCCCCAAATCCAAAGAGTGAATAAAGTGCCTCCTTGCCCCCAAATCCAAAGAGTGAATAAAGAAAAGAACCTCCTTTAGTGAATAAAGTGCCTCCTTACCCCCAAATCCAAAGAGTGAATAAAGTGCCTCCTTACCCCCAAATCTAAAGAGTGAATAAAGAAAAGAAACTCCTTGAGTAAATAAAGTGCCTCCTTACCCCCAAATCCAAAGAGTGAATAAAGAAAAGAACCTCCTTGAGTGAATAAAGTGCCTCCTTACCCCCAAATCCAAAGAGTGAATAAAGTGCCTCCTTGCCCCCAAATCCAAAGAGTAAATAAAGAAAAGAACCTCCTTTAGTGAATAAAGTGCCTCCTTACCCCCAAATCCAAAGAGTGAATAAAGTGCCTCCTTACCCCCAAATCTAAAGAGTGAATAAAGAAAAGAAACTCCTTGAGTAAATAAAGTGCCTCCTTACCCCCAAATCCAAAGAGTGAATAAAGAAAAGAACCTCCTTGAGTGAATAAAGTGCCTCCTTACCCCCAAATCCAAAGAGTGAATAAAGTGCCTCCTTACCCCCAAATCCAAAGAGTGAATAAAGTGCCTCCTTGCCCCCAAATCCAAAGAGTGAATAAAGAAAAGAACCTCCTTTAGTGAATAAAGTGCCTCCTTACCCCCAAATCCAAAGAGTGAATAAAGTGCCTCCTTGCCCCCAAATCCAAAGAGTGAATAAAGAAAAGAACCTCCTTTAGTGAATAAAGTGCCTCCTTACCCCCAAATCCAAAGAGTGAATAAAGTGCCTCCTTACCCCCAAATCTAAAGAGTGAATAAAGAAAAGAAACTCCTTGAGTAAATAAAGTGCCTCCTTACCCCCAAATCCAAAGAGTGAATAAAGAGAAGAACCTCCTTGACCCAAAATGAAGAACAAACTCACACTCAACAGTTTCCAAACATATGCCCTCAAAGATGGTGGAATACCAGACCATGACAATTTCCTGAGTTCCGATAAATTTGTAGTGTCTGCCTTGATCAGTTCCAGGAACTTTTCTTCTCTATTTAAATCACGATCCACCCCTGGAGAAGGAAAGAAAACATGACAGTGCAAATATCTCTAAAACCAGGAATGAGAGAACTGATAAGACTGGAGAAATTAGAATAAATCAGCAAAAAGGACTAAGGTCACTAATATCCTTCTCTGTGTTAAGGGTTGAGAAATTGGTAAAGTAATAACAGATCATTTATTAAACAAAGCAGATGAAAGAAAAAAAAAGTCTTCAGTAGTTATGCAAGACTTTCATTTTATAGAGCAGCATTTGAACAACTTTTTACCCTTCCAGAACCTTCATTAATCCTTTTTCTTCTCTATCAGAGCCAAAGTTTATAAAGTATGAAAAATTTTTCTGCTTAATGATTTAAACCTCACTTTTCTCAAATTTATAGAGAAGTAAACCCCCTCCCAACACCCTTGAAATCAAACTGCTTCTTTAAGACCTGATAAGGAGTTTTCTTCATTAAATACATGTATCAACCATAACTCTAAACACAGTTAGAAATAAGTGACATAATTCAAAAGTTTTAAATGTTAGAATGTGTTGAACACTTTATTTTACCATCCCAAGAATATGTGATAGGGGGTATAATAAAATTACAAATATTAAAATATTAATATTCTTTTTTCATCTTAAATATATTGATTCATTCTAATTCTAGAAAAATTTATATATATATATATATATATATATATATATATATATATATATTCCCCCCAAATTCCTACTTCAGATTTCTTGTGAGATAAAAAAAACAAAAAATTTCACCCTTTTGACAGAGAAAAGGGAAAATGCCAAAGTTTGCTTCCTAGAAATTAGGACAACCAGATACTTTCAGTTTGAAATATTTGTCAAGTGCACAAACGGAAATTGAATGTGATAAGATGTCTTGAGGAATTTTTTCCCATGGAACAGCAATAAAATCTAAGATTATTTCCAAAATTGGCCCTCAAATCATTACAAGGGGTATAAGAAAATTACAAATATTAATTCAAAAAGAAAAATAACTCAAAAATGGACTTTCATATGATTAGCTAATTTATCACTCTTTCTCGGAACTCCTAGCGACCTCCTGAGAAATGCTGTTATCAAGAACACACATTTTATTAATAGATACGCTTTTATCAGGGTTTGAAAAATACCTCTACTTTTTCCTAACTTATCCACACACAAGCAGAGATGAGACAGGGTTTTGTACCCTGCAACAGTACCAAAATAACTGGAATCCTTCAAGGGCCAGTATTTCTGATCCTAATCCAGCCTAATTTTATTGGGCTCCTCATTACACACTCATAATGAGGAAGTCATTTTATTTACCTTTGATAAATTATGAAATCAATAAAAGTTTGAATGATCTTTATTTTATATAAAAGCAAAGGATTTTAGGAGCCAGTGATTTTTAAAGCAATGCTCAACTTTTTTTTCATCTTAATCACCCACAGGGTAATGACTACATCAAACCCTATAAGAAAAAAGTGGACATCATGCATATAATTAACTAGTAATGGCCATTAAATCAACGATACAAGTGGACATCATGTGTATAATTAACTAGTAATGACCATTAGATCAACAATACAAATTCATTCAATTTTACTCAAAATGCAAATTCAAATAAACAAAAACCATTTACACATAAAACAAGTCTGACTCAGGCCCCCAGCAAGTACCTGCCAGGTGGAGTAGACAACCAAGCAGCAGCTGATATCCTCAGGATTCTGTGCCCTTCTAGCCCCAATACTTGTGTAGTATAATTCTTCTTCAATTGCACAGCCTAACTTCCTTACCCCCTATATTCCCCACAACTCAAACATCACCCCACCAGAACAACACAGCCAAGGATGTTAATCCTAAGTAAATTAAAATCCTCAACTCTACCACAATTTAATTCACATGCTAAAAGAAACTACTTACTTGAAGATACAACAGTAGTGGTAACTGGAGTAGTAAGTTGACTATGTACATCCCCTTTAGATAGCACCAGTGGATTTGATGTGCCCAAAAGTTGATTGGCGCGATGAGTATGTATAACACTCAGTGCTGTACTTTGAACAACTTTATTGGATATCTTCAGATCTGAAAAATTCAGTTTTTCAACCCTCCTTACATAGTTCTTAAAAAAATCTTCAGAAAAAGAATATGAGAGATGCAAAAAAATAAGAAGTTTCGAGAGATGAGAAAAGGAGGAAGAAAATGGATGTTGCAGCAAACTTTTTAACTGCTAAGGTTGGAGCGTGAATTACTAGGAAACAACTACATAAAAGACTTCAAAGTAGAAACTAATGTCAGTGATGATTTAGTAAATGATGGATCCAATCCTTAACTTCAATTGTAAAGCTAGAGCTTCTTGAAATTGATAGCTAGCACAAACTTTTATAAAAATAAAGGATTCTCTAAATGAGAAATACCCTTCACTATTCCACTTTGTGCTCCCCCCCCTGGTTTTCAGTCAAACCTTAGCACTCAAGAATGATATCACAGCAAGAGGTATTTTCTTGGTCCCCAAAAGGCTATATTGAAAGTATTTCTTAGATGATCAAAGGTGAGGGGAGGGGGGGAGTGTAGGATGACATGGTCCGTATTTTCAGGTTGCAAAGAGGGTAGTCAGTGAGAGCATCAGGATTTATTCTAGTTTTGTATTCACATAGGGAGGGCTGGCCTCTTTATTACATACAGGTGAGCCAGAGAAACTGGTTCAGGGATCTAGTGACTTATGATTGGTAAATGTTGGGGGAGAGTTAGTGCTGATCAATTTTACATTGTGAAAATAGAAAAGTTGTGGGAGATGTCAGGCCACATGTTGTTCTTGTTCCACTTAGGGTTATAGAGGTGCACATAAAATTTGACCTTGATCGGATGAGATATAAAAGTCCCCCAAAGCGACACATTCTCCTCTCCCTCCATGCAAGTGCCACCTGGTCCATTATTGAGGTGACATTAGCAGTCAGTCAAGTGGATTGGACTTTGGAAGTGTTTGTTTGGTGTCTAGCGGTCACCAACTTCTTCATTCTTTTGGTGGTAAATTGGTACGAACATTACTTGTTTCAGGAACTGAAAGTTATCATTTTCAGTTGCAATAACTAACAAAACAGAGAACTTCAATATTCCCATTTTTTTCTTTCACAGGTGCGATGGTTTCTATTCACAAACAGTGGTGGTTGATTGGTCACCTGGAGGAGAACAACACCAGGAGTCGTCTCCTCTCAAAGGGGCAAGTGCTCCAAAAATTCTACTCCCACCACAGTCTGGAAAAGAAAACAAAGGCGGAGGCTGCGAAGGAGACAGTGGAAGGAATCCTGGGGATTTAAGAGAAGGCAGGTCTCCATACCTCCACACTGTGTTACAGCAAAGCAAAGCTGCTCAAGTTAGTGGAGGCCTACAAGGGTCTTCAGAAGCACAAGAAAAGAGCTTCAGAAATGGCAAGGATGAATGAGATCTTTCAAGGGACCTTGATGACTTATTCAGTGTGATGTAGAGATGCCCTTGAGAAGACCACAAGCAAGGGGGACAGGGCCTTCCTCATCGGCTAAAGAGAGGATCGATCGACTTCCTCCATGACTGGACTGGACACTGTCAGCAAGGTTCTAAGAGAAAAAGCGGAAACAGGCTGCAGAGATGGAGAAAAAGATTGCCTAAGTGTTTCAAGCCAGGTGGCCTCATTGTCTTTGTGCACTTCGTCACCCTCCTTTACACCATTCCGTGGAACGAGGCCATGGTTCCTTCCCATGTTCCCAACAATGATTTCTTTACGAGGGAACTTTGCAGATGAATCCCCAATAAGCATGTTGCTGAAGTGGCCCTAAGAGCATTCAAGCACCATCTCTGCTACGTGTCAGAAGACTTTATGCCTCTCTCTCTCTCTTCAATGAAAGGGTTACAAAGGAAGAGAAGGCCTCCATGGTCTAGAACATGAAGAGGGAGGGAAAGGCCTTCAATCCCAACAAGCCTCTTTCAGGCTTCTTCAGTTCCCAGTCAAGAAAGGCGCTGGATCTCCTGCCCCCAGGACAAGGAGAGGAACTGGCCACACTCTTGGCTAAGAGCCCCACCAGTCAGAAGGAGGATCCTCTCTTCTGCAAGATGAAGAGGGCGATTAACCAAGTGGTCAACAACGTTGCTGAACGGGGAGTGGCCCTGATGACCACCTTCAATGGGGCCGTCGCCAGAGAAGAAGCTCAGAAGCAGTTCCTTCTGAAGGTGGTTGCCAGGTACAGGAGGAAGTGCCTAATGACCTCCAAAGCAGCCCTACTGAAGCCCAAGTGATCGGACTCTGAATAAAGCAAGGAAGTCCTTTCAGAACTGTTTTTTGTCTTGTTTCAGTTCTCAGTGATGGCATTCTAATTGTACTTCTCTGCGTGCAAAAGGAAATATATTAGAACTTCTTTTTTTCATATTTGCTAACTTTTTGTTTCCTTCTTTGTTTTTGAAAAAAAATTATTGCTTCAGGGGGACCCCTAAGCAAGGTCCAATTACAATAAAATTTGGCATGAATCTTTTAATTTTTTAGTGGAACAAACAACATGTGGCCCAAAAGTGTTTGCAACATGTGACATTTTGAAAAGGTCTAGGGAGAGTGCACTAGAGTAGGGCATTTTGCAGCTAGTTTTGAAGTGCTATGAGTTTAAAGTGGGAATGTGTTTTCCCTCAGTAGAAATGGGGGAAGGTTGGCTAATAAAAGTGTAGGCAGTAGTGTGAGTGTTTTGTTTTGTTTTTGTTTTTCTGGGGTTGAGATGGGAATGGAGAGGGTGTGAGGGACATCCCAGCTTGCTGAACAATTGTGTTATCATGTCTAGGTGATTTACAATGGAAAGTTTTCATTTCAGCATGGTAGTGAAATTGTCTGATGGTTTTGTGCAGCCTATGCAAAGCAGAGAGCACCGTTTTGGACTGTTTGTATCTTTTGTAAATGTCTGTTGGATATGGTTTGTGCCCAGGCTAGGGATGCCTAGTTTAGTGTTTAGTGTCCTGCAGACAAATTGTGTATAGAATGTTGAGTTTCTTTGCATTGACTGAAGGTGTTTGTTTTTTTAATTCACTCATCTGGTGAGGGCCTTCAAAGGCATAAGTCCTTGTAGATAAAATTCTAGCCTAGTACTAGGCTATTCTAAAAATTGCCAAAAAAAACAACAATAAGAAGGAAGCACATTCTGGCATTGGGGGGGACAGGCCTGACACTCGCCCAACACAAGAACATGTGACCTACAACAAAGAGTCAAATAAAATGGAGGAGGCCAACCTCCTCCAAAAAGTCAGATAGTCTGCAAGTCTGTGTACACAAAACAGTCCCAAGTACAAGGGATAAGCAGTAGTGACCCTGCTTATCCTGATATCGGGACAGAGACATTCAACAAGAATGTGCTGAACAGTCTGGGAGACAATGCTGTTGTTGAAATAAAATGCAGGTGAGCTTTCATTCAAATGACAGTGTGTCCTGTGCGTGTGCTCATTTCAAAGATGACAGAAAGCAACCCAAAGTTATTGCAACATTAAGTTCTCTTCGGCCATCTCCCATCTTCTTTGCCAAGCAGCCTGGAGGGCTGCCATGTAGCCCGTGTAAGGAAGAGCCAAATGCCAGCCTGGTTGCCCAGTCCTTGGGAACTCTTTGGCACCTTCAGTGGCACACTCTTCCCCACAATTCCCACATATCCAGGAACTGAGTGGAAGATAATCTTGACATCCACCCATCCTGTGGCATCATGGATACTGCATGGAAACCAACCAACTCCTTGAGTGAATAAAGAGCCTCCTTACCCACCCTTAACCTCCCCTAAATACCAGATACAGATTCTGGCTTAGCCTTGGAATTTTCACTCACACTTAATTGGTGATGCCAACAATTGTCCTCAAACATACCTGAGACAGCCTCCCATAAATAATAAAACTAGGGCCTAACTGTACCTGAAATGAATGAGAATTCTTCATCATCGCAGTCCCAAGCATCATTAACTGATGCCTGAAAGTCCTGGAAACTATCTGAGATTGCCTCAATTTTTCTGCCTGTCCCAGGGTCTTTGCGTGGACTGGCTCTGAAAAAATGATGATTTATAATTCAAAAATAAGGAGACTAGCAACAACAAATAAGGGCACAAAGATGAGCAGAAGAATGAGAGAGAGAAATGGAAATAGAGATAATTGTCCTGACACCCAGTTTAGGCCCGAGAGATAGTCAATTGACCCCGAGTTTCTCTGTAACTCAGCTCCAGGAGAAATTTCTGGAGCAGGAGATGCAATTTTACATCAATTTCATATTTTCACTTTCTTTACAGAACACACGTACATTACACACCACAATAAGAACAAGAGATGACAACTATCTGAGTGTTATACCCAACATTAAAGTTTACAAAGTATTGAATAGAGGCTTGAAAGAAAGTAAATAAATTTAAAATTTAGTCTCACAAACTTTATAAAGGAAGTTTAGTATTTTACTTTGCTGTCTCTTAAATTAATATTCAGTTGGACTACTCAGTTCTTCTCCTAAAGTTTTATCAATTGTTTTATAGTTTATCGTTTTGTTGTTTGCATTATTCAATAATAATTATTTGTGACTTAGGACCAGTGTATATTAATAATCATATTTTTAATTATTAGTTTAAGTCTTCTCATCCATTTATCAGATTTAAAAGGATGCTTATTTTTAATTTAGTGTCCAATTTAGTGTGTTTAGTTTTATTTAGTTAAATTAAGGTAATGTTTGTCTTCCATTTATCAAATTTAAGGATGCTTATTTTAATTTTGACTACAATTTTACTGTATTTAGCTTTATTTAGTAAAATTAAGGGAATGTTCATCTTCCCTTTATCAAATTTAAAAGGATGCTTATTTTAAATTTAGTCTCCAATTTAGTGTGTTTAGCTTTATTTAGTTAAATTAAGGGAATGTTTGTCTTCCTTTTATCAAGTTTAAGGATGTTTATTTTTAATTTAGTCTCCAATTTTTGTGTGTTTAGCTTTATGTAGTTAAGTCAAGGGAATATTTGTCTTCTCTTTATCAAATTTATGGCTGCTTATTTTTAATTTAGTGTGTTTAACTTTATTTGACCGAGGGCGGATGAGCTAAATGATAGCTAACGGCCATCTGGCAAACGCTTGGCTTTTGCCATGGTGGGTCATATTGGGGTGGTGCCCTAGCCTTTGCATCAAGGTCTTCCAGTACCCTTGTTTCATCCAGCCCTGCATTCTTTACTTCTCTTTCCTGTTCTGTCTTACAATCTCCTGTTTTTTTCTTCAAGGTTGTTTTAGCAGGATGATGAAGATGGACTTTATTGTCTGGTGGATTTTCCAGGAGGTTGCCCTTCTTTTTGCTTCTCTTTTTTCTTCATTGAAAATCCACTGCTACTGTTCCCTTTGTATATGGCATCCTTAAGGGTTACTTATTTGCCTTGCTCAGATGTGATGGCTCCATCTGAGTGGACCTTTTATTTCCATCTTATTTACCTTCTTTATGGGATTTAATTCTTTTCATCAAACCTTAATTTTACTTTTACTTATCCTATTGGTTGGTGATGTTGAGTTGAATCCTGGTCCACAGAGGCAGTTTGCTAAAAATTTATGTATACTATGTTCTAATATCCATATGGGGACTTCATAAGAATTTCAAAGATCTTAATTTTATTTTTAATCATGACAGAATTCTCTGTTCTGAAACTCTGGTTTCTAACCATAGAAACACTCCAGAGCTGCTTATACCAAATTTTAATAAGCCTGCCCTTATACTAAGGGACTCTTTTCCTTGAACCTGTGGTATGTGTGTTTACATTAGATCCGGTTATAGTGCACAACACTTAACCAGATTTTGCTGTCACTGCCAAGAGATGCCACTTGTAAAAGTCTTCAGCAAATATCATAACCATTACATTTTTGGACTTTTGGACCTTGATGCCAACGACAACTTGTATGACTGCCCGTTTACTGCCATGGCATCAATATAGTCTGTTGATGTAAAGGCATCCTTCATTTTTGGGGAGACTTAAACGCTCATCATCAATATCGGTTGGGTTCTGTTTCACCAACCAATCAAAATGGTTTTGCAGCTCTGGATTTCTCTAATTTCTCCGATTGTGAACAGCTGATTCAGGGTCTTACACACAATTCTAGGAACTGCCTGGACATGGTTTGGACTGACATACCAGGAGTTGTTGAGGCTTCTGTTCTCGCTCCCATATCTCTGATCATAATTCTGTCCATTGCAAAATTTGTCTTCAGTTCACTGTTCACAACATAACCATCTCCCGTCAGGTATATCTCAAATCAAGAGTCAATTGGGACAATGTATGTATGGAAGTTGACTGTATTCAGTGGAATACTATTTTTAATTCTAATGACCCAGTATTAGCTTTGAATATGTCTTCTTAATATTCTACATAGAAGGGTTCCCTCCAAAATAATTAAATCCTGTGTCAAAGATCAAGCTTGGTTTGATGATGATTGCAAGCATGCCTTTGATGACAAACAGGCTGCTTACCACTTGTGGCGATGCAATCAAAGCCAGTTGCTTTGGGATAATTATGTTGCTCTTAGAGCCGAGGCTCAGAGAATTTATAATGCTGCTGAAGCTGCATATAATTCTCTGAGCCTCAGCTCTTGCTGGAGCTACTCAGCCACATAAATAGTGGGGCTCCCTTAAATCTTCATTGTTTGGTATAGACTCAAGTATGCCTACATTACGTGAACATGATGGCTCCAAGTCTTTTGAGCCCTTAAATAAAGTTAATTTGCTCTCTAATACCTTTATAAACAAACAGAGATCAGGAGTTGTTGCTTAACTTGACTGGTTTTCCCTTTCCTAAGTTAAAATCAGTTGCCTTTAAATCAACTGAGCTTAAAAAGTATCTTCTTGATCTGAATACTTATGGTGGGATGGACCCGGATAGCTTTTCCCCCCCTCTTCTTCAAGAAGAGGTCCAAAGGGACCATCGGCTTCAACCTTATCATCTGAATACTGTCCCATCTCAATCACACCTATCTTATCTAAGATCTTTAAGAGGATCCTTGCTAAATGATTGGCCCTGTATTGTGACAAAATCAGTGTGATACCTGATTCACAATTTGGGTTCCGTAAGAGTTTGGGAACTTCCGATGTACTCTCTAACACTGACCCATGACCTTCAGTCCTGTTTGGACCGTGGGCATGAGTCGTATGATGTAGCTATTGATTTCAGCTCAGCCTTCAACATTGTTAATCATAAAGCTCTAATTTATAAACTGCAACTTTATGGTATTGGTGGAAGCCTTCTTGATATTTTTAAGAATTTTTTGACAAATAGATCCCAGCGTATTTCTGTTGATGGGACCTATTCTGCTTCTGTGCCTGTGGTCTCAGGCATTCCACAAAAGAGCATTCTTGGTCCCTTATTTTTTATAATTTTCACCTCTGACTTTGGCATTAACCTTGAAAATAAACTGATATTGTATGCTGATGACAACTTTGTACTCCTCAATTCGGTCTCCATGTAACAGAGGAGAAGTTGCCGCATCTGTAAATAGGGATTTAGCCAAGATTACCTCTTGGTGTCAACTTTGGGGCATGAAGCTTAATGCTAATAAGACACATTCTATTACCATTAGTAGATCCTGTACAGTGGATCCAACTCATTCCAGTTTGTACATATCAGGTGAACTTATTGAGGAAGTGGATGATATCTTCTTGGGGTAATTCTTGACTTGAAGCAAACTTTTGAGAAGCACATTCATTTCTTGGCCTCCTCAATTTCACCAAAGATTGGATTACTTAATAAGTGTTACAGAACTTTTGCTTGTGACTCTACAGTTATTAGGTCTTTTTATGCCTTCATTCTGCCTCATTTTGAGTATTGTGCTCCTGTTTGGATGTCTGCTACTAATTGCCATCTGAAGTTGTTGGACAGAGCATTGAATTCAATTAAGTTTATAAAACCAGCTCTGTCCCTTGATTTGGATCATCGGCGCCAGGTTGGTGCCCTTAGCATTTTTTCAAGGTATTTAATATTATTCAGCATCCATTGCACGCAGCTCTGCCTGATTCTTTTAATCCAGTTTGTGTGACAAGGTTTGTAACGCAAGAAATATCCTAATGACTCGGCTATGAATTTTAGGAATGTTAGTATGACACAGTTTTCAGTGTTTTATACCATCGTTAATTAAAATGTGGAATGCTTTACCCAATGAGATTGTACACGCAAGGGATATTTCTTCATTTAAGTCCTGTGTGAATACATTTTTGAAACAGTAGCTTATTCTCTTCTTCTAATATTTCTTATTCATCTAGGTTTACTAGTAGCCCTTCACTTTCTTCATGGCTGCCTTTGCCTCTTTTCAGTAGCATTTTGGTATTTTGTGTGGAATCAATTTAGCAGTTGTTTTTTCACCCTGGAGGGAGGCTTTGGTAGCTCTCAGAATAATAATAATATGAAAAGGAATCAGGAATAGCAAAGGTTGCAAACAGTGAATCTCAGAAAATATTACTGCTGAAGTTAAAGAATGTACTTCAAGCAGAGTAGGTACAGAGGCAAGTTGGTATAATTAGCATCAAGTCACCTTAGAAGATATAATATAAAAATATATACTTAGCAATAAAACTCTGGCAAAAGATAGTCTAATTTTTTTCTATCAAAATAAAATATATTCAAGGAAGGTATAAAAAATCTTTTTCTTAAATACTTATAATACAATATTCTGCAATTATATTTAAATATGGCTCATTGTTTAAAATCAATAATGGCATCTATCCATAGAGATTCCATATTTCCAGAAAATCAAATTTATTTTTCTGAATATTCACCAATCTTAGATTAATAACATAAGTTTAAATATTTGCGCTCAATTCCTCTGAATTTGAACAGGGTTTTGTGGTGTTATTACCAAGATTTTTTTTTTCAGTGCTTGTATAGCCCTTACTTAATGGACTTAATGGTTATTGCAAAAATTATTGGATTAAAAATGCAGGTTATTAAGTGAAAAAAAAATTGTGATTTGTTGAATGCTTCAACAACTTCAGGTAAGAAATCTGTGTAGGAACAGACAAACTGGTGGGAATGGCCCACCAGTCTCCAAAAAAGGGCCAGGGAGACCATGAAAAAATGTCAAATCATCTGGGAACATTGAATTAGAATCTAGTTCATGTATCACTGAGAACATTAAAGGAAAGAAACATCAAAGGGTTGTGTGAGGTATCTGTGTAAACTGTGACACTGTGAATGAACTGGGATATACAAGCCATTAGCCACTGAAGACCCTTTTCTTACATGTTCAGAGGGAGCATAGGTTTGAGTTTGTCAAAAAATACTTGACTTGGGAGACTGAAGATTGGCTTTATGTATTTTGGCTGAACAAGGCTATCTTTACCATTACCTGTAACAGGGAAAGCAATATTTATTGATGTCAGGATAGCAATTAGCTGGCCCCTCACTACCTTGAAGGAATTATGAAGCACCATAATTCCTTAATGGTTTGGGAATGTTTTTCTGGTAAAGGCTTAGGAAAACTTGTAGTGCTCAACTCATACTGCAAAAGTATTGTTGACTTAAGGATGTCGGGTATCATTTATAAGTAGTTGGCCAAGCAACCATTCATATTTTAGACCTATTTAAAATCTGCAGTACCTGATAAGAAAACATGTCCAGAGATACAATATAAATTCCATTCTAAAACTCAAAGCATGGGCTTATATTTCCATTCAGAGACTTAAAATTTAGTTTTTACCCCTCCCAGATGTCTGAAGGCAGTAAAAAACAGACACAGATGACCTACAAAATATTAAAAATAAGTGTAATGAATATAGTTTTATTTATTATCAAATGTATTTTGTTAAGGAAGTTTTGCTGTATAAGGGAAGGGAGTCATGTTATTTTGATGAATATTGTATCTTAAAGTGAAGAAATTGTTTATCCAGATTAGGTTCTTCCAATTGAATATTATATAAGCATTGATGTCAGTAGGAGCTACAGCTTTTGTATTAATTTATTGTAGTTACTTACTTTGGAGAATGTATTATGGGAGGATGCATTGCTCCATACACCATTCTCATACTGCAAAATAAAAATTATTTGGGTATAGTTAAAAATATACAGAAATGATTTATATTTACACCACTTAAGTACCAAGTCAAAGTTAAAGATAAAAAAATATAAAAAGCATTAGCAATTGCTTTAAGTAGTGTATTTCAGCATTATTCAAACAATCAATTATACAAATGCTGATTAAGTTTGCATGCATCATAATTAGCATTTAAACCCCTATTTGACCTTTTACCAAACCCAACTATGTGTCCTTTAAGATTTTAAAGGAAGATAATAGGTTACTCTCTTGGGTTGGGGTGATATTCTGAACCAACTTAAAACAAGGTCCCACTCTAAGAGGTTTAACTTATAATAACTGCATTTTCTACTAAATCTTTTTGTTACTATAGTGCCTCTGACTTAACATGCATTGCAAAAGTTCTGTTACACTCATTCTGACGCTCTCAACAAAGGAAACACTGATAGTTTTGATGCATTAAACATGTTTTTATTGTTTTAACCTATATGTGTTTAAACTGCCCTCAGTGGTCCGCAAGCGCTCCAGGCAAGACCTGAAGGTCATGCACATATTCTTGATGAAGTCCTTCCTTATGCTGACCCAAATATGGTTGATGGAGGACTTCAGCTTGTCAACAATGCTGTGGCAGACCTTTGCTTTGACATGCACCTACAGTCAAGGGGATTGAGGTCAGACGATTGCAGCGGCTAAAAGTCCTTTGACCAGAAGTTCATGTTTGACCCCCAACCACTCCTAAATAGTCTTGTCTGTATGGGTTGTAGCAGTGTTTTGCTGAAAGATTTAGTCCACCTTCTTTGTGATTTTTCTCACCCAGGGTACGCTGAGCTTGTAGCATGCAACAAACCACACCAGCAGCATTTTCTTGCAATTCAAAGCCACCCATAAGGCCAGGTATCATCACAGAGCTTGGGTACTTGGCTGTGGACATGTAGCAGGCCTGACAGACATCATGGCTGAAGCTTATCACGTGATTGTTTTTCATCAGAAAAAATGAGAATTTGAATGTCATGACTGTTCAAGTCGTTGAGAAGGCAATAAGAGCACTCATGACATTGTTCTCACATACAGTCAGTGAGCAAAGGCTTTTCCCCGCATCTCAAGCTCTTATTGCCCTCCTCCTTGATAGCTCTGGACACTGTAGTCACCAAGATGTTCTTCATGAACATAGTCATTTTGATCTTTGGAGCACTTTCAAAGGCCTTTCTTACAGCCAAATGATTCACAACTTGAAGTCTGCATGAACAAGGCTGACCTTTCAGGTCTTCCCTGTTCTTGAGCACCTCTGTAACTCTGTAGACTGCCCTCCAGTCTAGAAAGCTGCATAGCAATGTTAAACTTGTGAGACGTGTGTAGGAGAGCAGAAATCTCAATTCCTTTCAGTTCCATCTTGACACAACTGCACACACACAATAAAAATAACATTTTAATGACACATGCTGGATAAGTATAACTTTAAGTTTGTTGGACGGAACTTTTTTATCAAACACGTAAACTTCTCAAAAGATTAAAAAAAACTCAGTGTAACAGAACTTTTGAAAAACCTGGTAGGGTCCTTCCCATTGCCTAGCCCCTTGGAAAACTACACTGACCAGAGGGGTTTTCCCAATGTATATCTGCATATTTCATCTTGTGTATGCAAATATCAGTCATGTTGGGAATATTGTGCCAGGTTCCTGGAGGCAGTAGATCCAGATATATGTATCAGTCAAGCAAGTATAGTGTTTGTATGTTGTTAGTTTTGAATACTGAGGGCATTGGATTTTTAGTGTTGAGGTTAAGTAGGTGTGCATGCATCATCAATCATGTAGCCAATCACAACACAATTACCATTTCCTTACTGTCGTTATGACACAACATACTGACCTTCTTCACTGTTCTAGAGCCCTGCCAACGGAGTACTAGTATCACCTATGTAGGTACTCATATCCACATATATCTGATATAAAGGGGTGGTCCCCAGTCCTTTGGGGTTATTCAATCACTGGTTGGTATCAAAACACAATATTACCCAGACACATCCTTCAGTACCTCTGTGCCCACCAGCAATTGTCATTCTGATCATTGTGTGCATTTCAGTAACCAGTTAAGGGATCTCATTCCTGAAGCGAACGGCGGATGGAACAAGAGATTAGACCCATATATTAGAAGGTTTACTATGATGGTTAGAGTGGTAGGATTTCTTGTAATATCTCAGCATAGTGTGCCTTTGAAATCATGCCCATGATTCATGGAGGGATGATATAGGGTAATTCTGAAGATCCACGATCCCATCATATTTCATCCATTTCCCAACATGTTTCACCTGTCTCATTAACTGTTATTTTATTACTTGTTCCTGAGGGTGAGCGGGGGTAGGGTGGTAGACCCCCCCATAGTATGGCTCAAACTCGGCTTCCAGTAACCAAACATTAGGTAAAACTGAAGTAGTAAAATGACAGTTAATGAGAGAGGTGAAACATATTGGGAAATGGACAAAATATTATGGGAATGCGAGCGAGGAAGATGTATGGATCCTCAGGTTTACCATGATATGGATTTTACACATAGTAGCATGGATGGTTTGGTGTATTGCATAGAAATTATATTGTCTCTTTTGTATTTTGTCAAGAGTAGGTACAATGATGCCCAAGCCATAGTGGCATAGGAAAGTGTGGGATAAATGTATTGCTTGTTTGTGGGTATGGTTTTTTTCAATACCACCCATCTGGCAACTGCCACTAAATGCATTTGTTGCTGAATTTAAAAACTAAGCCTAGTACTAGGCTACTTTAAAAGCCTGATTAAAAAAAGCCAAAACCAAACCCCATGAGTGTGTCCATTCAAAGGTGCAAAAAAAACCCTGAAACCATTGAGGCACTGGAATTAGGTTCACAGAAAAGGTTTGTAGGCACAATGTCAAGCAAATTTAAATTATGGTCTGCTGTCCTCTATCTTTGCTTTACAGCCTGAAGGGCTGTTCTGATTCCTGCCATTTAGTCAGTTTGGAAGAGCAAAACACTGGTCCAGTTGTTCAACTTGTGCAGAGTTTGGCACCCTCAGTTCTCACAATTCCTACATGGCCAGGAACACAGCAGAAGATAATCTCCACATCTGCCTAGCTCACCGCAGCTGTGGGATCACAGATACTACAAACTAGGGTGTGTGGAGATTCCAATACCCCAAGGGCACTAAGCACACTTTGAGTCACTATAAATCACAATTGACATTTTATAAACTCAATATGATGAAATTTTGTAAGGTCCTGATTTAATCTATCTGGCGCATTTAAAAGAAATTTAAAATGTGTTAGTGGGTCACTAAGAAATGTTTTAACAAATGTTTTTAAGGTGGTGTTGTGCCATTAGATTTTAAGTTAGCAAATATAATTCCTATTTTTAAGGGAAAATTAGAACTTCCAACCAATTAGCGACCCATAGGTTTAACATCCATTGTAGGCAAATTAATGGAATCCGTCATTCGCGATAGGGTAATTGATTATTTGGAAGCGCATAATCTCATAAATGATAGTCAACACAGCTTTAGAGAGAAACATTCATATTTAACTAAGCTTTTAGAATTTTACAACAGCATACTTAAAAGCCATGATAAAAGTAGATCTTTGGACATAGTTCACTTAGACTTCACTAAGGCATTCAACACCGTTCCTCATAGGCGATTACTAACTAAACCTTTTGCTCATGGGAAATCTCCTACAATGGATAGAGTCGTGGCTAAGTAATCATAAGCAGAGAGTAGTTTTAAATGGTAAATTTTCAGAAGAAAAATGTAACCAGTGGTGTTCCCCAGGGGTCTGTGTTGGGACCATTGTTGTTTCTTATTTATGTAAATGATATGGACACTGGCCTACTTAATAAATTATCCAAATTTGTGGGACACAAAAATTGGGGTAAAATTTTAAATGAAACGATAGCAAATTAATTCAGTGGGATCTAGATAAAATCTTTGAATGGTCTAATAAATGAAACACAAAATTCAATTTAGACAAGTGTAGAGTTTTGTACGTAGGTCAAAATAACCCAAGTTTTAACTATGACATGGATGGTAAAAATCTTATCTCTGTAGATGAAGAAAAAGATTTAGGGGTGCAGGTTTCAAAGGATCTTAAATTTACCAAATAGCGTGACAAACTGTGTAAGAAGGTGAACTGAATGCTTGGATTCAGTTTGCCTAAATCTTCATTACAAATATCAAGATATAATCATACCTCTTCTGTTCCTCATACTGATGAGAGACAATAATGAAGGAATTACACACTCCTACCTATCTTCCTTTGCTGATGACACTAACATAAGCAGAGACATCAACACCCAAGAAGGCATAACCCAACTACAGGAAGACTTCAACAAGATATAAGCCTGGGCCAGAGAAAACAACATGGCGTTTAACAAGGAGAAATTTGAAATCCTCAGATGTGGTGCTGAAGAACTATCCCTATATACTGGAAGAGGTCTACAAATACCAATCAAACATAACATCAAATACCTATGTGTTCACTTGAGTGACAATGCCACCCTTGAACACTACATTCAGGAAACAACAAATAAAGGAGGAAAATAGCTGTTGGATTCTAAGTCTTCCAAACAAGGGACAAACTAGTGGTGTCTTTGGCCCTTCAAGTGCATAGATAATTAAGAAATGGGTTCTCTTCTTCGACTGACCTTCGAACAGGTAGCACGTGTTTCATAGAGCTCTCAGTCTGTGATCTATTTTTCAGATTTTTCTACAGTTTGTTTGTTGTTTTTTTTCTCACCACAATCAGCGAAAGCTAAGTTGCTCTTCTTTTTTTTCTTAATACTACTTAAGTTCTTTCTTTGTTTGAATAAGTGATGGAGTTTGGGGATGAAAGTGAGCATGAGTATCGGAATGTATGCATTGGTTGTGGTGTATTAGGTGAGGGGTATACATGTGTTGTATGTGGGCTGCGTGAATGCATTGTAGATTTAGAGGGGATGAGAAGGCAGGATTTAGACAGGATATGTAGGCTGGAGGGGTTAGTTGCTGAGCTCAGGAGGGAACTTAGTGTTAGGCCTAGAGCTGGGAATAGGTTAGGTGGTGAGGTAGGCCAGTTAGATGTTTCAGGTGAAGGTAGAGGGCCGGTGGAGGAGGTAGGATATGATAGTTCTAGTGATAGTGAAGTTAGCCCCCTTAGATTAGTTAGAAATAGGCCTAGTGAGGATGGGGGACAGTGGAGAGTGGTTAGGAAACATGAAGCTAGGGAGGCTTCTCCTGTTCTTTGTGAGAATAGGGTTGCCTCTGTTGAGGTTGTTAGCCAGGGGAAGAATAGGTGTGTGAGTCAGAGGGACACAGAACCTATTAGCTTGACTAATAGATTCAGTGCCCTAAGAGAGGAAGTAACTGGAAGTGATATGACTGATGGGGGTGGGGGTGGAGGTAGAGTGATTGGTAGTTTGAATGAGAATAGGAGTGGGGATGGAGTTAGGTCTGTGGGGGTTAGGAATAGGAGTCTGACTGAAGTGCTTGTGATGGGTGATTCGCGAGTTAGATATTGAGATAGGAAGTTGAATGCAAGTAGATTGAATGGTTTGAGGGTGTGTTTGCTGGGTGCTGGAGTGAGAGATCTGTCTGATAGGTATGAGGAGCTGGTGTCTGGCTGTGCAAGGGATGCGGTTGTGATTACACATGTAGGAGTGAATGATGTGAAGAAAGTGGGTGCATGTGAGTTACGTGAGAGGTACAAGAGGTTGATTGAAAAGGTGAAAGAAAGTAGAATGAAAGGTTTTGTGACAGATGTGCTTCCAAGAATGGATGTTGGGGTAGAATGGATGTCTCATGCAATTGGGCTGAATGATTATGTGAGGAGGATGTGTGAGATGGAAGGTGTCATGTTTGTGGATGTGTGGGATAGGTTTGTTGGAATGAAAGAAATGTATGCGATGGATGGACTGCATTTGAGTAGGAGGGGGGTAAATGTGTTGTGGGAGGAGTATGATCGTGTTATTAGGTCTTTGCGGGCGGGAAACTAGATACTAATAGTGGTCAGGGAATTATGAGAGGACATTATAGTACTGAAAGTAGAATGGACTTGGCAGATAACAGAAATAGGTTCCAAGGCGATAGAGGTGAGGTCATTCAAGTTTCAAGAGGTGCTTCAGGGATAGGGGGGTTAAATTGTTTCTATACAAATGCTTGTAGTCTTAGAAACAAGAAGGATGAGCTATTTAGTTATATTAGCAATGAGGATATAGATATATTATGCGTTACTGAATCATGGATTAATGAAATAGAATTTAGTGACACTATAAGTGAATTTGATTTACAGGGCTATAATATGTACATTAGTCAAAGGACAGGTAGGATTGGTGGAGGAATAATTATCTATATAAAAAACAATATTGTTTCAAGTTTAAATACTTCAATAAAGCAGGATGGAGTTGAGTCACTTTGGATAGATATTAGGTTCAGTAAAAATAGAATGGTGCATTTGGGAGCTTTTTACAGGCCACCTGGGCAGACTGATGATATGGATGAACTAATGATAAGGGAAATAAGTAAGTGATGTGAAACAAATGCAGTTATTATTGGGGACTTCAACTTAAACTCTGTGGACTGGGAAAATATGATAGGTAGGGATAGAACAAGTGGCAGGTTCATAGAATGCTTTGAGGATAATTTTTTGAATCAATTTGTTAATGAGCCAACGAGGGGGGACAATATATTAGATTTAGTACTATCTAACAGTGATCATTTAGTTCAAGAATTGACTGTTGGGGAAGCATTGGGAAATAGTGACCATCAGATAGTTCGTTTTAACTTGGGAATTAAGAAGGGTAAAAAAAACGAGAATGCTGAAAAAGTTCCAAATTTTCATAAGGGAGATTATGTAAAACTTCGAAGCTTGCTAAATTTGGTAGACTGGGATGTAGAATTCAGAGGTAAAAATGCTTATGGGATGTGGGATACTTTCAAGCATATAATAAATGTAGTCCAAGAACAATGTATCCCAATGAAGGCCATTAGGAACAAAAGTAGGAAACCATTATGGTGGAATCAGGAGATAGCTAGAAAAATTTCAGAGAAGAAAAGGGCATACAAAAAATTACAGGTGCAAAATAATATTCAAAATTTAAGTGATTATAGAATGGCTAGGAATGAGTTAAATAAGATTATAAAGAAGAACAAAAGGGTGTCAGAAATTAAATTAGCTCAGGATAGCAACAAAGATCCTAGAAAGTTCTTTAGTTACTATAAAATTAATAACAAGTCTGGCAGAGTTAAAATAGGACCTATCAAATATTAAGGGGTTGTGAGAGAAACTGATGAGGAAATAGTTGAGGTACTAAATGGTCATTTTGCATCAGTATTTAGGTGAGTTAGATACTACCAAGGCCTCCGGCCCTGATAATATTCATTCTAGGATACTTAAAGAAGGGGTAGAAAGTATCTCAATAGCTCTGGACAAGTTATATACTAGGTCACTGGAATATGGAGAAATACCCGATGATTGGAAGAGAGCGAATGTAGTCCCCATTTTCAAGAAGGGTAGTAAAGAGGATCCAAATAACTTTAGACTGGTTAGCCTAACTCCTGTAGTCTGTAAAATTCTTGAGAAAATAGTTAAAAAAGGGATTTGCCAACATCTAGAGAGGGAGGGGTTAATCAGCGATGCTCAGCATGGGTTTAGATCAAGTAGATCATGTTTGACTAACTTACTAGACTTTCTGGAGTTTGTAACAGATCAAGTAGATAAGGGAGAGAATGTAGATATAATTTACTTAGATTTTAGTAAAGCATTTGATAAGGTACCACATAGGAGACTAGTTCATAAATTAAAAATGATTGGGATATGTGGGGGCATTTCAAATTGGATAGCTGAGTGGCTGAAAGACAGGAAGCAAAGGGTAGTGCTAAATGGTGTAAAGTCAGAGTGGAGGGATGTTATCAGTGGGGTTCCTCAGGGATCAGTTCTCGGTCCATTATTATTTGTCATCTATATAAACGATCTTGGGGAGGCAGTTAATAATAAAGTGTCAATTTTTGCCGATGATACCAAATTAGCAGCTGTAGTTAAAGATATTAATGATAATTTTAAAGTGCAGGGGGATTTAAATAAATTGTTATCCTGGGCACATAAGTGGCAAATGACTTTCAACCTTGATAAGTGCAAAGTTATTAACATGGGAAAAGATAATTGAGAATTTAACTATGAAATGGATGGGCATTGGCTGAGCTCAGTAGAGGATGAGAAAGATGTAGGAGTATTAATAGATAAGTCATTAAGGTTTTCTAAGCAGTGTATTGAAACAAGAAATAGGGCAAATAGAGTGCTGGGTTTTATTATGAGAAATGTCAGTTACAAAGGTAAAGAGGTTATTCTTAAACTCTATAACTCTTATGTTAGGCCACATCTAGAGTACTGTATACAGGCATTGTCCCCACATTTTAGATACGATATTAACCTTCTCGAGTCAGTGCAACGGAGGGCAACAAAGATTATTCCTTCCCTGAGGCACCTTGAATATATAGACTGAGTGTATTAAATATGTTCTCGTTTGAAAGGAGGTGTGTGAGAGGGGATATGATTGAGCTCATTAAAATTTTTTCTGGGATAGATAAATTGGATGTCAGCAAGTTTTTTGAGTTAGATGATGGAAATCGGACTAGAGGTCACCACTTGAAAATTAAAAAGCAAGGGTGTAGGTTGGATTTAAGAAAATATTTTTTCACCAATAGAGTGGTAGACTTCTGGAACAAATTGCCGCAGAGGGTAGTAGGTAGTCCAAATCTAAATGTATTTAAGAGTAGGTTGGATGAGTTTATGGGAAGGGAAGGTTGTGATGGTTCCTAAGTTTTGTATATATTAATATTGTTTGTATATATCTATAGCTGCATGATTTAGTTCTTGACAAGCCTTGATTGGTGATACCCTTGTTTCTGGATGTAGTTTTCCTGGGAGTTTGGGTGCCTTAAAAAAGAGGCCGTTTGACTTGGATGACCTATGATGAGCCCTTGTGGCTTTTGTCATCTGTTATATTATATTGTGGGGGACTTTGATTTTGTCTTTCCCTTGTGATGGTGCTTTTTGTGGGTGGGTTTTGACGGAGGCGGATGACCTTTGATAGGCCCTTGTGGCTTTTGTCATCCGTGTAATTATGTTATGTTATGTTATGAAGACTACTGGTGACCCTAGGGAGGCTGGATGGTTCAAGCAGAGACTAGGTATTGCTGTTCAGCAAGACAATGCAATTAGTATATCAAATGGGGTCTGAGTTGCTCATGGTGTGGGCCTGGACTTTGACCCCTGAATTTTATCTATTCCTTTGTCTCTGTTTTTCTCTAGTCAATAAAGGTCCTTTGGCCCAAGCTTAGTAAAGATTTGTTTTAGCACATTTCGCAAATGAATTTAAAAATGTGTTTTTCTTATGCAGTTTTATGTGTACTTTTCTGGAAATGCATAGTTTTCCATAATCGACTGAAGACCATACTAGGAAAAGTATGCATTTCCAGTGAAAACAAGTTTCAGATCTGAAAACTATACCTAAAACTGCATAAGAAAAACATATATCAAAATCATTTAAAAGACCTAGAACCTGGTAATATATTATAACACCACCTACTTTAGGCTATTTCCATCAAAAATTAAAAAATTTTAAGTACTTTCAAAATTGGGGCTTTGCCCCCCATTTAATTGTAGGGTGCCATCTCCCCCTGCAACTTTAAAAAAACCCTTATAATATTCCTAATTCGAAAGCCTACCATCAGATTTAGATGCAAAGGTCGAATGCTAAATGTTGTTAGACCTCTAGTTTGAATCAAAGCTTTGCGTAGAAAACAGTTTATAAATAAAAGGCTAGCGTTTGTTTCAATGCAGGTATTAGAAAGCAACGTGTCCTTAAATGCACTAACGGAAAATTGCAGCGAGTTTTTTCACCATTCCAAATCCTTTAATCCTGAGCTAGCACATACACTGCACGCCATCATACCATATCAACTATAAAAAAAAACAGCCGCGAATCATTTGAAATATACAAGAATCTAAAATGAAATGCTATTGGGTAATCAGCTAAAGACAGATGCGCTGATTGCCTGCTCATCTAAAAAAGCCTGCTATTGGTTGAATATCACCAAAAGACGCATGCAGAGATCGCCTCCAAATCTAAACCAGCCAAGTATATCTGAAAGAGTAGGCCAAAAGTAGAAGGAACAGGGACAAAAATTATGCAGAAAGATTCAAATCTAACAAAATAACATTCTTTGAAGTTAAAAATAACATCAGTGCGCATCATTTTTAAAATTAAAAATGTCTTTAAAAAGTATAAATCATAAATGTGTTAAAATGAATCTTTACCTCAAGCTTTTCTTAGCAAATATTATATCTGGGGATGTAACACTGAGCCACTTCACCTTGTCTTTGTGAGCCAACTTCATATTCTGGTAAACATGAAGATCGGCGGCACGCCAGAAAAAGTATGGGGTTTTTGTGTGTATATTTTATTTACCAGCACAAGCATATTCATGCGTGTCAGAACATTATTCCATAAATAATTATGATTGTATACTGGGAACTTAATTGAAACTCAGGATCATTATAAAGGGGTAAGGCGGTGATAAAAACCCCATGAGCAGTCCCGTTGAATTTACTCGCAAAAGGTGAAACATATTGGAACACGGATGAAATATTTTGCATCCCATCATTCACATAAGAACATAAGAAAAAAAGAAGGAGATTGCAAAAGACCATTCATGGCCTACACTTGGCAGCTCCTGTTCCAGTCAACACACAAAAGATTTCTTACCAGAGAAAAGTCATCAACATTGTCACCCTTTACAGGAGTTTGTCAGATCTAATCTACAATATACATAAAATGCATCCAGAGGATAATGTCCATTCATGCAACCGCAAAATATAATCTCCCCACTCCTTAGAAAAATATATACATATGTACATAAAAAAAAGAAGAAAAAAAAGTCAATCCCATCTAGCAGCTTCATCCATATATTTATCTAATCTATTCTTAAAACTACCCAGAGAGGAGGCTTCTATCACATGTCTAGTGAGCCTATTCCATTCATCTACCACACGATTTGTAAACCAATTCCTCCCAATATCCTTCCTAAACCTATACTTATCAAGCTTAAACCCATTGCTACGTGTCCTGTCATGTTCACTAAGTATAAGAACCTTACCTAGATCCCCTTTATTATATCCTTTTACCCATTTGAAGACTTCAATCAATTCCCCTCTGGCTCTTCTCCTTTCCAATGTATGTAGATTTAGTTTTCTGAGCCTTTTACCATAAGGTAAGTTCCTTAGCCCACCAATCATCTTTGTCATCCTTCTCTGCACAGACTCAAGCAAATCAATATCCTTCCTATAATATGGTGACCAAAATTGTACTGCATAGTCTAGATGAGGCCTAACTAGCGCCAGATACAGTTTTAGAATGACTTCAGCACTCTTATTGCTTACACTGCTCCTAATGAATCCCAATATCCTATTAGCTTTATTCTTAGCATTTAGGCATTGCTTTCTAGGACGAAGGTCTGAACTTACCAAAATACCCAAGTCCCTCTCACAATCGGTCCCCCCTAAAATTCTCCCATTTAATTTATAACTATTCAATGGATTATTTCTACCTATACTAAGTACACTACATTTGTCTATGTTAAACTTCATTTGCCATTTCTCGGCCCAATTGGACAGAATGGTCAATTCCTCCTGCATTACAACAGCATCAGAATCAGCCCTAATGGCCCTACCTAGCTTAGTATCATCAGCAAATTTACTCACGCCGCCGATCTTCATGTTTACCCATATTCTTATCCGGCTATTTCTAGGGTAAACATTATGATCGGCGGCACGAACAATGGAATGCAAACTATTTCACTGTGTTCCAATATGTTTCACCTTTTTTGAGTAAATTCAAGGGACTGCTTATAGGGGGGTTAGCACTGTGGGAGGACCTCCCTACCATGATACTGAATTTCAATCAATTGATGGGGGGGTACAGCCTCCCAGTATACAATCATAATTATTTATAGAATAATGTTCTAACACTTTTTTAAACATTTTTATTTAACCAAACGCGTATGAATATGCATGCATGGGTGAACAAAACATACGTGCAAAAAAATACACTTTTTCATACGCGCCACCGATCTTCATATTTACCATTTCCGGTAGCAGAGTTTTAACGAGTAATATGATGCCAGCCCAAAATGCAAAAATCGTTAAAGAAATTGTATGCCACTAATCTTAACAATTACCCTCCACTGCATTAAACCAATAGTCAATACCTATTCATTTCGGTAATTGTGTAGACGATGGCCGGATCCTAGGCCTAGCTTTTGGGCTACTTTTCGTTGTTACTTTTGAAGAGATGAAATCGAAGAATTTTATGGCAATTTTCATTTTTATACTGGGGGGCTGTGCCCCTCAGACCCCCCCAAAGGATTGAAACTCAGGGTCATCGCAGTGTTATCCCCGCAGCGAGCCATACCCAACAACAAGCCGACGCTCAAAATAATCGCATCCGGCCATCGTCTACACAATTACCTTCATTTCATAGCTAAATTCTCTTTTATTCAGTCCCATGTTAATAACTTTGGTAAATATGTAGATTATCGGCCCAGCCGATAAACCGTAGTTTTTTCGTCCGTGTTCCAAAATGTTTCACGTTTTTAGAGTACATTTAAGGGGACGGCTCGTGTGGGGGTAAGCACAAGGGGGAAGACCACACTACGATGATCCTGAGTTTCATTAAATTGGGGGGGCCTCTGGGGGGCACAGCCCCCCAGTATATAATCCTAATTGTTATAATGTTCTGCCGTTTACAGAGGTGAATGCTTTAACTACATCATGTCAGCGTCTGTAATCATTTTGCGAATTATTATAGGGGTGTGGGGGGGTATGTCAGAAATGCTTGATATCAATTTTTATTTTTCAATATATTTTTCCCCATTTTACTATTTTTGTTACCTTCTTTTATACATTTAAATGTAATTGGCTAGATCATTTCAAGGAACTACTTGTTTTTTAGCAGTTTGGGTGTCAAATATTCCCCTTTTACGCAGTTTGAAAATAATCATCGAATTCTGAATTTTGTCCGTCAGCTATTGCGGAATTATTAACCCTAGTTTCTGATAAAGATAAATTAAACACCTTTTTGGATGTGTATAATTTAGTGCGAATTAAAAGTGAATGCGACATTTGTGGCCAAGCATTAGATGGGAACCCTAACTTCGAATTTAGATGATCGAAAATAAAATGTGATTCAAGTCAGCTAGATTTCAAATAGGGCGCAGACGCGCAAAATAAATAGGCTTCCCTCTTCGCTATTTTGGAAGTTTAACCACTGCATTTAAGTACGGGAAACAAAGTGTTTCGTTTGGTTATTTTCGGGCAATTTGGTAACTAAAATGACCTACGTTAACAGCATTTTCGGTGGGTTTAATTTCAAGATTTAAAAAAAAAAATGGCACCTAGCATTCGAACAAAACTCAAACGCGCATGAATATTCAAACACGGGTGAACGATAACGCGAACGAAGATTCAAACACGGGTGAACGATAATATTTACACAAAAAAAAATTTTCAGGCTGAGCCGATAATCTACATGTTTACCATAACTTTACTTTTGAGGTTAAAATTCATCAGCCACTTTTGTGCCCAACCTAAAACTTATTTAAGTCACTCTGCACTTCAAAGTTATCCTCAACTTCTCTTACTATTATCAAAGAAATCTATATATGGTTCAAATTATAGCACTATTATTATCACCATAACATTGAAAAACGTTTTGTAAATATCGCCAACTCACCTTCCAGGAACACTTTTTGAAGGTTTTTTCCAAAATGTTTTGGCATTAGTAGTATCTAGAGATTGCATTATAAAACAAAAATAAAACTAATCTGTCACATACAATAATGTTTCTCATACATTTTCAATCATTTTAACATTTTTTTTACAGTATAGTGCCTAAATCTAAATAGAATTTTAATCTGACACTAAGAGGCATCCGAAAAATTGCTTTACTGAAGTCCAATTAAGTAAAATTTCACATTTTCTATTCACTTATCTTCTTTTACATTGTTTTCACCTTTGGTGCCAATGACAGACAGGAACTGCAAATCTCTTTCGAAATGAATAAAGTACTAAAACAGACCAACTGTTAAATTATCAATTTAATGTATGACGCATAAAATTAGTAAAAACCAAGATTATTGTATTATTAAGGCGAAAGTCAAAACTTTGCACGCTGTGCCCAGTACCCATAAATTTTCGGATGGTCGTTAAGCACCATATGGTCTCAAAACACTGATCCGAAGAAGGTTAGGGGATAAGTAAAGAATTGTTATTTTATATAAGGATATGAGTTAAGTAATATAATTATTATTTCCTTAACTGCAATCTGTCTTTTAGTACATTATATCTTGGATCATTTTGTGCGATTTTGTCAAAATGATCTATCAGGCGATCGGAAGACGAATTGCGGCAAAACAGAGTTTAGTGCGAATCTGTCGAAATCGAACTAAAGAGTGACTTTAGCTTCCGGACGCCAAAAAGAAGGAACATATTTGTAATGGTGATAACGCCATCATTCCCATGGTTTGAGAGCCTTCTAGTCAGCAAAAGTTATAGAAAAAATGTTATTTAGCTCATCAAATTGCACAGGAATACCTATTTTTATGTAATTCTGAAGAATTTAATTTTCTCGACACTTTGTTAATTTTTCTAAGTTCAAAGATCTCTTTAAACCGTCTTTCCAAAATGCATTTATGTATGTCTTTATGCATTTCCGTTTTCAGCCTCTCTATCCTACAGGCACAGTGTCATTTGAGCGATGGTCTTTGGAGGTGGGAACGAAAAACTTAAATTGATGAAATAGGTGCTTGCTCATTGGTCCTGTTAGCTCAGTCGGTAGAACACTGATCTAGATAAGCAGAGGGTCTGAGGTTCGAGTCCTTGTCCGGGGCGACGTGTTACTTTTTCTCTGGCTTATTTTGGGGTCATCTCCAGTAAGATATCTGCTATCTTGTTTCTGTGTATCACTTCCGACACATTTCATTTATCAAGCTGCTTAAGGTTAGGGTGGATGCATGCTAGTTTGGGAGCCGACCATATAAGCTGAAAATTTTATGTTGCATAAAGAAGGGATGGGTGCATTTCCGTTTTCATCCTCTCCATCCTACAGGTGTTATTTTCATCCTCTAGTCAGTCTTTTGATATTTAAATTTACCTGGCATTAATTATCTTATTTTGTATTTATCTCTCTTTTTTTTCCTTTTTCGCTCCTCCTTTTTTCTAAGGTCTACTATTTCATTTCAAGATTGATTAAATTATGTAGCTCAAGCATTAGTCAAGCAAAGTATATGAAGTTATTTAAAAGTGAAATTTTTATAATGCCATTGCTACAGGCTTTATTTTATAATCAGTCATAATCATGAGTTTCCAATTTTTATGCTTCTCTGTATTCTGTAAGTTTTCTTTATTAAAGGGTCTTAATAATTACTTTTATTGTTGCTGTATCCGCCTGATGGAATGTGTCGATATGAATTTGACTGGTATATTTGTTCAATATGCAATATATCGGTTTCACATTTTGTAGTTTAATTTTTAATCATGCATAAGTTGTGTATTATTCGTTTTACATGCGAAAGTCAATTAAGCATATGTACCAAAAAAATATTGAGGCGTGCGAACAATCTGCCTCCTTTTATTATAAGTCTGTCGTGGCAACGGATGAAGGTGTACATTTAATAATTTTAGATCGACTTACTTTTATATAATGCACTTAGTCTCTGAAAAATAAAAGAATGACGGATCTTTAGCAAACGATTATTGTCTCTCTGTTCGCGTATAAACGTTTGGTTCTTCATTACTCTTCTCGGTGCCTGGAAGGGTTCTCCTTTCATTATCTTTGTCGTTAATGTTCATTGTTCCATCTCCTTCCTCATGACACGAGGTATACATGGTCTTCCTTCCATGTCCTGCGTGAATCCTTGAATCTTGCTGATCATTCAGAGCATTACTATTATACGAGAGTGGGAATTTCGCCGGTTTCAACCTGTCCACTGTAGCGTACTAGAATTGCAAGCGAGCGGCTTAAAAGCTTCGCTTGAATGAGTCTTTTTTGAGACCCAATATGGCCAAGGAGATTCGCCGCTGGCTAACAGTAGTCCAGCGACGCGGAAAGCTGTTCGCAACTCGCCTACGCTATTATTTTTTCTTCGCCCCTTTTATTACTCTCCTCTATCTATACCACTCAGATAGTATCTTGGTTGCCATTAGGGAATTCCAGCTAGCTTGTAAATTTTGTCGTCGCGCTCGACCACCGGAAAAGGGCCAGCATATGGCGCTTCTAGAGGCTTAAAAACTCAATCGACTCGGACCCATACATGCGTCGCCTCTCGAAGAGCTTCGGGCACGAAAGGTATGGGCCCCGAGTGCAGGTGTCTTTCGGATTCCTGTATGAAATCGACTTTGGAAATAGTTATGGATAATTCCTTAATGAATATCGAGTTAGTTTTTGACGATGAGGGTGAAACCAAGGGCTTTGGACAAAGTAGTGTAGTCCTGTAACTTTTGTGAAAGGCAGAAAAACATGAACCATTAGGTAAAGAGTGAATGCCCAAAGGACTATCGGAAGGGCCAACAGCCATCCCTCTCGACGAGCCATTATGGAACTCTTCAGAGTTCTCTGTGCTCTTTCCGCCCTACCGTTCATGGTTGGGCGGTACGCCTTGGTGCGGAGACGATGGAAACCAACGAGGGCTGATAATTCCTTGAACAACTCGGACTCGAATTGGGCCCCTCTGTCGGCTACCACGTATAAAGGGACTCCAAATCTGGAAATCTATCCGTCTAAAAAGGTCAGCACAATCGTTGCACCACTTACGTCCGGAATCGGTAATGACTTGAGCCATCTTGTAGCCCAGTCAATGCATGATAGGAGATGCCGGTTATGCGACGGGAGGGATTGCCCTGGCAATGTGCAAGATGGTAGTGGTCCGACGATGACAATGTGCACGGTCTCCAATCTTGACGAGGAGATATTAATGGGCAGGACTGGGGATTTCGTGTGGCAATCGATCTTGGAGGTCTGATATGAGAGGCACTCCCGTACCCAGGAGTGAATGTCCCTATCCATATTAGGCCAAAAATATCTTGACTTAATTAGACGAAGGAATGTCTTAATTCCAGAGTGGGACAAATTGTGCAATTGTTTGAAGATTATCCTCCTGCATGCCGCCAAAGCGCGGAGGTCAGATGATTCAATTTGAACCGAATTGACATTCTATGAAAGGCAGTCAGTAGAGACGTTGTCTTGGCCACGCACGTATGTGATGTTACTGATGTACTCCAATATCACCGCCCAATTGCGTTGGTGCCTGTTCCTTTTGGCACACAATGGTGAAGAAAAAGCCGACACAGGTGTTTTTTATGGTCACTGCACAAAGTAATATGGCGACCCTCAATCATGTGTGTGAAGTGGATCACAGCAAGATACGCCGCCGGGAGGGAGTTCCCTGTCATATGTGGAGTATACTTGCTTAGTTTGATTGAGAAAATGGCAACTGGTTTCGGAGATCCATTCATCATCTGGTGAAAGGCAGCACCTACCGCGCATTGGGAGCTGCCCGTCCCTAGTTGATACTTTGAGTCGTTGAGCAACGGGTGAGAGAGCTTGACCGAGTTAATTAGAGCTGCTTTAGTGCTATTAAATGTTTCTCGCACAGCAGCATCCCACACGAGCTTACGAGTCTTAGGTTGAAGACGCACGAGCTTAGTCAGCGAAGCTGCAATCGCGGCAATGTTGGAATTATTCTCCTATAGTAGCCTAACATGTGCAAGTATCGGCGCAGTTCTTTATAGCCCGTCGGTAATACCCGCAGAGATACTCACAGAGGATCATCTGGAAGAGGCAAATTATGCCTGTAGCTCCAGAGTTTTGAAATCAGAGTTATCCTTCTCTTAGGTCGACTGCCTGCCATGGCTACGAGCTCCACCTACCCACCCCCACCCTGATACCCAGCCACGGAGGTAACCTCCTTAGTAAATAGTGTTAGCTGAAAAAAAAGAATCCAGTTGGAGATTCGAACTGCGCACCTAACAATTGCCAGGCAAGCGCGCTAGCCACTATACTAATGGCATGTTTTCAACCAATTCCCGTAGACAAAATATGATGTCCAAGCAAGTCAATTTCTTCTCTTGCGAACTCGCACTTCTCCAGGAATAATCGTAGTTTGTTCTGTAGGGCTCGTTCTATAAAATAGGTAGGACTCTGGCACCAAATGGCAGATTTAATTAGCCCAGCGAGGAACTCCACAAATAGACGCTCGGTAGATTTATCAAATCTTGAAAATTGCTATGTGTAAGTTAAGGAAATAATATGCCAATACTATAAAATAAAGAACCAAATAGGATTAGAAAATGAAACTATATATATATCTATATGTTAAACTGTACAAATAGATCTGAGCCAAGCGGTCGGTAAAGTCGCGTGGAAACTTTCGAACATACAGAGATATCGAACGAAGGTGACCACCTGGACAAATAAGAGGATCATAAACGAACAAACAAAACAGGCGCGTGTTAGAAACATTTATTAGCAGCTGAAAAAGGATAAATTATGACCAGGGAAATTTCACAGAGATCTGCAAGAAGCGATTCCCTAAAATAAAGTTAAATCTATGGGAAATGTGTAGGCACAACAGGTACACAGAAAACAGCCGGAAACTCCGCCAAAGGGGTGCCAATAACGAACAAACTAGATGACTGGGTCCACCCCAAGGACAAGTCAAGGTCACGCCTCTTGGAGATGATATATATATATATATATATATATATATATATATATATATATATATATATATATATATATATATATATATATATATTTATATTTATATATATATGATGAAAATTAATGCAATATCGCAAGAAAAGATGAGGAATTAAACCACATTCTCCGAAGACAATTTAAATCAGAACAGTTTCGGTGTATCTCTCACCCTTTTTCAACTAACACTGGATAGAAAATATAAGAAAAGTGCTTACAAAATAAACATATTAGCCACAAGTAGGGGATTGGGGGAAAAAAGAGGTGATCTTTCACGACCTGACCCTATGTTATGTTTGTAAGCACTTTTCTTATATTTTCTATCCAGTATCAGTTGAAAAGGGTGTGAGATACACCGAAACTGTTCTGAATTAAATTGTCTTCGGAGAATGTGGTTTAATTCCTCATATATATATATATATATATATATATATATATATATATATATATATATATATATATATATATATATATATATATATATATATATATATATATATATATATATATTAGTGTAGATGGGTAGCAGTCTTTCTTGAATGCAAATTTCATTGAAAATCATGGTGTATTTCGCTTTATTTAATTTCCTTTGGCAATTTTCTATTTTTCTAACCTTCTTTTTTATTCCATCTTTTAGATGGTAGATCACTTATCCTGAATCCATCTTTCTTTTAAATGAATGGGTTTGGTAAAAAACAAACTAAATTGCTGAGCTTTCGATCTTATTCGATCATCTTCGGAGCGTGTTGATATATTCTTCCCTCCTTTACCAATGAAATGTGGAGTTGGGATCAGAATGAATGAAAGAAAACGATTTCTAGGTGGTATTTATTCCGCCTGGTTGATCATAACGAAAGAGGAAATGAGCCAATCCGGTGAGTGGAGTTTTAAAACAACTTTAATGTTCGATTCCAGCTTAACGCTTGACTATTGATGTCCGGCTTTTCTTCGTTTATTAAAATGGCTTCTAAGATGTTCAATCTAGCTTTATTTCCCTCTTTTCTTTTAATTATGATATTGTCAACTAGAATGTCTCTCGTTAGATTGATGTTATGTGCTCTCTGCATATGATTTTTAGGTCCTCCGCTTTGCCGATGTATCGTTAAATGTCTCGAAAGTGTGGTAGTTGTCATGCCAATATATTTTGAGGTATTATAAAGCTTGCAGTCTTTATTGGGGCAGATGAACTCGTAAACTATGTTGGTTGACTTGAGATTAAAGTAGTTGTTTGGCATTTGTTGTTTTTTCATAAGGAGATTGTTGGCTTTTGTTGTTTTATAGTAAATAATCATTTGAATTTTATCCATTTGATTCTTAACCTTGATGTTACGGTTAATTATCTCCTTGGTGTTTTTTTTATCTATTTTATAGGCCGTGGACATCTGGTTTCTGTAGTACAGTTTGATGTTGTGTACTTCGCCTTCATTACTTTTCGTTGTATCCGTATATATATATATATATATATATATATATATATATATATATATATATATATATATATATATATATATATATATATATATATATATATATACGTCACTATGTGTATGTTTCTGCTTCTAGCAAGCCGGATATTCAACAGGAAAAGGGGAACAAGTACTGAATATACCATATATTGACAACGTTTCGGGCTCTGGGCCCATTTCCTAGGCTGGAATATTAAAGATTTATATAAGAACAATTGAATTAATGTCCCTTTGCTAAAAATGCACTAGGATGTAAAACAAAACAATATCAAAAGGCAATATAAAGGACAAAATTCTGTATATTAAGTTAAAAAATAGATTCAAACGAAATTAATAAGGTTACAATGGGAAGGGAAGGAAAATCTCAAAAAATGCACTAAAATTTGTTACCTGGTTCGGAGAAAGCTGTGAGCTGAATGAATGAAATTTAGAAATTATACTAGCAGGAAAGATGTGATTTAGTATTAGTTAGTTTCCTGATCTATATAATTGGTTGGTCGAAAAAATAAAAAAATGTTAGCTAGTTGTTTTTTTAAGTGGTAATTAATTAATGGTAACTAGTTAAAAAAATAAAACGAAATTAATCAAGCAATATATAACGGCGTGGGAGGAGAGTTATTATTTAATTGAGGTTGATTGTATTTAATCAAAGGGGACTCAATTATGAGAAGGTCAGATCTAGATTTTGATGCAGATAATATTTTAAATTGAATATATTATATAGGCATTTTACATGAATAGGAATGAGATCGGTTAACAGAGTTTTCTTTTATGGATAGATCCATTTCTTTTCTGTAACCGACCCCATGGTGAACATCATTGCAACCCGTACAGACAATGTACGTTCCCAAAGAACATTTAAGACAAGTATATTTATATACAATTCTAGAACACAAAATGCCAGGAATGGGGTCCTAAACATTGAACTAAGAATTAATTGGCGTTAAATTAAAATGCGGATAGAATTTTTTCAAAATATTCGACAATTCTTTCCTAAATGTATTAGTTTGGTATCCCATAAAGGGAAAGGAAATGTATAATTTTTTTGCGGGGAACATTATAATTATTGCTAGGTTTAAATACATTATTTAAAAAGTCCCTAATGCTATTTATTAAAATATGGGGTGGGTAGTTGTTTAATTTTAAAAAGTTTTAAGTTGGATCATTTCCAAATGAAATAAGGTCCAGTTAGAACAGATATTGAAAGCATGGTGATTTAAAGTTCTACAAGCATTAAGTTTGAATTGATTGATAGGTGCAGAAGCGGTAAAAGTTTAAACTAAGGTTAGTAAACGTTGGCTTTGGGAATACAGAAAATACAAAATAACCCTGATTCTTTTCTATTTTTAAATCCGAAAACGATAAACCGTTATGTTTCTTGTTCTATTGGAAAATTAAATGTTAGGGTGATATGAGTTTATGAAGTTCTTGAAAAGTTTCGATTGAGCGGATGTATGGAATAATGTAAAAGTCTCATATATGTATCTTTTATAGCATTTAGGTTTGAATTCTCTAGGACAATCATTTAAAAATTTGGTTTCCAAATGGCACATGAAAATGTTAGCGACGGTTGGTCCAAGTGGAGAACCCATGGCCATACCACCGACTTGTTTGCATACTTTTTTATTAAAAGCGAAAAAAGAATCTTTGACAGCTAATTCTAGAAGTGTTTTAAATGAAGAGCGAGGAAATACATAATGTAAGCTATTGTGACAAGGAAATAGTTTTTTTAAAATTATGTCTATAGTTTCAGCTAATGGAATGATTGTAAAGAGAGAAGAAACGTCATAGCTGACCATATGACCGTTGGAACCGAGCTGCTTGAGTTCATCTACAAATTTCTTAGAATTATCAAAAGTATATTCATTTCGAGTTAAATCAGAGAGAAGGGGAACTAAAAAATTAGCAATATCGTAACTAGGTGAATACTTAGGTGCCAGAATAGGTCTTAAAGGAATACCAGCTTTATGAGTTTTTGGCAGACCGTATAAAGAACACAATGAAGAACCAGAAGAAAAGGTGACTGGTAGTTTACTTCTGAAATCAAATTCTGGTTTTTAAGTGAAATAAGAGTTCTGTTGATTCGGTCCCCTATACTAATGATTAGTTTAAACGGTGGACTATTAACCACTTGAAATTTAGATTCATCAGAATGAATTGTTTCCATTTTGGAAACATAGTCAGAGCGGTTCATGAGGACAACACCTTTAGATTTATCCGGTCTAGTTACCAAAAGATCTTGGTTTATGCCAAGCTTCTTTAGAATATTTCGGTCTGATTTTTTTAAAAAAGGAAATGATTATGTGGATAGCTTAGCATAAGTGTTATGAGCCAGTTTGTGCAAACGATCTTTAAAGAAGTGTACGTGGCCATGACATATTTATTTTTTTTGGAAGAAGAAAGTTTTTCAAATGGGAGAAAAAATTGGGAAAAATGCGATCTATGCATATTTTCTATGTATATTTTCCTTGCAACTCAGAGTGTAATACGAAAAGTTATAAATTACTTGAGAGGAAGAAGAAAAAGTAGGCAAATAGGCTCCCAATTTGAGAAGTTTGCGTTCATGAATGCGTTGAACAGATTTAGAGTATTATTTGGCATTTTTGTAAATAGTGGACATACAAAAGATATGGTTAAGAAAAGTAATCTTGGCTCGACAGTTATTCACGATAACCGATAATGGAGAGCGGTATCTTTTAAGGAATTTAAGCTTAAACCTAGTTCTTATGTGCAGAAGTTGCTGAGTAGCTGAGTGATATGAATCAGATTGATAAAGGGATTTTCTATACAGCTTAAATTTAACAAAGTTTGGAGTAATCCCATTTAGCTTACAGTAAGATATGTAGTCCAAGTCCAGTTGAGCCTAGTTCTTTTTACGAAGGGTAGATTCAGTTTTTCGAAAGAGTGAAAGAACGTTTTCATTATATCTTTGCCGGACATACTCGTGTATGTTTCTGCTTCTAGTAAGCCGGATATTCAGCAGGAAAAGGAGAGCAAGTACTGAATATAACATATATTGACAACGTTTCGGGCTCTTGACTCATCTTCTAGGTTAGAATATTAAAGATTTATATAACAACAATTGTTTAACAATTATGAGAACAATGATAATTAATGGCTTTAGGCTAAAAATGTACTAGGAGGTAAAACAAAAAAATAACAAAATGCAATATAAAGGACAAAATTCTGTATATTAAGTTAAAAAATAAATTCAAACGAAATTAATAAGGTTACAATAGGATGAAAAGGAAAACCTCAATAAAAACACTAAAATTTGTTTCCTGATTCAGAGAAAGCTGTGAGCTGAATGAATGAAATTTAAAATTATACTACCAAGAAAGATGTGATTTAGTATTAGTTGGTTCTCTGATGTATGTAGTTGGTTGATCGAAAAAACAAAAAGGGTTAGCTAGTTGTTTGTTTAGGTGGTAATAAATTAATGGTAACTAGTTAAAAAAAACCGAAATTAATCAGGCAATATATAACGGTGCGGAAGTAGAGTCCTTATTTAAGTGATGGCGAGTTAATGTGTGGAGGTAGCCCGTAGAATCTTCCTACAGTTAAGAACGGAGGAGGATCAGTGATGGTTTGGGAAGCCATATCTTGTAATTCTCTTGGTCCAATCGATGCCCTGCATGGTAGGATCAACAGCAACGAATATCCTAATATTTTGGAAGATCAAGTCCATCCCATGGTCCAGACATTATTCCCTGATGGTAAATGCTTTTTCTGAGATGACAATGTTCCAATACACACCGCTTATGAGGTTAAGAATTTGTATGAAGAGCCTAGGAGTGAGCTACAACACATGGAGTGCTCACCACAATCTACAAATCTTAATATTATTGAGCATTTGTGGTGCGTCTTGGAGCGACAAGTTAGAACTTATTACAATCCACTGTTGTGTCTGAAACAGCTAAAGCAGATATTTCAAGAAGAATGGCTCAAAATTCCTCTCAATGAAGCAGGAAGCTGTATGAATCAATTCCAAGACGCATCCATGCTATTCAGAAACTATAAGAAGGACCAACTCCGTATTAAATAAATATCCATTGAATTTGATACGTGTTCCAATATATATATATATATATATATATATATATATATATATATATATATATATATATATATATATATATATAAATATATATATATATATATATATATATATATATATATATATATATATATATATATATATATATATATATATATATATATTTATATTATATATATATATATATATATATATATATATATATATATATATATATATATATATATATATATATATATATATATATATATATATATATATATATATATATATATATATATATATATATATATATATATATATATATATATATATATATATATATTATAGGTTATAGAAGTGCGTAGAGTGAAGGTCTCCTTTATCAATCTTTGTTTCATCAACAAACAGTGATATTGCTTATTTATCGAATAAAAGTGAATACTAGTGATTTTAACTGCATTGAATACTAAAAATTATAAATCTACGTATGTAAGTTAATTTTTTTGGACATATAAAGTGATATTACCGCAATACTGCCAAAATTCCCCTGTTCCCACTGAGTCTGTTTTGAAAGCCATTAGGCCTAAATTCAACTGAGTGATTAGAACTGCAGCGCTGCCACATCCATCTTGTTTAACTAATCTCTTCACTCTTTGACTTAATAAATTAAAACAATCACTCATCAATCAAAACCTACCAACCTTCAAAGTAAAAATTTTAACAATTAAAATTACTGTTCCTCCCAGTAATTAAACAAATTCCCATAGCACATAAGCAGTGTTGTCACATTTCTCCATTCATTCTTACAAAGAATGGCTCCTCCTACTCTCAGAAAGGCAGACAAAGAAAAAAAATACTCCAATTACAAGAGGAATAACCAAATTAAACGAACCAGGTGATGCCAAAGACATTATGAACGTTCTCTTTAAGTTTTTCGAATCATCTTTTGACAAACAAGAACAAAAAATCATCTCTCTCGAAAAATCTAACGAAGAAATGAGATCAAAAATCAAAAAATTAGAAGAAAAGGTTGATTTTTCCGACGCTTATGAAAGACGAGATACGATTATATTCTCCCGCAATATACCTGAAGCCACCAATAATGAAAACTGTAGCAATATCATCCGCAAACTCATTAAAGCTAACTGCCACATACAAATGTAAGAAGCCGACATCTCTGTTGCTCATCGTCTAGGTCCAAACAAAAGAAACATAATTGTGAACTTGCGCAGAAGTGATCTGAAGCGTGACATTTTCTCAGCATGCAAAGAATTCAAACCTTCATTCTATGTAAAACGAACAACTGACTCCAAATCGCAACAAAATCTATTTTGTCCTCCGCCAAGCTAAAAAGAAATTATCCGCAAAGATCTCCGGGTGCACTACCAAAGATGGCTCCATCAACATTTTCCTGCCATCACCCTCCGGTCGCCGTGACCTACGTATATTCTTCAATACCCGAGCTGCCCTACAAAAAATTCTGTCGGAACACCTCAATTCGACGCTTGCAGACTTTAATGGTCAGAATCTCTGGAACGATCAGTAATAATACCTTCAGCGATATTAGTGCTTTAGATGAGAAAAAAACCTAAACAAACCATGTTTTGACCTAGCATTCACTTACTTTTATTTCAATTGTATTACATACTTTTTTCCTTTTTATCTCACTAAAGTTATCATAAAAATAGTATTTTAACTGTTTATAGATATATTTATACGTAATTGCAATTTGTAACCTTTAATTTTAAATTCTAATTGAACTACCTTTATGTTTGAACAACTTGATCACTTCAATAATATCGATCCAGACACAAACCATTTTGATGAATTATATCCAAATTTTAAAGAAAATAACGTAAGAAACCAATACTATGATTGTGATAAGTTTAACACTACATTTTCATTTGAAAAAACAGACCTGTCTATTTTAAATTTTAATATTCGATCATTGCACGCAAACATTGATGAATTTTCAATATTTTTGTCAACACTTAATTATAAATTTTCTGTTTTAGCATTCACCGAGAGCTGGCTAACAAATAATAATAAACACCTTATCAGTTTTCCAAACTATAGCTCATTTCATTCACTACGCGACGTAAACAAGATAGGGGGAGGTATAAGCGTGTATATATCTGACAGACTCAATACTGAAAAAGTTGACGAAATTAGTATTTCCTATAACTATATTGAAACTTTATTTATCGAAGTAAAGTCAAATGGTAAAACAATAATCATTGGAACCGTATATAGACCTCCTTCTGGTGACCCTGAGATGTTTATAGATAAGATTGCTGAATTAATCAATTACTTCAATGTTACAAACTATGACGACATAATAATTACAGGAGATTTTAATTTGGATCTATTAAACTTTGAAAACCACGCATCAACTCAGTCCTTCATCAATACTTTTTATTATCATTCCTTACTTCCAATTATGACAAAACCGACAAGTATAACCCAAAACTCAGCAACACTAATTGACAATATTTTCAGAGTTCACCCCGAAAATTACTCTTCCGGTATTCTCCTTTGTGACATATCGGACCATCTTCCTATATTCATGATCCAAAAGTCTTTTTTCAACTCGAACATTATTCATTAAAACCGTCCAATATCCTACCGCATAATTAACGAAAATACCTTAACAAATTTCTATAACTATGTTCTAAATCAGAATCTATAGGAAATCTCCTATATAAATGATATCGATTCTGCTACTGAAGAGTTAATTTCACGGCTAGACGATGCTTTTAAACTTAATTGTCCTCTAAAATCTAAAACCATATCATATAAACACAAAACAAAACCTTGGATAACAAACGCAATTATAAATAACCTAAAAAAACCGTCAAAAATACTTTATAAGCTTAGTCAAATTCCAGAACACACATATAAATATTTTCGGAATCAAGTTACTAACTAAATTAAAATAGCCAAGAAAAAATATTACCATGAACGATTTAATCAAACGAAAAACAATATAAAACAAACTTTGAAATTAATCAATTATGTGATAAAACCTGAAATTACTAAAGGAACAAACCATATTAAACAAATTATCATTGAGGGCAAACCAGTTGATGACAATAAGGAAAAAGCGAATGAATTCAATAAATTTTTTGTCAACGTAGGTAAAAAAATCTCTGACTCCTGCAAAATAGTCGATAAATCTTTTCTTTCGTATTTTAATGAGATTAATGTACCAAATTCCTTGTTCTTTTCTCCTGTAAGCGTAGCCGATATAAAAAAAATCATTAGTCCACTAAAAAATAAAAAAATCAGGTATTAATTCATTCTCCACTTAAATTTTAAAATACATCTCTGATATAGTTGCTCCAATTTTAGCATCAATAATTAATAAATCATTTACGCAGGGTATATTCCCAAGTGTATTAAAAGTTGCTCGGGTAACACCGTTACCAAAGGCCGGAGACCTCAAAAACGTCAGCAATTACCGCCCTATTTCATGTCTTTCAATGTTCAGTAAAATATTTGAAAAAATAGCATTCAATAAACTTTATAAATTTCTGGAATCTAATTCACTGTTGTATAAACACCAATATGGTTTTAGACGTCAGAAATCAACGATTCACGCGATAATTAACCACCTTCAATATTTATATGATAACAATGAAAAAGGCCACATTGTATTCTCAATTTTTATCGATTTTAAAAAAGCTTTCGATTGTGTCAACCATAATATTCTACTGTAAAAATTAGCTATGTACGGAATTAGAGGCAACTGTCAAAATTGATTCAAATCATGTTTAATTGAAAGAAAGCAATTTGTCTCCGTCAATGGTCAAGACTCATCCCACCTTAATATTACAACTGGGGTCCCACAAGGCTCCGTGCTAGGGCCACTGTTATTTTTAATCTATATTAATGATATTGTTAAATCATCTTCCCTGTTTAAATTTATATTATTCGCGGATGATAGTGCCTTATCAACTCCCTTGCCATATGACAAACCGAGCAACATTGCATCTACAATAAATAAAGAACTCGAAAATGTCTTCATGTGGCTTAATGTTAATAAACTATCAATAAATGTAGATAAAACCAAATATATTCTTTTTTCTTACAAAAAATCTATTGAATTGCCCCATATTAAAATGGGTGGCGGAATCATTTATGGAACCACTCATATCAAATTCCTAGGCATCTTTATTGACAAAAATCTGAGTTTTAAACAACATATTACGCATATCTCAATAAAACTATCAAAATCGATTGGAATATTATATAAATTAAATAAGTTTCTTCCTAAATCTATTCTCCACTCTTTATATATGACAATGGTGCAACCTTACTTGACATATGGCATAGAGAGTTGGTATGGAGAATATTAAAATTATCTCAATAAATTAGTCATATTACAGAAAAAAGCAATTCGAGCCATCCATCAACTTGACTACAAAGAACACACTAATCGATAAATAAAGAATCTAGAATTCTAAAATTAAATGATTTCTTTGTTTTTCAAACATCCTTATTCCTTTACAAAACAATAAATTGTTTCTATAATAACTATATATTTAATATGTTACAAACAGCTGATAATACCCATAATCACCAAACCCGCAAAAGAACAAAATTTATTTCACCCTTGTATTCAAAATCAAAATCACAATGTAGATTTCTGTACAAATCTATCAAAATATGGAATTGCTTGAACGACAATATCAAATCCCAAACCAATTTAGCTCAATTCAAAAAAGCTCTTGAAAACAATATAATTTCGGCTTACTAAATTTCTATTCAGTTTTTGTTACTGTGTATTTATTTGTTACCGCACACTATTATACTGTGTACTATTACTCTGATTTATACATTATAAATATGTTATTATTTATATAAGACTGTTGACTATGTTAACTACAGATCTTTTGAAATAATCACTAAAAATAAATAGTTTTTTAATTTATCTCTAAATTTAAATAATATAATTATTCGTTATTTGCAATCTTTACAATGGTTAAGTTCTCAAATGTATACTAAGTTGTTTATATTTTTATAAAAAAAGGCGTTCCCTGTTCGTAAACATGAAGGATTTTATTCTTGATAATGTTATGCTTAGTCTTATGTTTTAAGTTTCTGCCCTAAAAGTCACTGACTAACTTTGGGCCCATAACTAACCTTTGTATGTATATACATATATACGAGTATGTATAAAGTACTTATTGTAACTTGTCATTAAGATTTAAAGTGTAATATGTTTATACTGTACATTAAATTAATATGGAATAAATAAATAAATACATAAATAAACCTATACTCTGAAATGTAAATGAGAGAATTATTGAATAAAATTATTCTTAAGAAAATTCCAGTACGCTGCGAATGGCGAGTTTCGGCTTAACGACTTTTACGGGAAATAGTTTAGGAATGGATAAATAAAACAAGGATTGACAACAAAATATATATTATTATTATAGATTACGAGGAATTATTTTGATTAGGTTGAATTAACACAAATTTGGATAAGTTACAAATTATATATATAGTTCGTCGTAAATGAAAGTACGGCGGTAATTAGTCGGATTATGAAAATAGGAATAATTTCAATGGGCAGTAATCACAAGAACAATTATAATAATATAATGATATTTTGCTAGGCAACTTGTGTGAGTGTTAATGAGGTAAATGTAATTTGTAGCTAATTAGAATCAGGAATCACGAAATAAAAATTTTAGATGAAGGTGTAATTTGGGTATAATTTTAATGGTAGCTAATAGGATCACGAATTGTGGGTAAATGTAATTGTAACTAATTAAAATCACGATGGTTAAAAGGGGAAATGTATGAGAGTCTGTAGAGGAAATATAAGGAATTAGACAGTATTTTTGTTTGTAAAACCTAAGGATTAAATGGAGAAAGAATTCAATGGCGAGGCAACGAGTGAATATTTTGTCTCCCATGTGGAATATTTGAAAGCGTTAGTACGTGCGTGTTAATGTTGCCAATTGTTTTTGAATCCGACTTTTTTTACAAATATAAATAAATTGAGAAAAATTATATATATATATATATATATATATATATATATATATATATATATATATATATATATATATATATATATATATATATATATATATATATATATATATATATATATATCAGGAATGTATCATACGGCAACATTTCCTTTCGCCATGTGCACGAAAATCCAGGCATCGTCCCATTTGATTTGTGCTCCCGCATTAACAAGGTTGGTCAAAATTTAAGTATAATTCTTAATTTGGTTTTCCCCCTTTTTGTCAAATTTAAAGTAATTCTGTCTGTTTTGCCAATTACAAATCCCCAAATTCACGTTAAACATTATTATAGACATTTCGCTCACCCCTGAACTAATTATCATAGAACTTTCGCTTCCCCTAGAACTAATTTATCTCACGCTATATATATATATATATATATATATATATATATATATATATATATATATATATATATATATATATATATATATATATATATATATATATATATATATATATATATATTATAAATTTCTCCTTATTTTCAATATATTGTAATCGGCATATCATCCCTAATTTATTTACATATCGTATAGTTTCAATTATCAATCGCCAATTCTTATGTTTAATAATTCTACTCATTGATTAATGACATAATTGTCGTACTGCAAGGATTCTTAATTTTCTAATTTAAAGGACCTAAATAACTTAAGCTCTCCCCATATTATATTACCTCAATTAAGATATTAAAATAGTAGATTTCTCAAATAAATATATTTTGTTAAAACTTAGAATATATATCCCTTCTGAAGAACTGCCTTTATTTCATGCCTTCAATTTTCAATCTCAATATATTGCCAAAGTAATTTCTTGCTTTGGATGTTGCCCAAGATTCCCTAGGCTGTTTACGATTAAAATTAAAAACGTTCAACTTATTATTAACCACTTTATAAGCCACGCACAAAACCGCTTTAATATATATATATATATATATATATGTATATATATATATATATATATATATATATATATATATATATATATATATATATATATATATATATATATAGTACAAGAAAGAGAAATTTGCGTTATTTCTGTCTTCTCGGTAAAGGATTGCCTTCATTGTGCCTCCCTCTGCTCTCTTTGATTCTAATCTTCTCCTAATGTCCCTTTCTCTTACCTCTAAAAAAATCCTGTTCATTGTCTCGTTGCTTATTTGCGTACAATTTCTCATTCGTGTACTATATTGTTATATAGTCTGTAATGCAAGGTTTCTGCACCTTTCTTTCTCTCTTCCAAATTGTTTGGAAAGACAGAAAATAAATATGGCGAAAGCTCTGTGGTGGTTGCTATCACCCGCAGAACTTACATTTGCTCCCTCGCTCTCTCTCTCTCTCTCTCTCTCTCTCTCTCTCTCTCTCTCTCTCTATATATATATATATATATATATATATATATATATATATATATATATATATATATATATATAGAGAGAGAGAGAGAGAGAGAGAGAGAGAGAGAGAGAGAGAGAGAGAGAGAGGGAAAGAGAGATAGAGAGACAAAATAAGATTCATTATTCCTGATTCACTAACTCAATCCCTTCCCTTAGTAGCGACAGGCAATCGCGTTTACTCGCCTAAGTCCTGCTGCCTTTAGACACAATACTTTGCGTAAAATAGTCAGTCTACACATTGCCTGCAAAAAACTAGAGACGTTTTCGCTTGTACCTTTAGTAGGTCAATTCAAGAATAAATTATATTTTCTTTCCCGCGTCCTTTCAAAGTCCTTTACTTACCCCGATTATCGAGACACCGTCGCTAATCCCAGTCTCACGCATAACCCTCGGGAGAAATTATAAGGAGTCAGAACCAATTCGACAGATGCGTTAATTAGGCCCACCTCCTAAAGTACTTGTCCCCTATCGAGCGCAATAACAACCAGGATTCTTAAATACACCCCCTTATAATTACCGACCACACCCCCACAAACCGATAACCGATACCATCACACAGACAGGTAACACCCACTGAGTCGAGAAGCTAATTTTCAACTAGGATTTTGAACACTTTTTCAAAATATCAAGATGCCGTCTCTCTTTACAAAAATAAATTCTAATACACGATACAAGTTATCCATGTGACGTTGGAAATCTCAACTCGCATTCCTGAGGCCAAAGACTAATTTTAAATACTTCCATAACACAAACGGAGTTACTACCGCTGTTTTCTCTATGTCTATCGAGTTCATCGGGATCTGGTGGTAAGTACGAACCAAATCCAACCAGGAGAAAATGTTCTTCCATCAACGTAGATTATTACACTCTGTATTCTTGGTACGGGATATCTGTCCGGCTTCGTGATTGCATTAATTGCGTGAAAATCGCCACTACTCTGTAATCGTCCGGCAACTTCTTCCGCACAATGTGATTAGGTGGAACCCACGGTGATTTCGACGAGCGAACAACCCTCTTCTTCAATAATGCTTCGAACATTGCTTTGGCAACTTGTAGTTTCCCCATTGAAAAAGGCCTCGGTCGCGCGAATGTTGGTGGTGCACTGCCGATCTCGTTTGTGTGTGCCACGGAGTTAGATGGTTGTGGGGCGGGATTAGTAGCCACGAGGCTGTACAGGCCTCATATTTCTTTAATACGGCCTTGTAACCGAGCGATAGATGATGAAGGTCATTACTAATTAGTGCTACTGCAGGTTCCCCGGACTGTTTTACTTTGGACATGGGCATAGTTTGATTATCGATAAGGACGTTTGCGCGCACATTCCACCAAAAGATTAAAGTGCCCAAGATAGTCAACCACTAATAATGGCTATGTGGTATCTGCGTTCACAAATGACCCCCTAAAAGACCGGCGTAGGCTAGGAATATGTATATCCGCGTGTATTTCGCCGTGCACTTTTATTTTACGACCATTAGCCGTTGCAATGTTTACACTAGAATTACGCATTTCACACGTTTGCACCAAATTAACCGGAATCATGGATACAATTGCTCCCATATTTATTAGAAATTCGCACTTTATCTTATCTAATTTATCAGGGACGGGAAACAATGACGGCATGGCGGCAGTCGCACTTGCAACGGCATGCCGGCAGTAGCACTTGTAACAGCATGCCGTGCTAGTTTCCCAAAGGGGTTGTCGAAGATGACCTAGAGGATGGTTGCATTTGCACGCTTTCATCTCTTTTCGGCCATCTGCGCCAAAGCTTGCAGAATTTCGCACTTTCTCCAAAATATAAATGAGATCGACATAGTACAGGTCTTTGGTTCCTGCGAAGATGCGCAGTCCTATCGGCATATTATTCGTACTATATTCGTTTCTACGCGGCACAAAGTTAGAACGATTGCCATCAGGATACGTACCCATGGGCACTGAACACGCATTGACTGAATACTGTACCTGGTTGGCCAGATTGTCACTTCTGTTATTCACCTTTAATGCCCTTATGTTAAGGAGCGATATATAACTACTTACTTCCTTGTCACCTTTGTGTACAGCAAGGTACTGTGCTTTGTAAAATGGCATTAATTTGTCCGGAAGTTCTCCGTGCTGGGCAAGGGTTAAGTCCTTCTGGGTGGCGATGATGGACGCGATGTTTGACGGCAGGGACTGAATAAACTTGTGTCTCACGAGTTCCTTCAGATTGACCGAAGGTCGACCAGTGAGTGGAGAGGAGGCAATTAACGTTTCAATAGCTCCGGCTTGGTCCTCTCGAACAGTCCAATTACCGCGGCCATTAGAAGCTGATTGTTCTGCGTAGATAAGACTGCAGCTGGAATCCAGTCGATAGGCTTAGGAGGCAGTGCAGCCAGTACGTGAAAAAAATGTGTCCTTCTTACTTCTCCTTGGTCTAACCCCATTGTTGGTCCGATAAGTCCATATTTTTAGTTACCTCTTTTCCGGTCGAAGGGGGTCACCAGTTTATAGGTAGACCACCCGCTTATGGTAGTTGGAATGAATGGTATCACTCGGCTAGGGGCTACCAGCGGCTGTTGGTTATGCCATAGAATTCAATTCGAATCCAATTGAAAGTTCTGGATGTCCGCTGGCTATCCACTTATAGGATGGGTTAACGGCAACCGGCTTAAACTTGGCAGATGTAAGGAAATTAGAATAAAATGGCGGTTTTGTAGGTTTTAATCTTGGTGTTATAACCACCTCAGTTCCGGCAAGTGAAATCGCTGAGTTCCTGGTTTGTAGTTTGCTCACATACTTCATACTTTCTATCAGTGTTAACAGACTTAGTGTTCTTGTATTTTTTTATGCAAATATTGAATACTATACCGTTGGCCTAGATAGCGTATATGATACAATATTCTCTACGCATAAATTTTGATTGATTGAAGGGATTTTGAATTATGAACAATGTAGGCCATAGGAAACACTTCTCATGTGGGATGGTAAATAAATGCACCGAGTTTTTAAAGAAAATAATATATATATTAGAGATTAACAAAACAGATTATAATAAGTTGAATTACGTTAAATTAGTCGGAGTTGAACTGGAGTTGAAAATAACTTCGCGTGACGAGATGAAGTGTGACGTATAAATTTTGTAAATGGATGTTGAATGTGGAAATGAGTTTGATGTAGCGAATGTAATCGTTTTCCTGTAGCGGCTATAATTAGTGAATTGGGGCTGTAATGAAAGTGTAAATGGGAATTAGGATATCTCTCTAGTATGGGGTGATTTTAGAGAATAAGTGAAGAGGGAAGTTTTTAACTGACCTTAATATGACGGCGATGAGAATACAGGTGAGAGAGTCATTTCGCGTTATTTCACAAGTGGGGAAATACGTGTGTTTGTATGTGCGTGAAATTCTAAGAGATGTTGTTTGTATCTGTGCGTTAAATGAAATCAGTTTCTCGTCACGGAATGATTGAATTATTTAAGGTTACATAAAATAAATGAATGTTTGAATTACAAAAGGTTAGTCATAAAATAATTGAATGATTGAATTGACAAAAGTTTAGTAAAATAAATGAATGAATAATTAAGTTATACATAAATTACAAGAATGATTTAATTGACAAAAGTTAAGTAAAATGAATGAATGAATTATTAAGTTATACATAAATGATTTAATTGACAAAAGTCAAGTAAAATAAATAAATGATTTGATTTTTTACATAATATTATGGTATTTGGCTATTAGTGGGATTGATTTTAGTTAATAAATCAGCCTAGATAGCTATATGAAACCATTACCATAAATTTGTTGAATTGGATGGAATAGTCGTCTGCTAACATTTAGGCCTAACGACTAACATGAATTGAATTTAGAAAACTTCGGGCAGAGCTTTGTAAGAAAAACAGAATATAAACAAAATAAGTATATTTACAAAATCAACGAATGCACAATTAAAGAATTAAATTAGGAAATAACTACTGAGCGATTATTACAATTATATGGATGAATGATATAATTAAATTGAGAATTGCGAAGGACTACGACGTAATGCAATGAATGAAAGTAATGAAAAGTAGAGTGAATGTAAGATGAATGAGGTATGGTAAAAGTAACTAAGATATGGTAACTATGATGTGGTAATATTATGATGACTAAGATATGGTAATTATGATGTGGTGTAGCGGTCCATACCCCTACAAGTGTAAATATTTATTTCTAACTATATATATATATATATATATATATATATATATATATATATATATATATATATATATATATATATATATATATATATATATATATATATATATATATATATATATTAATATTTCAAGAAGGGTTGGCAACCATGAATTAAATCGAGATTGGTACATCCGCTCTCCCAAGCGTCTTAAAATTAACCATGAGGTTATTCTCATTGCTGTCCTCGTCTCGGTGAATCAGGTCTGTAAATATATGAATTGTAATTGTTTAGCTAGAAATTTCCCCAAAGAATCCCTATTTAATGCGGGATTCTTTTCTCATTTAAAGACCGTCCCGAATCCGTTATAATCTATTTATTAATCCATTTAACAATTTATCCAATTTAACCATCTAATCTGTCTACACATTTAACTATTTATCATCGCATAAAAATTTAACTAAATCTATTTATCCAATTTAACCCATATATCTATTTATCCAATTTAACTATTTATCATACCATTTAACTTTTTATCCGGTTTAACTATTTATCTAATTTAAATATAAACTATTTAATATTAAATATTTACCAATTAATATTTATCAAACGATTTACCACTATTGACCCATTTAACTGTAATCCAATTTGTCATCCTATTACTAATAAAACATTTACCAATTTATAATCTGTTTAATATTTAATATTTATCAATTGTAAATCCATTCTTGTTAACTCATGCAAATTTAATTCACACGCGTAATTCAATCCAATAATAAACTGTTACTGTATAATTTCACTTTTCAATAATAACTGTTTATTCAATAATATATATTTTCTTAACTCTTTGTTTTTAATACACGTTTTTCCGAAGTCCCTCAAATTTAGGCTTAAGGAAATTTCGTCTGCAAAAATTTAGATTTCGCGTTAGAATTTAACTTCCCTTCCCAGAATAACGAAAAATAGGTTTTTATGTTTATTGTGATCAGAGCTATCTAGGATATTGACGTAATATATTATTCCAAAACCTATAGTGGTAAAGTAAGATAGGGTAATTATGATGTGGTAAAGTAACTATGATGGACTGTGAATTGGGATCTTAATTCGAAATAAAGTAGAGCACGAATGAAAGAGTGACTGCTTCAAAGCGGGCAGCTAAAGGCGTTCGTACGTTTGTGTGTGTTGATAAAATTAAGTGTTGCCAAAAGAATGTATCTTAGTCAATGAATTTTGGATGGCAATTATATATTACAAAATATATGAGATTTTACATAGGATTTAATGGAAATTGTAGGAAATTAAATGGGAAAATAAATGGATAATTTTACATTGAATTTAAAAAGGAAAGTATGCTAATTATTATTGATACATTTAATATTTTATAGGAATGCCAGAGGGCATTGTTATAATATATATATATATATATATATATATATATATATATATATATATATATATATATATATATATATATATATATATATATATATATATATATAGTACAAGAAAGAGAAATTGAACGCGAATGAGCAATGAGACAAGAAACAGGAGTTTCTAAAAAACTCGTTTCTTGTCTCATTGCTCATTTGCGCCCAATTTCTCTTTTTTTGTACTCTATTGTTATATTGTCTGCATTGCAAGGTTTCTGCACCTTTCTTTCTGTCTTCAAAATTGTTTTGAAAGGCAAAAAATAAATATGGCGAAAGCCCTGTGGTGGTTGTTATCACCCGCAGAACTTCCATTGCAATATTGTACGTAAAGGAAACAAAAAATATGAACACAATATTGAAGATATTATCAAAAGGTTTGTTGAAATTGAACATCATTTAGACGAACATTCCTTTTTTTCAAAAGATCTCAAACTCCCTCCATTGACTTTTCATTCAATTGATGTTTCCACATTACTTAACAATACAGGATCCCTTGCTGATGAAGTAAAACTGATTAAAGCAACCTTGACGACTCGTCAAGAAGTAGACAAAGATATACCAGAAATTAGGAAACAAATAGGTAATCAAAATCAAATTATTAATGAGCACAACAAGCTCTTTTATCAGCATAACCAAAAGCTTAATTTTCTAAAAGGCTCTCTGACTCAAAATTCAAATAACCCAGTTCCACCTAAAGTCAAACCAAAAATAAAGAATCAAAATCCCACAGAAGATACAGACTCTCATCCTAACACTACTACCTAAACTATTCAACCCATTTCTAGTGAAAAACAAGATGGCATTCAAGTCAATCCAACCTCCACCAATACAAATAAGGACTCTAATGAGAACCAAAATTCATCCCAAACAGAGGATGAAAGTAACTATGAATGCATATACGCAGCTCTACCAGCCGTTGACACTGATACAAACCCGTGGTTCAATGTTGGAGCAAGAGGAAAAATACTAAAATCCGATAGTACCAAATCAATTAACTCTATGAAGAACTCGATAGAAAAATCCAAGAAACCTATCAAAGTTGGTACATCATCAGATGAAGGCATCAGAGTTGCTAAAAGGCTTGCTAGAGACAATGTAACCAAATTTGCACCAGACTATACAAAAGGAGAACTCAAAAGTTAGATTAAAAAGAAGACAAACATAGATGCGAAATGCACCAAAATGCCATCAAAATTTCCTGAAAATTACAGTAGTTTTAAAGTGGAAGCTCAATGTGAAGACCCTTCAATCTTTATAGACCCATCAACATGGACAAAAGGAATCTATTTCAATTGGTTCAGACCACAACGTACAAGTAATACTACAGCTCATAATGGAGAGTAAATTAAATGTAGTTAGTTACAACTGCAGGGATCTGCGAACAAATGAAATTGGTTTAAATAAGATAATAAATAATTTTGATATAGTTTTACTACAGGAGACATGGATATTAAAAACGGAATGTAAAGAGATTAATACACTCTTTTTTTTAAATCATAGGGGTGTAGCAAACTCTCCAAATGATGATAGTAACTGTTTATTAGTAGGTAGGAAAAATAAAAAAGAAGGTGTAGCAATAATATGAAATTCAAAATTAGAACATTATATAAGTGGAATTTACTTTTGATTATGATTGGGTTGTTGGTATTAAAATAGTGCTTAACTGTCAAGTAATGTATTTTTTTAATATGTATACCTACCATGTGAGTCAGTAGAAAATAAGGAATTATATATATATAGACTATATAAGTTAGGTACTTTGTTAGAAGAGTTAGATAGTACATGTTATTGTGTATATGGCAATTTCAATAGTAACATATTAGGTAATGACTCAGAGTTTTCTAAACACTTAATTTTTTTTGTGAAGCCTATAAACTTAAATGGTCAAGCAGACTAAGCCTGCCGAGAGACACTTTCACATATGTCAGTGACGCATGGGGTTCAAAATCTTGGTTGGACCACTGCATTTCATCCGAGGATGGTCACAAATTAATTTCAGATATGTATGTATTATATGGTTCTTTTGGGTGTGATCATCTTCCGTTTGTGTCAAAATTGACTATTAAATTAATACCTAAAGACAGTTCATTTAAATAGGTGAATAAGTATTAGCAGTAAGATAGTGGTAATTTTAGTTGTTAAGGTAAATATACTCTTTTGGTGCCTTTTGGATAAGTAATATCGAAATTTTATACTTCAAAATTTGTATTTTTTTATGAATCACCGAAATCCGCAATAAAGTCATTTGTTTGTTTGTTTATATATATATATATATATATATATATATATATATATATATATATATATATATATATATATATATATATATATATATATATATATATATATATATATATATATATATCAGGAATATGAAGAACCAGGTGATTACACTAATCATTTATTGGCCGGACGTTTCGGACCTTTACTAGGACCATCTTCAGCGACTCTGTCGACTAATAAGAAGGGAAGGAACATTAATTGATAACAGTTAAAAAAATGCATTAAAAAAAGCGGAATAAGGCAAGTTAAAATAATAAAATTGACAATTATTAAAATTAAAGTAAAGACACTAATAACAATATATAGAATTAAATAATATTACCCAGTGTGATTTAAAAAAAAATAATAGAAAGTGAAATTATAACATAAACTGACTTGATTATCACATATTAAAAGTTACTGAAATAAACAAAAAATAACCTATTATATTAAATTGTAAAAAAAACAAAACAAAAAACAAAACAAAACAAAACCGAAAACAAATCAGAATGAACAAAGTGACTAACCTTTATCGTGGGAGTTGAGAAATCAACCTACTAAACATATAAAACTACTGACGAGATTTGTTCGGTTGGCTAGTTAATCTATTGAAGTGTTGGTTGGTTATATTGTGAATAGTTTAATTGAGGAGGAGTAATTATTTAGGCTTGGATTTATTTTACTGATATATATTGACTCTACGATTTTCAAATCGAGAGAAGTTGAGGCTGAAGATAATATAGTAAATGAATTAGAATTAAGAGGATGATGGTGATACTCTGAATGTTGCCTGATGGAAGAGGCTTCAGGTTTCGAAATGGGAACCCCAGTCCTATGAGACAAACTCAAGTGCTTCGCGATCCTGCATTTAAGTTGTAAGCCAGTTTGGCCTACATAACGACTTTGGCAGGTCGTACATGTATAATTGTAAATTATACAGGATCGCAAGCCCAAAGGGATTGGCTCCTTATGGAGAAAAAAGGAATTTAACGATACAGGGTTGGAATTTATACAAATGAATTGGCATTGGAGAAAATGGTTGTTGAGGGTAGCACTTTGGTTTGTCTCATAGGACTGGTGTTCCCATTTTCAAACCTGAAGCCTCTTCCATCAGGCAACATTCAGAGCATCACCATCATCCTCTTAATTCTAATTCATTTACTATATTATCTTCAGCCTCAACTTCTCTCGATTTGAAAATCTTAGAGTCAATATATATCAGTAAAATAAATCTAAACCTAAATAATTACTCCTCCTCAATTAAACTATTCACAATATAACCAACTAACACTTCAATAGATTAACTAGCCAACAGACCAACCGAACAAATTTCGTCAGTAGTTTTATATGTTCAGTTAGTTGATTTCTCAACTCCCACGTTAAAGGTTAGTCACTTTGTTCATTCTGATTTATTTTCGTTTTTTTTGTATACAATTTAATATAATAGGTTATTTTTGTTTACTTCAGTAACTTTTAATATGTGATAATCAAGTCAGTTTATGTTATAATTTCACTTTCTATTATTTTTTTTAAATCACACTGGGTAATATTATTTAATACTATATATTGTTATTTTTAGTTTTACTTTAATTTTAATAATTGCCAATTTTATTATTTTAACTTGCCTTCTTCCGCTTATTTTTTAATGCATTCTTTTAACTCTTATCAATTAATGTTCTTTCTCCTTCTCATTAGTCGACATAGTCGCTGAAGATGGTCCTAGTAAAGGTCCGATTTCTACATACCAGATTCCCAAGGAACAAATCAATTACCAGTATTATATATATATATATATATATATATATATATATATATATATATATATATATATATATATATATTTTTCCCAGAAGGATTTTATTATACGAATGCCTAGAGGGCATTGTTATATTTTTCTCTCTGTCATACTGTGTTATTGAGTGTATTACAAGCCTCTTTATTCTAACGAAATATAAGAGGCGTTACTCTGTTTCTTCAATCCGAGAGCTGTGCAGAGCTTCTTTGCTCAGAAGGTATGTGCGTGTATTTATTGTAGGCGCGTGTACACTTAGAAAGTGTTCGAATTTGTAAATCTGATTTCTATCTATCAGGTCAGCTGTTTGAAAGCTTTCCGTTATCGCCCTGCGGACAAAACTGTCGGCTGGCACCTGTTTTCTAATGTGTGAATATTTGTGTTTTTACCGTGGAAGCACAGCGATTTCATTGCCTCATGGTTTTTGCATTATTTACAAATATTCTGTTCACTTTGCATTGATACATTAATTATTGACTACCGGTATAGCATTATTTACAAATATGCGGGTTGCTTTGCATTAATTAATTATTCACAAATAGCATATTATTTTAGCGTTTAGTTTGTGTGCCCATTTCATATTGCCAATGGGCTGCTCAATTTGTGAAGTTCCTTGTTGGCTCTATGTCACCTTATAATTGAGTGCTACAGGGAAAACAACTGTTAATCCTGGGGATTGAGCGATTTTGGCATTTTATAAATGGATTGGGTAACAGTTTTCGAGATATATGTTAAATTTATATTGTCCTTCAGAAATATTAAAGTTATTGACCTTTCTAATGATGACTGATTCAGCAATCTTCCTTTCTATATAATTGTTGGATTTATAAATAATTTTGGCTTCGTTAAATTTGATTCTATGGTCATAATTTTGCATATGAGCGAAGAGACTGGAGGAAAGTGAGACTCTCCCGATATCTGCGTGGTGCTCTTTGATCCTCTTACTAAAGTGACCCGACTCACCAATGTAGAATTTGTCACATTCTTTACAGATGATTAAATATACACCTGCGTCTTGGTTGGTGGGACGCAGTTTTGTCAAAAACGTTTGGATGTATGTGTTTATTTGAATGTTATATTTAGTTTATTTTTGTTAGCATACGATTTTAAGGGGGCTCTAGCTCCGAAACCAAACTCAGGCTCGCCGAACTTCATGGGGCCGCTACGTTTCATCAATTTCCTCTCTGATCCTTACCACAAAGTTCTGGAAGAGGATTAACAAGTTCCGGGGTAGTTATGCCGGACATAATCCCCTCACACTGAATTTACAGGGATCCTTAATGAATGACAGCCTGGCGGTCAGCAACGCCTTGGTTAACCATTTCCGTGGATCAGCAGTGTCAGTCGTTACAATAAGCCTTTTCTAGTCTAAAAATCAAACGAAGAGTCTCATTCTTTCGATTTTATGACGAACTCCAACCTTACGTATACTGCCTAGTTCTACATTTAGGGGTTGCGTGCTGCATTGTCCTTTTGTAGGTCAACTTCTCCTAGTCTTGAAGGGATCCATTTTGATTATTCGGCACCTTCATCCACTTTCTTACTTGACTTGTACAACCTTATATGGGTGAAGGGTCCTTCCTTTTATCAAACCGAGCAGGGATGGATTGGACGCAGATCACTACCGCCCTATAGCTTTTAACACCTGACTAAGCAAATCGCTAGTGAAGATCGTGTTGGCGCGCCGAATTGGTTCCTAGAAACCAATCACTGAAGGTCTCTATTTCAGTGCGGCTTTCGCAACGGTCAGACTACTCTTGACCTCTTAGTACGTTTCGAGGGGTAGGTCCGGAAAGCATTCTCGTTAAAGCACCGAGTCTTGCCATATTTTTAGACATTGAGAAAGCCTACGATACAGCATGGAGATACGAAGTCTTAAGGCAGCATCTCATTTGGGGTAGAAAGGTCTTTTATTCAGTTTCTTAGCATCTCGATCCTGTATGGTGCGTTTTGGAGACACCTACTGTGATCTGAAACTGCAACAGGAGTGGGGTTCTTCAGGCAGCGTTTTAAATGTTTTATAATTGTAATCAATGATATCATTTCCTCTCTCCCAGAGGGTGTTACGGCGACCCTGTTCGTCGATGACTTGATACTATACTGTTTCTCGCCTTGGCTGTCTGCAGTCTAGACATTTCGAGGGGCAGTGATCGTCGAACACTGTACACTGCCCTTGTCCAATCTAAATTGCATGGGGACCAAATTTACTAGTCTTCACCCTCAGCTGAAACCCGATCCCAACCTCGCAGGTCATCTTCCAATGGAGCTTTCCGCATCTCCCCCGTGAACGCTCTTTACTGTACTGTACGAGTGATGTGTTCCCCTATCATCGACTCCAGATCTGTATGCAAGACCTCTGTCGTGTACGGGTGTCCCTGTATCATAGGTTTACAGATGCCTTTATGCTGCCAGGTCGAGAGGTTGCCATCTTTACCTCGCCCCTTGAACCTCCGGATTGATTATAATCTCTCCAACCTGGGCACTCTTAAGGGTCTTTGCTCTTCCGTCGTCGCCGACCCCTAGTTGGCGTGTTCCACCTCCCAGTTTGTACCGGCATATGGAGCCTGGAAAAGTCGTCCATAGACCCTTCCTCCCTTTAGAGTCTGCGACCTCTCGTAAACATTGCCCGATATACACAGACGGTTCCAAGTAAAACAGAAGCGTGGGTGCTGGAGCCTAGGGTCTTTAACTTTGTCGTGGCCGCGGGCAGCATCTATTTTTACCGCTGAACTTTCAACTTTTAGAGCCAAATTTTACCTTTTAAAGATTTCGTCATTCTCTCCGATTCTAGGAGTGTTTTACAGGCAATTCGCTATTTTGATGCTTCTCATCCCTTACTCACAAAAATTTGGAACTGAATGGTTGAGAGTGCGCCCCGTAGTTCTATTTCGTTAGGTTCCCGGGCATATAGGGGGCTGATCCGCTGGCCCATTCAGCCTATTCCGGGTCCCCGGATAACTGCATTACCTTTTCGAGATTTCTTTCACTCTCAGATTATATTTTTCATTTGTGGCAGAACCAATGGAATGGGCGTTTACTCTTTAAATTACACTATATCAAAAAGTCTGTTCGTTCTTGGCCCTCTAGCCTCTACAGATTACGGTTATTAGAAGTGGCCCTTTGCCGCGTTCGCATAGGCCACACGAGACTTAACCACGGCCATCTTGTTTCGGCTGGCGCTCGAATCAACCCTTGCTGCCCTTTTTGTGGTGGGGACCAATCGGTCACCTATCTTCTACTGGAATGTCCTCATTTCGCCCTTCTCTTTCCCGACACTTTCAATTGTCCCTCGCCTGTTCCGCCTTCGTTTCCTTCTGGCAGAGCAATCTTTTAAATCTTCATTTTGTAAAATTTTATCTCAAAGTGGTTTTCTCCCTCTTTTATAATTAATTTGCCTCCATTTGTTCCTGCTGTCATTTAGAATCCACTTATTTTCTTCTTTAAAATCCTTAATCATTTCAACCCTTTGTACTTTTTTTTGTACGAAAAGACCTACCACCCTAAAACCCTTACCCTTTACTAACTCTCTTAATGCCAGTTTCCTACCATTTAAAATCTTGTGGTTGCAATCTTCTTCCTATGTACCACTATCACTCACAATGCATCCGAGATCTTTAAACTTTGCACTTGTTCAACTGATAGTAACTGTAACAACCTTTTACTTAGCAAACATTTAAAAAATGTGCCCCGCCAAAAAATATTGAAAGACTTTGAATTACCAAAATCATAACAGTTAATGTGACAAATGATGAGTAGCCATGAGCTTTATAGGGCACAAAATGGGTAGTCTTAGTGGCATTGATATGCGCCGACTCCACTTTGTGGGAAAGTGCTGAAGGATGAAATCTTCAAGTGGCATATGGAACTGATGAAAATGCTCATATTTTGAAAATGAAAATCACAATCAAAATGATTTCATCTTTAACAAGTTTCAACTACACAACTATTTTTACAAGAACATTATACAAGTAGGGTGGTCCTACTACCCCAACTTGGGTGTAGCCTGCGAGAGGTTAAGTTGCAATTGAACTTCCACTTCTTAGTTGTTACATGGGACGCTAGCACACGATGGTGCTATAAAATTCCGACAGCATGCAACAAACTCCCTCTGCTCTAACCTGGTCTCACAGATGCGGCTCCTCTTAGTTGCGATAACGTTAACGGGGCCTACAGCACAGGTTGTAGGAGGGAGAGAGATCATCTGCTTCTGGGGAGCAATTAGCAACATATTCTGTGCATGCCATTTTCGTGTGGTGGTTTTATTTTCGGACTACATATTAAAAACTCAACTAATCTCCAATCCAGTAGTGAAAAAATAAATCCTCTGACCTTTCTTAGCTGCACCTTATAACTAATTGGTCAGCTTCGCGTTCTACTACTAATTGTTTCGAAAAACATATCCTGGCAAAACTTGAATTTAACTAAACTCATGACTAAATGAGGCAGGCGAACTATCTTTGGTAATATTGCTGCACAAGAATAATTACAACAATTTTGTATACAAGAAACATGTTCACTGGTAGGTTATGTCATCAAACATATTTTATACCAGAAAAGTGAGGAAACCACAAGAACAAATTCACGAAATGCAGCCTAAAATATTGAACTCAAGTCCTAAAAAAAAAAATCACAGTAGTTTTGATCATTTTGACTATGCCATTAAAATATATTAAATGACTACACGGAAATGTTTATACTGTATAGCGAAAATAGGTTAACAGTTAGACACTCAAACACCAGACGCAACTTGCTTCTGTATTCGTTGAAATATTCTCCGGTCCAAAATTCGTTGGCGATAAAACGTGAAGGTGCCAGACACGACTCCGAGCGCAATCATGACCACTTCGAACATGATGAAATGCTTCTCTTCCAGCCAAACGACACGGTCACACCTGAATTAGAAAGGTTCTTTTAGTTTTTATTAATAATAGGCATTTTTGTACGGCACTTTGTGAAGACCTTCAAAAAGAGGAGACACCTCGACTAACCTTGAAGTGGGGAGGGCAAAGAGTTTTAGAGATCTTTTTTTTTTAAGAAGCCCGTCTGGCAACTGCCTACGAGGGCAAAAGTCGCTGTAATCACGCTACATCCTAATTGCTAGGCTAGATTAAAAAACATGAAAATAACAAAGAAAAAAAACAGGAACAAAGGCTAAGAAACAAGCTAAAAAAGTAACAACAAACAAGAAGGAAGCGTGCTCCGGCGTCGGGGGTAGGTAGACCCGCCTCCACCCGGCGCAGGAGCATGCGACCTACAACAAAGAGTCAAATAAAGTGGAGGAGGCCCAGATTAAGTCGGGGTGACCGTGATGGGGAAGGGAGATTATTGGAGAGGTGTTAGAAGTAGTGTGCTGGGGCCTTTTTCCATCTCTGGGAGGTGGAGGCTTTGCTTCAGATGGTGGTTGGGGTGAGGACGTCAATGCTCTGCTAAGTGTTGGGTTCCAATCATGTCTAGGTTTCAGCATGTAGGTCTGGCATTGATGTTCTGGTGTACATTAGGGTGATGACTTTTTGACTTTTTTAATCAAAAATTATTTCCTGTAGCACGAATGAATAAACTTTTGCCTATTAATGACAAAAATTACTTTTATTCCATTGAAATATTGAAAAAGGTCACGCACAAACCACTTTGAAATGTAAGAGATTTAAGATAAGTTACCGGTGGGTTGCTGCCCAATCCAAGTGGATTCTATATGGCCGCTAGGGTGAAACGAGAAATATCATCTATAAAAGGTGGAGGAGACCACTTTGTGACAAAAATTTAAAAAACGACGGGTTAAAAGATTCCTCCGAAGACGGGTGTGTTGAGGAATAGTTAAAAGGGTCGGGAAACAGGACAACCGGAGAATGGTAAAATGGCTACAGTCCAATAAAAGGTGGGCAACCGATTGGTCCCCACCACAAAAACGACAGCGAGGGCTGATATGGGCAAGATGGCCGTGAGTAAGTCTCGTGTGGCCAATGCGAACTCGGCAAAGGGCCACCTCCAACGACCGCATTCTATGACGACTCGAGGGCCAAGAGCGGATAGAATTTTTTATTTTGTATAGTTTGGATGATGAACAGTCATCCCATTCATTCTGCCACAGTTGAAAAATATACTTTCTTATTGAAGGAAAGTAGTCCCTAAAAGGCAGAGCAGAGTTCTCAGGGGACACAGAATGTGCTGAGCGGGCCAGCCGATCAGCCTTCTCGTTGCCCAGGACCCCCACATGCCCAGGAACCCAGCAAAAAATAATTCTATATCGGGATGCATTTTGGATCAGCCAGTTGCAAATTTCTGTGACCACGGGATGGGACGCATTAAAAGATCTAATTGATTGTAAGACACTCCTTGAGTCGGAAAAAATGACAAAATCACTAAAAGGTAAGATTTGGATGAGTCTAAAGGCTAAAAGGATTGCTGAAAGTTCAGCGGTAAAAATGGATGCTGCTGGCGGCAAAGATAAAGTTAAGAATTCTCCTCCAGGGTAGATGGCTGCGGCGCCCACGCCACCGTCCGACTTAGAGCCATCCGTGTAGAGTGGGCAGCATTGTTTGTGGGAGATCGAATGCTCTAAGAACCTGCTTTTAATGATGCGAGGGTCCATGGAGAACTTCTCCAGGCTCCACATGTTGGTACATACTGTGGGGAGAGGAGCACGCCACCTAGGATTCAGTAAGGATGGAAGGGTAAGGACCCTTGGAGCACCCAGGTTAGAGAGATGATCTCCTATGCGAAGGTTCAAAGGGCGGGGTAAAGATGGCAACTTATCATATGCCGCCGTTGATTCGGCAGCATACAGGCATCTGTAGACCTCTGATATAGGGGCTTGCTGTACTCGGCAGAGGTATCGCATGCAGATTTGAAGTCTATGGTAGGGCAAAGGGAGTACCCCACTCTCGCAGTAAAGGCTGTTGACAGGAGAAGTACGGAAGGCTCCACTAGAAAGGCGAACTCCAAGGTTTCGAATGGGGTTCAGCATTTTAAGGGCTGAAGGGGAAGCCGATGAGTAAATTTGACAGCCATAATCCAATTTGGATTGAACGAGGGCTGTGTATAATGTCCACAATGTTTGTCGGTCACTGCCCCACGAAGTGTGTGAGAGGACTTTCAAAATGTCTAGAGCCCGCAGACAGCCTGTTCGAAGTCGGCGGAGGTGTGGTAACCAGGATAACTTTGGATCGAGAGTTAAGCCAAGGAACCGAAACTCGGAGACGAACTCTATTTCTTCGCCTTGTAGGAATATAGATGGCGGAACAAGAACCCCTCTGCCTCGGTGAAAATACATTGCTTTGGTTTTGGTCGTGGAAAAGCGGAATCCCTTAAGTTGTGCTCTTTTGGATACAGCATCGACCGCCAGTTGTAGCCGACGCGCTGCTGATGAAAGGCGAGGTGAGGAACAGTATAGTGCTAAATCATCGACAAACAGAGTTGCCGATACACCTTCTGGGAGAGACGAAATAATATCATTGATGGCAATTATAAAACATAAGACACTTAAAACACTGCCCTGAGGGACTCCCTCCTCTTGGGGTTGCAGGTCAGAGTATACGTCTCCAACACGTACCTTGAAGGATCGAGATGCTAAAAAACTTTGAATAAATGAAGGTAAAAGGCCTCTCATCCCCCAGACGTATAACTGCTTCAAGATGCCGTATCTCCATGTTGTGTCGTAGGCTTTCTCAATATCGAAAAATATGGCTAGGACTCGGTGCTTTAATGAGAAAGCTTTCCGGACTGATCCCTCGAAACGTACTAGTAGGTCAAGGGTACTATGACCTTTGCGGAAGCCACATTGAAATGGAGAGAGAAGGATGATCCCAATGCGCCATGATGACGGGTAAAAACCCTTCACCCATATAAGGTTGTACAAATCAAGCAAGAAGAGAGTAGAGTGTGGATGTAGGTGCCGAATCATGTCGAAATGGATCTCATCAAGGCCAGGGTAAGTAGATCTGCAAAGGGACAAAGCGCTTTGCAGCTCATAGATGCTGAATAGAGCGTTATACGGAAGGTTAGATTTTGTTGTGAAGTTGAGAGAATGAGATTCTTCCTTTGATTTGTAGGATTGAAAAGCCTTATCGTAACGGCTGACACTGCTGACGGCGCGGAAATGGTCAGCAAAAGCATTGCTGACCGCCAGGCCGTCATTCTCCAAGGAACCGTCTAAGTTGAGTGTGGGGGTATGATGATTAGCATAACGGCCCCTGATCTTATTAATCCTCTTCCAGATCTTAGCAGTAGGTGTCATAGAGATCGATGAAACGTATCTGCGAGATGAATTTCGGCGAGCTTGACGAAGGGTTCTTTTGGAATCGGGCATGGGCTAACTTGTAATTTTTGATAGCTGTTGCACACGTCGAAGTCCACCAGGGCACGGTTGAGCGGCCCGTGACAGGTCGCCTCCGTGGGATGGTTTGTGTTGCTGCATTGTAGATAGTCGATGTTAAGTATTTTACTGCCGCGTCCACTCCATTGAAGGTCCCCAAAGATGCATTTGTGAAGGACGCCTCTTGGAAACCTTCCCAATCTGCATGACCTAAGTCCCACTTAAGGGGCATGGTTGTATGAGGGCTAACTTGAAGGGCCGACAAGACAATAGGGAAGTGGTCACTTCCATGGAGATCGTCAAGAATTGACCATCGAAATTCCGTGAAGCAATCAGGGGAACAAACAGAAAGGTCAACACAGCTAAAAGAGTCCGTCTGGACATGATAAGAGGTAAAATCGCCAGTATTTAAAACACAAAGAAGGTCAGATAATAAAAGAGACTCTAAAACACTGCCTTTGGCATTTCGAGTGATGTCACCCCAGTATGGGTGACGGGCGTTAAAATCTCCTAGTAATAAGAATGGGGAGGGTAACTTGTCTATAAGTTCTAAAAGGTCGGATCTTGACAATGATAAACAAGGGGGTAGGTAAATAGAGCAAACGGTAAAAAGCTTAGTAAGAAAAACCCTCACAGCAACAGCTTGGAGGGTAGTATGTAGGGAGATGAGAGAAACATGGTAGGATGAAGATACCATGATTGACACCCCTCCATGAGAGGGGCTTCCAGCAGGAGCAATAGAGTTGAAAGTGAGAAAACCGGGTACCGGCGGAAAGGGCCGTATACCCAGTTTATTCTCCTGGAGACAAATAACAGCGGGGTGGATAGTCGTCAAAAGAATTTTGAGTTCTTCCCACTTTGGAAGAACTCCTTGACAATTCCATTGTAAAATGGAAGATATTATGTGTGACGATTAGATACCACTGTTGATATCTTTTTCTCTTTTGAGGTCGATAATGTATTTGAGGTTCTTCCCAAAGAGCTTGGGAGACGGAGAGCTGATTTTGAGGATCCTGCTTTTGCAGGGGGAGAAATCCTAGATGGAGTAGTAACTGAGGTTTTTTTCGTGGGTTTTGGAGAACCGACCGAGGCCCTTGATTGTAATTCGGGCTCGCAACCTGGCGGAAAAGGAAGATCAAGAAGGGATTTTCGGCCGGTAGATCCGGATTCATGGGTCGAGGGTATTTTAGGTGTCTGAGGAGTTGGTCCAACCGCCGCAGTTGGTGATGTTGGAGTATCAACTGCTTCAATCGGATCTTGGTTTGAAGGGTGAGCGGGGCGAACAGGTGATCTGAGCGAGGTGTGTGGAGCTGGGTGTATTTCTGCCATCGTTTGGATCAGGATGGGGCCTACGTCCTGTGAAGGGCGAGACGGACTTAAGGGCAGAGAATGTTCAACCATAGGGGAGGAGTCCATTGGAGATTCTCGGGGTTCGGCCGAGTCGGCTCCAGAGGCTGCCCGCTTATTGGTGGTCGATGACCCAGGTGAGGAATCCTTTCTCTTACCACTGGGCTTTGAGTCTCGTGGCCGGCTGGATGATCCTTCACTGGTCGATGTTGAGGATTCTTTCAAATAGTGCCTGATGTCTTCAAGCGTCTCACCCTGAGCGTCTTTCCCAGCTAGAGCTGCTGGAGAGAGGGGGGCTACATTAATTATCTCGGTATGAGAGCGATGCTTCGACTGCATATTCTGAATATTTTCGACGCCGCGAGTAGATCTAGGGTGAAGTGCTTCAGGCCGGTCGGAACTCGCGCGTGATGGTCGGTTTCGTCCAGCATCACGTAAAACGTCAGAGAAGAGCCGGCCGAGTGGCGAGGTTTGTGCTCGGGTACGCTGGCGGGCCTCTCTTATATCTAGACGTAGGGAGTCGCGCAAAGCGAGAACTTCCTTTTCATATAAAAATATAGAGCAGAGTTTCGACGCGGCACTGTGGGTACCTCCGCAGTTGGCACAGTGGGGCGTTTTGGTGCATTCGGGGCCATGGTAGTCAGAGCTACAATTCACGCAGGAGCGAGAGTGCCGACAAGCTCGGCCAACATGTCCAAATTGATTGCAATTGAAGCAGCGTCTGGGTAGTTCGATGTAGGGACTTACCGGGACACGAAGGTACCCAGCTTTAATATACTGCGGCAGTTCTTGTCGTTCAAATGTTAAAATCAGTGTGGGGGTTGGAACTTTAGTGGAGCCTAATGTTTTAGTTACCCTGTGTACGTGTGTCACACGTTGGGTACTGAGCTTACTCTGAAGGCGGTTGGGGTCGTAGTCCTTTAGTTCGTTTGAACGGACGACACCTTTGACGAAATTCAGACGCGGATGGGGCGAGACAGTTATTGGAATTTCAGCTATCGAAGATAGATTTCGCACAAGGTTGTGTTGAGAGTGGGATGACACCTCGACTACGACATCACCACTTCCTCTTGACCACATCCGGCGGGGTTCACCACAGCGGGACTCAAAAGATTCATTGACGTCAAACACATCGACTTTTGCAAGTGGGATGTCAGATGATGAATTCATGACAAGAAAGCGAGGATAATCAAGATCTGGGTCTACTTCGTTGGAATAGGGGTCCAACGAGCGAGGAAAGGCTGAAAGGGAAGCTAAGGAACGTTTGGCACGAGAACCCTTACGAGAAGGGGAGGTTTTTGGTTTATGGCTAGCCATTGCAAAAAGAAAAAAAACTTCGAATTCTCCCTCGGGGCTCCCCACCATGGAGGCCTACAAGGGCCCGGCACTACGGCAACTATGCAATCAGTTACGTCCGGTATGTCCTCTTGGAGAATGGATACGGATCCACCACACCATCTTTGTAACCCTAAGAGGCTGCCCGAGTTCTCCTACGCACGGAGAAAAGGGGCCAACGATGGGTTTCTCCTTGGGCATTCGGTAGACGAAGGCGGTGGAGATGCCCAGCCTCTTTCACCTTCATGAAAGAACAATTCAGAATCAATCCATTAAACGAGCAGAGGTCGGGTATTGATAAGGACCACTAGATAGGTGAAGGAAGAGGGGGAAATAAAGGGCAGTGGAAGATCGTAATAGAGGAGGAAAGAAAGAGGGGTATGTTAAAAGTCTTGTTGGCAGCACCATGGGTCCCCTAGGGGGCCCAGGGCTGACCCCCCTCGCCACGAGAAGGCCAGAGCCTCTCTGGGAACAACCCCTGAAGAAAAGATCCCAGAGAGGGAGGGGGCTTTGAAATGTAATATAGGCCATTTTGGCATTTTATATGTGCTAAAAATATTTATATCAAATATATGGCATCAAACAGACTTGTGCAATAATTTATGTACCATAGAATTGTATAGAATATTCCAGAAAATCATCACGTCATCGCTTGGGCGATTTCTGTAGAGTTCCAGAATTTTGTTCAGCCATTTCGCGTGCGGTATATAAGCGAGATATTTAAAGCGGGTAGTTACTAGTTCAGTTTTAACGGCGTTGATATTATTATTGCCTTATTATAAATGTTCTGTATTCTCCAGCGTTTATTGTAAAGAGATCCTGGTATTATTTGGTAAGCTACATTTAACTCTCTCACTAATTATATAATATAATAGCATATATTATTTTATTAGTGTCTGCCTTCTCATATTTTTTGTAATTGTAATTTGTTTGTTTTGTAATAAAATATATAAAAGCTCAATAACAGTTTCTTTAATTTGTTACCTATTTAATATTTAGGTTTATTTTCTATTTCAGTTGCTGAGTACAGAACATGTCGTTCAAGAAGAGCTTTTTTAACACGGAGAAGAACAAGAAAACCTGGACAAATAACTTAGTCCAGTTTCAAGCACCATCAAGAAGAGGCAACGCGGCAGTTTATGAAGCACCCTTATGTGAACCGAGTAGCTTGCCCCTGAAAATCCACGTTGCTGGACGCTTCAAATTTCTTGAATCCACCGCCAAAGAACGGAGGAAGAGGATTGGCCCAATTTTTGTGGAGCTAAAAGCCCTATGGAGCAAAACATTGAACTTCCCGCATGTATCTGATCAAGCCATTTGTGCAAAACTAGAAAACCTTTTGAAAGACTATGAATACTGCAGAGAGAAACCAAACTTTAATTCTTTGAATGAACTGTTTGACGTGACCAAAGTGAAAGGGAACTGGTTGTGCAAAGAAGATGAGAACCTCTATAAACAGCAAATTTTGACCAAAGGCCAGGTTGGTTATTCCACTGGTAAACCTGCTAGTGCCAAGACCATCCAACCATCCAAGCGAAAGAAGGCAATGGAAGCGACTGTGTCCCCACTTTCCAGCTCAGCACCACCTGATTGTTCCGAAACTAGTACGGACTCATCCAATAACAGCGAAAACAGTTCTTGGGAGGATGAGAATGCAGCATCAACGAGGAAAAGGAAGCATAACCCAACAGGCTTAGCAAGACTCCTTCTACAAGCTCAAAGCTGTCGTCCCACAGAGCAGCAAAGGTATGTCGCCAGCTTTCTGGTGAGGGCATTGAAATCCCAACCCCATGTCAGTCAGCAATCTACAAGGCTATCTACACGAGAGCTGCTCAGGTGAAGAAGCACTAGGTGAGCACGTTTCATCTGGAAAAGTGGAGCTTACACTTTGATGGCAAACGCATTGAGGACTTTGAATATCAGGTCGTGGTTCTCAAGAATGAAGCGAAAGAAATAAAGTTGGCTGCGCTCAAATTGAAGGATGGGAAAGCTGTAACAATTGCAAAAGGGCTCCAGGGTGTGTTAGAGGAGTTCAACCTGTGGGGATCAATTGTTATGCTTGTCACCGACACAACAAGCGTGAATACCGGCAAAAAGACAGGCGTTGTTGTTCGACTGCAGCAAATGTTCGAATATAAAGGTCACCCAAACCCAAGTTCATCAGTTGCCAGCACCATGTCCTGGATCGGATTCTTCGTGTTGTCATGGATGATGAGCTCCATGGGTCGACTAAATCATCAAACATAGAGTACTTCTTTGTGCAGGATTTGATGAGCAATTATGATAAATTGAAAGCAGCTTTCAGCAACGGTAAAACTGAGATTAAGGAAACAGGCGGCTGGAGAGACGACATGAAGTTTCTCTATCACCTCACCCGTGTCTTCCGTCACTTCACTGAGATGAATGAGGTCCCCTTTGTAAAGTTTCAAAAGATCCCAAACATCAGCAATGCACGTTGGAAATCTCGTGCCATTCTAGCCCTTCTTGCGTTCATTCTGATGCCTGACACCTGGAGCAGGCTGCGTAAAATCTGTTCATTCATTTCTTACTCATGGGCTGACCATTGGTTCAACACCCACTTGTTCCGCGCTGAAGATTTTTATGAACTATCTGCAGCTCTGAATGAATACCCAACAGGTCTCAAATGCTCGAAAATCCACTGGAAAACAGATGAATCTCCAATCAATATTGCCCGAAGCAACCAGTGCTGTGAGCGTGCGGTCAAAGTTAGGCAAGACTTGCACGGGTCCTGCTGCAACAAGGACAACCTATCACTGAGATTCATCCTGTCCAATGACATTATTGTAACTAATTTACTTCCTTGTGTGTTTGATGACCCTATATAATGTTATATATATGTGACTCATAAGCTTGTGTTCAATCTTGTATATGCTGCCAGTGACTTTAAAAGCTGACAAATAAAATTTTTAAAATCATTTTGTGCGTGAGTTTTTTTTTTTATCAAATCACCTTGAAAGTAAGATTTTATATAATCTTTAATTAAAGCTCATCAAATTATGACACAAGGATATGAGGTTGTAAAATAGTCATCACCCTAGTGTACATCCTGTGATTGTTCTGAGTGCATTGTTTTGTGTGGTTTGGGGGTGGGGTCTGTGTGAGATGCTGTGGTTGAGTGTCAGGCCGGTGCTGTGTATTTGAAGGTGGTGCGAAGGATTGTTTGCATAGAGTGGTGAGAGGCTCTTTCTGTTGTCCAAATGTAATGTTTGAGGGCCATGTTTGTTATGTCGGTGTCTAGTGTAGGTCATAGAAGGGTGGGGGTGGGGGTGGGGGTTTGTTTAGTGACCGGTGTTGTCAGTCTAGTCTGATTTTGAGGTGAATGTTCGATTCGTTATTTTTTTTTGTTTAAATTTTAGGAGCCCATCTAGCGACTGCGTACTAGGGCAAAGGTCTCCGTACTAAACACAGTCTAAGACTAGGTTATATTAAATTTTTTTTATTTTTTTTTAATTAAGGAGCTATCTGGCGACTGCCGACTTAGGCATTAGTCGCCGTAAACAAACAGCCTAGTTCTAGGCTACTTTAAAAATTAAACAGGAAACAATAAAAATAAAAATAATAACAATAAAGAAGCAATAACAAAAACAATAACAACAACAACAAACCGGGTTAAATGAAAGGGAGAAGGCCAACCTCCCCCCAAAAGTCAATAAGTCCACTAGTCATGGTGCACGCACTCGTCCCGAGTACAAGGGACAGGCGGTAGCGACCCCGCCCATCCCGGTACCGGGACAGGTATCGTGCGCGAAGATCACCCAGACTGGGACATTCAACAAGAATGTGCCGAACAGTCTGGGGGACGACGCAGTCGTTGCAATAGGGCGCAGGCGAGCGCTCCAAGTAGCGATGCGTCACACGAGTGTGTCCGATTCGAAGACGACAGAAAGCAACCTGAAGCCGCCGCAGCATTGGGGGATAGGTCCATGGGAACAGTCGCGGCGCAATGGCACGCAACTTTAAGTTCCCCTCGACCGTCTCCCATCTTCTTTGCCAAGCTGCCCGTATTCCTGCCATGTAGTCAGTGTGAGGAAGAGCGAAACGCTGGTCCGGTCGCAGAGTCCTCGCGGACTCTTTGGCGCGCTCATTCCCCGCAATTCCTACATGTCCAGGAACCCAGCAGAAGATAATCTCGACATCTGCCCGGCTCGCCAAAACCGTGGCGTCACGGATTTCGCGAACCAGGGGATGCGGAGATTCCAATGCCCCGAGAGCACTCAGGGCGCTTTGTGAGTCGCTATAGATCACAATCCGGTCTCCGAACCGGGCACGTCGCGTAATCTCCCGTACCGAGTGGTGTATTGCCACCAGCTCGGCCGTGAAGACAGACGCAGCGCCTGGTAGAGCCCCGCTGACTTCAAACAGAGGGGATACGGCGTGGAAGCCGACCCCCTCTTGGGACTTGGAGCCATCCGTATACACTGGCACGGTACCAGCGTGACACGATGTGTGCTCCAAAAAGGTCGAACGCAATACTCCCGGCGCAGTACAAGCTTTGGGAGCAGAGGCGTGGCGACAAATAGCCAAATGTGGTACCCTCCAGGGTGGCGTCCTGGGCAGAACCAGGGGCGCCACCGGCCCGAGAGCTATATCTACCTCTCGAAGGAGTTTCCTGGCCCTAAACCCAAAGGGCTTAGGGTATGACTGGCGTCTCTCGGCGGCATAGGCACCATCGAGATCAGCTGCGGATGCAGTGAGAGCTGTTGGCGACTGAGGGAGGCGCCGGGCTCGCGCGTACAGGCGAGTGATGCACTGCACGCGGCGCAGAGCGAGTGGCATCTCCCCAGCATCGACCAACAGGCTCTCAATGGGGGAAGTGCGGAAGGCACCGGTCGCAAGGCGAAGGCCGGTGTGGTGGATTGAATCCACCTTCCGCAATAAACGCTCGGCTGCGGATGCATAAAACTCGCATCCGTAGTCGAGCTTCGAGCGAACAAAGGATCGATAAAAAAGTAAGGCGGTAGCCCTATCAGCGCTGAACGTCACGGAACGGAGAATGTCCATGGCGCGGGTACAAGAGACCCTAAGGCTGCGAATATGAGCCTCCCAGGTGAGGCGTCAGTCGAATACAAGACCAAGGAAACGGTGCGACTCAACCACATCCAGGCGCACCCCATTAAGAAACAAATCTGGGTCGGGGTGAAGCCGTGGATGGCGGCAGAAGTGCACCACCTTAGTCTTGGCCAAAGAAAACCGAAACCTGTGCGCTTCGGCATAGCGAGAGACGCGGTTCAATGCCTGTTGGAGACGACGCTCCACAGTTGGCATCTGGGCCGCGCCAAAAGAGATCGAAAGGTCGTCCACGTAGAGCGTAGCGAGAACATCTTCTGGCAGAACCGAGGTGATGCCGTTGATGCTCAGGGCAAAGAGTGTGACACTGAGGACACTTCCCTGCGGGACACCCTCTTCCTGCTCCTTTGGGGCAGAGAGGGCTCCCCCCACCCGTACGCGGAATCGACGATCTCGCAAAAATTCAGATATAAACATTGGGAGCCGTCCCCTCGCCCCCATCGTGTGGAGAGTCTCCATGATACCGTATCGCCATGCGGTATCATAGGCCTTCTCCAGATCAAAAAACACCGTGGCGTAGTGCTGTCTACGAAGGAAAGCCTCGCAGACGGCACTTTCCAGTCGGAGCAGAGCATCCGACGTGGAGTGAAACTTACGGAAGCCGCACTGTGCAGAAGAAAGATGGCCTCCGCTGTCCAGGAAATAGGCTAATCTAACATTTACCAATTTCTCCATCAACTTGCACACGCAAGAGGTTAGAGAGATTGGGCGGAAACCGGTCGGAGTAGAGTGATCTCTCCCCGGCTTGCGAAAGGCGAGCACAGTAGCGATTCGCCAGGAGTCTGGGAGAAGACCTTCCACCCAGATCCTGTTGAACAGATCTAACAGAAAGGCCATGCCTCGCTCACCCAGGTGTCGAAGCATGGCGTACGGGACATCGTCCGGACCATGGGCGGTGTCCGCGCACGAAGCGAGAGCGGAACGCAACTCACTCACAGTAAACTTGTCGTTGAAGGGTTCTCCGCCTCTGGAGGTAAAGTCCAGCCGGCGGCCTTCCGCGACATCACGACGTGCATTGAATGCTGGCGGACCAGCATCACGGCTAGAGAATGCGGAGAAAGCGGTCGCTAAGGATTCCGCCACGGACGCGGGGTCCGAGATTGCGGTCCCATTCTCCTGGAGAACGGGAGGAGGGTCCAGCGAGAACTTGCCCCGAATCCTTTTGACTCGCTTCCACACCTCAGCTAAAGGGGTCTTCCCGTTAAGTGAAGACACGTATGCCCGCCAAGAAGAGCGGCGGGCGTGCTTCGAAATATACCGGAACCTAGCCCTAGCCCGACGAAATTCAGCGGCAGTGAAATCGTTCGGGCGGCGCTTATAGCGCATGTAGGCATAACGCTTCTGTTTGAGGGCCGTCTCACACTCGGCCGACCACCATGGGAGTGGTCGGCGTGCAAAACGGCCAGACGTCCTAGGAATAGTAGTCAGGCCCACGGCGATGAGGTTGCCGGAGAAGAACTCAACGGCCTCATCTACCGACCTAAACTCCTCGACTGAGATAGAGAATTCAGTCATTTCCTGAAATGCAGGCCACCGCGCCCGCGCCAAGCACCACCGAGGTGGTCTCTCAGGCGGCAGTTGCCCTGAAAATGATATTTGAATGGGAAAGTGATCACTACCATGGAGGTCATCGACCACCCCCCAATCAAAATCAGGCTGTGCATCCGAAGAGCACAAAGATAGGTCAAGGCAAGAAAATGAAGCGGTTCTCGGACAGTGATGCGTAAACTCATCCACGTTTAGGACACCCATCTCAAGCTCTTCGATCAGATCGGCAAGGACTTGTCCCCTGGGATTTATGGAGTAATCTCCCCAGAGAGGATGCCTGCCGTTCAGATCTCCAAGCAAGAGATAGGGCCTCGGCAACCGTGCCACGACGCGGCGGAAGTCCCCCGCGTCGAAGTCAGCTGACGGTGGAATGTACGCAGAAATGATAGTATACCTCCTATCCAGGTGCAGCTGCACAGCCACTGCCTGAAAGGAGGTATCTAAAGAGAAAGGAAGAACGGAGACATCATGCCGGGTGTAAACCGCGCATCCCCCAGCCCGGCCATCCCGCGGTGGTGGGGTCGCAAGACCCTTATACCCCGGGAGGGCAGGCAGGGGGCACGCGCCTAGCATGGTCTCCTGCAAAAAAATAGCTAACGGGGAACGGGACGAGGCGAGCCTCCGCAGCTCCTCCCAGTTGGCCCGGAGTCCACGGCAATTCCATTGAAGGAATATGCCCTCCAGGCCTAGCTCGGAGGAGACGCGGGGGCCCTCCTCGAATTGAAGACCCTCACGGGAATGGCCGTACGCTTCCCGGGCGCTGTTGGCCGGACAAAGCGCTGGAGGCGCTGTCGCCTTCGAGGACTTATTGGGGGAGGTTGGGCTCGCCATTCGAGTCTTTTCCTCCCTCCGCCTCGAAACCTTAGGCGGGCGCTGCGGCTTCGGAGGCGGGGGGGCCTCTTTTCGAGGAACCACCGTCTCCGAGCCACTCGCTCCACCTCGGGGCGTGGGCGAAGGAGCCGAAGCTCCTTTGTTGCTGTCCTCCTTTCGGGGGACAGCTTTAGGAACCCCTGAAGATGGCCTAGCGACCATCTTCAGGGGTGTTGCCTCCTGTGAGTCTAACGACTCGGTGGAGGCGCGTGGCCGTTTCGCCTTACGGGAAACGGTCACGCTGGGGGAAGAGGGGGGAGCCCTGGTTTTAGCCGGGGCAGGGTATGAACCCTTTTTGCCACCAGCTTTACCAGGGGAGCGCCCGGGTTGGGTAGAGCCCGCAGAAGGGCTCCGAATGGGCGCGGAAACAACCGTGCTCGTTGGCCTGGATGGGCCAGGAGCAGAGGGTGCCTTGCCTACTATTGAGGCATATGACGTCCCAGGCAGAGCCGGGCGCGCCAGGACCAAGTCCTTTGCCTCGCGGAATGAGAGTCGATCCTGGGCCTGAACGGACAGGATTTCTTTCTCAAGGAGATATGCACCACATTGCTTCGAAGAAGCAGGGTGCGGCTCTCCGCAATTGACACACTTGGCCACACACGATTTGGACTTATCGTGTGCGACCTTGGAGCAATTTACACAGACTTCGGGTGACCCCGATTTTGCACGTCTACATGATCGATTCGTATGGCCGAAGCGGTGACAGTAATAGCACCGCCGCGGCAGTGGCACGAATGCCTTCACGCGGTAGCGGTACCAACCGGCACGCACCGACTCAGGGAGCTTGTCACAGTCGAACGTGACGAAGAGTGTAGGGGTGGGTCTTGAGGCCCCTCCCTGTTTTCTCATCACACGTTCGACCTTGACCGCCCCATGGTCGGCCAGCTCTAGGGTGATGTCTTCAATGGAGTAGTCAACGAGTTCCCTCGCATAATCTACTCCTTTCACAAAGTTCATGGTAGAGTGCGGCGTCACACTCACCGGGGTGCCATGAAGTGTCCGAAGAGCACTTATCTTGGCCGCCTCGGCGGGATTCGCCAGAAGGCTCCCGTCCGAGAAACGGGTTACCTTCGGCTTTCTACCAATTGCACTAGCTAATCCTCTCCTCTGATGGATCATGTTGCCCTTGGACAACATGGTGCCATCAGTGGAGCGAATAACGAGGAAGCGCTTGAAGCCAGCGGGCTCGAAAACGCCAGGTAACCTCTGAATGAGGGGCCCCGATGTCATCGAGGCTCCACCCTGTGCATTCTTGGTGTTAGTCTTAGTCAGGGGCTCCGCACACGAGGGGGTAGAGGGGCCGGATGTGCCGATCTTGGCTTGGTCGCCTACCAAAGTGGCAGCAGACCCATCCGTCCCCGCAGCCCCCGCGGATGGAGAGGAGCCCCGAGTCTTCTTCGTCTTTTTAGTATTTTTCTTTTTAGGAGAGGAGGGCGGGGAATGAACCCGCTTCTCACCTCCGCCGGCAGAAGCCCCCATGCCAGATGGGCCGGCCTCAGACAGGTCCCTCTCTGAAATGGAGAAGGTCCTGGTCGTCGTACGGGCACCTATCGGAGGAGATCCCTCCCCTCCTTTTACTGCCTCGGAGCCCTCGGCCGTTTGAGAGGGACCTTGCATAGGGGCGGATTCGGGTTCGGCGCCGAGCCCGGATTCCCCCCCATGGAAGGCCCTACCATCTGAGGCTGGGTCTCCTCAAGGACCATGTCTATCACAGGAGGGGCCTCCAGTTGGCCATCCCCTCCCAGGACATCGCAGGTCCCCTTGGCAGTGTCGCCAGTCTTGTGTGGGGAGACACAGGCCTTGACCCCAGCAAGGTTTAAAATTCTTGCCAGCAGGTCTTTTGAGGGAAGCGACCGAAGGGGCCTGGCTTCCCTCTCCCCCCTAAGGGGGTTTGCCCTACCGAGCCGCTTGCACGAGGGGCGGTCGGCAATGGGCTGCCTGCTGGCTTTCTTGGCAGTCCCCTTAGAAAGCAAAGGAGGGACTGCCGCTGGAGATAGGGAAGTGCCCGAAAGCACCTCCAGATAAGGGGGTGAGGGGGAGTCCCCTACACCCGTAAGCGTAGGAGAGGAGTAAGCCTCCTCTCCGGTTAAAGAATTATGGAGGGTCCCTTGCGCAAGCACAAGGGGGGGGGACCTCCATTTTCTCGGTGGAGCTGCCCGAGGGCGGCTCCGTTGATTTTCTTGGGGAAGTTGGGGGTTGGGTTTTTTGGTTTTTTGTGTCATACATGGGCATGGTGACCCTCTTTTTAATACGGGACGCAATAGCTCATCACCTCTCGCAGTTGCCCGCACTGCGAGAGGTGCTTACTAGCCCGGCAGAGCCAGGCGCCGCCATTCGGGACCACCCCTCCCGCCTGGTGGCCTGGCAGTCCATCGGCATGGCGGCTCCACCTTGGACACGGCGTAAAATTGATAGAATGTGAAGAGGAGAGGAAAGGGGATGTGAGGAAGGTATGGGTGGGGATGAAGCAGGTTGTTAAAAAACCCCATCCCGAACCGGAGCTGAGGGGTTAGGGAACAATGTCCCCTCTCCCCCCAGCCCCGATCCGGGGTGGTTGGCTTGAGAAGAAGGTCAGCATCTACCCTGTGAAATTAGAGGCTGACCAGAGAAAGTTGTGGGAGAGGTTGTATGAAAAGCGACGAGGTAGGGGAGAAATCGGGCTATCTGAAGGAAAGAAGAGAGGCTAAGCTGGGGCCGGACGGAGCGCTGGATCCCGTCAGCACGGCGGCCAGGATGGCAAATCGCCGCGCCCCAGACGGGGCAGGTTATATTAAAAAACAAATAACAACACGTAAATAACAAATAACGATAAAAAAGGTAAAAAAGAAGCAAAAAGGTAACAAGAAGGAAGCGCTACATTAAAATAACTATGTACCCCCCCCCCCGACAAAAAACCACAATAACTAAAAAAAAAGAGAAGGGCAGGAAGCACGCTCCGGCGTCGGGGAGAGCCCGCCCTCTCACGACTCAGGAAAGTGCAACCTATAACCCCCCCCCCAAAAAAATCCAGTTAAATAAGGTGGAGGAGGCCGGTCTCCTCCAAAAAGTCCGCACGCATCCGTCCCGAGTACAAGGGACAAGCAGTAGCGACCTCGCTCATACCGGTTCTGGGAAAGGTAGCATGCGCGAAGATCACCCAGACTGGGACATTCAACAAGAATGTGCCGAACAGTCTGGGGGATAACGCAGTCATCACAATAAGGGGCAGGCGAGCGCTCCATCAAATGGCGGTGCGTCCCGCGATTGTGCCCAATTCGGAGACGACAGAAAGCGACCTGAAGCTGTCGCGGCATTGAGGGGTAGGTCCATGGAAACAGTCGCGGCGCAATTGCACGCAACTTTAGGTTCCGCTCGATCGTCTCCCATCTTCTTTGCCAAGTAGCCCGTATTCCTGCCATGTAATCGCTATGGAGAGCAAGAGGTTGGTCTGATCGCCCAGTCCTCGCGGACTCTTTGGGGCCATCATTCCCCGCAATTCCTACATGTCAAGGAACCCAGCAGAAGATAATCTCGACATCCGCCCGGCTCGCCAAAACCGTGGCGTCACGGATATCGCGAACCAGGGGATGCGGAGATTCCAATGTCTCGAGAGCACTCAGGGCGCTTTGTGAGTCGCTATAAATCACAATCGGGTCTCCGAAACGGGCACGTCGCGTAATCTCCCGTACCGAGTGGTGTATTGCCACCAGCTTGGCCGTGAAGACAGACGCAGGGCCTGGCAGAGCCCCGCTGACTTCAAACAGAGGGGATACGGCGTGAAGTCGGACCCTCTCTTCGGACTTGGAGTCATCCGTTTTCCCTGGTACGGTTCCAGCGTGACACGAGGTGTGTTCCAAAAAGGTCGAACGCAATACTTCCGGCGCTGTACAAGCTTTGGGAGCAGAGGCGTGGCGACAAATAGCCAAATGTGGTACCCTCCAGGGTGGCGTCCTGGGCAGAACCAGGGGCACCACCGGCCCGAGAGCTATACCTAGCTCTCAAAGGAGTTACCTAGCCTAAACCCAAAGGGCATAGGGTCTGACTGGCGTCTCTTGGCGGCATAGGCACCGTCGAGGTCAGCTGCGGATGCAGTGAGATGTTGGCGACTGAGGGAGGCGCCGGGCTCGTGCGTACAGGCGAATAATGCACTCACTGTGCACGGCGCAGAGCGAGTGGGATATCCCCCAGCATCATCAAGTAGCCTCTCAATAGGGGGCGTGGGAAAGGCACCGGTCGCCAGGCGAAGGCCGGTGTGGTAGATCGAATCCAACTTCCGCAATACACGCTCGGCTGCGGATTCATAAAACTCGCATTAGTATTCGAGCTTCGAACGAACAAAGGATCGATAAAAAAGTTAGGCAGTAGACCTATCAGCACCCCAAGCGCTGAACGTCACGGAACTAAGAATATCCAGGGAGGGAGGGGGGTACAAGATACCCAAAGGTTGTAAATATGAGCCTCCCAGGTGAGCCATCGGTCAAATACGAGACAAAGAAAACGGTGCAAGTCTACCACTTCCAGGCGAACCCCATTTAGAAACAAGTCTGAGTCAGGGTGGAACCGTGGATTGCGGCAGAAGTGCACCATCTTAGTCTTGGCCAAGGAAAACCGAAGCATGCACGCTTTGGCATAGCGAGAGACGCGGTTCAATGCTTATTGGAGTCGACGCTCCAGAGTTGGCATCTGGGCCACGCCAAAAAGAGATCGAAAGGTCGTCCACGGAGTGCATAGCGAGAATATCTTCCGGCAGCACCGAGGTGATACCGTTGATGCTCAGGGCAAAGAGTGTGACACTGATGACACTTTCCTGCAGGACACCCTCTTCCAGATCCAATGGGTCGGAGAGGCCTTCCCAGCAACTGTTCGCGGAATCGACGATCTCGCAAAAATTAGGATATTAAGATCGGGAGGCGTCCCATCGCCCCCATCGTGTGGAGTCTCCGTGATACCGTATCGCCATGCGGTGTTATAGGCCTTCTCCAGATCGAAATACACCGTGGTGGGATAGTGATCTACGAATGAAGGCCTCGCAGACAGCATTTTCCAGTCGGAGCAAAGCATCCGACGTGGAGTGGAACTTGCGGAAGCCGCACTGTGCAGAAGACAGGTGGCCTCCGCTGCCCAGAAAAAAGGCTAATCAAACATTTACCAATTTCTCCATCAAATTAAACACGCAGGAGGTTAGAAAGATTGGGCGGAAACCAGCCGGGGTAGAGTGATCTCTCCCCGGTTTGCGAAAAGCCAGTAGAACAGTGATTCGCCAGGAGTCTGGGAGGATACCCTCTACCGAAGCGAGAGCGGAACGCAACTCACTCAATGTAAACCTGTCGTTGAAGGGTTCTCCGCCTCTGGAGGTAAAGTAAAGTCGGCTGCCTTCGCGACATCACGATGCGCATTTAATGGTGGCGGATCAGCATACTGGCTAGAGAATGGGGTGGTGAAGGACTCCGCCACGGACGCAGGGTCAGAAATTGCGGTCCCATTCTCCTGGAGAATACGAGGGGGGTCCTGCGAGAACTTGGCCCGAATCCTTTTGACTCACTTCCATAACTCTGCTAGAGAGGTCTTCCCGTTAAGTGAAGACACGTATGCCTGCCAGGAAGAGCGGCAGGCGCGCTTCGAAACATACCGGAACCGGCGATGAGGTTGCCGGAGAAAACTCAACAGCCTCATCTACCGACCTAAACTCCTCGACTGGGACAGAGAAATCAGTCATTTCCTGAAATGACTTCAGTGCCTTCTTTTACCTCATCCTCTCTGGCGCCTAGGGAGGACGAGGCTGCACGTGGAGTTGGATCTCCATGCGCCTCCAGTCATTCACTATTCCTCTTTATTGTAGCCATGGTAAGTAAAAAGAAAGGACAAACTGCATGGAAAGTAGATACTATGGCCTCCCAATGCCTTGGGAGGTTAAGAGAAAAGCCTCCATTGAATCAGAAAGTTCCACAATGTGACCATTTACACATACTCGGCCACAGGTTCATGGTAAGATGGACTTTACCAACCCAACCTGCCATTTAGGCAGGTTATATGTCTACTAAATGAAGGTGAGCAGATTCGATGGTCCAACACCCCCGTGCCTACTACTTGCCTTAGCCAGTGAGCTTTCGGCCCTGCTACTTGACTAAGGACCCATAATAGAGCGAAAGTGTGCCGGGGAACCCGAACCTATTTGGATTGAAAAACAAGTTTGGAAGGGGGTATGTGAGTAAATAATAAAGAGAAGTAGAGACAGGCAGGTCCAGTAACAACCAGTGTGGGTGATCACCTATTATTATCTTACCCTGGTGCTAGGCAATCCCATGATGGCATGGAGTCCACCATGTCTAGCAGACCGAATTCTGTCCAGGTGAGAACAGTTCATCCTGGTACAAAGTTCAGGTAGACAAAAGGTTGAGGAGATAGCCATAATAACAACTAATAATAATACGAACAATACTAATAATAAATAAAGCGAAAGTAGCGCTGAGAGGGATTGAGGGGGAAGTGCACCAACAAGCCTCATCAGTGTTCATGTCAACCCAGTGACAGGGATTCCCCAATCTGTACTCAGGTCAATAAGATGGGCAGCTCCTCTGGATAGCAAGTGTAACAGGCTGCCAGTTACCATCCTTCCACAAAGTGGGGCAGCACAATTGAATGCCACTAAAACTACACCTTGTATGTTAAGCAGAAGAATACCCATACCTTTCTCCAGTGTCGTAAAAGGCCACTAAGCCCTGATACTGAGCAACTGGCTCAGAAAATTGTGCACACAAAAGTTTATCCTTCAAGCACTATATGGAAAAAATGTAACTTACTTCCTGAAAACTTCTCCACTTTTTTCACACTTAATTTTTTGTCGATATTTTGCATTCTTGCAGGAGCTGATGCTTCCACTCTTGGTTTCAAAATCTGAAAAAATAATTAAATTTACCATCCTTCCTCTGGAAATAGGAAAGGCGTTATGTAATCAATCAAGAATAATTGTAAATAAATGAGAACAAAAAAATAGGACAAGGAATTTGTTTTTCCTATAATAAGGAATAAATTTCATCTATAGTGTAAATGGGATGGGGTCAAGTATGGAGGTTGTGATGAGGGTGGGGGTGACAGATCACAATAGGAAAGGAGAAAATTTCAGTTAGAAAAAAATTGGAGTCATTAGGGAAACAATATAAGATAGATGATCTTCTGGCATAAGGTGATAAAGATGATAGATTATTATTATTTCAAAGCAGGTGAAAGCAACAAGTTCATAAACAGAGCAAAGTTATAGAATGTGAAAATGCAGCTCCAGTTGTATAAAGTGGAGACTTGGGGCAGTTGGATATGGAAAGGTGGCAACTCTCTATAACCTGTTCCACTTCGCAATGAAGGAAGGGTGGAAAGAACTCACAGGTCTATAAGTTACTCAGGATGTGACGAATAAGGATGAGTCAGGCAAGTTGGACAATGGTCATGAGATTAGGTTAGCACTTTAAAAACAATTACACACATATAATACTTTTCAAATTAGTCACCCAGTACCTATAAATTTGGAAAAGACTACATACCTATTTTTGACAGTCAATTTAATGAAATTTTTACCACTCATTTCTAGTATTTTATCTTAAAATTCAAGTTAAAAAAGTTATAAAAAAGTTAAAATCTATGGCTAGCCTTTATATACATCATTACTAGGTTATTATTAAATATATATTCATAATCAATTTGTGTCAATGTTTTCATTTTCTTTCAGAATTGGGGTAATATTTTGTTATTTTCACATATATCATTTTAAATATTAAGATTTACTTATATATATATATATATATATATATATTTAAAAATTTAGACTGCAGTATGACAATTTGTGGCTACCTCATTAGCATACATACCCAGTTTTGAAAATGGCATGTGGTCTAAGTGTTATAGGTGAATTTTCCCCCACACAGGCAGAAAGAATGCAGTTATTTTGTAATAATCCATTGAGTAAGGTTTTAGACAATAGTGATGATAACTTTAGTGAAAATTGGAGCTTTATTTCAAGTGAAAACAATTGGGAAATCTTTGGATGACAGGTATTTTACAGCGACAAGATAGATAGGCCTACTTAATATATTATGATAGATTTTAAATTAAGGGGCATCCAAAGTTATATATAGATTTATTTTTTATATAAACTGAAGAAGAAATCATCATTAGTGAGTAAACAAGAAATATATATATATATATATATATATATATATATGTAAAATTTACATCAAATTGCATCTATAGGAGCCTCAGAGGCAGTTGGCTCACCTGACAATAGAGGATTTGGTAGACAGAGAGTCAATTGGCGCACTAAGGATTAAGGCACAGGCCAGATTAAGAGGGATGTGCATAAAGAGTGGCAAAATTAATAAATTTTAAAAATGTAAAGCTACAAACTTAGCAATGAAAAGTGGGAGGAATTTATCTTATAAAATTTAACTTATAAGATGCTGTTCCTTTGGTTTAGTTCTTAACACAGATTTGCACTGAGCCATATCAAAGTAGAGACAGAGTTTTAAGTGGGTTATGAACCATTACATTGACAATTTTAGGCATTTATCAATTTTTTAAACTCAAAGAATAAGTCTTGTGAGTGTTGGAGACAAAGTGCATGGAAATGATGGGGCAAAGTATATCAGAATTTTGAGATGCTCAAAGAGTTCAAAACAAATGAGTGACAAATGGATAAGAGATGGAAGCTGAATGTCGTTTTTTTTTTTAAGCTAGAGAAAATGTATGAGTAAGACAATTTTGAAGTGCGATGACAAGTAGTAAGAATGTTTCAAGTGATTGGTAAACTGTAGGATGGTTGTGAAAGGCTTTTATTTTAACTGAGGCAGGTATTTAAATGAAAGATGAGCTAGGTGAGTGATGGTAATTGCAGATAGAAGGCAAGAGGAAGTGTTACAATAACTATAATATTTATATTAATGAGGTGGGGGCAAAGTATGAGACAGGCAAGGGTGTGCGATTGATAAGAAAAAAGGGTCTGTTTTTGTTTTTAGGAGCTGATTTGGTCACTTCCTACTACAGCAAAAGTCTCTGTAATGAGGCTATAGCCTAATACCTGGCTAGATAAAAAAACAAAAACAAATCAAAAACAACTGACAAGCACTAAGCTCACATCCTCAACAAGCACTACTCCAACATATGCAGACTCACTCACAGACAAAAGGACCACGACATTCTGAAATGCCTACATACACTTTCACTATAATGCAACATGCCATCCCCATTCTCATCCAACATGACACTCATGGCCATCTGCACAACAAAGAACACCTCCTCCACAGGCCCTGATGGAATTTCATATCTACACCTAAAACATTTAGGACCACATGCCATCAGTCTTCACAGATATCTTCAATCTATCACTCAGAACAAATAGTATTCCTAACATCTGGAAACTTGCCAAGATTATACCTATCCTGAAACCCAATAAATCCCCCATAGAACCAGTCTCTTACAGACCTATTTCACTACTCTGCAACTCCTCAAAAATACATGAAAGATTGGTTCTCAACAACATATCACCACACATACCACTCTCCCCCACACAACACAGTTTCAGGCAACAACACCACTTCCACTCTCCTCACAAACATGATGCAAACAATCCTTGAAGGCCTTAACTCAACAAAACCTGCATACAGATCACTCATTGCTGCCATAGATATCAGCAAAGCCTTTGACAAAGTCCCATGAAACATACTTATAGACAAAATACTCAAAACATATCCAGAAATTTTAAAAAGTAGCTTGCCAATTTTCTTTCAGGCAGACACGGATACACGGTATACAATGGCAGTCCTCCAGAACGCTTCACTACACTAACAGAGTACTGCAGGGCTCCATACTCTCACCCACACTCTTCAATCTATTCATGCATGACATTCTACACCCCACTCAACCCAACACACACATTATATCATACGCAGATGACATCACAATATTCTCACAACATCCTAAATATGAGGCTGCCACCGAACAACTTCAACAATATATACACACAATAGGGAACTGGCTATAAAACAACAGAATGAAGGTTTCCACAAATAAATTATCACTCACGCTCATAACACCATACAACACAGAATACAGCCACACATTACACTACACAACACTCCTATCCCAGTCACACCTACCACTAAAATCCTTGGAGTAACACTTGACAGAGGGATGGCATTCAAGCAACTCAAAGACGACATTAACACTAAGGCCCAAAACAGACTGAATGTCATCCGCTCACTCACTAACAGAACCTGGATGGACACACTGTGGTGGAGCGAATGTGAGTGTGTGTGTGTGTGTGTGTGAAGGGCCATTCTCCCACCCCTTTCCCAATACCCTCTCCCTCCCTCTGTAAGAATCTGTGTGAATGGAGTTTTTTTTTTATATATAACATTAGGGATTTCATGTTTGTCTAAAATGTTTTTTTTCTCTCCCCCAGCTATTTACAATTTGTTAATTTGCAAAAGGCCACTCTACTAAATTTTACAAGATTTACCTACTTTACTTAAATTAACTTTTATAAAGAAGTAGTTTTGATATATCAGTCTATTGCAAACAAAGAGCCACTCAAATATTCTGTTAGATTGTAATTGACTTGTAATAATCTTTTAATAAGGGTGGTTGAGATTGTAAGATTTGCAATATTGAAATAGAATATACCTTGTACGTCAAGAAGTTATTGTGAGTCCAGACAGGACAGAGAGGGCTTTGATAGCCTCAAGACACGACCAAATCGCATTGTACCAAGCTTGGAGGCAACATTTTTTTTTAGGAAGATTTTGTGGTACCACGTGAGGCCTTTTCTTTTTTGTTTGTTCATTTATCGTTTGTGTTGTAGTCACAAATACTTTTTATTGTTCAATTTTACATAGAAGTTTTTTTTTGATTGGTAGTTGTTTTTCTTTAAAATATAATAGTCTAATTGAGTGTCTATATATATTGGGATTAGAGTATAGATTTTGGCCCACTACAACTTCAACGAGGACATTACAAAAGTTCATAAACAATAAATTAGATCCATACTAACATACTACATGGGAGCCTGACGCTGGCAACACCCACATAAATAAACTACATACAACACAAAACACTGCCTTACGCATTGCAACCAGCTGCTCAAAATCAACACCCAGCATACACTTACATGAAGAAGCCCATGTCCGCCCTCCCTCTCAGGTCTCACATGGACATGAGAAGTACATACACATCCACAACAGACTCTCAACACCCTCTACACTTCATGCAAACACATTCACAACACACCAGCCAGCCACTACCACTCCTATTCCCCCCCCCTCAGCTCCCCCTGATGTCTCCGAGCGGACTAATACAGCGACTAATGCCCAAGTAGGCAGTCGCCAGATGAGCTCTTACAAAAAAAAAAAAATCTGAGCGGACTAACATACACACATAATTCACCGGGTGGGCACTGGCCTCCCTCAGCCTCAACCCTCTATTGGGAACTAAACCGGCGCCAGTGAATGATGAGGAGCGGGTGCAGCTGGAGCGTGCTTAAGGTGTGGACACCACTCAGCCATCCCGGCATATAAGCACAGGATTGGACTTGCTCTGGATGATGCCTGCCGAAACTGCAATTTGGGACCGACAGACACAGAGCATGTCCCCCTACACTGCCTGCACACACTAATACACAGGGCAACACAAAGAAGAGACAACATGGAGCACCTCTGGACCTGCCCTACAGTTTCTGCTAGGCACTGGCATTGTCCAAATGCCCAAACCAGGGCAGAGCCATCGGAGGTTGGTTAAGCAATAACAACAATGGATAAGAACAATGGCCTCATCCACAGACCTAAACTCCTCAACTAGTAAAGAGAAATAAGTCATTTCCTGAAATGTAGACCACTGCACCCGTGCTAAGAAGAAGCGGGAAGGTGTATCAGAAAGGCAGTGGCACAGAAAATGATCACTATCATGGAGATCCTTGACACCTCTCACCCCAAATCAGACTGTTCATCCGGCAGCACAGGGATAGATCAAGGCAGGAAAATGAAGGGGTTCTTGCGCACTGATAAATAAACTCATCCACATTTAGGGGTGATGTGCTGCTCATACAGGTACCATTTGTAACAGGTTAAATAGGGTAGCCCCCTGCAGCCATACACCCCCCAAATACTAGATACCAATGACAGGAAATGGATAGTAAACTTATTCAATAAAGATGTCCAAGTCCTCCAATTCAATAAGAAAAACTTCATAATAGGGTCCAACATAGTGTTATCATCTCCCCCCCCCTCTTCAATCTCTTTATGCATGATCTCTCTTTCCCCACAACTCCATCAATCCACCTAAACATCTGAAATGCAAATAATTAACTTACCACCACCTGCAAAACTGGTAGTCCCCATTAAACATCTATCCACTTCCCCACAAAATAGTCACCCTCATTACCCCTAACAAACAAATCAAACTACCCATACTTCATGCTCCACAGCCAACCTCTCCCATTCAACCACAACCTCACACCACCGGGCATCACCATAGACCCACACATGACCTCCACCTAACACAAAAAATTACGTCAAATTCCTAATCCAAACAACCTCCTCAGAATACTAGAGAACCCCAACTTCAGGCACCACAAAGAAACTAAGTATACTATATGAAAAGTTTATCTGCACTACCCTAAATTATGCAGCCCCAGTCTGAGCACCAACCATATCTGAAACACCTACATACACATACAAGATACACAGCAAAAAAGTTCCTTCCATATCACAAATGCCTTCATAAAAAAAACACCTCTATATCATCTTGATACTAAAACCAAAATTCTCACCATGATAGACTACAAACATAATCAACAATTTTCCAGAAGCTGTTGCCCTCCACTGAACCAGCACAGAATAAAACATGGAACCACTTTACCCACAGAACTCCCAAAGCCAGCTATACAATGCCCTACTCCACAGCACCTTACCTGACATTCCCCTATCCACATCCACTCTTAGATCTCTGAACCAGATTTTCTCTAGCTAATCTATAGTCTTGACACTTCACCTCCAAACACAAATAAAAAAAACAATACTCTGAATTCCCAGCCCTTGCTACAATCTGCAGTCACCTGAAAACACTACCCATCTCACCCTATCTCCTACCATTTCACTCATCTCTAAATATCTTTCAATATAAGCTCAGGTTTGACTGATGAGAAACCAGGGGTCACTAAGTAAAAAAAAACCCCACCTCTATTACAATTTCAAAAATTAATAAATAAATACCTGTGCAAGGTTGACATTCCTCCAGAACAGTAAATGGTTCCCTCATCCAGCAGTCTTCAAGATTTGTTAAGTTCTCTAAGGTTGTATCATGCGTGTGATGACGAATACCATCAGGAGTCCAATTATTTTCAACTATCACAACAATGATGGATAAACTGAAATCAAACAAGTCCAAAATAATGGAGTTCATACTTACCTCCTTTAAACATGCATAAAGGAGGTAAAGGGAAAGGCAACTTGAAACTCCAAAAAGGCTCATTTAATAAAGCCTCCAAACTATGAAAGGGAACCAAAACTTTTAACCTCCACTTTTTTTCCAAATTGGTAAAAGTGTGGGTTTTTTCCCCCTTCCTATATTAACTATTTAGAGGACTTAAAAATGGATATAATATAACCATAGTGAGTTTTTTTTTAATTGATACATTATTTTAAATGAAAAGAAACATTGCTTTGAAGTTGAGTAAAGTTAAGCTATATTGCATCTGATTAATTGTTGGGTAGAGTCCCAATTTGGGATGACTTTGAGGCAAGCCAGGGTCCAAATCTGTAGCAACCCACTGAGAAAGATCACAACATCAGTGCTTCAATTTTTAACACCCATTTACCAACTGCCACCTAGGGCATAAGAGGCGCCAATTCATCCTAGTATTAAGCTACTTTAAAATTTCCAAATAACAAACCAAACAAGCAAATATAAAAATCAAACAACAAACACAAAAGGCAAAAAAAGAAAAAAAAAGTAAGCAGGTTATGGTGTAAGGGGAGGAGACCCACCTCCCTCTGGCAAAAGGGCATGTGACCCTAGCCAAAAAGAGTGCCAGCCTCCTCGAAGAAGTCAGAGTCCACAAATCTGTGTGCATAAATCAATCCCGAGTACAAGGGACAAGTGGTAGCAACCCCAGGTAACATGCAAAGATCACCCAGACTGTGACATTCAACAATTATGTGCCAAACAGTCTGGAGGACAATGCAGTTGTTGCGATGTGCAGTGGAATGCTCCATCAAATGGCAATGTGTCCTGTGAGGGGGGGTAGGTCCATGGGAAGTCACAATGACAACTTTAAGTTCCCCCTCAGCCGCTTCTCAATATTTTTGCCAGAGAGTTGCCATGATTCATGCCATGTAGTTAGTGTGAGGAAGAGTGAAATGATGGTCTAGTTTTGTTGCCCAGTCCTCACAGAATCTTTGGCAGACTCGTTCCCATGTACAGGAACCCAACAAAAGATAATCTCAACAATCACCTGGCTTGTGGCAACTGAGACATCAAAGATACTGGAACAAGGGTGTGTAGCAATTCCAATGCCCCAAGCGCACTCAGGGCACTTTGTGAAATGCTAAAGATCACAATCCAGTCTCTAAACTGGGCAAGACATGATATCTCCTGTACTAAATGATGTATTACAACCAGCTCAGCCATGAAGACAGACAATGCGAATATGAACCTCCCAGTTGAGACGTTCAGTCAAAAACAAGTCCAAGGAAATGGTGAGCCTCATTTAGGAACGAGTTTGTGTGGGGGTGGAGCCATGGATGGTGGCAGGCATGCACCATCCTTAGTCTTGGCCAAGGAAAACTGAAACCTCTACGCTTTAATGTCTGCTAGAGTTGACACTCCGGAGTTGGCATCTGGGCTGCACCAAAAGAGATTGAAAGGTTGTTTATGTAGAGTGTAGCAAGAAAATCTTCTGGTATCACAGAGATGATACAGTTGATGGTGGTCAGGACAAAGAGTGTGACACTAGGGACACATCCCTGAGGAAAGCCCTCTTCCTGCAAAGTTCAGCTGGAGAGGGCTTCATCACATGTATGCGAAAATGATGATCTCAGAAATTCAGAGATAAAAATTGGGAGTCATTCCCTCACCCTCATCGTGTAGAAGCTCTCTATACAGTATCGTTGGCCTTCCCCAGATCGAAGAACACTTTGGCATAGTGCTGTCTATGAAGGAAGTGCTCAGGAAGGAGGTTAGAGAGAGTGTGAAAAATGAGCACAGTAGCCATTTGCCAGGAGTGTACCTCTGTCCAGATCTTTTTTAACAAATCTAATAAAGGCCATGCCTCACTCACCTAGGTGTTGAAGAATGGCAAAGGGTACATCAACTGGAAAAGGCAGCAGCTTTTGTGCCCTCTTCACTCCTGGAATTGTCTATGAAGGTGGCCATCACTGGGGTGACACAGTGAACATTGTTGGACACAGGGAGCTCAGAGAACATCTCTAGTAGACTTGCGAGCAGTGTTAAACTTCCCAACAGCAGATTTAATGGAGCAATAAAGTAAACTGGTAACCCACATTACAGAATGTTGCTATCTCGAAAGTATGAGAAAGTTTACTTCTTGGTACTGGACAAATTTTGCTGAGTCTTCTCGCATCTATCTCCCAATTGCAATCCCATTGCTACCAAGTCCTAGCGGTTCGAGGAATCCAATATGAGTTCATCCGATCGGAGATTACTATCATGCTTGAAAAAGATATCATTGAGCCATCAGATTCACCCTGGAGGGGACAAGTGCATGTCTTGAATAACAGAGAAAAGAAAAGGTTGCTCATTGACTACTCTCAAACTTTGACAATCTTGACAAAATTTGGGGCTATAAGTTCTTTTGCATAATCAACTTCAATAGCACATATCACTGCATCTCTTTACACCCAGAGGATAAAATCTACACTGCATTTGAGGTTGACGGATGAATTTCCAGTTCAGGGGTCTAAGCTTCAGACTTACAAATGGGGTGGCTTGTTTCCAAAGAATCATCAATAACTTCATCCACTCCAACTGGCTCAAAGCCACCTTTGCTTACTCGGATTATGTCACAATTTGTGGGTGTACATTAGAAGAGCATGACTAATCTAGCTTGTTTCCTTAAAGCTGCACACACCTACAACTTAACATTGAACAAAGAAAAATGTACCAGATATTGCAAAAGAGCTGTTAGTTATACTTGTTACAATGTTCTCAAAAAAGGACACAATGATAGTTTTGCTACAGTTAGACACATTTTTAATGTTTTAACATATAAATATGTTTAAATTCTAATATTAATCAATGTGGCCAGCCTCGGTTGTGAGCATGTGCTCCAGGCAAAACCTGAAGGCTGCACACAGACATTGTGGATGAAGTCCTTACTCACGATGGCTCACATGCGGTTGATGGAAGACTTCAGCTTGTCGATGTACCTGTGGCGGACCTTGCAGTCCTTGCCTCCAACATGTGTACACACGCTGTAGTAGAGGTGATTGACATTGGGCAACTGGGGTGGCCATAGTGCTTCAACCAGAAGTTCATGTTCAACACCAACCATTCTTGCACAGTCTTGGCTGTGTGGACTCGGGCACAGTCCTGCTAAAAGACATAGTCCGCCTTCTTCATGAACTTTCTCACCCAAGGCAGGACCTTCCTGGCCAAGATGTCCCTGTAAACAGCCATGAAACTCACCAGTGGCATCATCTTGCCATTCTGGCCAAAGCTTACCACCACAGGGTTGTTCTGCTTGTTGACTGGATCAACTGTAGTTTTTGTTCAGAAAAATGAAAATTCAATTGCTATGACTCTTTAAGTCCTTGAGAAGGAAATGACAGCACTTCCGACATTCTAGCATACAGTTGGTGAACAAAGGCCTTTTCACGCACCTCAGGTTATCAGGTGCGCCACAAGGAGTTCCAACCAGACACTACTTGCTAGACACCTCTCTGTGGCATGCCAGTCCCATCTGATAGGTCTTTGTCATGGCTGCTCAGCCTCTTTGCATACTATCCCCAATGGGCCTGACAGTTCTCCCAAAGAATATGAACCTTATTCAACACCTTTTCCCTTGTCAGATGAGGCTAGTCACCAATATGGATGTAAAAGACTGCCATTATCTCAGCAGTGAGAGTGAAGGTTGATAAAAAAGGAAGTGTTCACAATAATCAAGGCTTCTTTCAGCACACTTGTGACTTTGTTTCTCGTCTTGGCTCTCCCAACAGAGCTTCTCTGAAGCCCTGGAAGGAGCCCCAAGGCGAGATAGAGAGGACTCAGCTAGATCATTCTCTGTGAGATGGGGAAGAATGTGGCAATCAAGGGAAGACCAGTCAGGGAGGAGGTCCCTCCTTTTCTTGTGAGTCTTCGGGTGGGGGGTGGGGGGGCATGCAGTCTGAGGAGGTGCTTGCACAGGGACAGATTCAGGTTCACCTACATGGAAGACCCTGCCATCCAATGTAGGGTCACCTATGGTACCATCTCCAACTCAGGAGATGCATCCAACTGCCCCCCCCCCTCAAGATGTCAGGTATCCTGACTGGGCCTATAACCCATCATGAACATCACTGGGGCTGACATACTGGCTCCCATTTCCCATTAAAGGGATAAAATATTTCTTCTTGAGTTACTTTTCATGTTGTTTCATTCAAAATTTGCATTTTCTAGTTTTGTATATCATTTTATTGCAAATTTTATGCACTTTGATGGTATACAGTAAACCCTTGATATAACAAACTATGTGGGGCGGGGGTCGTTCGTTAAAGCTGAAAGTTCCTTAAACTCGATGGGGGGTAAAAGCAATGGAAATAACGAACCAAGTTCGTTATAGATATCTAATACGTATGTAATTACTAATAAAGTTAAGTGGATTACACAACATAGTATTGATACGAACCTTGCACTGTAGGAGAGATGTGATACACCAACACTCACTCAGGCTGGTCGTAACGCTTGCGTGTTAAACCTGATGGAGTTCAGCCAGGAAATTTGGTTTGTTATATCCAAAATTTGTTATATTGAGATATCGAGGGTTTACTATAATTATTTTTTAGCAACATGACTAGAACACAGTGAAAATTAAGATAATGCAAAATTGTATACCTATGTGGCTTTTTATTTTTAGATATTTAAAGTTCATTTATGAAAAAACAAACAAAACTACACCATTGATTTTTTATATCATTTTATTGCATATTTTATGCACTTTTTTCTAGTATATATTTTGTTTTAGCAACATGACTAGAACAGTGAAAATTATGCAAAATTTTATACATTTGTGGAAATTCTCCATAGATTTTTAAAGTTGATTTGTGAACAAAACGAAAAACTATACCATGCGATTTTAAATATTTGCTAAAAAAACAACAACAGCACCTAAAAACTGGTTTATATTTTTAGCATCATTTGAATATAGATTGAACTAAATTCTAGGGCATTCAGAACACCCCTACTATTTACCTACCCCCCTAACCTCCAACTGAGAACAAACCCTATAGTTGACCTTGTCCAAAAAATATATGTTTTAGTCCACCATGAACTTAAATTTTAATGGGACTAAAGAAAACTGATTTCAAATGATAACTAAATCATATGTACATATTTTGGTCATGAATCGAGTTCAATTGATTAATTTTTAGTAATTCTATAGCCATTTATATATCAAGTTTCAAGGGCAGGGGTCTGAAAGACCCCCTGTATCTCAAAAACGACGCTGTAGGTTATTATGATTTTGTCAGGAATAAAAGGGGCTTTTAATGATCTATAATTTCATTTATGATAATCTAACTTAGTATAAAGTTCAAAAATTGAATGTGGTCTCCCCTTAATGTGACAAACCTCAGACTGACGAGGTGTCTTGGGAATACTTAGGGGATGAAAGCACCTCTTACTAGTCTTAATGGAGTTGAGTTGGTTCACCGGTCCCCATCAGGGAAGCCTAAAACTGAGGCGGCATAGCCTTTGCCTCACTGTGTTCTTGATGGCCCCCTGAGCAATTATAGGGGGTGTGGGGGAGGTAGACTAGAATCACTGGAAATCCCCCCTGCATAAGGGGGTAAGGGTGAAACCCTCAAACTTGTATCTATTGGAGAGGGAGACAAAATCTTTTGCTCAGACACTTGGAAGATCCCCTGAGACAGCACAGGGAGGGGAACTATCTCCTTAGAAGAGTGAGTTACCTGAGGGCAGCTCTAATAAGGATAGCGGTGAAGTTTCTCTATCAGTTGATGGTGGTGAGAAGCTAGTGTTTAGGAAGGGGGAGGGAGCTGCTTTTATCTTTACTTGTAGTTTCATTGTGTCTTGGGGAGTTGTTTTTTAAAATAGAGAATTTGTTAGGACAAAAAACAGAGCTGACTCCATCTGTGAACATTTCATTTAGCTGGTTTTCATTGGCAAAGGGACCAGAAATATGAGAAAGGCACCGGGAGTCTGTTATCGAGTAACTACTGTGGAAGCCCATTGGTACAGACAATGGGTTGGTTCTAAGCAACAGAGTAGGTATGGGCGCTGTACTATTTAGATGCCCCACAGACATCCCTGCAGATGGGGGTTAACCTATGTGCACTATGCAGAATGTATCCTGGTGGGTCTTTTTCCCTTCTTGGTTCAAGCCTGATCCTGCAGACCGAACACAGACTGAAGTTCCACCCATTCTTGGCAACCAAATAAAAATGGGGATGGGTTGGTAGCTGTAATTGCTGGTAGGGGGGAGGGGACCAGGGCCAGTCCCAAAGAATCCAGCCTCCCAATGAATAGTTATGAGCCCAGGTTGAACCCAAAGGGAGCAGTTCTATCTAGACAAGCCAAATGCTTTGAGGGAGAGGAGGAGAAGTGCTATATAAACGGAGAAAGGTGTTAGTGGAAGGCAGAGAGGAGGCTAAGATGAGGCCAGACAGGGCACTGAGTCTGATCAGCCTGGCAAACAGGTAAATACATCACCGTGCCCCTTAAGGGGACATGAGTTGTGAAAGCCCTACCATAAACAACCAATCACAAACTGAACAGCTCCAAACTCTGGGGAGAATGTAAAGTATATGATATTAAAAAATTTCCCTGGCTAGCTTTGAGGCAATGTCAGGTTTTACCATCCCTAAAACATTTGAAGCTGGCTCAATAATACTCACCCAATAAGGAATGCAACTGCTATAACCATACGTCGCTTGTTACAGGATTCAATCATGATGGAGCTTTGCATTAACATACATAAATCAATGAAATAAATATTAATGGAGATAATACTCTGTTACATTTAATTTTGAGTAGCTTCTCTCTTAATTATATGTATATAAGTATACATATCAAAGTAAATATAATTTTCTACCTGAAATATCAAAATAAAGTTTGTCAGTGTGACAACCAACATCAAAAACATTTCCACCTACCTAGAAACTGACAAAAATTAGATGGCAAACTCTCATTCCAACAGACAAGGCCAAGTCATCCAACAAAGGGGCTTAATCCAAAAGGAAAAGGTTCCCTAATAGGCCCCCTCTCAAACCTTTCTATGCGTGGCATAGCCCTTCCCACTCACAACCCAAACAATATCTAAACATCAATCATATCCCAATCTACATCTGCAATCACAACTTCCAGAAACCCAAACCAGTACATAGAACTCAAAAACAGGCTCATATTAAATAATGTCCACCTTTCTCCCAAAATAAGCAGCCACCTCTCTTTATCCCTGACAAAATACAATTAAACTACTACCCAGACATCTCAATTCATGGCACACTTCTCCCACCCTAGACCTACACATGACCCAGACAACACAAGATAGGCAAACTAAAGACTAGAACATATGCAGGACCTATCAACTCTAAAGTCAACCACCAACAAGTATGAGATCTTAAATCATAAACTCCACTTTGCCTTCTCTGAGTGGGAGTCTGGATAGTTCAAACAAGCCATTTTTCATATTTTTCTCTGCCTTAATTATGATGTCATATTCAAGAAGTATTTTAGGCAACATTAGTATAATAATATCACATTGGTAACATATTTTCAACTGAGATTTTTCTGTTTCTCTCTGTTGAATGTGAAATATATTTTTCAGACCTCATAAAAGAGATTCACAATGATAATAATTGTGCCTTAGACTTTTTGGGGACTATTATTCTAATTGAGGGCACATTGTTATATATCTAGATCTTTGATAGACAAGAAGGAGGAGGAATTAGAGAGAAAGAGAGGTGTATTTTAGTACTATAGAAAGAAATGGAATTCTGCTTTTAATGACTGTGGAGCAGCCCATTAAAAATAAAGTACAGCTTGTGTTTGACTATAGAGAGCTAAATACCGATGTGGAGTGTCATACTGAGGATGAGCTCACTGATATATGCAATGAAAAATTAAGGGAAAGGAGACAACTGCAGGGAGGATGCTTCTATCACAAAATAAGTCAGCCTATTCCATTGATCTACCAGGTAATGTAAGATTTTTTTATTTAATTTTAAGAGCTCATCTGGCGACTGCCTACTTGGGCATTAGTCGACATATTAAAAACTGCCTAGTACTAGGCTACTTTAAAATAATATTACTCCCTACCTAAAAAAAAACAACCTAAAAATAAAAAAAGGTAAAAGGCAATGAGCAGGAAGCAAGATCTGGCATTGGGGGGAGATCCGCCTCCCTCCAGCGCAGGAACGTGCAACCTACTAAAATAACAAAAAACAAACTAGTTAAATAAAGGGGAGAAGGCTGGCCTCCTCCAAAAAGTCTAAAGTCCACATGTCATTGTGCACGAACCCATCCCGAGTAAAGGGACAAGCGGTAGCGACCCCACCATCCTGGTATCGGAACAGGTAACATTAGCGAAGATCACCCGGACTGGGAAATTCGACAATAATGTGATGAACAGTTTGGGGGATGACTGTACAATAGGGCGCAGGCGAGTGCTTCATCAAATGGCGATGCATCACACGAGTGTGCCCGATTCGGAGACGACAGATAGCCACTTGAAGCCATCGCGGCATTGAGGGATTGGTCCATGGGAACAATCACAGCGTAATGGCACGTAACTTTAAGTTCCCCTGGACCATCTCCAATCAAATTTGCCAAGCAGTCCAAAGAGCTGCCCTTATTCCTGCCATGTAGTCTGTGTGTGGAAGAGCGAAAGGCTGGTCCAGTCATCCGGGCCTCGTAGACTCATTGGCACGCTCATTCCCTGCAATTCCTACATGTCCAGGAACCCAGCAGAAGACAATCTTGACATCCACCCGGCTCATTAAAACAGTGGCATCATGGATATCGCGAACCAGAGGGTGCGGAGATACCAATGTCCCGAGAGCACTCAGCGCGCTTTGTGAGTCGCTATAAACCACGATCTGGTCTCAAAACCGGGCACGTCATGTATCTCCCATACTGAGTGGTGTATTGCCACCAACTCAGCCGTGAAGACAGACGCAGCACCTGGCAGAGCCCTGTTAACTTCAAACAGAAGGGATACGGCGTGGAAACCGACACCCCCCACCTCTTCGGACTTGGAGCCATCTGCATACACTGGCAGGGTTCCAGTGTGACATGAGATGTGCTCCAAAAAGGCCGAACGCAATACTCCCGAGGCTGTAAAGCTTTGGGAGCAGAGGCGTGGCGACAAATAGCCAATGGTGGTACCCTCCAGGGTGGCGTTCTGGGTAGAACCAGGGGCGCCACCGACTCTTGAAGGAGTTTCCTAGCCCTAAACCCAAAGGGCTTAGGGTATGACTTGTGTCTCTCGGCGGCAAAGGCACCGTCGAGATCAGCTGCGGATGCTATGAGAGCCATGGGCGACTGAGGGAGGCGCTGGGCTCGCGCGTACAGGCGAGTGATGCACTGCACGCGGCGTAGAACGAGTGGCATCTCCCCAGCATCGACCAACAGGCTCTCAATAGGGAAAGTGCGGAAGGCACCGGTCGCCAGGCCAAGGCTGGTGTGGAGGATCGAGTCCACCTTCCGCAATAGACGTTCGGCTGCGGATGCATAAAACTCACATCCGTAGTCGAGCTTCGAACGGACAAAGGATTGATATAAAAAGTAAGGCAGTAGCCATATCAGCGCCCCAAGCACTGAATGTCATGGAACGAAGAATATTCATGGCGCGGGTACAAGAGACCCTAAGGCTGCGAATATGAGCTTTACAGGTGAGGCATCAGTCAAATACAAGACGAAGGAAATGGTGCGATTCAACCACTTCCAGGCGCACCCCATTAAGAAACAAATCTGGGTCGGGGTGGAGCCGTGGATGCTGGTAGAAATGCACCACCTTAGTCTTGGGCAAAGAAAACTAAAGCCTGTGCACTTCGGCATAGTGAGAGACGTGGTTCAATGCTTGTTGGAGTCGACACTCAAGAGTTGGCATCTGGGCCGCGCCAAAAGAGATCGAAAGGTCGTCCACATAGAGCGTAGCAAGAACATCTTCTGGCAGCACCGAGGTAATGCAGTTGATCCTCAAAGCAAAATGTGTAACGCTGAGGACACTTCCCTATGGGACACCCTCTTCCTGCGGTATCATAAGCCTTCTCCAGATCGGAAAACACTGTGGTGAAGTGCTGTCTACAAAGGAAAGCCTCGCAGACAGCATTTTCCAGTTGGAGAAGAGCATCCGACGTGGAGTAGAACTTGTGGAAGCCACACTGCACAGAACACAAATGGCCTCTGCTGTCCAGAAAAAAAGGCTAATCTAACATTTACCAATTTCTCCATCAACTTGCACAGACAGGAGGTTAAAAAATTGGGTGGAAACCGGCTGAGATAGAATGATCTCTCCCCAGTTTGCGAAAAGCTATCACAGTAGCAATTCACCAGGAGTCTGGGAGGTTACCCTTTACCCAGATCCTGTTTAACAAATCTAAGAGAAAGGTCATGCCTCGCTCACCCAGGTGTCGAAGCATGGTGTACGGGACATCATCCAGACCATGGGCGGTGTCCGTGCACGAAGCAAGAGCGGAACACAACTCACTCAGAGTAAACCTGTCATTGAAGGGTTCTCCACCTCTGGGGGTAAAGTCCAGCTGGCGGCCTTCTGCGACATCACAACGTGCATTGAATGCTGGCAGAGCAGTATCCTGGCAAGAAATAGCAGTTGTGAAGGATTCCACCACAAACGTAGGGTCCAAGATTGCGGTCACATTCTCCTGGAGAATGGGAGGGGGGTCCTGCAAGAACTTGCCCCAAATCCTTTTCACTCGCCTCCACACCTCTGCTAGAGGGATCTTCCCGTTAAGTAAAGACACTTATGCCAGCCAAGAAGAGCGGCGTGCGTGCTTCAGAATATACAGGAAACTAGCCTGACAAAATTCACCGACAGTGAAATAGTTTGGGTGGCTCTTATAGCGCATGTAGGCATAACTCCATCTCACACTTGGCTGACCACCACGGGAGTGGTCGGCATGCAAATGGCCAGACATTCTGGGAATAGTAGTCAGGCCCACAGCGCTGAGGTTGCCGGAGAAGAACTCAACATACTCATCTACCAACCTAAACTTCTTGACTGAGATTGAGAATTCAGTCATTTCCTGAAATGCAGGCCACTGCGCCCGCGCCAAGCACCACAGAGGTGGGCTCTCAGGTGGCAGCGGCCCAGATAATGATATTTGAATGGGAAAATGATCACTACCATGGAGGCCATCGACCACCCCCCAATCAAAATCAGGCTGTGCATCCCTTAGAGGACAGAGATAGATCAAGGCAAGAAAATGAAGTGGTTCTCGCGCAGTGATGCGTAAACTCATCCACATTTAGGACACCTATCTCAAGCTCTTCGCTCAGAATGCAAGGGCTTGTCCCCTGGAATTTATTGAGTAGTCTCCCAAAAGAGGATGTCTGCCATTCAGATCTCCAAGCAAGCGAAAGGGCCTCAGCAACAGTGCCATGACGCGGCGGAAGTCCCCTGGCATTGAAGTCAGCTGACGGTGGAATATATGCAGAAATAACAGTATACCTCCTATCTGGGTGAAGCTGCACAGCCACTGCCTGAAAGGAGGTAACTAAAGTGAAAAGAATAACGGAGACATGCCAGGTTTAAACCGTGCATCCCCCATCCCGTGGTGGTGGGGTCACTAAACCATTATACCCCAGGAGGGTAGGCAGGGGGCACACACCTAGCATGGTCTCCTGCAGCAAAATAGCTAACAGGGAACAAAATGAGATGAGCCTCTGCAGTTCATCCCAGTTAGCCCAGAGTCCGCGGCAATTCCATTGAAGGAATATGCCCTCTTCGAAGAGAAGACCCTCACAGGAATGGCCGTACAGTTTTCCGTAGGCAGAACCCTGGGCGTTGTTGGCTGGACAAAGTGCTGTCACCTTCGAGGACTTATTGGGCGAGGTTGGGCTCACCATGCAATTCTTTTCCTCCCTCCACCTTGAAACCTTAGGTGGGCGTTGTGGTTTCGGAGGTGAGGGGCCCACTTTTTGAGGATCCACCGTCTCTGAGCCACCCAGCCCACCACTAGGCATGGGCAGAGGAGCCTAAGCTCCTTTGTTGCTGTCCTCTTTTAGGGGGGCAGCTTTAGGAACCCCAGAAGATGGCCTGGCGACAAACTTCAGGGGTGTTGCCTCCTGTGAGTTTAACGACTCTGTGGAGGCGTGTAGCCGTTTCACCTTACAGGAAACGGTCATGATTGGGGAGCCCTTGTTTTAGCCAGGGCTGGGTGTGAACCCTTTGTGCCACCAGCTTTACCATGAGTTCACCCAGGTTGAGTAGAACCTGTAGAAGGGCTCTGAATGGGTGCAGAAACAACCATGCTCATTGGCCTGGATGGGCTAAGAGCAGATGGTGTCTTTCTTAGCATTAAGGTGTAAGATGTCCCAGGCAGAACTGGGCATGCCAGGACCAAGTCCTTAGCCTCAAAGAATGAGAAACGATCCTGGGCCTGAACGGCCAGAATTTCTTTCCCAAGGATATGCACCACATTGCTTCAAAGAAGAGGGGGACCGCTCTCGGCAATTGACACATTTGGCCACACACGATTTGGACTTATCGTGTGCAGCCTTGGAGCAATTTACACAGACTTCAGGTGACCCTGACTCTGCACATCTACGAGTGATTGGTATGGCTGAAACGGTGACAGTAATAGCACCTCAGTGGCACGAATGCCTTCATGCAGTAGCGGTATCAGCCGGCATGAACCGAATCAGGGAGCTTGTTACAGTCGAACATGATGAAGAGTGTAGGGCTGGGTCTCGAGGCCCCTCCCTATTTTCTCATTACATGCTTGACCTTGTCCGCCCTGTGGTCGGCCAGCTCTAGAGTGATATCTTCTATGGAGTAGTCCAAGAGTTCCCTTGCATAAACTACTCCTTTCACAAAGTTCATGGTAGAGTGCAGTGTCACACTCACCGGGGTGCAACAAGTGTCCGAAGAGCACTTATCTTGGCCGCCTCAGAGGGATCTGCCATATTTGCTAGAAGGCTCCCATCCGACAAACGGGTCACCTACGACTCTCTACCAATCATACTGAGGGGGAGCGGTGTGTGTATGTAGGTCTGTAGGGCCATTCTCCCACCCCCTTTTTTTCATATATCTTTCCCTACCCCTGTGTAGTGTGTGGGAAGACAATTTTGTTATTTGCCTTCCAATTTTTCATATTATTAATACAAATAATGTTAACCGATTGTTTTCCATTTTCAGTTTATAAATATAAATATTTATAGAATTGTGTAAAATCAGTAAAGAATTTCCTAAAATTTGTCCAGCGTAATTGGATATTACACTTGGATAAGATAGTTTCTTTGCTTAAATTATTTTAACAAACAGGCCAAAGAATGAGGTAATGCTAATAGGCTCAACATTAATCATGACAACAAGGGATATTGAAGTTCATCACCAGATTTTTCTTTGGAAACGCTATACCAAAATCTCTCTGGCTCTTTTCCAGTATTAAATCCTGTGTCTTCTAAGAGTGGAAGCTTTTACGGACTGTGAGAGTTCTTGAGGCGAGTGCTCTGCCCAGCCCTGAAATAGAGGGCTTTTCCCTACCTCGCTTCCCACCTCCATTGACTGACGAGCATATCCCTTTTTTTTGGCCTACTACCACCACCCCATTCAACGGACGAGTGATAACCCACCCCGTACCCCCCTTTTTTTTCATTCAATTTTCTGGTCATTTTGTTTGTTGCGTGGAAATCATTGTAAAAATTTGTTCTCTTCGCCTGTCATTGTTTTTGGGTATTTTATTTTGATTGAGAAATATGGCATCATTTTGTAGTGTGCACATTTTTTTTTTCTAATTGAATTCGGAATAGGTTAATTATTTGGGTGTGCACCTGTGTTTATTTTCTTGTAAATTTAAATTGTAATTATATTTGTAATTTTCTTGTAAAGTAAAGGACTGTATATCAAATCATGTCAATTCTTCCTCAGGGTTCTCAAGGCTCATAAATTCTAGGATAAAGTTTGAACGCAGGATTAGTGTTGCCTTCAGCCCACTACATTTGGCGCCCGAATAGGGACCTTGAGATCTCGAAACTGGAGGAATTGGATTTGATTGCAGTCCATCTGTATATTAGAGTGACAGGTTGATTTTCCCCTCCTCCTATTATCTTGTACAAACTCAGGAACAATGGCTTCGGCAGAAAGTTTGAATGAAGAAGTAGTGTGAAATGTTGTGGGGAGTGATTGAGGGAATGAGGAATGAGATGAAAGGGATGAATGAAAAGACTGATAGGATGAAGAAGGAAATGGGAGACTGACAGGATCAGACTGACCAATGGATGCAGGACTTATATAATATAATGACAGGGGCTGGACCAGCCCCAGGACCTACGACCCTGAACCCTGCTCCGACTGAAGGGACTCAGCTGAATGGAATGGATGGCAGTGTGATTGAGTCTAGAGAAGATACTGTGAGTGGTAAGAAAGAGGGTGAATGGAAGAGAATGGAAAGTAAGAGAGGGAGGAAGCATGGTTATAAGGGTAAGGATAGGAAGGCGAGAGGAAAGAGTGTGGATTCGCTATACTCAGATGAGGGAGAGAGTGACAATATGATTGGAATGAGTGAGACCGAGAGTAGCTCTTTGGAGAGTGAAGTGAATGTGGGAAAAGGAATTTTGATTAGGGAAGTGCCTAGGATCAATAAGTTTAGATTGCATGGGGGAAAGGGTATGGATGAGTTCTTTGGGGATTTTGAGCGGTACTACAAGCTCAATTACCCACAGAACATGGGTCATTGGGTGAATGTTCTGGGAGATTGTTTGGATGGGAAAGTGTCAGAGTTCTTTTGAGTGATAATGAGTGTGGGTGAGCCGAAGTATGATGTAGTGAAGAAGAGATTGATTGGGCAGGTGAAACGAATGAAAGAGAGTGTGAAGTATAAAAGGGTGAATGAATTTGAGAAGGCTCGAATGGGGAAGAGTGAAAGTGTGAATATGTATGCACATAGGCTTGAGAGTATGGCAAGAACGAGGTATGGTGATGATGATGTAAATGAATGTAAACCACTCATGAAGAAGTTTTTGGACACGATCCCGCGAAAGGTGAGTGAATGGCTGAGTGGAAAGAGGAAAGAGAGAGTGAGACTGACAGGTGAACGGTTGATGTGGGAGGATGTGTTGGAACTGTTAGAAGATGGACGATTTGATGATGAAAGCGATCTAGAAGAGGATGGATGGTACAGTGTGAATGTTGGAGGTAAGAAGCCCAGGAGCTTTCATCCACCCCAGCAGTTTGTCAGCTACAGGGATGCCCTGAAGGCTGCACCAGCTGGAGTGATGTCAAACTTCCTGGGCCGGCAGAATGGATGGGCAAATGGAGGGTGGTCGAATGGAAGGGGGCAGATGAATTTCAAGCGTGGGAACGGATATATGAGAGAGAAACCGAGGTATGTCCCAGCAAATGAGAGACTGAGTGGTGGGAGAAAGATTGAGGAATGTCGTCGGTGTGGAAGGAAAGGTCATATGTTGGCAGAATGTAGGTGGACATCTGGTGCATGTTTTGGGTGTGGTAAGAAAGGGCATATGATAAAGGATTGCCAGGAAAGTGTGAAAGAGTGCTTCGAGTGTAAAGAAATAGGCCATTTGAAGAAAGATTGTCCGAGGTTGAATGGTGGAGCAACTGCTGGGGAAAGTATGAAATATGCATGTGGTAATTGTGGAAAGGCTGGTCATTATGCAAGGATGTGTCGTGACCAGAGGAATGTATGTAGCTATTGTGCGATGGAAGGACATTCAAGTGAAAAGTGTTGGATTAGACTGAGAGCGCAAGGTGTGAATGGAAAGTCTGAAGCGGGAAACTGAATGGTAAGAGGGTACCTGCTGAAGTATCCTCTGGGTGCATGAGTGTGAGTAATGTGTTGGTAAGTCTGTCTAGTGTGAAAGTGCTGTCTGGTAGGAAGTATGAGTGTCTGAGTGTGAAGGTGGAGTTGAATGGAATTGAGTGTTTGGCTTTAATAGATTCTGGATGCAAGGCGAGCTTGGTGTATAAAGATGTGTATGACAAGTTTAGCGAGAAAGCCCTCCTGTCTGAGTGCAAGGGTAGTTTGGTAGGTATTGGTAATAGGAGAGTGCCTGTGATTGGAATGATAAGGTCAGCTGTTCGAATGCATGGTATGATGATGAATGAATGTGAATTTTCTGTGATTGATAAGGTGAGTAGTGAGTATGGTGTGATTTTGGGCTATGATTTTATGAAAATGAATCGTATGGTTGTGCATCCTGCGAGTGATCAGATTGAGAGAAAGATTGGTAAAAATGGGGTGTATAAGTTGTATGTAGGGAAAGATGGTAGCGTTTTGAGGAGTGTGTTTACTGGTATTGAGGTGACTGCTATGGAGAATGTAAGGCTTGTGAAGGGTGAAAGGGTGTCTGTTAGAGTGAGTTGGAGTAAGGATGTTAGTTTGAATGTGAGTGAGAACACTGTGATATTGGATGGAACAGATGCGTGTTATAAGGTAAGGCGTGTTGCTTGTGTGTTTGATGGCTTGATGAGAATGAATGATCCTTTTGTATGTGTGCAGGCAGACCCCAGTGTGAAAGGGCAGGTGAGGGGAATCCAAGTCGGAGATGTACTGGGCCACCTCTCCACTGTTGATGAGGTAGGTATGGATGATAGTACGGATATCAGGGTGAATGTTGCGAATGAAAAGACATGTGAATGGATGTATAATGAGGTGAAGGACATGGTGAAATTGGATGGATGTTTGACTGAGTATGAAAGGGAGGATGTGTATCGAATGATATTTGAGCGAAAGGGAGCCCTCAGTAAGGGTGATCTGGATTTCGGGGTTGCAAAGCTCCCGGAATTCAAGATTGTCCTGAAGGACTCCCCAATCTATCAGCGGCCGAAGCATTTCCCACGTCCGGTTGCTGATGAGATTGAGGAGCAGTGTTTGGAATTGGAGCAATTGGGGGTGATTGAAGAGAGTGAGAGTGCATGGAATAGTCCAATTGTACCTGTACGTAAGCCGGATGGAAGATTGCGTCTGTGTGTGGATTATCGAAAGGTGAATGAAAGGACTGTGAAAGAATGGTTTCCGATGTGTGTGGTATCTGAGTGTGTGTATAGTATGCATGGGATGGAGTGGTTTACGAAGCTGGATCTGGTACGGGGGTATTACCAGATGCCCATTGCTGAGGAGAGCCGGCCAGTAACTGCCTTCTCTTCCTCAAAGAGGCATTACCAGTTCCGGAACCTCAGCTTTGGGTTGGCTAATGCTCCCGGAGCCTTCCAGCGGGCAATGAATGTTGTGTTGAGTAAGTTTGCGAGTAAGAATGTGATTGCGTTTATAGATGATATTTTGATTATGACTGAGACTTTTGAGGAGCATATGAGATTGGTGAATGATGTGTTGAGAACGTTGGAGAGTGTTGGTGTGAAGGTGAAAGTGGCGAAGTGTGAATGGTTTGCGAAAGAAGTGGAATTCCTTGGGCATATGGTGAGTGAGAATGGATTGCGAAAATCATCAAAGTATGTTGAGAAGGTGCGAATGTTTCCTATACCGGTGACTGTGAAGCAACTGAAGTCATTTTGGGGTTTGATTGAGTTCCAGCGAAAGTTTATACATGATTGTTCTGGTGTGAGTAAGCCTCTGACTGAGTGGATGGGCAAGAAAGGTAGTACGGTTGTCAAGTGGAATGATAAGATGAATGAGGCGTATGAGAGACTGAAAGAGGCAGCGGCTGAAGATGTTGAATTGGCTTACCCAGATTATAGTGTAAATGCTAAAATGCTTGAATTGTATACAGATGCGAGTGGGTATTGTATGGGAGGTTTTCTGATGCAAGAGCAGCGTTTGAATGGAGAGAATGTCAGGCGAATAATTGGGTATGTATCCAAGGCTATGAATGTTGCAGAATGAAAGTATTCGACTGTGGAACGAGAGCTGGCTGCGATAAGATATTGTTTGAAAGTGTTGCGTCCATTTTTGTATGGTGTGAGGTTTGTGATAAAAACCGATCATCAACCTCTTGTGTATCTGCAGCGTATGAAGTGGGCTGATAGTAGGATTGCAAGGACTTTGGAAGATTTGAGTGACTTTGACTATGTGATTGAGTATGTGCCTGGTGAACAGAATGGAGTGGCTGATTTGATGTCAAGGTATCCTGGTACGAATGATGAAAATGTGTGTGGAGTGAGTGATCCTGAGTATTTGCCGAAAGGAATTATGAATGGAAAAAAGAGTAAGGGTGGTGGTGATTCCTTGTTTGAGAGTGTATGGAATGGTTTGCAAGATTTGAAGAGTGATGGAGTAGATGTGAGAGTGCCCGATAGTGTAGATGATTTAAGGAAGGAGGTAATGAATGAAGTGTGTAGGAAGCCTGAAAGCATTGGTATGGCAAAGGTGCGGAACTTCATGAAAGAATTGAGAGCGATGTGTATGCAAGGGGTCCCGCCATTTCAGGAAGTGTTGATTGTAGTGAGTCGTTTGTATGGAGTGATTGTTTATGTGCACTTTGGTGGTGAGAGGCCGATTGTGTACAAGGATGAGAAGATGAAGGGTTTGAATCCTAATGTGGTACATCTGCAATGTTTGAGCGGTGTGCACTACAATTGGGTAATTGAAAAGTGTTCATATATAAGAGAGAAGAATGATTGTCTGGATGAAGATGAGTGTGTGTTGAGTGATGATATGGGAGTTAATGACAGTGTGGATATCAGTGCTGATGTTGGTGTGCTTGTTCCTTCTGTGTATTGCGAACATGGTGGACCTGATATGATGGAAGCGAGAGTGAAAGTTGGTGAAAGGTTGTTCTGTGGTTTGATTGATACTGGAGCGCAAGTGTCTTTAGTGAATGAGAATATTCTGAGTAAGTATGAAGAGTTTAGATGTTGCGAGCATAAACCTGTGAAGTTATGGATAAGTGGATTAGGGAATGGCATGATAGTGGCATGGGAACAGGTTAGTCTGAAAGTGAGTTTGGGTAATGGTGTGAATGTGAAGCATGACTTTGTGATTCTGAAAGGTGAGCAAATGCCTTGTTGTTTCTTGCTTGGTGTAGACTTTATGAGATTGAATGATTTGTCTTTGGATGCTGATAAGGATCGTCTTATGAAAGGTGAATGTGAGGTGATGAGGTTGAATGAGTGTGCAAAGAATGTTGTCAAGTTTTGCGGTATGATTGAGTTGGTCATGGATGATGAGAATGAGATTTTAAGTGATGATGATATTCTAGAGATGCAAGTGATGTGTCCTTTTGTTAGTGAGTTGAAGAGGTGTGTAATGATGCGTGTTGATTTGAATGAATGGCCAGAGTGTTTAAGTGATTTTAAAAGGTATGCTAAGGATTTTGTTGTTTGTATGGATGTTGTATATTTTGTGAGGCATGTGAAGGGTGGTGATGATATGTATGTACCTGTGATGTCCTTAGTTGGTATGATTGGTCTGGTGAAGGTTGTGCATGATAATTATGGGCATATGGGTAAATTTAAGCTGTGGGAGTGTATGAAGGAGCATGTGTTCCACCCGTTTCTGAGAACTGTTGTGAATGATGTTGCAACTACGTGTGAAAGGTGTCAGAAGCGAAAGGTGCAAGGTGTGCAAGTGAAACCACCGATGTTGAAAGTTGATGCGAAAGAACCGTTTGAATTGGTAGTGATTGATTGTGTGTCTTTGCCGCGTACGAGAGCTGGGAATGTTGGTATGGTTGTGATGGTTGACCATAAAAGTAAGTTTGTGTATGCAGCGCCTGTGAGAGATAAAAGGAGTGTGACTGTTGCGCGTGTGGTTGAGCAGTTGTTTTTTCCTATGTGTGTATGGAAGCCTAGAAGATGTCTGAGTGATAATGGTCCTGAATTTGTAGGGGAAGTGTTTGAGCAAATGTTGAGAGAGAATGGTGTGGAGCATGTGAGAACAACTCCGTATGTACCGTCTTCAAATGGATTGGCTGAACGGACTATAAGAACCTTGTGCGAGATGTTGAGAATGATGAGTACGACAGTGAATGACTGGGATGTGTGTCTGGGGAGAGTGTTGTGGGCATATAATTCAACTGTGCATAGTGCAACTGGAATGTCCCCATGTCAGTTTGTGATGAATTTTGAAAGGCGAGTGAAAGATAGGTTTCGTTTGAGTGAAAGTGAGCAGAGTGTATGGCGTGAGGCGCATGAAAGGTTCCGTTCATTTGAATTAGGTACAAAAGTATTGAAGGTGAAAGAAGTGAAGGGTAGGTTGAATGTATCAAAGATGAGTGAGAAGTTTGATGGACCTTATAGAGTTGTGAGAGTTTGGGAAAATGGGGTAACGTATGTTTTGGAGAGTTTGAATGACGGCATGACTGAGAGAGTGCGGGCTCATCAGAGTCAGTTAAGGAGATGGAGAGAACCTCCTGACTACCTGGTGAGCCATCCGGTGTATGGACTGTGTAGAGAGAGAGGTAAAGTGCATGATGATGAGATTGAATGTGATAGTATGGATCTGTCTGGGAAAGAGCTAGTCTTAGTCTCGAGGAGTAGAAAGCGTACAAAGAAGGGTGAAAGGAAGAATGCAAGTATGAATGAAAGTAAGTCTGAGCAGAGTGTTTCTGGTATGGGGGATCTTGAAAGGGAGATTGAGTTTTTGCGTAAACAGGTGAGTGATTTGGCTGGTATAAGTAGACGAGTGAGTGAGCTGCCTGTGCCTGATTTTTCTGGTTTTGGGAACAGTATGAATGATAGTGTGTTTGGGCAGAATGAACCTAGTGTGGCTGATTTTTCGGGTTTTATGAATGGAAATAGTAGGGGTGAGTTTGATGTAGTGAATGATGAAGTGGCTGATTTTTCAGGTTTCTGGTGGGAACCAGTCGAAGGGGTTTCTGGTATGCCTGTTGAGAATACAGGGGATGTGAGTGACCTGTCTGTTTCGCAAGAATGTACCTTGAGTTGGATGAGAGCTGTGAGTGAGGAGCTGATGAATGGGGGTATGAAGAGTGAGGGTTCTGAACGGAAGAGTATGAAAGAATTCTGTCGTGAGATGGGAGAACTGGTAATGAGGGCTAAGAGTATGGTTGATGAGATGATAAATAGTGACGATGAGACTGACAGGACGACTGACGAACAACCCCGACTAATTGCTACGCGTAGCCAGGGACCAGTAGAAGAGTGTGAATGGGTGCAGAAGGGTGCGATTGAGCACAAGTGGTACCGTGAAGAGTGATTGAAAAGGTTTAGTGAGTGGCTGGTCGAATGGCTTAAGGAAGGAGGGGTGTGGTGGGGCGAATGTGAGTGTGTGTAAAAGGGCCATTCTCCCACCCCTTTTCTCAGTACCCTCTCCCTCCCTCTGTAAGAATGTGTGTGAATGGGAATAGGTTTGTTTTATTTTTGTTTATTTCATGTATAAAATGATTACCATGTTTTTCTTTCTTTCCAGGCGTTATTCTGGAAAGATAGTAGCTAATTTTGAGATATCACTATAATAATATTGTACTTTGCTTAAAATAAACTTTTATCAAAGCGTCATATTCTGGAAAGAGAGAGTGGAAGTGTGGACTGGTAGCAAGAGGGGTTCTATAGACCAGTGCTCCACCCAGCCCTGAGAGGAGGGCTTTCGTGCCTCTCTAACCACCTGAACCGCCATACCCGCCTTCGTTGACAATCCTGCCTCCTTCTAAGTTAGCCAACTACCACCCACCTCCAGCAAGTGATAGCGCGTGCCCCCTTTTCGTTCGGTTGTGTTTTTTTTGTTTTGTGTAGAATATAAGTAAATTGTTGTATCCGCCGGTTATAAGATTCTCGTTTGGTATCGTATGGGGAATTTAGCCTCATTTTGAAGTGTGCACACTTCCCTAGTAAATATAAAATTGTTGTAAATATAAACTGTAACTATCATTGTATTTTTTTTGTAAGTAAAGGGACTGTATATACAATCCGTTTTATTCTCCCTCGATTTCTCACGTCCGGACAGTGTAGGAAGCGGGTTGGATCGATTATCGATTGGGATTAGAGATCTATTTTCGGCCCGCTACAACGGCTTCTGAGCAAAGTTAAAGCACACGGGATCGATGGCAGTATATTTAGGTGGATTCAGTCATGGCTTGGTGACAGACAGCAAAGAGTTAGTATAGATGGAGTTAAATCTGAGTGGGGGTGTGTTAGCAGTGGAGTTCCGCAAGGATCTGTTTTGGGTCCCTTGCTATTCTTAATTTATATTAATGATCTTGACATAGGTATAAGTAGTGACCTGAGTAAATTTGCTGATGATACTAAGCTAGGTAGGGCCATTAGGGCTGATTCTGATGCTGTTGTAATGCAGGAGGAATTGACCATTCTGTCCAATTGGGCCGAGAAATGGCAAATGAAGTTTAACATAGACAAATGTAGTGTACTTAGTATAGGTAGAAATAATCCACTAAATAGTTATAAATTAAATGGGAGAAATTTAGGGAGGACCGATTGTGAGAGGGACTTGGGTATTTTGTTAAGTTCAGACCTTCGTCCTAGAAAGCAATGTCTAAATGCTAAGAATAAAGCTAATAGGATATTGGGATTCATTAGGAGGAGTGTAAGCAATAAGAGTGCTGAAGTCATTCTAAAACTGTATCTGGTGCTGGTTAGGCCTCATCTAGACTATGCAGTACAATTTTGGTCACCATATTATAGGAAGGATATTGATTTGCTTGAGTCTGTGCAGAGAAGGATGACAAAGATGATTGGTGGGCTAAGGAACTTACCTTATGGTGAAAGGCTCAGAAAACTAAATCTACATACATTGGAAAGGAGAAGAGTCAGAGGGGAATTGATTGAAGTCTTCAAATGGGTAAAAGGATATAATAAAGGGGATCTGGGTAAGGTTCTTATACTTAGTGAACATGACAGGACACGTAGCAATGGGTTTAAGCTTGATAAGTATAGGTTTAGGAAGGAGATTGGGAGGAATTGGTTTACAAATCGTGTGGTAGATGAATGGAATAGGCTCACTAGACATGTGATAGAAGCCTCCTCTCTGGGTAGTTTTGAGAATAGATTAGATAAATATATGAATGAAGCTGCTAGATGGGACTGACTTTTTTATGTACATATGTATATATTTTTCTAAGGAGTGGGGAGATTATTTTGCAGTTGCATGAATGGACATAATCCTCTGGATGCATTTTATGTATATTGTAGATTAGATCTGACGAACTCCTGTAAAGGATGACAATGTTGATGACTTTTCTCTGGTAAGAAATCTTTTGTGTGTTGACTGGAACAGGAGCTGCCAAGTGTAGGCCATGAATGGTCTTTTGCAGTCTCCTTCTTTTCTTATGTTCTTATGTTCTTATGTTCTAAACAGATTTCTGATACCTTCAGCTTTCTTTGGAACTACCAAAAGATGTCAGAAGAAGAATTGAAGCGCAAAGCAGCTAAACTGTTTGTAGATGTCTGGGGAGGGTTTCACGGGAATAGGAGGTTGTATGCGATGGATGGGCTCCATCTTAGTCGGGCAGGTGTTGAGGTTCTATGGGGGGAGCTGGATAGTGTGATTAGGTCCTTACGGGTGGGAAACTAGAAGCTGTTAGAGGTAAGGGAATAACAGGAATAGAGGGCAGGTGTAGGAAATGGAAGGGATGCAGAGATAGAGGAATAGCTAAGGGAGAGGGCATACTGATGCGTTATAGGGGGACTAATGCACAAGTGAATGAGCAGATAACTAGGAATAGAAAAGCACGATGCAATGAAGATGGGAATAATAAAAAAAACTTAAAAATATACTACACAAATGGTCGGAGTATAAGGAATAAGATAGATCTCTTAAGAGCGTTAGCGAGTGAAGAGAATTTTGATATAATTGCGATAACAGAGTCATGGCTTGATTTGGCAGGAAATCACTTTAAACCTGAGGTTGAGATTGAGGGCTTTAACATGTTCCATACAGATAGGAGTAGGAAGAGAGGAGGAGGGGTTATTATTTATATTAAAGATAATCTCCAGTGTTGTGTAAACAGTACAATTAAATTAGATGATAACACAGAGTCATTATGGCTAAATGTAAAGGAAGGTAAAAACAAGCTTGTCATAGGATTATTATACAGACCACCAAATCTTAGTAAGGAAGCTTCAAATCTTCTGTGGCAGGAGATTGAACGGGCATGTAGAAGTAAGCATGTGTGTATAATGGGCGATTTTAATTACAGAAATATAGACTGGGAAGCTCTTGTGGGTGATCAGGAGGCTGAGGAATTTTTGAATGTTGTCCAAGATAATTTTCTGAGGCAGATTATTAACGAACCCACTAGAGGTAATAATATACTGGATTTAGTTCTGACAAATAGGCAAGAAGTTATTAAGGATACTGAGATTGGAGGAAATTTGGGTAATAGTGACCATTGTGAAATTAGATTCAAGATGAAATGGAATGGTATTGATAGTAGCATGAACAATGTTAAAATTCCTGACTTTAGAAGAGCAAATTATAATGGGCTAAGGACTTACCTGGAGGCAGTTGTACAGAAACCAGGCAATGAAATCAATTCAGGAATAGATTCAATGATATCAGTTAGTGGAGACAATAATTACCAGGAGGAAGAGATTACAATTGAAGAGGAGTATGAAAGAATAATTGAGCAATTAATTACAGGTCAGATGATTAACATTCCTTATAAGGAGATTAGGACTAAAAATAATGACCCAAAATGGATGACAGATAAAATTAAGCATTATATTGGCATTAAAAAGGGCATTTATAGGAAAATAAAAAATGGAGAGGATCACTTAAGGCAGAGATATAATGAACTAGCAAGAGATGTTAAAAAGTTAGTTAGAGTAGCAAGGAGAAATTATGAAATTAAAGTGGCAAATAGGGCAAAGGAAGATCCTAAAAGTTTTTATCAATTATACAAAACTAAGGTTAGAGATAAAATAGGCCCACTTATAGATTCCAATGGAGAATTAGTGAGTGATAGGGACTCAATGGCTGGAATGCTAAATGACTTTTTTCTCTCAGTATTTACACAGGAGGATACTCTAAATATACCCAAGGTGTCAATGATCTTTCGGGGTAATGATGAAGAGAAATTAAAGGATATCTTGATCACAAAGGAAATTGATAAAATCAAAAGTAGTAAAGCACCCGGTCCTGATGAGGTCTTTCCTAGAATTTTGAAAGAATGTAAGGATGTGTTAAGTGAGCCTCTAGCATGCATCTTTAGAAAATCATTGGAGAGTGGCATTGTGCCAGTGGCATGGAAGAAAGCCAATGTGATACCTATATTTAAGAAAGGGGATAAAACAAATATGTCTAATTACAGACCAGTAAGTTTGACATCAGTGGTAGGGAAAATGATGGAATCTATTATAGCAAGGAATATTAGGGATCACTTGGATAAGCATAAGTTGATAAAAGAATCACAGCATGGCTTTAGTAAGGGTAAATCCTGCCTGACTAATTTGCTGTCTTTTTATAGTAAGGTGTATGAAGCAGCAGATAAGGATGAAAACTATGATATTTTATACTTGGACTTTAGTAAGGCTTTTGATCGAGTGCCACACTTACGGCTTCTGAGCAAAATTAAAGCACACGGGATCGATGGCAGTATATTTAGGTGGATTCAGTCATGGCTTGGTGACAGACAGCAAAGAGTTAGTATAGATGGAGTTAAATCTGAGTGGGGGTGTGTTAGCAGTGGAGTTCCGCAAGGATCTGTTTTGGGTCCCTTGCTATTCTTAATTTATATTAATGATCTTGACATAGGTATAAGTAGTGACCTGAGTAAATTTGCTGATGATACTAAGCTAGGTAGGGCCATTAGGGCTGATTCTGATGCTGTTGTAATGCAGGAGGAATTGACCATTCTGTCCAATTGGGCTGAGAAATGGCAAATGAAGTTTAACATAGACAAATGTAGTGTACTTAGTATAGGTAGAAATAATCCATTGAATAGTTATAAATTAAATGGCAGAATTTTAGGGAGGACTGATTGTGAGAGAGACTTGGGTATTTTGGTAAGTTCAGACCTTCGTCCTAGAAAGCAATGTCTAAATGCTAAGAATAAAGCTAATAGGATATTGGGATTCATTAGGAGGAGTGTAAGCAATAAGAGTGCTGAAGTCATTCTAAAACTGTATCTGGCGCTAGTTAGGCCTCATCTAGACTATGCAGTACAATTTTGGTCACCATATTATAGGAAGGATATTGATTTGCTTGAGTCTGTGCAGAGAAGGATGACAAAGATGATTGGTGGGCTAAGGAACTTACCCTATGGTGAAAGGCTCAGAAAACTAAATCTACATACATTGGAAAGGAGAAGAGTCAGAGGGGAATTGATTGAAGTCTTCAAATGGGTAAAAGGATATAATAAAGGGGATCTGGGTAAGGTTCTTATACTTAGTGAACATGACAGGACACGTAGCAATGGGTTTAAGCTTGATAAGTATAGGTTTAGGAAGGAGATTGGGAGGAATTGGTTTACAAATCGTGTGGTAGATGAATGGAATAGGCTCACTAGACATGTGATAGAAGCCTCCTCTCTGGGTATTTTTAAGAATAGATTAGATAAATATATGAATGAAGCTGCTAGATGGGACTGACTTTTTTATGTACATATGTATATATTTTTCTAAGGAGTGGGGAGATTATTTTGCGGTTGCATGAATGGACATAATCCTCTGGATGCATTTTATGTATATTGTAGATTAGATCTGACGAACTCCTGTAAAGGGTGACAATGTTGATGACTTTTCTCTGGTAAGAAATCTTTTGTGTGTTGACTGGAACAGGAGCTGCCAATTGTAGGCCATGAATGGTCTTTTGCAGTCTCCTTCTTTTCTTATGTTCTAAAGACATCAGCAGTGAAGACCTTGTGCAGGAAATGAATAACATAACAATGGTTCACAAGGCCAATTTTGATAGAACTGTTAAATGCTTTGGCAGAATACAGATTAGAAAGTATATTTCCCAACCTCAATGTCAGCTTGAGGATGTTTCTTACAGCACCAGCCACAGTAGCATCAGCAGAAAGGAGCTTCAGCAAGCTTAACCTCATCAAAAATTATCTCAGGTCCACCATGGGTCAGGGTTGCCATAGACAACCTGGCTAGGCTCAGTATTGAGTCTGACATTGCAAAACATATAGACTTTGACACTAATTTGTAGTTTTGCCAAGAAAAAGGCACGCAAGGCAACCCTGTTTTAAGAAAATTAGTCTATTTACGAAGTTTATTATCATTTATATATTTTCTGTAGACTGTAGCCTTCATGAAACAGTGAGTATTCAGGTGATGAATGATTTAGGTATATTTGTAAATAATTAAAGATATGGACATGCATTAAGTGTGAATTGTGATTAAGATGTACATTTATGTATATGGCTACTATTGGTTAGTATATAAGTAGGCTTACTAAAAATTCCAAATGGCAAATTTGATTTTAATTTTTTTCCATTATCATGTATGAAATGCTTGTACATTTTTATGTTCATTATTAAGGCAAGAAGTAAAAATAGAGGGAGTTTTTGCTAAATTCTTGTCCTTCTATTAGTGGTATTAGGGTTATAGAATTATTAAATTTGTTTTGCTAATAAGAATTGCTATACTATTAATGTAAATTTGATATATAGTTGTGAAATTCACAAAGCAACTGTGTTATGTATATTCTTTAAGAACAGCCTGAGACATTTTGAAATTAACTAATAACATTGTTAAATGGTTATAATGTAAAACTATAATAAATAAAGCATATCATTTTCTAGTTATAGTATTGAAAAGCTGATGCTCTTAATCATTATGATTTACATAACATAACATAATTTCAAAACCCACCCACAAAAAGCACCATTGCCAGGGGAAGAAAAAGTCAAAGTCCCCCACGATATAATATAACAGATGACAAAAGCCACAAGGGCTCATCATATGTCATCCGAGTCAAACAGCCTCTTTTTTTAAGGCACCCAAACTCCCAGGAAAACTACATCCAGAGGATTGCATCCAGAAACAAGGGTATCACCAATCAAGGCTTGTCAAGAACTAAATCATGCAGCTATAGATATATACAAACAATATTAATATATACAAAACTTAGGAACCATCACAACCTTCCCTCCCCATAAACTCATCCAACCTACTATTAAATACATTTAAATTTGGAGTACCTACTACCCTCCGCAGCAATTTGTTCCAGAAGTCTACCACTCTATTGGGGTAAAAATATTTTCTTAAATCCAACCTACACCCTTGCCTTTTAATTTTCAAGTGGTGACCTCTAGTCCGATTTCCATCATCTAACTCAAAAACTTGCTAACATCCAATTTATCTATCCTGGAAAATTTTTGAAAGAGCACTGTTTATTATTAGTTACTAAGTATTAAATTCATTATTAACCACTGAATTATTAACTGCTAAATATTGAGTATTGAGCACTGTTTATTTAATGAGATTATTATTAAGGTAAATATGTAGACGAAAGGCCCGGCCAATAAGACGTACTATTTTCGTCCGTGTTCCAAAATGTTTCACGTTTTTGGAGTACATTTAAGGGGACGGCTCGTATGGGGGTAAACACAAGGGGGAGACCACACTATAAATATCATGAGTTTCATTAAATTGGGGGGAGGGGTCTGGGGGGCACAGACCCCCAGTATATAATCCTAATTTTTTATAGAATAATGTTCTGACGTTTACAGAGGTGAATGCTTTAACTACATGTCAGCGCCTTTAATCGTTTTGCAAATTATAATGGGGGTGAGGTATGACGTTAGACGACTCAAACGCGCATAAATATTCAGAAACGGGTGAACGATAATATCTACACAAAATATTTTTTTCGGCCGGGCCGCTCGTCTACATGTTTACCTTTTTCCCCCATTTTAGTATTTTTATTACCTTCTTTTATACATTTAAATCTAATTAGCTAGCTCGTTTTAAGGAACTACTTATTTTTTTTACCCAATTGCGTATCATAGAGATGTTTTATACGAAGTCTCAAAATCGTATCGGTTGGCGAAAGTGTGTCCGTCGTTTATTTCCGAATTATTAACTCTAGTTTCTGATAGAGAAAAATTTGTAACCTTTTTGGACGTTCATAATTTAGTTAAAATTAAAAGCGATTGCGAGATTTGTGGCCGGGCATTAGATGCGGTAAATATGTAGATTAGTGACTCGAACGGCGGGACGTACTATTTCGTCCGTAGTTCAATCCCTACATACGGAAGAAAAAACGAACAATTTGACGCCTATCTTGCAAGCTATATTTCGAATAGGACTCAAATAGCGTGTTTCGTTTGTTTATTTCGGGCAATTTTGTAAACAAAATGGCCTACGTAAACAGCGTTTTCCGTTTGTTTACTTTCGGGCATTTTTTTTTTAATAAAAAAAGTTGCGCCAGCTATAATTCGAAAAGGACTCAAACGCGCATGAATATTCCGACACGGGTGAACGATAATATTTACACAAAATAATTCAAAGTTAGGGTTCACATCTAATGCTCGGCCACAAATGTCGCATTCGCTTTTAATTCGCACTAAATTATGAACATCCAAAAAGGTGTTTAATTTATCTTTATCAGAAACTAGGGTTAATAATTCCGCAATAGACTACGGAAACAGTTCACAATTCGATACTATTTTCACGTCTGATTGATCATTTTCAAACTGCGTAAAAGGGGAATGTTTGACACCCAAACTGCTAAAAAACAAGTAGTTCCTTGAAATGATCTAGCTAATTACATTTAAATGTATAAAAGAAGGTAATAAAAATAGTGAAATGGGGACAAATATATTGTCAAATAAAAATGACTCCGAATGAGGATAATAAAAAGCTATTAAGTGGGAAAAAAATTGAAATCAAGCATTTCTGACGTCATACCCCCCCCCCCAACCCATATTATAATTCGCAAAACGATTAAAGACGCTGACATGATGTAGTTAAAGCATTCACCTCTGTAAACGTCAGAACATTATAACAATTAGGATTATATACTGGGGGGCTGTGCCCCCCAGACCCCCCCAATTTAATGAAACTCAGGATATTCATAGTGTGGTTCCCCCCTTGTGTTTACCCACACACGAGACGTCCCCTTAAATGTACTCTAAAAACGTGAAGCATTTTGGAACACGGACGAAAATAGTACGTTTTTATTTTTCCTTTGTTTAATCACTGAATTTTATAATTGTTAACTATCATTCACCTCTACACATTTTTCCACTAAACGATATCGGACGTTTTTTGACCACTTTTGATTTTTTTATATGTTGACATGTTCACGGTGTGTACACTCAAGTCTGGGATATAGATGGTTCTTTCTTCCAACAGTCCTCCTATTTCTTTCGGCGACCAATGTCCTTCGTAGGTCCATTTGTAGTCCCCGCGAATAATTCCATCGATCAGGGCCTCCAGGTCACCTTTCGGGGGCTTGCACACTATAGCGCCGAATACCTTGAGTCCCACGTCAGTGGCGTTAAAGAAGAATCCTCATAATAAGATGTTTCTTTCTTCCGTGAGGGGTACTCCGGGATAGTCCAGAATAACATCGTCCTCGTCTTCTTCCCCGTGAAGTGTATATTCTTGTTCTTCTGTCTCTTCTTCCTTTCGGGTTTTTGTCTTCTTTTTTTTCTTTTGCTGTTTCTTTTTGGGGCTTTTTCGAGGGCTTTCCCCTCTTGTTTCTTCTCCTTCTGTGGTTTTCAGTTGTTGAATGTCGACAGGTTCTTTTACTTTTTCTTGTGTTGTTTCGTTTTGCTGTGGGTCGTCCACAAATTGTATTTTTAGCACTTCTTGTGAAGGGGGATTCGGAGGAAATCAAAGTTTTTCCCTGATACCGTTCTTCTGTAATAGCTGGTTTAATTCTTCAGAAAAAGTGCCGGGGTTGGCTAGGTTTGCCAAGTGTGCGTAGATGACCATGGTCATTATTTCTTTGCATTCACTTGGCATCACCAGCTTTGGTGCCGTTATTTCTGTGGCTGTTGTTTTTGTTGCCGCTGCTGCTTCTGCGAAGTTCTTTGGTTTTGCCTCCTTTTCCTTTTTGGACTTTTCACGTTTGGCTCTGATTGCCTCTTTGCGGACGGTATACCGCATGGTCAAGGCCCTGTGGTCCCCTCCGCAGTTTCTACAGCGTGTTTTTTCAGAGGTACACTCCTTGCATCCGTGTCCTTGTTTAGAACAGATGGAGCATGTAACCTCCGTAGCTCGACACTCACTTGTGGATTGTTTTTCCACTGCCATGCATTTGAAGCAGGTTTCCAGCTGAACGAATTCCTCCGCTTCCATTTGTTCAGGGGCAACGCGGAGGTAGAACCCCAGGAGTCCCTCCTTCATAGCCCTTTGTGCCATCATTAATAAGTTGCTTACTTTTGTGTTTTATATTAAATTCACAAGGATAACTTATTTTCTTTGATGGTGTTACTTTTTATGATATATATATATATATATATATATATATATATATATATATATATATATATATATATATATATATATATATATATATATATATATATAGTGTATGGGTTCTAATACAGTTTTGTATTCATGTTTGTGCATTATTTAGTTGTTAATTATTTTGTGTATTTACGTTTACATTATCGTTAATGTGTTTATTTACTTTCACTCATTTATTTATTTATTTTATAATGCATCACATACTTCAAGACAGGCCTGGACAAGTTCCTCCGGATGGTGCCTGATGAACCTCCCCTACTGGGATACATTGACATCTGCAGGACCTCAAACTGACTACAAGGCCAAGTGGACCAAATGAAGGACACCAGGACTGAGAGCAGGGGGTTGACCACCATATATATATATATATATATATATATATATATATATATATATATATATATATATATATATATAGCAGGAATATGAAGACCCAGGTGATTATACTAATCATTTATTGGCGGGACGTTTCGGACCTTTACTAGGACCATCTTCAGCGACTATATCGTCTAATGAGCAGGGGGAGGAACATTAATTGATAACACTTAAAAGAATGCATTCAAAAAAAGCGGAAGAAGGTTAGTTAAAATAATAAAATTGACAATAATTAAAATTAAAGTAAAAACACTAATAATATATAGAATTAAATAATATTATCCAGTGGTATTAAAAAAAAAATAGAAAGCAAAATTATAACAAACTGACTTGATTATCACGTATTAAAAGTTACTGAAGTAAACAAAAAATAACGTTATATTAAATTATAAAAACACACACCAAAAAAAGACAAAAACTCCCCAGAAAATCAACTAACTAAACATATAAAATTACTGACGAAATTTATTCGGTTGGTCGGTTGGCTAGTTAAATTATTGAAGTGTTGGTTGGTTATATTGTGAATAATTTAATTGAGGAGGCGTAATTATTTAACTTTGGATTTATTTTAATGATATATAGTGAGTCTAAGATTTTCCAATCGAGAGAAGTTAAGGCTGAAGATAATATAGTAAATGAATTAGAATTAAGAGGATGATGGTGATACATGTACGACCTGCCACAGTCGTTATGAAGGCCAAACTAGCTTACAATTCAACTGCAGGATCGCGAAGCACTTGGGTTTGTCTCATAGGACTGGTATTCCCATTTCTAAACCTGAAGCCTCTTCCATCAGGCAACATTCAGAGTATCACCATCATCCTCTTAATTCTAATTCATTTACTATATTATCTTCAGCCTTAACTTCTCTCGATTTGAATGTCATTATAGACGGCGAGTAGAGCGAGGTCGTTGAGGCGATCTTGGCCAATGGTGCTCCTCGTATACGTTTTTAGCCATTTCAAGGCTGAGAATGAGCGTTTGACCTCTGCAATTGAGCCGAAAGAGTCATTAAGATGGCCAGGAGCCTTGCAATGTTCGGGAACATACGTATTGCGGCGTACTCCTTTGCATTCATGACAGTCCCGAAGACCGGAGCGGAATTTGCCCACCTGCATGAGCACTAGTGAGTTAACATCGCTCTCCTAGAGCTTAGTGGCATTAAGATCGGCATCCACGTCTGCTTTTGAGGACTTGAGAAGCTCCTTCAACCGGAGAGCAGCTGGCACGGTATCGTCCTCAAATTTTTTCTTCAGCTTGGCGATCACTTGGGATATTCGCGCCCTGTATCTGTCGTGCACAGACTTGGGGAACAGGGACGTCATCGTGAGCTGACTGAATCCACTTCAATCAGGAGATACTTGGCTTTTGCAAATACAGTGTGGAAGTGCTCTTCGGCATTCTTTCTGAACTTGGCGAAAACAATCTTGATCTCACGAATCAGTGCGTACGCAGATGCAAAGTCACCGTCCTTCTTCTTCAGGGTCCTGCTTGGCTCAAGTGTGTGGGCTAACAGTGACTTCGCCACAACCAACCCAATGAGAAAGCGCGAGGGTCCCTAATCGCGACGAGTACGATGCCAGCATTGGCATCCAGCTTCATTTCCTCTTCCATGATAACCGCGAATTGATGCAGAAATTCGATGAACCTGAGGACTGCATCATGGCGCTCAACCCATCTGGTAGGACACAAGGGCACCAACTTCTGCTACTTAGCTGTGGAAAGCTTCACGATTTTGGGAGAATCGAAGTGTCTGCATGTTGCTGGAGTAAATGAAGTTATGGAAATGTTGAGCGTCTGAAGGGTGAGTTTCACTTCCTTCACATCGCAGGCCTTGTTCAGTACCAGGTTCAGTCGCTGATTAAAGCAGTGGATCGGTTTGGCGAGGTGGTATTGCTCCATGATGATGGTGGCACAACCTCTGAACTTCCCCATCATGACACTCACTCCGTCGAAGCCGATGCCCTGGCAGTTTGACATGTCCAAACCAAGGCCATGTAAGGTGCGAATGAGCAGTTGAACCAGGCCTCCACCTTGGTGCCCTCTTCGACGTGTTGCAGGATAATGGTGGCTTGCTCCGTCCCTGAGACGTCCGTGGTCTCGTCCTTTAGCACTGCGAATACCCTGACACTCCGGCTATGACCTCTTCCAGCACCAATTGACCTGTAACGGGAAATATGATTATGCTGACGCCTGCTCATAATGTCAAAAAAACATGAATTCTACTTTTGGAATAAGAAACCCATTTTGGAGGCAGAAGTTGCAGTGTCACCCACCTGTGATATCAGGCAACTCGTCCTGAATGGTTTTGCTAATGAGAGTGGAGTTGGCTCGACTGACCAAGCTAGGAAGGAGACGGTTGACGTCGGCATCTCCTCCCTGGGCTCGACAACGCAGAAGCGCTCTGAAGACTCCTTCTCCCGTTTTGCTCGGAATAGATAGGTCCAATGGACCGCCATCTCGATGCCCACGGAGAGACGACATATTTCGTCCGCAGAAGAGGATGCTCTCAATGATCAGAACAAACAGGCACCGGTTGGTCTCGATTTGCTCTTTCTTCTTCGCCTGTAGCAAGGTGTCAACAACCATCGTCGGGTTTCGCAAAGTGTCGACAGACCTTTCCATTTTCGTCATAACTGCCGCGTGATATCCGTGCTTATTTTGACTGCTAAGCAGTTCGGTGTTTTTTTTTTTGTACCTTCGCATCGGCTTTAACACTAAGGTGCCCAGCCTATACTCTCCAACTCCGCCTGTATTTCCACTGAACAGCACACATGAAACGAAGTATCCTCCCTCGTTCAGCAACGAGTACTTCAGTCAGGGGTATGTGATGTACCAGCTTGGTTAGAATCGCCTCTTATGACCACCTTCTTCAATGAATGGTGGCGATTCGACAGACGAGGCAGTCTGGTTAATTAAGGCTACTTTCTCGGTCAAACTTCCCCAACAGGCGACAGGAAGTCTGAGGGTATGGAACGTACATACTCGCATGCCGCCAGACAATCGTGGGAACGAAAGAAATTTGTCGTTTGAGTTGAACTTCGTCTCCTCTCTCCCCCCCACCCTCCCCCGACATTCTACCTTGACCTAAGTCATTATCCGTGCCAAACCTCCCCAACAGGCGACAGGAATTCTGACGAAAGAAGGCCTATCTCACAGAGAAGCCTAAATTCTATTTGCCTTCTTTATGATACCATGGAGATTGTCCAGAAGGCGCTGCGATAAGCGAATTGTCGTATATGGAATCTCTCTCGATTTCACACAGTCCGCGGTATAAATGACAACGCCATTCATCCCTCGGGAGAAGTGTTCCAAACCTACTCGGGTAACCCTCACGTTGAACGAGAGTCGTTGCCGTAACGTATCGACTGCCAACGCGCCGCTGAGTTAACTTGGTCGCTGTCTCAAAGTGTTCCTGAGGCAAATCCCGCCCCGCAGAGTCTGTGACTAGAATAATACGCTCTGTTGCTCAACGTAACTTGAGAAAGAAAAAGGAACATCCAAATAGTTACTGGAAGTAACTATTTGTTAGTGTCACGTCCAGTTAGGAGTGAACTAACCGGAACTGCAGTCAGCAGCCCCGAACCCATCGTCTTATCCCCCCTCTCCCCGAGAACTCGTGTTAACGCCACCCGAACCACCCCGTCTGGACCTGAGTTGTCGTCTCTCCAATCCATCACAATTAATGGTAATCTGTAAACCCAGTGTCCCTCTATTTTTAAATTACCTATTTAATTAACAGTGATTGATACTCCCATTGAGTCATTATAAATTTAGACGCTTAAGGTCAGTGTTATCCTCCCCTCCTGTTTTAAAGAGATTCAAGTGAGTCATTCCCTGATACTATTATTTATAATTGCTGTCAACCCGGACTAATCCGTGTTTAATATTTAATCCTTATTTACCTAAATGCCCGTTTAACTATTGCTACTAATTATTATTTTGGTGTAAAGTAAAGTTTATTTTTGTTTGTGTGTTTATTTGTGGCTCCTCCTTTTTGACGTACCCTTGGCAAGACTTTAATTAAGAATCCCTTCGGCTAATTTATTCAACCTGTATTATGCACTCTTAGAATTTAACAATCACAAACCCGTCCCCCCAGTAACAAATGGGACTTTTATAGTGAGAATCCTGGCCGTGGCACAACCCGCCTCTAACCAGCTTTCGCACGTTCAATAGGAATTAAAGCCTATATATATATATATATATATATATATATATATAATGATCGTAGATTGAGTCATAGGGTCTCAATACCATCAACTTAAACAAAAGCGGTGTGCCCAGATGAAGGTCTAGAATAATTATTGGACCAAACTATGAGCAATTCTACGACAGACCACCTTCTTCAATGAATGGTAGCGATTCAACAGATGGGGCAGTCTGGTTGATTAAGGCTACTTTCTCGGACTCTGTGGCAGCCTTGTTCCCACTGAAGTTAGCAACGCCCACTGGAGCTGCGGTGAGTGTCAATGTGCCATGCGAAAAAAGAGAAGTGAGTTCCTTTCCCTCCTGCTCCTCATGGTGAGATTCGGCTTCGCTGTCGGATCTACAGGTTCTCGATTTCGAAGTGCTTGGCTATTGCTCCAGCTTATTGACATCACGCTGGCCATCCCCATTCGTCTTTGCCACTTTAGTCTTGAAGAACGAGGTGATCTTCATATCGCCGGCTTGTTTCATGGTACACGCCCTATGAATGAGAGGGAACTAATGTATCACATGGAAAAGCCCAGCCGCTCACATCACCCTATGTCCGTAACAATCTATAATAAAAAAATCACTTACTTTGTTTCAGAGAGAGGATGATGCCTAGATGATGATGGTGTAGTTGCGAGGGGAGAGAGAGAGAGAGAGAGAGAGAGAGAGAGAGAGAGAGAGAGAGAGAGAGAGAGAGAGAGAGAGAGAGAGAGAGAGAGAGAGAAATGCTGGAATTAGTTCCAAAAGTGAAAGATGCCAGCAAACACATGCCCAGCTCAGGACAGCTAACAAAGAGCTGAAGGGCTAGGCGTGTGAGTTAGGATGCGCGATCCGATTGGTCAGTGAGTCAAATGCACGCGCTGTTTATCCACCGTGACTCAAGATACGAGGTGCCGACTCGAAAAACGATGCAAGCCAGGCACACGGTGTGGAATTTCCCCCTGGTCATGAGCCGCCACTCCTTAGATCCGTCACTGATGGCATAAACAATGAGCTCATTCATGAACTGAAGTACCTAAAAATGGTGTACCAAGTCAACTTTGGAAACACTCCATTGAAACCTTTAGATTGTCTGAACAATATTACGGAATTACAGCTTGACAACATATTCCCGAATTTATGCATTGCGCTTCGTATTTTTCTGCCTATCCCTGCAACTGTCGCTTCAGCTGAGCGATCTTTCAGTAAACTGAAAATTGTTAAAAACTATTTGTGTAGTACTATGGCACAAGACCGACATGTGGATTTAGCATTGATTTTAAACTAGCACGATAAATCCAATTTGATGGTGTCATAAAAACTTTGATGTCAAGAAAGTTTGAAAAGCATTATTGAGTACATGATTATTTTTTAAATATATTCTATTGTCTATTGTACAGGATGGCCCTGAAGTCGCGCTACTATTATAAAAAATGCTAGTAATTATATTTTTCGTTCTGCATTTTATATGATTTTTTAAAGTAAAGAAATTGGTTACTAATATACAGTATGAACACCTGCAAAAAGAAAAAAAATTTTGTCCACCCTGTAAAATAAAGTATATATGTGCCTTTTGTTTTTGAAACCTGAGGAGGGGGCCCAAATTTTGTTTTTTTTCGAGTACTATTTATCCTCTTGCCGCTATGCTTCTTTGTAATCAGCGCCAGAGCCACCTCCGTACCTTTCTTTTTCCTGAATCCGTACTGTTGCGTGTTGAGCTTACAGTTGGTCTCTAGGTGATCAATCAATCTGCTGCAAACAATTTTTTCCAATACTTTGGCTATAAAATTGAATAGCGAGATGGGTATGTACCCGTTGACTGCCGTTGTTGACTTGCCCAGTTTGGGCACAAAAACATTTTGGCCACTTTCAGTCTGTCCAGGAAGTATTCGATGTTTTAGCATGCACTGAAAATTTCCAACATCCCCTCCAGTACGTTCTCCAGGAGTTGACTTATGCTCGCTTTCGTTAGCCCCGATGGCCCTGATGCTTTCTGTTTGAAGGCATGGACTACCGTCCTTAACTCATCCATCTTTATCTTTCCACCGCCTCTAATGTCCTCTTCTCCCTGTTATTATGAGGGATCCTGTCGAGCGGGTAGGTCTTGCCCAGATAGAGGTTCAGTTCTTCCATAATTCTTGTTTTGTGTTCTGCTTCAAAATTCTCATTATCTTCACCCGTGATATTGAATACCTGACTCCATGGTCCATGAACATCTCCTCTATTTCCTCAACTTTCGTTATGTACCCATTACCTCTCTTAATCCTTAACTTTGACAGATTGCCAGAAATGTCTCGGGTTACGTTAATTGTCTAGTCTATTAATCAAACCCTTCCATACCCTCTCTTTCTCTATCCTCACCAGATCGCTTACTTCTCTTTGGAGGTCACGTTTCCTCATGTAAAGCTCAATAATTGGCCCTATGCCTCTCGTCGGTTGATTGATTGCCTCCAGTTCTAGCATCTTTGTTCTTATTTCAGGTGACCACCTTGGAGCCGGAAGTGTTCTCATCGCCAACTTTGGTATGTTAACTTCCTCTGCTGAATTTATTCTAGATTATAACTTTTCTATTTCCTGGTCAATATCTTCAACACCTTTGCCTTCCATCACTGGCGGCCGGTAGTCTCCCAGCACCTTAAGGAATTTGTCCCACTCCGCCTTAGCATATTGTTTCCTGGGCCAGCATGGCCTTAGGATTGGATTTAGTGCCAGTAATACTGTTATTGAGTTGTGATCCGTTGGGAACACAGGATCTGGTTTGACAAACATGTTCCAGTGAAAATTTCTGCTGGTTAATACTAAGTCCGGCTTTGTAGTTGATCCTTCCGTGACCTACGTGGAAACTCCGGCCCAGCTCGTACCACTATACCCCTATTTATTAATTTATTAAGGTTCTTTCCCATCCTGTTCTCTGAGGTATATTATGAGTGCCTGGAGCGAGCATTCAGGTCGGTAAAGAAAAATCTCGGGAGTTTTCCTTCCGAATACCCCAAGGAAATTATGAAGGGGCAAATAGTTTTTCTTGGGAGTTGGTACCCCCCCCCCCCCTCATTATAACCACTGGTCCCGTCTGATTGTCCAGTTCTATCACTATATAGCTCTTGTCCAACTCTTCCGATTCTCTATACCTTTCTTTACAACAACTATTATACCATCGAACCTTTCATTAAAGTGACTTTTCGTGTGGGTATAATAATGCTGCAGCTGCTCATACTTCCCTATACTCAAACCGTGCTCACATATCACTATAGTAGTTGCACCACTTAAAACCAATCAATCAATCTCATATCACTACTCTACTAGGGACTTCTTTAGCCAATGCATTCCAGAAATGTTTTTTTTATCCTTTAATCCATTAATGTTCGCTTCCACTATCTTCAGTTTATTAACTCTTTTATCCATAATTCTTTACTTATTCACACTCTAAACTTCTTCCTTTCTTTATATCCATGACCCACTTGATTGCATTCCGAGCATTTCTTTTCGGACTTGCAATCCTTTGATTCATGATCCTCGATTTCTAAGCAGTTTGAGCATATCAGGATCTGTTCAAATTCTTCTGTATCTATCTGCGAGGAAGTAATACGCATATTGAATGCTAGAAGGCCTTGTTGTTTTGCCTTTCTAGCAGCCTGTACATCATCGAACGTAATCTTTAATAGGTTGTAAAGTTAGTACCTTCACACTACCTTAATTTGGTCCACTTTAATAAATTTTTATAACTATTCACTATTACACCTGAATTCTACCTAAAAAAGATTCACGTTTAGCGAGGTAAATCCACTTGGCTTTGCCGCCTTTACCGAGAACTGAATACTCGAAGCGTGGAGGAGAACCGGAGATGATGACAACCAAATAACGATTGATGAATGCTGATGAAATGATGTTGGTGATTTATTAGAGAAAGAAATACAATGAGTTTTTACAAATATTTAAAATTAAATACATATATGTAAAAATGTTGGAAAATTTCAGAGGAGGAGAGAAAGTTACAAGTCGGAGTATGAGAAAAGTAATATTCTCCCAAGAGGATCTGGAAATCAAATGCTAGGGAGATTAACTGTTAAATTCTTTAAATATACATATGTACATATAAGGGATATTGATGCTAAATTTTCTTAGTAAAATTTTTTTGGCCGTACATATACACAGGAAATGGGATTGTGGATGTTTGCTTACTTCGCTTATTTACTCATTTAATTTTAGTTAATTCTTTTTTAAATTTGATGTTCAGTCCTAATTATTTAACTGAAACGTTACCAAATTAATTAAATTATAATTAATTTAATTTTAATTAATCTTTTTAGTCGCGGGTGACTGCATCTCACTATGTCAGTCGGTTGGTCCCCGTTTTGCTTTTTTTCTTGTTTTGGTAATAACATTGTAATTATTCTGTCGATTCTAACGAAATTTGAAACCGTTGTTGTTTTACATTCTCTTTCGAATGATATAATTAACAGAGTATAGTGTATGGTTATCAATGTGATTTATCATCCGTTAATAAATCAACCTAGATAGCGTTTCAAAAATCATAACGATAAATTATGTTTGATCAAAGATGTCTGCCATTAGCTTTAGGCCTAATGCGACAGCGAAGTAAATTTTGGAATAAAGACTTGAGCTTTAAGAAAGACAATTATATAAATATATTTATAAAATTCAACGAATGTACAGAGATAAGTAGGTTAAGTAAATATGGTGAATAATATGGTGAAACAATATAGAGTGAATGATAGAGTAAATAATAATATAGTAATATAGAGTATAATAGAGTATCTTTGATATAGTAAATAATTTTGAGTTGTAAGTAATATAGTGTCGTAATTTAGAGTATTTTAAAGTATCTATAATGGACTGTGAATTTGGACTTTATACGACGAAAGCAGCGAGTGAAGTGGGCAGGTTCGCGTGCTCATTTGGTCGAACTGGGAACGTGTGTTTGTTTGTTTGTGTATGAAATTTAAGAGATGTTGTTTGGAACAGTATACGTTAATTAAATTGACAAGAAAATAAATGAATTAATTAATTATTAAGTTTAACATAAATTGATTTGATTTACAAAAGTTGAAGTACATTAATTTGGAAGATTAAATAGACAAAGTTAAATAAAATTATTAAATTAACAGTTAAATTAAAATAATTATATGATTAAATTAATTAAGTTAAAGTAATGCATAATGAATTTTACATAATAATGGATGTATATACATATTTAAGTTTCCCAGGAGGTTTTTGTTATAGGAATGCCCAGAGGCATTGCTATAACACTCCCCCCCCTAAGAAGGTTACCCCCCCTCCTTTTCTACTATTTTCAGATTATAAGTCCGAGTACAGACGAGGCTTCCTGACGACGCGACGGGAGCGTGTGACAGTGCCATCGGTTTGGCTGCGGGTACGAGGACACAGATTTGCTGTGGCAGTGGCAGTGCCATTAGCGTTAAACGAGGCACTAGCACGAGAGAAGGTCGATGGAGCGAAGGTGATCCGCTTGCTGGTTCCTTGCGAGATGGCGTCAAGCGAGATGTGGGAGTCTTGAGTCCCGTTGTCCGCTGACGGAGTGACCGGTTGGGGAGAGATTTGCTCCTGACTAACCACTTCTGCTGACGAGGGTTCCTGCAACAAAGGAGGAGGAGGAGGCAGCAAAACGAAGGTGGAGTTGGAGAGGCAGTAGTTAAAAAGGTGGGGTTTAGGTTGTTTTGGGAGATTACTGGACCATAAAGGGGTATAGTAGGAGGAGAATGAGGTGATTGGGGTTCAAGACGAACATTATCGGTATAAGCGGGTTTTAGGCGGTCGATAGAGACAGTATTTTGCCTGGTGTTTGCGTGTCTTCATCTTGTTCCTGGGCAAGCGTTATTGTTGCATGATCGATGGGCGCAGTGTAGGAGAGTTGCGTGCCCGAAATCGATGAAATGCGAGAGAGCGCGTCCGGTACGACGTTTAAAGAACCAGGAACGTAGCGAATATCGTTCGTCATCTGCAGGATGACGAGTGTCAACTGCAGTGTGTACTGACGAAGTACTACGAGACGAACATGCACCGACCAAGGCCTTATGGTCAGTAAAAATGGTAAATTCACGCCCTTCCAAATGATGGCGGAAGTGGCGGACAGCGAGATATATTCCGAGGAGTTCTCGAGAGAACGTTGAATATCTCTTTTGAGAGTTTGTAAGAGAGCGAGAGAAGAAAGCAAGAGGTTGCCATTGGTCATCAACTTTTTGCTGCAAAGTTGCACCTACGTGGGCACATTTAGGGATGAATATGTGCTAGAAATTGACCATGCCACAGACAACTCCTGAGTTGTTTGCGTGATGTAGGACGATAAAAGTTTCGCATCATGGTAACTTTATCTTCGAGTGGGCTAATCGCTGCACTCGAGACATGGTGCCCAAGAATGAGAGTTGCGGGACACCAAAGAGGCACTTGGAGGTGTTTAGTACGATACCGTACTCCTGAAGACGAGAAAAAACTTGGCGAAGGTGAGAAAGGTGTTCCTCCAGCGCGGAAGATGATATTAGGTCAGGGCACTTTGTGAGTGCGAGAGGATTTATAGCGTGTTGCCAGAGCACTATGCGAGTGCGAGCGAATTGATGACTTGTTGTCAGAGCACTATGTGAGTGCGAAATGATTTATGGCTTGTTGCCAGAGCACTATATGAGTACGAAAATTGAAGACGTGTTGTCAGAGCACTATGTGAGCGCGAGAGAATTAATGGCGTGTTGCCAGAGCACTATATGAATACTGAATGTAATGGCGTGTTGCCAAAGCACTATATGAGCGCGAGAGAATTAATGGCGTTGTCAGAGCACTATGTGAGTGCGAGAGAATTGACAACATAGCACTGTATGAGTGCTGAATGAAATGATGGCGATATGAAGTGAGGTTGAGTGTGGGTCAAAATAGAAAAGTGAGTACCTACCTGAATAAGTGAAGTGAGGTCCAGGTGGTAGATGTTGACCCATTAATTTGTTGTTAATTGTTGTTGATCCCTTGAGGTGTTAGTTTAAAGGATGTGAGAGTGGAATTAACTCAGTGTGATTTATTTGGAGGTAAATGAATAATTGTATTAAGAATGGTTACAGACCCTTATACGACGAGACCGGCGAATGAAGTGGGCAGGTTCACGTGCTTATTTAGTCAAACTGGGAACGTGTGTTTGTTTGTCTGTGTGTGAAATTTAAGAGATGTTGTTTGGAACAGTATACGTTAATTGAATTGGTCAAAAAATAAATGAATTAATTAATTATTAAGTTTAACATAAATTGATTTGATTTACAAAAGTTGAAGTACATTAATTTGGAAGATTAAATAGACAAAGTTAAATAAAATGATTAAATTAACAGTTAAAGTAAAATAATTATATGATTAAATTAATAAAGTTAAAGTAATACATAATGAATTTTACATAATAATGGATGTATATACATATTTAAATTTCCCAGGTTTTTATTATAGGAATGCTCAGAGGCATTGCTATAACGGTCCTTCCAAGGTTAGCCCGGGGATTATTTTGTTTTGGAAATAACATCATAACTATTCGACCGATTCTAACGAAATTTGAAACCCTTATGTTGTTATACATTCTTTTTCGAATGATATAATTGACAAAGTCCTCCCAAGTTTAGCCGGGGAATTATTTGGCAATACCATCATAACTATTTGCCGATTCGAACGAAATTTGAAACCCTTATGTTGTTTTACATTCTCTTTCGAATGATATAATCTTCAATGTTCTCCCAAGGTTAGCCCGAAAATGACTTGATAATAACATCATAAATATTCGGCTGATGCTAACAAAATTTGGAACTCTTATGTTGTTTTATATTCTCTTTCGAATGATAGAATTGCACAGGTCCTCCCAAGATTACTCCAGGAATTATTCAATGTTTTGAAAGTCGTAAGGCCATTACTCAGAATAAGTGAGATTACGCCACTTTTGGTCATCATACCTTGTTTATTATTACTTCGCTTTCACTTTTATTATTACCATTATATTTAATTTATCGCACACTAGTTGTACCTTTATCTTATTTATCTACTTTGTTTCACTTTTAATCACTCATATTATTACCATCTTTAGTCACTTTTTGGACATTTATCGCGAACTAGTTATATTATTATTGATATAATATTCACTTTTATTGCATATTATTTGTATGATTTTTTGTTATCATTATCTTAATTATTTACTCTGAATAACTTTTATTTCACTTTTATTAATATTACCACTTTTAGTCACTTTTTAAAGACACATTATATACTTTTATCGCACAATGTGTTCACTTTATTTGTCTATCTTGGAGGTTTCTTGTCCATTTTTGATATTATTAAAAATCGTCATGTTCACCGTATGGATGCTCGAATCTGGGATCAAGACGACTCTTTCCGCAATCAGGCCTTCAATTTCTTTTGAGAAGCACGATCCCTCGAATGTCCATTTGAATTCCGCCTTGTGAATCCCTCGGAGCAACCGTGCTGGGGAGATCCGAAGAGCCTGAGTGGCACGTCTTCTCCGTTGAAGAAGAAGCTTTGTTCCATAAGTTCCCCTTTTTCGTGAGTGGAATTTCTGGATGCTTCAGAACTTCGTCTTCTTTTTCGTCCTCTTCTTCCACCGTAGTTAGGGAGTTTCTGTCTTCTCCTTCAGTTTTCCTATTCTTCTTTGCTTTTTCTTTTGGGGGCTTCTCTTGGGATTTTCGTCTTTGAAATTGTCCCCCTATGCGAGTACAGCTTTCTCCCTCGGTTCCGTTTATTTTTCTTCGGGCAGGTCAGCAAACAGAATTCTGACTATGTCTTGTGAGGCGAGGTATGGCAAAAACCAGAGATTTTTATTTGTCCCGCTCTCTGCAGGAGTCGGTTGAGTTCCTATGCAATAGTTCCAGGGTTTGCCAGGTTTGCCAAGGGGGCAAAACTGACCATGGTCATTATTTCTCTGCCTTCACTTGGCATTACCAGCTTCGGTGCCATTATTATTTCCGTGTTGATGTTTCTTGGGACTCCTGCTTCGCCGTATGATTTTGCCTTTGCCTCCTTTTAGTTTCTCCTTGTCAGATATGAGAGAGAGAGAGAGAGAGAGAGAGAGAGAGAGAGAGAGAGAGAGAGAGAGAGAGAGAGAGAGAGAGAGAGAGAGAGAGAGAGAGAGAGACAGACAGAGAGAGAGAGAGAGTAACAAGGAGTAACAAGTAAAGTAAGTACCCTAGGAGACCTTACGGTCCATTCAAAGAGGGTACCTTTGGACTAGCAATCGAACAGGCACATGGTTGCTCAATTGTTTTGCGTTCCTGAACGGCCACTTTTCAAGACTTTGTCTAGTCTTGACTTAAACTGGTCAAAAGATTCACTGTTGACAACTTCCACTGGAAGTGCGTTCCACTTACCGCAGATACTGTAAGTGAAAAAAATTCCACACAGATTGCGGTTGTGACGCTTCAGTTCAAGTTTGAAGCCGTGATTGCGCGTTCTGTTCTCACTCAGTGTGAACATATCCCGGTAGTCAATATTGTCGAACCCTCGAAGTATTTTGAAAACCTCGAAGAGCTGACCACGCAGTCTATGGGTTTCCAGAGAGAACAGATCTAATTCCCTTAGTCTATCCTCATAACTTTTATGTCGGATAGAGGGAATCAGCTTGGTTGCCCTGGCTTGTACGCGTTCCAACCTTGCGATATCCTTTCGAAACGAAGGACTCCAAAATTGTACGGCATACTCCAGGTGCGGCCGAACGAGGGAGTTGTACAGACAAAGTACTATCTCCTTGTTACGGTATCCAAACTAGCGCTTTATATAGCCTAACATCCTTTAGGCTTTCTTCTCTGCCTCAATGCACTGTTTCGAGAACTTGAGGTCGCTAATGATAGTTACCCCCAAGTGCTTCTCAGTGTCACTCGATTCAAGAGCAGTGCCCTTAAGGATATACTGAGATTGGAGGTTTCTGTGGCCGATATGCAATAATTTTCATTTGTTCACGTTAAAAGGCATTTGCCACGTGTCCGACCACTCCCCAATCTTCCCAAGATCTTCCTGCAGGCGGATAGTATTTCCATCTTTTGCAACGTTCATATCAAGCTTGGTATCATCGGCAAATTTGGAAATCTTGGCAACCATGTCACCGTCCATGTCGTTGACGTAGATGATGAATAGTAGTGGTCCCAGGACAGAACCTTGAGGTACTCCGTTAGTAACGGGCACCCACTTAGAAGCTTGTCCATTCACCACCACCCGTTGCCGTCTGCCACTTAGCCAGTTCTTGATCCAGCCGGCTACTTTTCCGTCAATGCCCAGCGCTCGCACTTTCCGGAGAAGGCGGTGGTGTGGTACCTTATTAAAGGCTTTCTGAAAGTACACCAAATCCACCGCCTTGTCCCGATCTTGCTCACTGAACACGAAGTGGAAGAATTCCACAAGGTTCGTCAGGCATGACCGTTGACTTCGGAAGCCGTGCTGGGAACTCCTCAGTAGCAGGTTTGACTCTAAATACGACGTCATTTTTTCCACTATCATGCTTTCCATGAGTTTACCGACTATCGAAGTCAGACTGATAGGTCGGTAGTTCGACGGTTGGCTTCGCTCTCCTTTCTTGAAGATAGGAGTCACCTCCGCTTCACGCCAGTCTCTAGGAACACATTCGGTCCGGATTGACATGTTAAAGATTGCGCTCAGGTGTCGTGACACTTGATCGCGCACTTCTTTCAACACTTTAGGTAGAAACCCATCCAGGCCAGGTGACTTATTCGTCATTAGGTCACTGATCTTCTTTTTTATTTCCCCTTAGGTGAAGTCCATATCCTCCAGCTTTTCCCCCGAGTAGGAATCCATTGGCTGGGGGATGGGACCACACTCTTTAGTAAACACTGAAGAGAAGTAGTCGTTGAGGAGGTTAACATTTTCTGCATCTAAGTGCTTTAATGCCCCCTCCTCATTTTTCAAAGGGCCAATCGTTCGACGGATTGGTTTACGGCTGTTCACATATCCAAAAAACTCCTTGGGATTCTCTTTACAGAGTCTCGCCACTCGGAGTTCTTCAGAACGCTTAGCCTTCCTTTGCTGGACTTCACTCTCCTGGCTAGCCTCCGGTAATCGTCAAGGTCACCCGAGATCTTCGATTGTCGGTACACAGTTCTCTTCTTCCTAAGCAGTTGGCTGATTTCTCGATTAAACCACTTTGGTTGAACAAAAGACCGACGGGAACATTTCAGAGGGATGAAACGCAATTGAAGACTGATGAATGTGGTTTTGAAACTGTTCCACGAGTCTTCAACAACATCGCACACTTCTAGCCTCGCGTCAGTCAGTCCAGCATGAAGACCTGCAAAGTCTGCTCTTTTCAAATCGAGTTTCTTCGATTTTACTAGTTGCAGGCCCTGCCTTCGTAACTTTGACTACAAATCTAATTAGTCGGTGGTCACTGCCACCAAGCTCTTCGCCAAAAGAGAGGTCCTCAACGATGTCATCCTCAGAGGTGAAAACCAAGTCGAGGATATTGTTTCCTCTCGTTGGCTCTCTCACCCATTGAGTGAGGAACTCGTTGTTCGCGAACTCCAGGAGTAGTGCGTTCTCGCCACAGGGTTCTCTGAGAGAGAGAGAGAGAGAGAGAGGGGAGAGAGATAGATAGATAGATAGAGAGAGAGGGGGGGGATACACGCCACCTTGCCCTTCAATGGAGAGAGAGAGAGAGAAAAAGAGAGAGAGAGAGAGAGAGAGAGAGAGAGAGAGAGAGAGAGAGAGAGAGAGAACAGAGAGAGAGAGAGAGAGCAGAGACCTGGGCGACCCTTTTTGTCTGCGCTAATGGAGGTGCAAGATTATGAGACGCCGCGGTGACCTGAAATGCCGCCATCACAGGAAGCTGCGACAAGTTTGAGAGCCCAGAACGTCCCATCTGAAGTCGGACAAAATTTCGCCTCGCCGACTTAGGAACCTTCCCGCGCTCGCGCTCAAAGGCCGCTATTATTCTCGTCTGCCGAAGCGTCTGATCCTAGAACCTCCCCCTCCCCCTTCAGACGGAGGGGGGAGGGCATTTGACCCCGCTATAAATCTTCCGGCGCCAGAGTTGGAAGTCAGTATCCGCCGCCCCGGCCTGTCCGTGTCCGCCGTCTGCACTTCCCCGTTCGTACCCGCTATTCTCTTCCAGTTGGACTTTGCAAAATTCTCGCAGAAGCCCTCAAGCTCCCGGTATTCTCGTTAATTCACGTGAGTCTACCCCGTTCGCACCTTTAGGGCACGAATATCCATTTCAATTCTCTCTAGAACGGATAAAAGACCCGAAACCTGGGAGGATTCATCCTGAGGAAGTCCTGACCGGTTGTAAGGAGTTCCGGCCGGTGACGTAACCTGAGAAATGGATACACGTGAGTGTTTATTTACATCGCTAAACGACCCATGGCCTCCAGTTCCCCAGTTGATGAAAGGGTTGTTATACAGGGCGTCAGCCGCCTCTGCCATATTCTCCACGTTCGCCGGGGAGAACATTAAAAGAAGGGGCTTAATTTTATCTGGAATACCACGGATGAATATCTTGGTTATGAGTGGCTCGAGTTGGTCGAGCAGTGCTCCTTTGGCATGTGCGAGGGCTTTGAGTTGGTTAAAAAATGCGTAGGACACCTGTCCCCCATCTCTTGCGTATCGAGAAGGATCCGCAGGTCCTCTATTTACGATCTCCCAAATTGCTCCCTGAACCTAACCCAAGAATCAGCAATTACCCCATAGAGCAAAATATTCTTAAAAACAGAAAAGATACTCAGAGGTAATTTCTGGGCTACGACGATCGTTCTATGGACCTCAGGAACTGCCTGGTGTTGAAAGATGAGCTCCAACATTTCCCACCAGCCAATGGGATTTTGTGAGTCGAATGGTGGCAGCTGAACCATAGAGGGAATGGGAGGCGAATGCGACAGAATGTTTGCGTGGGGGGCGAAAGTGGTTGAATAGGTCATTGTTGTTACTGGGGAAGATGCTTGCGTGGTTGTAATTGTGCCCGAAGTTGGGGCGTAGCTTGGGGCTCCGTTATAATCCATTTATAAAATATTAAAAGTGTGTGTGTGTGTGCGTATGCACAAATCCAATTCACCCGCTTGAAGGTAAAAAAAAAAAGATCGAATTTTGATCACTCTTTGTCCTTATTACATTACTGTATTGATAATTAGTTCTATGAAATTGCTAAGGGAGAACTTAAGGATTTTAAGGCAACCTTAGGATTGAGAAACGAGCACGTGTCGAAAATGAAAGTTCACGCGAGAAAAATGGAACGAGTGAGGTGGAATGAGTCGTCCGAAAAAATGCAACACGTAACGGTGAAAATTAATCTATTATTATTATGAATGAATGAATGGATGGGAGATAATTAAACTAGTCTGGGCACCAGTAAATAGGTTGTTAGGTGGTTATTGCGCCAATACACTAGATAGCTCAGGTCACAATAAACCCCAAACCTATATTTTTGTTATACAAGGGGAATGAAGTTAATTGTTAACGGGAAGTCTGAATTTGCAGACGAAATTTCCTTAGGCCTAAATCGGCAACGTCGTGGGAATGCGTGTATTAAAACAAAGAGATACGAAAAATATATATTAGGGAATGAACAGTTATAATTAAAAAGTGAAATTATACAGTTTATGATTGAATTGAATTTTACGCGGGTGAATTAACTTTGTATGCGTTTATGAGAATTAGAGTACACATATGATGATTGATAATTAGATTGACAAATATTAATTAGATTATAGTTGAATGTTACATGAGTAAATATAAATGTATGATAAATATTTATATGGATTGATAAATAGATTATATGAGCAAATAGATTATATAGTTAAATGGATTGGGTCAATATTAAATAGATGGGTTAAATATTAAATAGATTGATATGTATAAATATTGGTATAAATAGATTGTATGGATTAAATTGGATACATAAACAGATTGTGATTTAGATACATAAATAGATTAAATAAATAGATTACAACGGAGTTGGAAGGGTCTGTTTAACGAGAGAAGAATCACGCATTAAAACGAGATTCTTTGGGGACATATTGAGCTAAAAATCAAAATTCCAATATTACAAAGCTGATTCCGATGAGCTGAGCAAAGTGAATGAATGAGCCTCATGTGATTTTATTTGAAGAAGCTCGAGAGATCGGGCGTACCAATCACACGATTATAAATTATGGTTACAAACCCTTCTTGAAATAATATATATATATATATATATATATATATATATATATATATATATATTCACTTGTAGTGGTGAAGACCGCTACACCGCTTCTCCGTGTAGTGTCTCAAGTATGTGTGGTCGGAAATTTTTAGGCCTAGGACAGTGCCTTCGGTGGAGTAACCGTATCTCCTCCTTTCAATAGTGATGGGCCACGTCGACCTGCCGCTCAGTGGGACGATTTTGAACTTGTCCCTGTTTGTTATAATCTTCCATCATCTCTCTTATCGGTTTATATTGATTTCCGCTATTGTGCGCGTTGCCTGATCCCTTGCTTTCCTCCCCGTGCACGGAACGATCTGAGTGATGTCATCTAAGAATTTCCGATACATTGAGTCCCTGTGCACCGGACTTGGGAGGTCGATGGTAAAGACTAAGTAGAGCAATGGGCTCAGGCAGATTCCCTAGGGAACGCCCGCCTTAAGTTCGAACTCAGGTCCTTTGTATCTTTCAATCATGAGACATGCCCTTCTTTCCATGACAAAGTCACAAAGGATCCTTTACAGAATTGGGTCTAGCTGGAGGTTCAGGATCTTGTATTGAATTCCTTCCAGCCAGACTTTATCGAAGGCCTCTTGTACGTCCCTCATCACAATGTCTACATAGCATCCATTTGCTTGGCAATAAGCTACTTTCTCTGTTAGGAGCGCCAGGGCTGTTTCTGTGCCCCTTTTTGAACGGAACGCATATTGCCGGGGGTTATGCGCTCCTAACTCGCTCAGTTGTGCTTGTAGCCTATTAGCTATAATCTCTTTGAAGAACTTGCCATGTATCTCCAGAAGAGAGATCGGGTGATAGTTAGCCACCTGGTCTGCGAGTTTGTTTCCTTTCGGGATGAAGATGATTTTTGCGATCTTGTACCCGTCAGGAAAGTAGCCTGCATTCAACGCGGCATTCATGGTATTTACCAGTCCATGACAAATTTGCTTCGGGGCATTCATTCGGTTGTTTTTTGTGATCCCATACCAGCCTGATACCCTTTGCTTGAAGGACCTTATGGTGTTCATTTTCTCTTCATTGTCTCGCTTTCCTGAGATACTTGCGGGTGGGTTCTATGTGCCACTGTGCTGAAGTCATCGAACAGTTGGTCTTCGAAGTCCTGGTCGAAGTCATCGTTTTCTTAATGGGTTATAGCGAAAGTTTCCTGCCAGTGTGTCCTGAATCTTTTTTCGAATGACTCTGGATCCTCAATGACGTCGTCTCCGTCTTTAATTTGTGTTCTGATTTTAGGGAGCACTCTTCTAAGTCTTTGGATGCTGTTCCAAAAACTTACAAGATTGCTTTCCCTGTACAGCCTTCCAATGATGTCATTCCAGATTTCTTTCTGCTTCTCTATGATTATGTGTTTAAGCTCCTCGCTTAGTTGGCTCATTCTGGCTGTCCTTTCCCGATTCGGGCCTGTTCTGACGATTTTCTCATAGATTTCTCTATGTTCCCGGGCGATTTCCCTCATCTCGTTGGTCCACCTAGGTTGTGGGAGCATTTTATAGGAGATCATGGGGACGCATTTGTCGTCGGCTTGAATGAGGAAATTAGTGATCGTATTTATCTCCCCATCTATCTCTTCGAGATTGTCGTCTCCCAGGTCAGCTGGTTGGTATTCGCTGAGTATCTCTCTCTATAACTCCTAGTTTGCTTTCGCATAACTTTTCCTAAGTGGGACGGGCTTGAGTAATGCAACAAACGAGATTGTGGTGATTATCGGGATGTGGTTGCTCGGTACCACGGGTTCAGGCTCATTGCTTATGTTAAAGGGGAAGTTTTTACTCTCTAACACTATGTCCGGTTTAGCTGCCGAACAATGCGTTAGGGAGGTCGGGAAATCAAGCTGGACCCTCTGGAGTATGTCCCGTTCGAGAAGTAGCTCCAGATTCCTTCCCCTTTGGTCGGTGCGACCGTAACCAGACGTTCTGCATCGTGCGTTTAGGTCTCCGCCCAGCAATGCCCTTTTCCCGCACACGAAGATGTTGTAGATATTGGGAAACGGCAAGTAATTCCGACAGGGTGGCTGAGTGGCAGCTGCCACGGTTAGGCTACCCACCAGGGTTGGGATTTCGACAGCCACGAATGATTCCTCTAAGTCTGGTAATGTTGGGTATGTAATGTTTTCGTGGATCACGATGGCTGCACCGTCGAATCGATCCGGTGTTTGTTTTTTTGGTGATTACATTGTAGTTTGGTATTTTTAATATATTTGTCTCTGTGCTTATACTGTGTTCAGAGATGAGAATCAGGTCAGGATCCACTGTACGGAATATGTTTCCGTAGGCAATACATTTCTCTTTCCATTCGTTTACGTTTAGCGATAGTATTTTTAATGTATTGTTTATGTTCTAAATGTTGATTTGTTTGGTATACTTCTAGTTTATGTGAGTGTGTGACTTCCTCTTTTACTTTTTGACGCGTCTCTTTTTCCCGTTTTTTTTTTGTCGTACTCTGCTTCACTTTTGGTGAGGCAAGAGTCCCCATACTGTTTTATATTTGCTCTCATGAGCACTTCGTCTATTAACGTTTCTTGTATCGGCGCATCGTAAGACCATTTTAGTTGACCTGTTCTTACTCCCTCAACAATCTGTCCAATGCTGGGGTCTTCTGGGAATGGGGTCAGATTTATTCTGTAGAAGTGCATGCAGATTTCTTTTGCATCGTACTTGATGGTGTGACGGGAAGTGTTTTCCTTGCCCTTACTCCTCGAACTCTTATTTTCCTCTGGGTGTTGGGCGTATTCATTTTTTTTCCGATGAGGATGCGTAGCGTGAGAGGTTGCCCTCAGTTTGCTTTGTCCTCCTGGCAACTTTTTTCTCCCTCAGCTCTCGGTTTCCTTTGGCCTCTATTCTTGGGTCCCTGTTTGTGTACTTTAGAGGTGCTTGTAAGGTTTCCTGTGATACGTTCTTTTCAGTTGTTTCTTCGTCTGCTAGAAACTTCGTCGCCGAAGCTTCTCCCTCGGGCTGGTATTGCAGTTGCAGGACGTCCCCTGATGGAGGGTTGTCCGGGAACCACATTTCCTCTAGACCATTCTTCTTGAGCATGGTGTTAAGCTAGTAGCGAAGCAGCCAGGGTTGGTAAGGCTCCTCATGCGAGCGTACAGAATGCACGTGAGGATTTTTGTTGAATTTTTATTGCCGACCTTCAAGTATGGTTTTTTTGTGCAGCAATATCCTTGGTTCTTGCAGGGGCGGCTTTTGCTGCTTGGGCGTAGGAGGTATTTGCCCTCCTGATTCCCTCAGCTTTCTTTTCTTCTTTTTTTCCTAGGGCAAGACATCGACATTGCCCTGTGCTTTTGCCCACAGTTCGAGCATCTTTTTCTGTTGCCGGGCATTCCTGCCAGCCGTGCCATTTACCACTACAGGTCAGTTCTAGCTCTTGCATTCTTTTGTGATGTGGTGCTGAAGTTTGAAGAACTCCCCAAATATTTGAACTGGGGTAAACTCCTTCCTCTCAATTTGTTCCCCGCTTATTTTTGCATTGAAGAGCAGCAATCCACTCTCCTTCGCTTTAGCTGCCATCGTTGTGTCTGCAAAGATTATTTTGAACACGTGATGGTATTCCGTGTTATCCCTTCTTTTCCTGAACTTCAATATCTCTGTTATCTTAGCCCACTGCTGATTTCTCTCTATTTCATCTCTTATTTCTTCTTTTGTATGCTTTTGGCATATCACATTTCTGTGAGCCTGGATCTGGGGAGGGGTACTGGGCTGGAGGTTTATTTCCCTCAGGATCTTTATCCCTGCCTCTTTTGTGAGGGTCTCGATATCCTACTCCTTCTCACATATTGTATGACATATCCTGTCAGCGAGTTAATTAGGCGGAAGATTGCCACATTTAGCCTGCCGAATAAGGTTTCATAAACCTTTCCCTTATCCAGTTTTTCCAGGCAACATATGGTTCTCAGCTGGACCCTTGCGGCAATAGAGTCCGCCATTTTGGCCTGTGTGCAGCCCCTTGAAGAGGGGAGTGCACTTACTTTCTCACGCACGGACCTTATTTGTTGTTGTTTTTGTAAGAAGACTCATAAATCTGTATGTTTGTCAGAGTTTTTTTGTTTTTCTTATAGTTTTTAAATTATTTGCCTTGGGGCGAAGAGGGCTTCCCTCGCTTACCCACCGCTCCGATGGAAAAAGGTTTTGCCTTTTTGGGATGAATGAGGACGATGGATAAGATGAATCCCAGGTGGGATCCTCTCCGGGGTATGATTGTATGGCGGAATTATTCACAATGCCGCCCCCTTGAAGGTGTTTTAATCGCAACCGCATCCCAACATACCATAGAGATAGTTGTATGTCCCTCTATGGTCCTGGAAGGGACCCCCCACTGGGATGAGCAACGGAGGTTGAAGTCCGTCCCTTGACCGGAATTGTTTCTGGCATTGTTATCGGCTGTGTGCTGCTCCTCAAACTAGCTTCCTCCAATGCCCCCAATCATGCCATAGCAACTGCACAGCATAGTTGGAACGAAACATGAATGGCAATCCTCTTTCACATCTGGTGGCAGTTTACGTAGGGGGGCGGGGCCGGGGATTTAAGCAGTCATTTGCCTAAGTGGGGCCTCTAAAAAAGAAAGATGAATATTAGTAATGAATGGTGATGATGAGTACGACCGTATTTCTCTCTTTTTTAATAACTGGCTTCCAAAAATTAGAAACCAGAAGTTTAGAAGGCGTTTGGCAAAAAGAATTCCTAACCTTTACCTCCTTTGCTGAGGAACGTGAGGAAAATCTGCAAGAGTACTTTGTCCAAGAATTCCTAGCTAGCCAATAAGGAAAAATAAAATAAAAAGAGAAGTGGGAGACAAAGAATAACTCTTCTGACCCTCATGAAGCGGCTAAGGAGGGAGGGGAAAAGGCACGGTACTCCTTTGTAGACCTCCATAGTCACACTGTCGAAAGCCAAAGTAGGCTCCAAGCACTGTGAGTACGGCGGATAAGAGTGAGGGGGAGAGGAAGTAGAAAGTTTTAGGATAGGACAGCGAAGAAAATATTCGGAGACAAAAGTGGACTTAGTCATGGCACCTACAGCTTAACGTGGAATCCGAACCACGATGTGTTACTTGTCTCTAACTATAACTTTGCAGTTTATTGTGACCCCTGTCCCACGTATTTACTGTGCGTCCCGTGTGCGAATGTGGCAATAAAAAATAATAGATGTTTAAGGCTGAAGGCGGAAGGAATTAAGAGATTTGCAAAGAGATGCTAGTTGCCTGGGGTCAGGCTTATCTTATAGTATATGGTTATTCATGTGATTTATTTTCTGTTGATAAATCAGCCTAAAGAGCTTTTCGAAAACCATAACCATAAATTTGTTTGATCGAAGTTGTCGACAGCCTAAGATGACAGCGAACTAAATTTTGAAATAATGAGCTGGGCTTTAAGAAAGACAATTACACAAATATAAATATATTCATAGAATCAACGAATGTACAATGAGATAAATAGATTAGGACGGCAAGTAATAACGATCAGGTATTGTTACAGCGTTAAGAGCTCTGTAATCCCCAACTGTTCTGAATTCCCTCGGCGTGGATTTGGGTACAATGTGAAGTGCAGAGGCCCACCGAGAAGAGGAAGGCCTACAAATGCCTGAATCATTCATGAATTGGAATTCATCACGCATAGCAGACAGTTTATCATGTGCTGACGGCGTGGCCGTGAGAATAAAGGACTTCCTGTTGTCTCGATCCGATGCACCACACTATGTTTAATGGGCCTGTCGTTCGAATGTGGAAGGGTGAGCTCAGGAAACTCCTGAAGAAGGCGCTGAAACGGTGGCTCAGGGGACGGGAGACGAATAGAGAGGAACGAACTCTGAGAAGGTGAGTACGAATCTGAGACAGTGAGGAGAATTTTGCAGTCGACAAGCTTGCGTTGTCGAGAATCGACCAAGAGGTCGTGAGCCGAAAGAAAGTCGAGGCCTAATATTGGACAATCTACCTCGGCCATGATGAAAGTCCCTCGAAAAACCCGACGGAGACCGAGCGAGACTTGAAGGTTACACCTTGGAGAAAGTGGTTGAGTTGGGTGAAGTGAGAAAACTCGAGGGTTCGAGATTTGAAGAAGGTACTGGGTCCAAATATGTGCACGGTTGCAAGCATTTTAGAGCTTGTGCACCATATTTGTTGTGGTACCAGCACCATTGAATTGGATGAGAGGAAAAGGAAACGTTATGCTTCGGGAGACTACTTGACGCAGTGTGTGAAGAAGCATAACTGTGGCTACAAGGCTGTGTACAGTGTACAGCGTTGTGTCCATAACTTTGATGATACCAGCATAGGCCATGATGGTGTGGGAGATGGTGAGAATAATTGGAAGAATGAGGGTGAAAATTTTGTTGTCTCTCACTTCTTGCATCGGGATGCCTTCGTTGGTTTCTATTTCGTGAACCAGAGCGGGACCTGCGTCTTTGATCGTCAAACCAGTGTTCGTGCTCGCTCTGTGGTTCCCACTGCAGCTTTAACCGCTGGATGTCAGCTTCCATCCTCCGTATTGAAGCCTCAAGGTCTCTCGATAAGGAAGACGGAACCCTTGAACGCTCGGCCCGTTCGTCAGAGGAGCTCGACGTGCCTCGAACCTGTGAAATTGAAGCATTGTTAAATGGGCCGTGAGTTTGGCCGTTGCCCCAATTCACATAATAACTTTTATACAATTTATCTGCGCCTGCAGCAACCTCATCAATGCTCGTGGGGTTCGAGCTTATGATTAATGGCCTGATTCCCTCGAGGACTCCTCTCATGAAAATTTCGGTTAGGAGAGGGCAAAAAAGCTCAATTTGAGCACCTTTTACCCTGATAAGGTCTTTCAGATGAGTTAAAAAGGAAGTAGGACTCTTATCTCCCATTTCTTGAGTATTCAGGAGCTCTCTCAGGTCATCTATTTGGGACCTACAATATTTATTGAGAAAAGTCTCCTTCAGGCAGTCTAAAACACCAGCCTGTTCCCCGTTAATTAAATCTTTCCTGAATTGAATAAAGGTACTTATGGGCAACCGCTGGATTATTGCTGCTACATGGGGCGGTCAATAAGTTTTGCAATTCTGATATAAGGAAACGAGATATGAGGAAAAGTGTTTTATTATTTTTCAATATAACTACCCTCGACTTCAATGCACTTGCGCCACTTGTCCATGAGGCTTCTAATTCCCGGCAACCAGAAATCTCCCGACTGCTGTTAATCGTCCCCAAACCGGCGTCCACGCAGTGCAGCCTTGAGCTGGCGGAATAAAAAGTAGTCGCTAGGGGCCAGATCTGGAGTGTAGGGGGGATGGTTGAGCTCCTCAAATCCGCACTCGCGCAGGGCATCTTGTGCAACTCTGGCCTTGTGGACTTTGACGACGTTGAAGTCGATCATGGAGCGTGAGGTGTCTAGGGACCCAACGGGCAGAGACCTTGGTCATGGACAAATTGTCGCGGATGATGTTGATAACACTTCCACGTGATATTCCAAGTTCTTGCTCGATTTCTTCGACCTTCACCCGTCGATTTTCGAGGATCATCCTTTCACACGGGCCACATTGTCCTCGTTGGTCACGTTTGACGGTCGTCTTGGACGGGGGTCATCTTCAAGGGACTCACGACCGTGGCGGAACTCCCTATTCCAGCGAGTAATGGTTGCATAGGAAGGGGCTGTGTCGGTGTATACTGCAACCATGCGTTCATGGATCTCTTTTGCATTCTTGCCTTTCTTGGTCAAAGATTTGATAACTGCGCGGTGCTCAACCTTCCTTATTGTTGAACGATTTGTGACTGACGATCTGCGATCAGCTACTGCTTCTTAAATAGACGAGGCAGGAGCGTGCGGCTGCTGGTCCTGACTTGTCATAACTTGTCCTAACACCACCGCAAACAGCCATCCCCCTTGCTCTTATTTGCCCTACCGATTCGCAAAACTTATTGACCACCCCTCGTACTTTCTCCTCCTCGGTGATGTTCTGTGGTTTAAGGAGGAGGGATGAGACTTCAAACCATGCAATTGGGTTTGCTTGATCATACACGGGAAAAGATAGGTACGCATGTGGTTGTCTATGCGCGGACTGTGGGTTCGATGCAGACGGTTGGTCATGATGAGGTTTGGCGCTAACTAATGTCCTTCGTTGGTGTGTTTGGTCCATCATAGTCACTGTTTTATGTATACTTGTGCTAGTTGAATGAAGGTGTTGACGTGAGAAGTAGCTCTGGCTGTGTGCACGTGTGTGTGTGTGTATGTGTGTAAATTAGTCACGAGCACAGAAATATGAAGAAATGAAAAATAATTGAGAAATAAAGGAAATTGTCCACTCGTTGAATATAGGGGATAATATTGAATTAAAATGACATGAATTATGATAAGTGGAAGAATGATGTTAAAGATAACACGCGATATAAAAAAAATGAACACGTGAATCAAAAATGCTCAAGCAAGGCTTTGGGAAAAATGGACGCGTGGAGTCAAGAATTATTTTAACGTTTACACTAATTATTGATTGACGGGAGATTACTAAACTTTGGGCACCACTTTATAGTATATGGTTATTCATGTTATTTATTTTCTGTTAATAAATCAGCGTAAATAGTGTTTCGAAAACCATAACCATAAATTTGTTTGATCGAAGTTGTCGGCGGATAGTTTTTAGGCTTAAGATGACAGCGAACTAAATTTTGAAATAATGAACTGGGCTTTAAGAAAGACAATTTCACAAATATAAATATATTCATAGAATCAACGAATGTACAATGACATAAATAGATTAGGTATACAATGTAAGATATTGTGACATATGATTTACAGTAACAAGATGCGAAGAAAATTGAAGTATGTGAAATTAATATGAAATAATATGGTGGAATAATATGGTAAAATAATATGGTGAATAATATAGTGACTATGAATTAGGGGGCTGCAATATGAGAAGTAATATAATTAGGACCTACTCTCGTATGGTCGTTTGCAAAGAATTGTGAAAGTGGAATTAGCTAAGTATGATTTGTTTGGAGGTAAATGACTAATTGTAGAAGGAATGATTACGACCTTTATACGAAGAGTGGCTTGAGTTGAATGGGAAAGAATAGCGTGCTATTTGGTCGAGCTGAAAGCGTGTGTTTTTTTTGTTTGTGTGTGAAATTTAAAGAGATGTTGTTTGGAATAGTATTACGTTAAATGAATTGCCAAGTAAAATAAATGAATTAATTAATTATTAAGTTGTACATAAAATGATTTAATTTACAAAAGTTAAGTAAAATAATTAAGGATTAAATTGACAAAGTTAAGTAAAATAATTGCATATAAATTCTACATAATAATTGATGTATATAATATTTAAGTTTCCCAAGAGGTTTTTATTATAGGTAGTTATGGCTAGCGTGATAAAGTTAGAAAATTTGCATTGCTGTTATTTTGTTTTTATTTATTTATTTCCTTTTGTATATGTATCTATTTTGAATATGTCTAAGTAGTGTTGGTATTTATGAGGCATTCAGACCGTTATTAGTAATTATTCTTACTAAAAACTGGTGTAAGTTTCTATCTCTCTATCTACTCTATCGTATTCCTATCCTAGTTATAATTGACTATATGCTATTTTCTGGTGATGCTTCGGTTATTTAATTACTCTTAGTCGTCGTCGAGTATTATTCTTTTTCTCTAGGTGTAGATTTATTCTTCTTCCTCTTCTCCTATCCTTGGGAAACTTGGGAATAATCTGTGTGATCTCCATCCATCTCTTTGGGCAATTTGGTTGGTTAATTCAACTCTTACTTCATTCTGTGTCTTATCTATGACTCCTTGCAATTATTCTGTTAAGTTGCTTTATCTTTGCCTCCCTGTGCAGATCTCGTAGTAATCTTCTTTCTCCTCTTCTAGTGTCTGTTATTAAGTAGATAGCTTTGTTTCGGACTTTTTGGAGTCTTAATAGGTTACTTCTCGAGATCTTGTACATCGCGATGGTTGGATAAATAATCGTGGATTCTACTATAGCTTGATAGATTTTCCTCTTGTTTTTCATGCTTAGGTTAACTAACTTATACAGTAATGCCAGGGCGCTCTTCCCTCGATTTACCTTCTCAGTTACGTGCTTTTTATAACCTGGGTTCACAATGGTTAGTCCAAGCACCTTACATTCTCTGTCGTGTCTGTAGCGCTGTCCTTCTACATATACATCTGAGGTGCTCCTCCTGTACACGGGTACCATTTTAAATTTATCCCTGTTTGTTTTAATTTTCCATTTTTCTTCGTATCTATTAATGCTTCTTATCTCTTCTGTAGTAATCCTAGCTTGCATTGGGCCGTTCCTGTAGGGGCAAACTATAATTTGGGTGACCTCGTTGGCAAATTGGATGTTCTAGCAGCCCTCATTTCTTGGTGGTGTTATATCTGTTGTGTAGATTGAATAGATAGACGGACTCAGATATCCGGCTTGGGGCAAACCCGCAGTGAACTCGAATATTTCTCCCTGATGTCGTCATATTTCCACATAAGCACATCTCCCCATTACATAATCACAGAAAATCCTTCGATCTTGTTGTTCATTCCTAACCTGAGTATCTTGAGTTGCATGCCTCTCGGCCATATTTTGTCGAATGCCTTGGACACGTCCCGGCATACGATGTATACGCTCAACTTTTCTCTCTTTGCTTTCGCTATCTTTTCAAGGATGACTCCAAGAGCCATCTCCGTGCTTCTGTTTTTCCTGAAGCCAAATTGGCAGCTGTTTCTCAGGCCATTATCATCGAGGAATTTGGACACTCTGTTATTAATTATTTTTTCCAATACCTTATCGATGAAATCTAGTAGCGAGACGGGGCGGTAGTTACCCACTTGATCTGGGGGTTTTCCGCCTTGGGTATGAATATCATCTTCGTCACTTTCAATTCATCAGGAAAGTATCCCGTGTTCAAGCACGCATTGAAGACGTTTCTCATTCCCTCCAGTATGTTCGAGGGAGCTTCAAGGTAATATAATCTGGTGAGTCCCGATCTGCCTGGGACTCTCTTTCGGAAGTTTTTGATCGTTTCTTTTAATTCCTCAGATGTAATGATTGCGTCTATTCCGTCGTTGTTCTTTCTACTTTCCTCAATAAAGTGGAAGGGGTATGTCCTTTTGATCTCCCTATTAAGTTCGTCCACGATCTGATGTTCGAATTCAAAGTCAGAGTCCTCGTTCTCTTCTTCACTAATTTTGAATACATTTCTCCAGTGCTCTCTAAATAATGCCTCCATTTCTTTCTCATCTTCTCAAATGTTGTTCCCTGCATCCTTAATTTTCATTTTATCCCTTGTTGTCCGTGTTTTTAATCTGTTGATATGTTTCCCAAATTCCCTTGGTCATGTTTCTACATCTATTTTCTCTATGTCCTGATCCCATTTCTCTTTCTGTTTTTCATAAATTAGTGTTATTAGTTCTCTTTTCTGTCTCCTGAGTGCGTTGTATGCTTCCCGTGATGTTCCGAATCTTCTCATATTTTCTGCCGCCTGGCCGATTTCCTCTCCCAAAGCCACCATTTATGGTGTCCACCTTAATCGTTTAATGGTTTGGAACGAGTTAATGGGGACGGCCCCCTTCTCTGCCCTTTTAATTTCTTCTCTGATCCTATCCAATTCCCTGTCGATTTCCTTTAGAGTGGCTTCCCCGAGCAGGCTGGGCACGTAAGTCTGAAGTAATTCTTTGTACTTATCCCAATCCGCTCTATGGTATGCCTTCCATTTCTTCGAATGGATTTGTATAGGATTCTTGTTTATGTGCATTAGAGTCGCAATGCGGTCACTGAAAGGAACATCCACTGGTTCAATAAAATAGTTGAAGGGCAGATTGAAGTTAGCCAGGCAGATGTCCGGTTTTGTTGCGTGTTCTCTTCGTAAGTATGTAGGGTAATTGGGCCCCAATCTTTGCAATATACGTATATTGATAAGCCTGTTAAGTTGTCTTCCGACTCTGTTTGTATTTTTGTACCCATAATCTCCGCAATGGGCGTTTAAATCGTCCATCAAAATTACCAGTATCCTATAGTTGAACAGTTTAGTTAATTTTTGTACCGGTAATTGTGGGCGCCTGGGTGGCTGGTATCCAGTTGCGACAATGATGTTGCTTAATTCCCTTTTTTATTTATATAGCTAAATATACATCCTCCAATCCTTGTATTGTTTTGTACTGCAATCCTTGCTTGACAGCTATTGCCGCTCCATCATGTGTTTCTCCTGAAGGATTTGTGTTAATAACATTGTAGTTCCATATCTTTAGTTTCTCGTTTTCTGTGTTTCTTCTATGTTCTGATATTAGTATAACATCAGGGTCAATCTTTCTAAATAAGTTTCCGTACATAATTTTCTTGTTTTTCCATACGAATGTGTTAATTTGTAGTATTTTTAATTTCTTAATATCCATAATCCTATTGTCCATTTCCGTTCGTCTATTCGTTTTCCGTTTTGTTTGACCTATCTGTTAAGTTATCGGTGTTTCTTCTTCTTTTTCTGGTTCTTTTTTCGTTTTTCCAGGGTTCCTGCTCTGCTAACTGCATTCGAGGGTCCTTCTGGTAATTTATCTCTGGGTGATGGACAACTTTTACTTTCGGATTTAGATCTGTTAAATCTTTGGGCTTTCCTGCGAGTAACCCGTGTGCACTTTTGCTCTGTGTCGTCGGAGGTATTTTCGGTCTCTGAGTCATCGCTATTTGTGTCCTCTTCTGTTTCTGCTGCCTGTTGGTTTCCTTTCGTCTCTTCGATTAACTCATGTTTTGTCTTTTCTGTGACTTTGATTTTGAAAATGGCCGATGAGTCGACTTCTTTGAGGAATTTCATCGGTTCGAACCCGTTTTCCTGTAACATGCTGTTGACTGTTGTAGCGTAACTTCCAGGCTTAGCTATGTTCATCACGTGGACATGTAATATACAAGTAAGTATTTTCAGGTTGAGAGTACCATCCAAATTTATCTGTGTTGCCGGTCCTTGATGGTCACTTTTTGCCATTGATGCGTATAAGTTTTTATTTAGGTTAGCATTGTTTCTGTTTGACTCTGTTTCTTTTCTCTTTATAATTTATCTTCTTCTGGGACAGATCATGGCCATAGTTCTGTGTCCTCCTTGGCAGTATTGTTGCAGTAACGCCAAGAATGGCCTTCAGTTTCACCTTCAGAACAGATGATTAGGTCTTTTAGGGGGCAATTTTGAGTTGTATGTTCCTCCAACGCTTAACATCTGAAGAATTTATGTATGCTTGTAAAGACGTCTCTTTGTATGTTGGTGGATGGGATTCTCATGTTGAAAGTGAGAAGTCCTTGTTCGATGATCCTTGAAGCCATTTCGGTAGATTCGCAAATGACCTTGAAATCGTGAATGAGATATTTAAATTTGACCACCTCTGCCATCTTGAGCTATTTCTACCTCTCCTGATGTTCTTCTTTTATTTCTTGGCATGGGTGCTCTCCTACCCAGAACTCAATTTTTCGGCAGATGACACTTCCGTTAGCCGTGATTTGTGGGTGTACTCTTGCTTCCAAATCCAACTTCATTAGCGTAATGCTCTCAACAGATGGTAGTAGCTGCTCTACATCTTTATTTTCTGGGCAAATAACTGTGAATCCAGATGGTGTGTCAATACATTTGATTAATGATATTTCCAGATTAGTAAATATGCATTGCACTACTTCTTGTGGTGATCTTTTCCTTCCTTTGGGTATGAGTTTAAGGGAAAGCCTTTGAAGTCCAGTGGGTCAATCTTCCCTGGGAGTCGTCCCCTCTCCGAAGAAGGGGCTTCTTCTGTCGATCTTCAACTATGGAGACTTTACCCAGTCTCCTCTACTGGGTAGAGCCCCTAAATCTGCCCCTCTATCTACCTTCCAACTTTCGCACTCTCCTTGGTCAACTCTACCTATCTGGGCCTAGCCCTAACAGCGGCCAACAGTTTGGTTCAAGCTCGTGACCGAGAATCGGCACCCCTTTTTCTGGCCCCCTAAGAGGGTCTCCTGCAGGGGTTCACTATACCTTACTTCAAGAATAATCCGCGCTCTTACTAGAATTAAGCCTTAGTGAATCCAGCTCAAAATTTTCCTTCACCTCTAAAGGAAGCAATGATCACCTGATTACCCAGCCTACGAAACTACAGAAGAAAGAAATTTTCGCGAACCCATAGGTCCTCTACTTTACTCTCGTGGTTCAATTATCTTGTCACCATGATCGATCGTTTTATTCGATGGCCAAAGGCAATCCCTATCTCGCACATCAAAATTTACACTGTAACTAGAGCTTTCCTCTCAGCATGGGTTGCTTGTTTTGGTGTTCCCCCAACGATTATGACTGATTGAGGCAGCCAATTTGAATCCCACCAACGCGATGCACTCATGTCAGTGTTTGGCTCCTTTCGTCTTCGTACCGCTAGCTATCAATCCCAAAGCAACGCCAAACTGGAGCAGTTGCACAAGACCCTCAAAGCAAACTTACGCTCCACAGATCCCAACATCACATGGGTGGTCAGACTACCTTTGATTCTCCTGGGTATTCGTTCATCCTAGAAAGGGGACTTGGCCTACTCTGCGGTGGAACTTATCTACGGTACTCAACTTCGTCTTCCTGGTCAATTCTTCTTTTCTTTTGAGCAACCTCTAACATCTCACCTCGATCCTGCTTCATGTGTACATAATTATGTGTACATAATTTTGTATGAGTGATGGCTCAAGTTAAGCAAACCACCCCTAGGGTACCTGCCAATTATATAACCTTCGTGCTGAAAGAAATGACAACATGCCCCCATGTTTTCGTCTGTAGCGATTCAACTCACACTTCTTTGCAACCAGTCTATGACGGACCCTTTCTCGTCATCTCCAGGTAGCCAAAGTTCTTCGTACTTCAGCTTGGCACCAGGCAGGATACTCTCTCCATAGACCGCCTGAAACCCGCTCATATATAAAACGTTCACCTAGAATGCCCTTTACCTCCTCTTTCTCCCACTATAACCCTTTATGCTCCAGTAAGCCCACCAAACAATCTCCAACCCACCCTTTTAACCACTCTTACTACTCAAACTCCACCTTCCGTTTCGCTGACTCCTACCTTTGTGTTGCAGGAACCCTTGTCGGCAACGGTGGTCTCACAAGAGCAAACGTCTCCACCACTGGCCACTCCGTCAGGGAATAACAGGACTCAAGACTCTCACGTCTAGCTGGACGCCATCTCGGAAGGAACCACCAAGCGCATCACCTTCTCTCTATCAAACTTCACACGTGCTAGTGCCTCGTTCAACGCTACTGGCACTGCCGCACCAGTTATGTGTCACTGTACCCGCAGTCAAACAAATGGCACTGCCAAACGCTCCGATCGTGTCGTTAGGAGACCTCGGCGTTACACGGACCAGTAATACTCTATTATAAAAGGGGGGTAACTTTCTTAGGGGCTGAGTGTTATAGCAATGCCCTCTGGAACATTCTTATAAATAGTAATAATGCTGGGAAAATTATATTCATATCTATATAATGTAAAATTATCAGAGCTGGGCGTTGCGGCAACGAGTTGCAACTTTGCCGCACTATGAATTTCGAAGTCGCAAACATTTTGAAAACGTCGGACTAAGCAAAGTCGCACCGCCAATTTTCCGCGACTTTTGCCGTGACTTTGAACAGGACCAAAGACGAGTTTTTTTTAAAGAAATTGCCGCGGCTGTTTTAAGCCAGTTTTACAGTCCGATTTGGCTAAAAATGTCAAATTTGAGTTGATAACAGCTACTTTATTTTTATTTGATTTTTAACATTCCTTTTACGATCAATTAAATTCTTCATATTATATGAGACTGACGTTACATGAAACTACCTAAACGTAGCAAAAAAAAGTTTGTTAGTCTGAATTTTATTATAAATTAGTAAAATTACATACACTTTTCAGACGTGAGCCAAGTTTTATACCTGTCTTGTCAGTTAAAAACGGTCGAGAACGTGTTATGCCTTGTGGCGCTCATCGTGCGAATTAATCTCATTTTCTCGTATTTTAATATGTGCTTATACTTTTCTTGCGGGTAAGACGAAAATATTACTGTGAAGTGTAAGAAGTAATTAAAATATAACAACATTCTACCTTTAACACGCCTAAAATTAAACAATATAAGTAAAAATTGGACCATCGTACGTAGACTAGGCCTTAGTTCTAAATTTAAAGATCATATTGATACAGCCTATTAAACTCACATGGTTTTATCTTTCTTTAAATCCATTAGGCCAACCTATGAGCTTAGAAAATCTAGATTGTTTAGTAACTTAAACCGGTTAAGGTTAAGAGTGATGTCCTTCGCCGATCTGAATATCTTATTTCATCATTTCTTTCTTTTCCGATGCCACCCTGCGAGTGATTGTAGCATGGGTGTTTTTCACTAACTTTCTTGTGGATTTAATTTTAGCTTAATTTATTATTAGTTACTGAAAATTCTTGTAAAGTTTTTTGTTCCTTTACAGATTAGAAAAACTGAGATATAGACATGGATTACTTTGTGACAAGGAGAGGGGATAGGAGTAGGAGTTTTTCTGGTGACAGTGCAGCCATGGGTGTCCTCAGTGCACGGCTGTGGACGTCCTCGGGGCCAAGAGGTCCTCCCTGGATGAGGTCAACTTTGAGGAGCTTGTGTTCTTCAAAGGGAACATGGACCTCCAGGAGGAGTAGATGGGCCAGGAGGACATGGATGACGAGGAGGAGGATGACCTATAGATATTAGTTTATGCTGTGTTTTAACTAAAAAATTAAAATAATAATATTGGGTTGAGGAATAAGTTCTTGCGGTTTTATCAAATTTATTCATTACCATTAACAATTTTTAGAAAAACTTCATTTTTAATTGATAACAATATGCAATTTAATCAATAATGTATTCTCCGAGGTAATTACGACTTCTTCCCAACGTTCAACAAATTTTTGATGCCTCTGCAATAAAAATCTCTGGATTTTAACTCGAAGAATTCGTCTAACTAGGTTCTTAATTCCACATCAGTATTGAACGAAACGCCGCGCAAGTTGTTGGAGAGCGATCGGAACAGATGGAAATCAGATGGAGCCAATTCTGGTGAATATGGAGGATGCGGAAGGATTTCTCAATTAAGCGTTTGGATGGCGTCTTTTGTCATATTGGCAATGTGAGGGCAAGTATTGTCTTGTTAGAGAAGGACTCCATAACGTCGATGAGGTCGCTTTTCACGAGTAGCTTCAGCGAGTCGATACATTTGTTGAACGTAGAGCTCTGCATTGACAATCTCGTTGTTCGCAAGGAGGTCATAAAGAATTATGCCTTCAAAATGCCACCACGCACAGCATCGTATTTCGTGGATGAAGTCCTTGCTTTAATCGCGGAAGTGGTTTTTATTGGGGCTAAGCCATTGTATTCGATGGTTCATGTTGACATAAACACACCACTTTTCGTCGCCAGTGATGATGCGGTGAAGAAATCTGTCCTTATGTCCACGAGTAGCCTTGTGACGAGCAAGCAAACCTGCGGCAATCGTGGAACGTTGAAGTTTGTTTCTTTCGCTCAAAGCGTGCAGAACCCATCCACCGAGTTTTTTAACTTTTCCCATCGAATGAAGGTGATTCACTACAGTTTTCTGATCACACGCCAATTGTATAGCCAATTCTCTAGTCGATTGACGAGGATTTTCATGAAGAAGGTCGTTCAATCAATCCTTATTCAACTTATTGGGCGACCAAAACGTTCTTCGTCATTAAGATTGAAATGCCTGTTTTTGAAACATGAAAACCACCATTGAGGTGTCTTTTCTGATAAAGCATTTTCTCCGTACACATCACAAATATCGCGACGAGCTTTGGCTGCGTTTGCATTGTTCCCGTCTCGATTGAAAATGAATAAAAAGAAGTGTCGAAAGTGCGCCTTTCTTTCAACCTGACATTCCATTTTGAGGGTACAGAACAAAAATTAAATTAACACAACTTTTAAATAAACCGCAATGACTTATTACTCAACTTTAAGACGTAGCCTAAACAAAAGCCTAATAGTCTACGCTGTTAAGAGTCGTAGCCTAACCTTTGCAAATTTTGCTCTCATTATTTATTATTGTTTCTTAATATGTGCACAAATCACGTCAACAAAACTTAAATCAACACAACATTAAAAAAAACCGCAAGAACTTATTCCTCAACCTAATAAATATGTGTTTTTCTGCCTTATAAAAGCATGTTTCTGTTATCGCGCTAAAGTTTACTTTGTAATTTAGCGGAGTCGCACCGGGAAAAAAAAGTCGCAGTCGCAAAGTCGTAAATCGCACGAGGGGAGGGGTGGGGGATAAAGTCGCAAAGTCAACCTGAAAAAATTAAAGTCGCGCACAGCTATGAAAATTATTCCAAAATATAATCAATCAAATAATTTGTAACGAGAATATTCCATGTAACTTCACCCTAATACAATAATGTCAGGAAATGAGAGAGAGAGAGTGCGTGTGTATGTATGTGTGTGTGTGTGTGTTACATAGATGAACAGGCCACAACAGAACTTGTGGTCCAAACTAGGCTGCCTGAGATCAAAGATAATGATGAAGATAGTACACTTTTCATTAGAGAGATGTTACAAGGGAAGTAACTCCCCGTTTCTGGGCTTGGAATAGTGAAAATATATACCTAGTAGTGTTGAAAATAGATGCAACCAGGAAATTTTAACAGGAGAGCAGGAACACATTAATATATACAAAAAAAAACAAACAAAAATATGACTTATCTTAATACTCTTATATTAAAGCATGCTCTTTTTTTAACATGCAATTTTTTATATTTTTGACGCTTATTATCTATTAGATTCTAACCTAACCTAACTTAACCTAACCTACTACTTCCGTTCTTATTTTAAAACTTTTTGACTTATTGGACACTTCTAGTACCGTTTGGAGATGCAAATTTTCTGAAAGATATTTTTAAATGTATTTATTCATATACATATGAAGGATTTATGAGTTCTGAAAAAGACGACAGAAACGTATTTACATTTTATATATATGTAGAATCAAATTATCTTACTCATCTAGGCTTAGAACCAGCTCTTTTTTTTCTTTTTATCAACAAAATGTCTTGTCAGAGAGAGAGAGAGAGAGAGAGAGAGAGAGAGAGAGAGAGAGAGAGAGAGTAACAAGGAGTAACAAGGAAAGGAAGTACCCTAGGAGACCTTACGGTCCATTCAAAGAGGGTATCTTTGGACTAGCAATCGAGCGGGCACATGGCTGCTCAATTGTTTTGCGTCCTTGAACGGCCGCTTTTCAAGACCTTGTCTAGTCTTGACTTGAACTGGTCAACAGATTCACTGTTGACAACTTTCACTGGAAGTGCGTTCCACTTACCGCAGATACTGTAGGTGAAAAAATTTCCTCACAGATTGCGGTTGTAACGCTTCAGTTCAAGTTTGAAGCCGTGATTGCGCATTCTGTTCTCACTCAGTGTGAAAATATCCCGGTAGTCAACATTGTCGAACCCTCGAAGTATTTTGAAAACTTCGATGAGCTGACCACGCAGTCTACGGGTTTCCAGCGAGAACAGATCTAATTCCCTTAGTCTATCCTCATAACTTTTATGTCGGATAGAGGGAATCAGTGTGGTTGCCCTAGCTTGTACGCGTTCCAACCTTGCGATGTCCTTTCGAAACGAAGGACTCCAAAATTGTACGGCATACTCCAGGTGCGGCCGAACCAGAGAGTTGTACAAACAAAGTACTATCTCCTTGTTACGGTATCAAAACTGGCGCTTTATGTAGCCTAACATCCTTTGTGCTTTCTTCTCTGCCTCGATGCACTGTTTCGAGAACTTGAGGTGGCTAGTAATAGTTACACCCAAGTCCTTCTCAGTGTCACTCGATTCAAGAGCAGTGCCCTTAAGGATATACTGAGATTGGGGGTTTCTATGGCCGATATGCATTACTTTGCATTTGTTCACGTTAAAAAGCATTTGCCACGTGTCCGACCACTCCCCAATCTTCCCAAGATCTTCCTGCAGGCGGGCAGTGTTTCCATCCTTTGCAACGTTCATACCAAGCTTGGTATCGTCGGCAAATTTGGAAATCTTGGCAACCATGTCACCGTCCATGTCGTTGACGTAGATGATGAATAGTAGTGGTCTCAGGACAGAACCTTGAGGCACCCCGCTAGTAACGGGCACCCACTCAGAAGCCTGTCCATTCACCACGACCCGTTGCCGTCTGCAACTTAGCCAGTTCTCGATCCAGCCGTCTACTTTTCCGTCTATGCCCAGCGCTCGCACTTTCCGGAGAAGGCGGCGGTGTGGTACCTTATCAATGGCTTTCTGAAAGTCTAAGTAGACCACGTCCACCGCCTTGTCCCGATCGTGCTCACTGAAGACGAAGTGGAAGAATTCCACAAGGTTCGTCAGGCATGACCATTGCCTTCGGAAGCCGTGCTGGGAACTCGTCAGTAGCAGGTTTGACTCTAAGAGAGAGAGTGAGAGAGAGGGAGAGAGAGAGAGAAAGAGAGAGAGAGAGAGAGAGAGAGAGAGAGAGAGAGAGAGAGAGAGAGAGAGAGAGAGATATATATATATATATAGAGAGAGAGAGTGTGTTACAAGGAAATAAAGTACCCTAGGAGACATTACGGTCCATTCAAAGAGGGTACCTTTCGACTAGCAATCGAGCGGGCACATGGCTGCTCAATTGTTTTGCGTCCCTAAACGGCCACTTTTCAAGACTTTGTCTAGTCTTGTTTTGAACTGGTCAACAGATTCATTGTTGCCAACTTCCACTGGAAGTGCGTTCCACTTACCGCAGAACTGTAAGTGAAAAAATTTCCACACAGATTGCGGTTGTAATGCTTCAGTTCAAGTTTGAAGCCGTGATTGCGCGTTCTGTTTTGACTCAGTGTGTGTGTGTGTGAGGGAGAGAGATTGATATATATATATATATATATATATATATATATATATATATATATATATATATATATATATATATATATATATATATAGAGAGAGAGAGAGAGAGAGAGAGAGAGAGAGAGAGAGAGAGAGAAAGAGAGAGAGAGAGAGAGAGAGTGTGTGTGATCGACTCACGAGAGGGGATTCCGAGCGAAGTAGCCTTGCTTCTAGACCTTCGGTAAACTTCCGGAGCGATAACACGCTAGAAATTCATCCCCTTTATGGCGTTACATCTTTCACCTCTGATTCTCACCATCGAGGCTGTGGGACCGACCCAATAACGCTTCCGTTGGCAAATATTAGAACTTCCCGCGGAATAATATAAATTCTCCACCCTGAGGATATCGAGAAAGTATTATTTGAGCTTTTGGGCCGCGAGCTGTATCCCTGTTGTTTCCCAGTAAGCAAGCCCACGCAATACAGAAGATACAGAAGGAATTCACGCGACATCATATGAGGTATTGGAATCATTCATTGACGACGCGCAATCCTCGAGCGTCAATCCCGGTGCTGTTCGGTCTCACAGCAAGAATCCATATTCGAAACGACAAAGACTAAGTCTGGAATATAGCGCTTAACCCTCCCCCTTGAAGAATATCTTCCCCCGAGTACACATACTCGTGGTCTTCTCCAGAAAATCGTGAGACTTACAATTTCCTTCATCGTCGAAGTGACGTGACACTCTCCGACGAAGTGACTCACCCCGCGATCGCCTCCCGGTCCATCTCAGGTAATTATTGTAAAAATTATTGTGTCTCGTACAGCTAAGACATAGCTCGTAGTCGCCCCCGCTTTCCCTCGGGTAATTGATGTAATTAGCGAGCCTCGTACGGCTAAGACTCACCTAGTAGTCACCTCCCGCTTTCCCTCGGGTAATTAGTGTAATTATTGAGCCTAGTACGGCTGAGACGAGTCCTACTTGTCATTTCAATTTCATCCAATTAATAATGGTGTTAACTAAATCGTTTGTACATTATTCTGTAAATATCTATTGTTGTTTGTATAAGATTAAAAGATTATTTTGTTCTCCTGTTTAAATCCTCCGACCACCAAAGCTTTAGTAAACAATATCAATACAGGCTACGAGTAATTCATTCTCACTATTTAAATCTCTATCGCACCCTCGGAAAATCATGTCCCTCCAATCGGGTCTGTTTTCTTCCCTCCCCTGCATCATTGGGCGAGGAAGTCAAAAAGGGTTCAGAAGGACTACCTGAATTCTACAACATATTATTATTAGTAATATTAAAATTGGTGTCAGGTTTGGGGTGTTTCCTTTGGTGTACGGAATTTATAATCTCTCGTGTCCGTTCCGATAAACGAACCAGACATGTCGTCATTTGAAATCTTCAAGGCCCAAAGAGAATCATTGGGTTTATCGGCAAAAAATTGATGTCTTATATACAGTCAGAAGAAAGAACTGCGAGAAAAGGAAGAAGAGGGAGAGAAGAAAGGGGAAGAGAGAGAGAGAGAGAGAGAGAGAGAGAGAGAGAGAGAGAGAGAGAGGAAAAAACTTCGTGCACATGAACTAGAGATGGTGAGGACGAGAAATTAGGCCCTATCTATCACTTCGGGGGCCCTTCCCCAACATCAGGCATCAGTTAAATTGCCAGTGTTCAAAGAATGGGAAGACTTCACCTCCTACTTGATACACTGTGAGAAGATATGAGTATTCGACGTAAATAATTGGGATATAGAATCGGACGGCGTAGCCAGATTGTTGCCCCTTCTAAACACTCACATGAGAGATATTTTCATCTCCCTTCCGGCCGAGGCAACTATCCACTACTCCACATTAAAGGCGGAACTGCTCTCTGCCTGCAACATGACCCCCGATTTCTACCGCGTTAAATTCAGTCAGTGCCGAATTAAACCCAAACAGCCCTTCAGACAATTCGGGTTTACTTTGTACAGACTCCTTAACTTTTGGCTAGACGCTTCGAAAGTGCCCCAGGATTACGATGCATTGATTGACTTTACCCTGAAGGATCAATTTCTGACATCACTTCCATCTGAGATCCGGGCTTTTATTAAAGACAAAAAATGCACCAGCTTCAAAGAGGGCGTCGAAGAGGCGGACGTATATGCCGCCACCCACAATTGTTACCCTAAAGAAGGGAAGAAGATGGAACCAGCGTCCCACAAGCCTCAGTTTAAGAGTCCCAAATTCGTATCCCCTAAGAAAGAAAACTTCTTTAAGGTAATCGATCCGGCAAAATCAAGACCCAGCCGACCACCCGGCAAACAGGAAGATCGAACTTTCTTTTCTAAACCTCCTTCGTCAGCATTCCCCATGAGTCCAGTCGTGTGTTTTTCGTGCGGAGTCGAAGGAGACGTGAAATATAACAGCCCTCAGAACTCACAATTGAGAAATGACTTATCTCACCAGGTGCACCAGGTTAGTGCCACCCTTCTCAGAACCCGTCTCCCCTAGAATCTCCTCCTTCTCCAAGTGCACTCGGTCCGCCTGGAAACCAGGTGAACTTTTTGTTTAATAGAAGTAACCCTAGGGGCTTCCAATTCGAGTCAGGTACGGTAAATGGCTGCCGTATCTCCACCCTAGTCCGAGATACTGGGTGCACGTGTATCGTGGTCTCGGATAAGCTATTCCCACCAGTAGCCCCAGATCACGATCGGTTCGCTATCGTCCATGACTATTTGTGACGGGCGAATCGGTTTCTCATAATAAAGTGCCATATTGACTGCGTCTACTTCACCGGCTGGGCAGAAGTAGTGGCGGCACCTATAAGTTTTGTGCCATTTTGATTGGGAAGAGCTCCAAAGGGTCCTCATCCCCAGTTGCACCACCTTTGACCACTCGCGCTCAGGCTCAGAAGCGCCCGTTCCCCTAGAAACCCTCGGAGCCCCTAATTATGCGAACATCGTCAGCGAGGAATTTTCCAAAAAGCAGGAGTGCGAGTCAGTTAGAGGTGGCAGCATAATTTCCTTCAACATTGATAACCTCCTTTGCCGCGTATGTTCCCCCGAAGATCACGAAGAGGCCCAGACATTATGCGCCCCTCGATCAAATGTACGCCTTATCCTCCGAGCCGCTCCTGACAGCCTGTTCGCTGGCCACTTTAGTCACACAAAGACGGCCAAACGGATTTTTGCATATTTTTATTGGCCTGAAGCCGACGAAGAAATCCGGCAATACCGTCGTTCGTGCCCTGTGTGCCAAAATACAGCCATTAAGGGGCGAGTCAAGCCGGCCCCCTTACAGAGGGGCCCCATCTCCGAACCCTTCTCCCACGTAGCTATCGACCTAGTAGGCCCGATTCACCCGCCATCTAGTGAGAACCACAGTTATATTCTCACTCTAGTCGATTTTTCCACTACGTTTCCTGAGGCTGTTCCACTCAAAAGAGTTGACAGCATTTCGTGTGCAGAAGCGCTCATCTCCATTTTTTCCCGCGTTGGATTACCTAAGGAGATCCTGTCGGATTGCGGCCGTCATTTTACCTCTAATATAATGGAGCAGATAGGGAAACTGCTCATGATTAAGCCCCTCTTTACTACCCCCTTTCACCCGGCTGGAAATTATATGTATGAAAGGTTTAACTCCAATTTCAAGGTCATTTTGCGAAAAGTGTGCGCGTAGTGATCGAGCGTATGGCACCGATATCTCCCCTTGGCTCTTTTCACCTACAGGGAAATACCTTACCGTACTTTGGCTTTTGCGCCCTTCGAACTATTATATGGTAGGAATGTTTGAGAACCACTGAACATTCTTAAGGAGTTATTTGCAAATCATAAGTTAGATCGGGAAGTCCAGTCGTCTTACTCGTCCTTAATAGAACTACGCCAGAAATCAGAGGAATGCGCCGAGATAGCCTACTTAAACGTCGACGTAAATCTGGCCAAATATAAATCATCTTACTTTGACTGTAAATCTCAGGATCGAAGATTCAAGCCCGGCGAGGAAGTTTTGTTATTGCTTCCGACGAACAATAACAGACTCCTGAGCCAATGGAAGGGCCCTTACCGGATAGTCGAAAAACGCGGCCCCGTAGACTATGTGGTGGAGACTCCGTCTGGAAGTAGCTTTACCATGCAAACCTCCTCAAGAAATACTACCAGCGCGCCGGCGTCCATCAGGTAGTTGCTATAGACGAGGAATCGGCCCTCGAAGGAGATTACCACCTGGACCCCCTGGGTGTGATCTAAAATATCTGCGTGGAACAGGACGAGGATTATCCCTTAATCGTTCCCGACATAATTGAATCCCCTTCCAAGGAGTTAAAAATAAGTGGTCAGTTATCCCCTCGTCATAAAACCCAGCTCCAAGCTACCCTTGATCGATTCAATGACGTCATTTCCAATATCCCGGATGTGCTATCCAATTCAAGCACGATATCTAGCTAACTACGCAAGAAGCCGCTGGGTATAGACCATACTCCTTGCCCGTTCATTTAAGGGAAGAATTTAATAACGAAGTAGAAAAATTATTAAGGTTGCAGATAGTTGAGCCCTTCAAATCGGGAGTATTGTTTCCACCTAGTTATGGTAAAGAAACCGGATAATTCATACATAATGCGCATTGAAAAAGGTAATAATCCTTATATCGGATTTCGCTGAGGCAGTCAGCCATACAATTTTTAGTATCTTTGATATAAAATATTCGGGATCGATATTCCATTAAAATTAAACTCCAGCGCATTAATCTGCCATTCTGGGTTTTACTATTCTTTAGGTAAGCTAACAGTCTGTGATCCGTTTCAATAATGAATTCTTTCAATAGGAAATACATCTTGACTTTTGACCCCTCCCCCAAACTATTGAGAGAGCCTCAAGTTCTATAGTCGCGTTGTTCTTTTCACGCTACGAGAGCTTCCGTCTTGAATATGCAACAGTATTGCAATAGGACGCAACCCAATCCTTCATGGGACGCGTCAGTCTTGATCCCAAATGGTTTTACAGGAGTGGGGAGCCGAAGAATGGGGAAAAAAATAAGTTTCTCTTTGAGTTGTTCGAAATGGGCAGAAGCCTTGGGGTTCCATACCAGGGTATCTGGGGATGCTTTCCGTAGGAAAGCATTCAAAGGGGAAGCTATTGCGGCGAAATTAGAAACGAAGCGCCGGTAGAACGAAGTGGATCCTAAGAAGGAGTGAAGTTGCTTTTTTCGTACGGGATAGGGACATGTTTACAATGATTTTCACTTTGTCTTTCTGCGGGTCTATTTTGTTATCGCCAATATGAAAGCTTAAATAACGTATAGAGCTATACGCAAAGTGGCACTTAGAGGGCCCGATGGTTAAGCCATGCTCCTGCAATTTCATGATGAGCGAACGGAGGAAAATCATCTGCTCATCCCATGTACGTGTAGCAACGTACACATTGTCGAAATACAATGGCACATTCGGTAACCCATCAAGAATCCTTTTCACTATTCGATTGTAATTACTGCACGCAGTAACTAAACAAAAGGGAAGTGTCTAAACTGCATTAAGCCCTTCTCCGTGGGAAACGCAGTGAAATTACGCACATTATCTATAAGAGGAATCTGATAATACGCCTTACAGAAGTCGATCTCAGCGAATAATTTCATTTCCTTGAACATGTGCAGATTCTGGCCCAGGAAGGAAATCGGTTCTGCGTCAAAGATCTTCACAGAGTTCAGCTTCCTGAAGTCGACGCACATTCAAAAGGTTTGGTCTGGCTTCTTGACCATTACAATTGGGGAGCAGTATTCAGAGATGCAAGGCTCGATTATTCCCATCTTTAGCAGGTTATCTACTTCTGCATTAAATGCCGAGCGGAGGTAGGCGTGCAAGGGGTAAGGCTTGATTCGAAAGGGTTCTTGGGTAGCCAGAGAGATGTCTCTGAAATCATCTTCGCGAATTCATCTAATAATGTAGCCAATTGGACCTGTTGTGGTGGTGGGGGGGGGGGGATCCAAATGGAGGTTTAAATTCAACTTGGGGGAAACTTCGGCATGGGAACCTGGAAGAACGGGTAGAGGAATTTCTTTGTCTGATTCAACACCAACTGTTTGTATTAAATTAAGGGGCTCCGGGGGATAAGAAGCATCTAATACCTCCTCTTCATCAAGAGCGACGATAATATTTATACATGCTCGTCGGCGGTACCGCTTGAGCCTGTTAATGTGATAAAGTTTATTACCGGAAGGGGTCTGAATGAAATAATCCACAGGTCCTCGGGCTTCCAAGACAGGGAAGGGACCTTTCTATTGGAAGAGGAGCTTGTTCGAGTCGGTCAGGAGAAGGAGTAAAACCTAGTCACCTGGTCGAAGGCGCCGATCCTTCGCCTTCAAATCGAAATGCGTTCAGTACTTGTCTAAATTGAGATCTGTATTTTTATACGCAATCTCGGCGCATTCCTCGAGGCGATTCCTCAAATCTAGCACGTAAGAATAGGAGTTTTTAACTTCCTCGTCGATGTGGGGGTTGGAGAACAATTCATTAAGGATGCTCATAGGACCTCGGACATTTCGCCCATAAAGGAGTTCGAACGGCGCGAACCCAAGGGTCATATGAGGGATCTCACGGCAAGCAAATAGAGCGACGGGAAGATAACGGTGCCACTCTTGAGCCTGAGCGTGACACAGTTTCTTTAGGATGGTTTTTAGAGTGCCGTTTAACTTCTCACAGACCCCATTAACACCAGGGTGATATGGGGGCGTAAAAAGAGGTTTAATTAAGAGTTTTTCCACATATTCCATCAATTCAGATATAAATTGTCTGCCTCGATCAGACAAAATTTCTTTGGAGATGCCGACCCGTGAGAAGATGGAGATTAATGCCTCGGCGCATGTTATACTGTGAATCTTTTTAAGGGGAACCGATTCGGGGAACCTCGTAGCGAAGTCCACCAGGGTAAGGATATAAGAATGACCGTCGCTTGACGGGGTCTGTATTGGACCAATTAGATCGATAGCCACCATAAATATAAATTCATACATAATGGGTATCTTTTGCAGGGGAATCGGGGTGACTCGTCCTTTGGCTGTTGTCTTCTGACAAATGTCGCAGGATCTACAAAATTCGGCTATCTCCCTGGCAGCGCCGGGCCAGAAGAAATACTTGAAGATCCTTTGAGCCGTTTTGTTGTGACTAAAATGGCCAGCCATCAGCCCGACATGGGCAATTTTAAGGACATAGGGAACGGGAGCGCGTGGGATAAGAAGGGCATATGTGTTCTCACCATTCTCTAATGAACTCGCGCGAAAAAGAAGGTCGTTCTTAGGTACCTAACCTTCCTTGGGCCGCAATCAGACGCTGGGCCGCCTATATGGTCCTTTTTCCAAAGAGGTTGGGGGAAAGGACATTTCCTTTGCTCATTCGCACATTCTTCCGTCTGAAGGGGAGCGCATTCTGGGGCATACGGGAGTTCCAGAGGTTCTGGGGTCTCAAGCTCCTTTATTGCCTCAGCCCTCGTAAGGATGGGCTGGGCAACCGGATTAGGGGAAATCTGAGGGTCTGGCCGACTAATACGGCGCAGAACCTAATGGGAGCAGCAACGGCCTACACCCATCCGGTGAAGTATTGGCACTCTAAGAAGCAGCGAACTACAGGGAACTGTTTAGCTCATCCCAAGTAATCATGGGCAACCGCATACTTCTTATGATCGGGGCCTACTGGTGGGAGCAATTATTCTAATACGACGATACATGTACACCCAGTATATCGCACCAGGGTCGATACACGGCACCCATATACCGATCCCTTTTCGAATTCAAGCCTACTGGGTGAACTTTTGTTGAAGAGAAAGTTGATTTGGTGCCCCGGGGGGCTATTAGCTGAGACAGAAGCTGGAGCTGAAGGATTAGCAGGGGGCTAAGAGAGCGAGGCATTTACTTGGTGTACTTGTAGTACTGGAGACGATCGGAACTGTCAATTTTGGGGGCAATTAATCTTCACGTGCCCGGTCACGCCACATGTGAAGCACACGATAGGCCGCCGGGGGTAATAGACCTGGGGAAAATATTTTACAAGGGGCTTGACATACCTCAGTCCTTGAGAAGAAACTTTGGGTTGGGGGGGGGACCATTAACCTTAACAAACTAGGGAGAATTCCGGTGAGAGAACTTGGAAGAATTTTTGTTCTTGTGCAATGGTGGACTAGATTTCTTAGGGTCCTATGGGTATAGGTCATGGCTAGACGCGTATACATCTGCCTCCTCCAAGTATTCCTTAAAGGTAGACGCTCGTCTATCTTTAACGAATGAGCGGATTTCATATGAAAGCGCAGCCATCAACTGATCCCACAGGACGAAATCATACAAAGACTCAAAGTCTCTGCCGACCTGAGCAGAATATAACCAGAATTGTAGGCTTCTCTGAAGAAGGAAACCAAACTGGCGATATGTCTGACCTGGTAAAATCCTCATAGGTAGGCGCGATAACGAAAAAAATGTATCACGATAACCGATAAATCGATAACCTTATCGGCGATAACCAATAATCGATAACTGGCGATAAATTTATCGCCCGATAAGGTGATAATCGATAAATCCAAAATTATAATACAATATTGATTATTGACTATATATAGCGTTTTTTTTATAATACAATAGTAAGAATATTTGAATACTGTTTGTTAGTTTATTACCTAGGGAGGCTCTCCTTCATTTCCTCATAGGTTTTGAGGATCCTCCTCCCAGCTCGGACCTACCTATTTCTGCCTCCAAGGCACGCGCGGCTCGTTCCTGTGCTAAACTGGAACCAAAAACTGAAATCATCGATTATCGCTAGTTTAGAACCAAAAAGTATCGGCGATACCGATGAATCGATAACGCGGAAAAAATATCGGAAACTTAGCCCGATAAAAACCGGATTCATATTAATGGCCGCCAACAATTCGGCCTTAAGGGTCGAGTAATTTATGGTGGTCTCATGGGGAATCGATATGAAAATTTTCCCGCAGGTGGGAATTTAATAAGGGGAGTAAGCGGGCGACTCCATGTTCTTCAATATCCCACGAGTTTACTTCAAATATTTTCTCAAAGTATTTGAGATAAGCACAAAAATCTTCATCATCCTTATAAATTGGTAACTTAACGGAAGTCGTTTTGGGAAGTTCATTACATGAACTTACGGAAAGCGTCTCAAAGTGGTCTTTATTAACCTCTAGCTCGTGTAGTCTGGTTCTTTCCCTTTCTGCTTCTCTCTGTTCTTTTTCTTTTCTTTCTTCAGCCTCTATTTGTTCCTTTTCTCTTCTCTCTTCCTCTTTTTCCTTCCCTTTCAATCCTCTCTTCTTCCTGGACATAAATAATTAGCTCCTTGCCTGTTAGTCCCAGGATTTGCCCTTGATTAAGGTATCTGCCGAATGATGACATCCTGACGCTGCGCCCACGGATGGCACTCGTACGTATACAGAATACGCGATATAGCTATTATGTTCTTACGGTAGTCTCCCTTAAAAATTGACCGACTGAGATTTACCCTCGCAAAAAATAAAAAATGCACACCAGATAAATAATTGAGCAAAATGACTCTGAGAAGATTTAATCCCTATCGGATTGAAAATCTTCGCACTCTTAATCCGGCTCGGGATTAGCAGAGGCCTACCACAAATAAAAATAGTTTAAAAAGAAGAAACAGATTATTAGTTCCACAATCTTTAAATAATTCTGAGTGACATAGGCAAACTAGTGAATAACAAATACAGGGGGGGGGGGGGGGAATTGAAATTTACGGGTTGTTAGCTCCCCCAAATTTGATCTAACTAACTTGACATTTAGACTCGTAATCATTTAACAATTTATTCCCTTGAATAATGAAATATAGGTTTTTATGTTTATTGTGATCTGAGAGCTATCTAGGATATTGCCGTAATATTCATTTAAAATCAATAAATGGTGCCCAGACTAGTTTAATTATCTCCCATTCATTCATTCGTAAAATAAAATTAATTTTCACTGTCACGTGTGTTGTATTTTTCAGAGGTCGCATTCCGCCTCACTCGGGTCCATTTTTTACCTCTCGCGTGGACCTTTATTTTTCACGAGTGACTAGACACGTGTTCGTTTTCAATCCTTAGTTGACCTTAACATCCTTAAGTGATCCCTTAGTAATTTCATAAAATTAATTATATTATACTGTAATTAATACAAAGAGTAACCACTTTTTAATATTTTTTTTCAATTTTTTACGTTTAAGCGCGTGAATCGAATTTGTGCATAAACACACACACACATTTTTATTTTTTTAATAAATGGATTATAACGAAGCCCCAAGCCACGCCCCAACTTCGGGCACAGTAACAACGACCCAAGCATCCCCCCCCCCCGCAACAACAACGACGTATTCATCCATCTTCGCCCCCCACGCAAGCATCCTCCCTCATTCACCTACCACCCAACAACGTCCCTTCCCCACTCCCTCTTCGGTTCAGCTTCCGCGATTCGACCCACAAAATCCAATTGGCTGGTGGGAAACGGTGGAGCTCATCCTCCTACACCAGGCAGTTCTTGAGGTACAAAGGACAATCGTAGTAGCCCAGAGATTACCTCTAAGTATTTTCTTAAACATTTAAGAGTATTTTGCTTGATGGGTGTTTTTCTGGTTTTTGGGGAAGGTTCAAGAGGGCGCTTATGGAGGAATTTGGGAGGTCACAAATTGATGACCTGCGTATCCTTCTTGATATGCAGGAGATGGGGGACAGGCACCCCACGCACTTTCTGGATCATCTCAAGGCCCTGACAGATGCCAAGGTAAGCACAGCTCGACCAACTCGAGCCACTCATAACAGAAATATTCATGTGTGGGATGCCGGACTAAATTAAGACCCTTATACTAATGTCCTCCCCTGCGAATGTGGAGAAGATGACAGAGGCGGCTGACGCCCTGTACATATAACAATCCATTCGTCAGCTGGGAAAATGCAGGCACCAGGATGTTTAACGATGTAAATAGGGGGCGTAGCACATCATGCAACTCTAATGTTAAACACTACTCACATGTACGTTTCACAAGTTAGGTCACCAGCCGAGACTCCTTATAACCGGCCAGGACTCCCTCAGGATGCATCCTCCCAGGCTTCGGGTCTTTTATCCGTTCTGGAGAGGATAGAGATGGATATTCATGCCCTAAAGGTGCGAACGGGTCTTCACCGAGAGCACAATCGTGAGCAGGACGGAGGAGTCAGACGTCGTTCCTCCCCCCGAATAATAGGCGACTGTCGGGAGTTGCGCGTTGGCGCTTGGTGCTCTCCAGCTGCTATCGAGTGGTCCTGCAACAAAAAATGGAGGCGGCAGGAGTTGAGAAGAAGAAATAGGAGGGGGGGGGGGCTGTAGAGATGGTTGGCGGAGGGTTTGAGAGTAAAGAGGTAGGAGGAAGAGTTGCAGTTTGATTTGAAAGAACCGAAGAAGGGTTCGGAAATGGGGTTAGTTGGTTGGGAAGTGTTGACGGAATTGTTAGGTGCGGAAGGTAGGCTGGGATGACCACTGGACCTATATTAGTGGAAGAGAAATGTAGTGGCTGTTCCAGATGAACGGCCTCTATGAAAGCGGGTTTAAGCCGATCGATGGAAACCGTATCCTGCTTGGTGCCAAACTGCAGTACAAAGAATTTAGGCTTCTTCGAGACGACGAGAAAGGGTCTGCCATAGACAGGTTGCAAGGGTGTGCGAGTGGAATCGCGACGGGCAAACACATGAAAGCAAGTTGCCATCTCCTTTGGCAAGAAAGGTTTCTGATTAGCAGGCACTCTTATGGCGGTCGGCTTTACCTCAGACATCGCCCGTACTAAATTGTGTACGTATGCAGCAGGATGTATGTCGGAAGGAAGAGGACAGTCAGCGGAAGAAAAGAATTGGCCCGGAAGATGAAGTTGCGTACCATAGACGAGTTCCGCAGCAGAGCAATTCAAATCCTCTTTCAAGGAGGCACGAATTCACAGGAGAATTAAGGGTAGCTTATCCACCCAAGTGATGTTGGGGTCAGTGGAGCGTAAGCTTTCCTTGAGAGTCCTGTGAAAACGTTCCACCTTAGAGTTACTCTGGGGATGGTAGCTAGTGGTACGGAGACGAAAGGAGCCAAGCACCGACATGAGTGCATCCCATTGGTGGATTCAAATTGGCTACCTCGATCAGTCATGATCGTTGATGGGACACCAAAACGAGCAACCCGTGCTGATACGAAGGCTCGAGTTACAGTGGAAGCTCTGATTTCCGGGATAGGAACTGCCTCTGGCCAAGAATTAAAACGATCGATCATGGTTGGAAGGTAAGTGCAACCACGCGAAAATGGCAGAAGACCAACCAGATCGATGTGAACGGCGTCAAAACGTGTCGATGGAAGTGGAAAAGCAGCCAGAGGGGACTTTTTGTGGCGTTGAACCTTTGCACGTTGACAAGGCAGACACGCGCGGTTCCATTTGGCCACGTCGGCATTCATACCTGGCCACACATAACGCTGTGTGATGAGCTTGCGAGTTGCTCGAATGCCAGGATGAGAGAGACCGTGAGTCTGGTCAAAAATGTGCTGACGGTAAAGGAGTGGAATGAGTGGACGAGGAAAGTCAGGCAATGAATAGTCAACCAGGATACGCCTGGAGGAACTGTCCGGCAAGTCGATTTCGTGAACGATGAGCTGAGAAGAGTGACGTAGTGTTTGCGTGTCTTCATTTTGTTACTGGACAAGCGATATTGTCGTGTGATCGATGGGCGCAGTTTGGGAGAGTTGCGTGCCCGAAATCGATGAAATGCGAGAGAGCACATCTGGTACAACGTTTGAAGAACCAGGAATGTGGCGAATATCGTTTGCCATCTGCAGGATGAAGTCAAGGTGACGAGTATTAACTGCAGAGTGAACAGAGGAGGTGCCACTAGAGGCGAGCGCACCACCCAATGGCTTGTGGTCGGTAAAGACAGTAATTTCACGCCCTTCCAAGTATTGTTGGAAGTGACGGAGGGTGAGGTATATGCTCAGTAATTCGCGGGAAAACGTACTGTACCTCTGTTGGGAAGGAAGAAGAGCCTTAGAGAAGAAGGCGAGAGGTTGCCAAGAGTCACCAACCTTCTGCTGTAGCGTCGCAATGACATGAGAAGCGGACGCGTCCGAAGCAACGCTTATGGGAGCTCCTGGACATGGATGGGCCAGGGCGACAGTGGAAGCCATGGCCTCTTTGGTGCAAAAGAAATACTAAAAAGCGGGAAGTTTGTCTTCCCATTTATAAGGTCCAATGTGTGCACCGTTTAAAATTTTCAAACGAATGTTTACTGGGTTCAATCCCAACAGCATCAATATCTAGGCAACAAAATCACTCATGTAATAGTTAAAACCTCTGCATAAACATAAAAGCAACTCTTATTTACACTAGTATAACACTGCATTTATTAACTGCTTTAAATATTGGGTAATTGTGTAGAGTATGGCCCGATCCGAGTCATAGCTTATTTTTGGCTATTTTTCTGAGATGAAATCTATGTGGACGAAGTTTATGGCGATTTCCGATTATATACTGAGGCCTGTGCCCCCCAGCCCCCCACCCCCCCAAAAAAAAATATAAAAATGATTGAAATCTCAGGATCATCGTAGGCCGATCCCCCCGATGAGCCGTCCCTAACAACGAGCCGACCCTCAAAATAAGCTAGAATCGCATCCGCCCATGCCGGCAACATTTACCGTTTTTAATTTGTAGGGGTGCAACCCCCCGTAATTAAGTAGGGGGAGAAGGCCCCATTTCAAAACAAAAGTTTGAGCTTTTAGATGATTATATTTTTCGCATGCAAAATCAGGGGCTGCTAATCTTTCTAAATTGTATTGCTTGATAGGTCAAAATACATATTTTGTAGATTATGCATGCCTTGATTGGTAGCCAGTGTAAGTTTATAAGTATAGGTGTAAAAAAAACAAACCCTATGAAGTTTTAACTGAAGAGTGTGAATAATTAGTATGGTAAATATGTAGATTATCGGCGCGAACGATGGGACGTACTATTTCGTCTGTGTTCCAAAATGTTTCACGTTTTTGGAGTACATTTAAGTTGACGGCTCGTGTGGGGGTAAACACAATGGGGGGACTACACTACGATGATCCTGATTTTCATTAAATTGGGGGTGGGGTCTGGGGGGCACAGCCCCCCAGTATATAATCCTAATTGTTTATAGAATAATAATTCAAAAAGGACTCAAACGCGCATGAATATTCTGACATGAGTGAACGATAATATTTACACACAAACTTTTTTCCGGACGGGCCGCTAATCTACATATTTACCGTTAGTATTAGTTGATTGTTACATACCTAGGAAATTTAACTTGGGATAACTGCTTATCTCTTCAATTTCCTGAATTCAGAAAAACAATACATCGAGGTGGAAAAGGACGAAATAATGCCGTTGGCCGGGCCCCCGACCAACCGGCTTCTTTATCCGCCAACCAAAGGGCTATGGACACCGCTACCTCCACCACTAAGCGCACCAGATCTCCTCCTGGGAAAATGCATGCAGGTAAAACCAGCAAAGCCTCCCCAGCATGTGCATGCTCATTTGCAAGTGTGGTCTCTTCAATCCCCTCCTCCTTCTAGGACCACTGGGTCCTCAGCCTTCTTCATCCCCCTCCCACAACTGGTGCTAATCCGCTCCCTCAATGGCACCAGGGGCTTCATTCACCCTCTCTGAAGGCCCCCCCAGGTGGGGCCGATCTGAAATGGGGAACTTTGTACCCTCACCCCCTTACCCAGCTTTTCCCTATCAAAGACTTCTACATACTCCCCCCACCCCTAACCCACAGCCCCGGAGCCAGGAGCACAGCAGCGTTTGCCCTTCATAGAACAGGCCCTCCAGCCTACCCTTCCTCACTTTCAGTACAGCATGCTTTGATATTTCCATGGTCTGCTTTTATCAAAGGGATAGCAAACATTTCACTTAATTTCACCAACCTTTTGCTTTCAGGACACAGCTTCAGTGAAAGTCTATGTTGGTGCCTACCAGAGCTCCTTTCCTTCCTGATGTCACTCACAATATGAACGACTCGCCTGCCTCCCACTTCATCTTCTGGAATGCCCGGTCTTTGTACAGGAAACTTCCAATCTTCAAAACTACCCTTTCCTCTTATTCTCCTCTTGTAGTTGGTGTCTGTGAGACATGGCTTACAGATGCCTTCTCTCCTTCTTTCCCTTCTTACAGGAGTTGCCAAGTGTAGGCCATGAATGGTCTTTTGCAGTCTCCTTCTTTTCTTATGTTTCCCTAACTATTCCTTTTACAGGAGGGACAGGGGAACTGGTGGAACAGGATGTGGCCTGCTTTTGCTAGTCCACCAGTCCCTTCCTTCTAGCTCTCTTACTATCACTTCCTTCCCAGGTGGTGGATTAGAGCACCTGGGAGTGACTGTTACCTTTGATTCTGGGCCCTTAAACATCCGTCTGATATATAATCCATGCTTGGATATTTTCCTTTAGGAATTCCAGTATCTCTTCTCACAACTTCCCTCCCCAGCCTTAATTATGGGTGATTTTAATGCCCATCAAGACTTCTGGGAACTGTCCCTCCCCAAAAGCCGGAGAAACCGTTTGGGTGTCTCACTGTTGGGTTTCCTGACTGACTGTGATTCCCTCTCCCTCCTTACCCCACCTGGCCTCCCTACCAGGATTGATCCAGCTTCAGGGAACCCTTCCACCATAGACTTTTGCCTGGGGAATGGCCCACTCCTCCTCACCACTGTAACAACTGGCCCTTATATGGGAAGTGAACACCTTCCTGTTGTTATTTCTTTCCCCTTAATACCCCCCCCTCCCAGTCACGCAGACCTCGTTGGTCCTTCAAAATGGGAGACCTGGTTTCTTTTTAGCTTGAATTAAATTCACTCATCCCTCCCATGACCCTCCCTTCAAACAAAAAAAGTACATCTTTCTGAAGCCTTGGTGACTGTGGGGGCTCACCACTTTCACCTTGTCGCTTCCTCTCCTAGCCACTCTTTTTTAGTCCCTTGGTGGTCACGGAAGTGTGCGGTGGCCCTTCAGGCCAAATGTCATGCCTTTGCGGCATGGCGAAAAAAACCCACTCCATCTCTCCGCCAATGCTTCCACTATTTGGAGGCCAGGTGCAAGCGTATTATCCTTGATGAGAAACACTGCCTCCCTGTCATTTTCCATCTCAATCTCCCGTACATGGTCTTCAGGAAGATGGTCCACCCACAACCCCCATTCACTTTCCCGTTAATTAGTAACGGTGCCCTTCTCTCCACCGATGCCCCAAAAGTCGAGTGCCTTGCGGCCCACATCCACACCACATTTGGCTCTCAAGACCATGTGTTACCCTCTTCCTCACACTCCAGCCATGAAATTAGCACTACTATTACTCCCCAGGAACTTTCCTCAGCTTTGAGATCGCTGTCTCAAGGAAGGGTGACAGGATTTGACACCATACCAAACAAGTTTCTCCGGTGCCTCCCAGATGCTCTGAAACAGGTCCTTCTAGACATCCTCAACACCAGTTGGCTGTCGGGGATTTTCCCCTCAGTGTGGCATTACGCCATCACCATCTCTATCCCTAAACCTGGCAAAGACCCGACGGAGGCCTCCTCCTATAGACCCATTAGTCTCCTCTCCAACATCAGTAAAGTTCTAGAACACATTATACTAAATAAGTTAATCTGGTGGCTGGAATGCAGGCACCTCCTTCCACCCAACATGTTCGGGTTTCACCCTCATTGGGGCACCCTGGATGCCCTGCTCTTACTGGAACATTGCATCCAGAAAGGGTTCAAAGAAAGGCACTTCACACTGGTAGCTTTTGATTCCACCTCACACAATGGAATTATTACTAAACTAGCCCACCTAAAACTCATAGGTTCACCACTAGAATGGGTTCAGTCTTTCTTAATGGAAAGCCCCCTTCTCCTTGGCGATTGGTGGCACCTACTCTAGGTTCTACCCAGTCGCCAGAGGTGTCCCTCAGGGTTCTCCACTCAGTCCTTTGCTATTCAATGTCCTACTTTCTGACTTCCCTTTCCCTCCTGGCACACAAGCACTACTCTATGCTGATGACATCTCCCTCATTTGCTCTGCTTCCACCATCCAAGAGGCCCAACTTACACTCCAATGAGGGTTGGATGTCATCCATTCTTGGACTTCCCATTGGGGCCTGACAGTGAGTGCCCAGAAGTCCATCCTATTGTGCTTCACTAGAAGGTGCATACCCAACATCCCTATGGTCACCATTGATGGTTCTCCTATCCCCTTTAGTCTAAAACACAAGTTCCTCGGTCTACTGTTGGATGGCCCCCGGTTAACATGGAGCCATCACATACATTACTTGGTGATCTCATGCCTCAAGAGGCTAAATATAATGAAATCCCTAACAGGTGTCAAATGGGGTGCGACAGGCATACTCTCCTTTGCTTCTACCTTACCTATATCCGGAGTCGTTTGGACTATGGATGTGAGGTTTATGGGGCAGTCTCACCCTCTCTTCTGCACAAACTGGAGGTCATTCAAAACTCAGCAATGCGCATTGCTTTAGGAGCCCTTAAGTCCTCCCCAGTCATAGCCCTTCAGGCAGAATCCTCACTACCCTCATTATCACACAGATGCCTTACCCTCCTAGTCTGCACCTACACTAAACTTGCATCCTGCCCTATTGGTCATGCCCTCCATTTCCTCCTCTGACATGGCAGAGTGCCACCCCATGACCCCTTGCCATATCAGGCCCACACACCCTTTGTAGACAGAGCTTTCTCCTGCTTTTCAACCCTTCGGGTGACACCTCCGCCTTTTCTTACATTTAACAAGACTTCTCCTTTGGCCCCTTGGTTCTCTATCTCCTCACTCATCTCCCTGACTCTTCACATATCCACACACTGGTCTAAGTCTGACTGCCCAGTGCAGGGCAAATCTCTGTTCAACACTTTACTCCACACACTACAGAGACCACCACCACATTTACACCGATGGCTCCCACCTTCCTGACCCTCCATCCGTTGGTGCAGCAATGTATCTCCCCTCCAAGTCCCTCGCCACTGCATCCATTCTCACAGCTGAACTGTTTGCCATAAAAGAAGGACTCCACTTTGCTACCTCCCTTGCTGCCCCTTGCCCAATTGCTCTCTTCACAGATTCTCTCACTACCTTCCAACTTATTCAATCCCATTGCCTACACTCCCACCACAGCCTCACTCTCACCATCCACCACCTCCTCCTCCGCCTCATCTCCCAGGGACACAATATCCACCTCCAGTGGGTGCCTTCCCATGTCAGTGGCATATACACAGATGACTCTAAGTCAGACGCTGGCGTGGGTGCCACAGCCATCTACCCAAGAGGAGAATTCCTAACTCCATCCCTCCTGCCAGCAGCATCCATTTTTACCGCTGAACTTTCAGCAATCCTTTTAGCCTTTAGACTCATCCAAATTTTACCTTTTAGTGATTTTGTCATTTTTTCCGACTCAAGGAGTGTCTTACAATCAATTTGATCTTTTAATGCGTCCCATCCCGTGGTCACAGAAATTTGCAACTGGCTGATCCAAAATGCATCCCGATATAGAATTATTTTTTGCTGGGTTCCTGGGCATGTGGGGGTCCTGGGCAACGAGAAGGCTGATCGGCTGGCCCGCTCAGCACATTCTGTGTCCCCTGAGAACTCGGCTCTTCCTTTTAGGGACTACTTTCCTTCAATAAGAGAGTATATTTTTCAACTGTGGCAGAATGAATGGGATGACTGTTCATCATCCAAACTATACAAAATTAAAAATTCTATTCACTCTTGGCCCTCGAGCGTCATAGAATGTGGTTGTTGGAGGTGGCTCTTTCCCGAGTTCGCATTGGTCACACAAGACTTACTCATGGCCATCTTGTTTCGGGTGATGTTCATATCAGCCCTTGCTGTTGTTTTTGTGATGGAGACCAATTGGTTGCCCACCTTTTATTGGATTGCACCCATTTTGCCATTCTCTGGTTGTCCTGTTTCCCCGACCCTTTTAACTATCCCTCAACACATCTGTCTTCAGTTCATATTGGCGAAGGAATCTTTTAACCCAGCATTTTTTAAATTTTTGTCACAAAGTGGTCTCCTTCACTTTTTATAGATGATTTACCTCATTTTATCCTAACTGCCATATAGAATCCACATGGATTAGGCAGCAGCCCACTAGTTCCTTACCTTAAACCTATCTACTATTGCACCTAAGTCCTTCTCATCCTCAACTGAAGTGAGCCATTGGCCATCCATTTCATAGCTAAATTTCCTATTATCCCTTCCCATGTTAAGAACTTTGCATTTTTTAAGGTTAAAAGTCATTTGCGACTTCTGAGCCCAAGCTAATAACTTATTTAAGTCACTGCACTTTAAAGCTACCCTCAACTTCATTGTAAGGTCCAGTCCCATTTCAGGTACTATAAATTTTTTTTCATTTTTGGAAAAATTATATGAGAAAGGATGGAGAGTAAATTTTGGTTGTCACCCCCCATCTTTGGTTGACAAGCTAATCAATAATTTTCTAACCAAAATTTACTCTCCATCCTTTCTCACATATAATGTTCCCCAAAATGAAAAATCTTTCGTAGTACCTGAAATGGGACCTTACAATAAATTATTCACTTGAAATGCAACAAATTACTCAAAAAATATTTCTTTCATACCAACTTCAAAATCCCTTTTGTCAACACACTTTCCATAGGAAGTTTCTTATCGTCAATAGACAAACTTCCTTAGAAATGAGCAGCCATGTTGTTTACGCTTTAACTTGTCTTTGTTGTTTGCAAGGAACCTATATTGGTAGTATGGTTCACTCATTGAAAGAGAGGTTTTGTTCTCACATGGGAATAAGCCATCGCACTGGGAAAAATTTGTCTAAGAAGAAGCTTCTGTAATTAGAAATCATATTATACAATGCAAGACAGAATGTTCCATTGATAACTTTAAAATAATTGGTCGCAATAACAATGAATATAGTCTAAGAATTTTGGAATCCCTACTAATACAGAGAAAATCTCCACTCAACATAGATAATACCGCTGTTCCCCTTCTTATTTCTTAAATTTAATTACTTCATTCAACAACCAACCAACCTTATCTTATTTAACAACCAACCAATCAAAATCCTATCCTTCTTTAAGACACACCCATTATAATTTCTTTACTTTGTGATTTCTCCTGAACTTGCTTTTTTTTTTTTTTGCTGTCAATAGTGGTTACATTAGATTGATACTTTGATTTTCATGCTTTTTAAATCTCTGAGTTATCGGTAAGCAATATTATACGGTAATTATTTCTTTTGTGTTTTTGCTTCTTTTTTTTTGTGTCAATAGTGGTTACTTTGATTCTCTTGCCTTTTAAATTCCTGAGTTATTTTAATTTTTGATTTACCTACATAGTCTTAACCTGATTATTTTTAATGTTCTTTAACTGTATTATATTATTTTATGATTTTAGAACCTGAAGATGGGTGATACGCCCAAAATATTGTTCCTTAAATAAATCACATGAACCTCAGCCTCCTATATGGCCCTACAAACACACTTACATTCACTCCATCACACCCCTCCTTCCTTAGGCCATTTGATCACAGTCACTCATAATACACACTCAATCCTTACTCACGGTACTTTTTATACTCAATCACACCCTTCTGCACCCATTCACACTCGTATACTGGTCCCTGGCTACACGTAACTATCTGTCAGGGTCATTCATCAGTCATTCCGTTGTAGCGGGCCGAAAATATATACTCTAATCCCAATCGTTCCAACCTGCTTCCTACACTAATTTGGACGTGAGAAATCAAAGGAGAATGAAACGGATTGTATATACAGTCCTTTACTAACCGAAAAAAAATGTACAATAATATTCACAATGGAGAGGGGTGATTAAATTAAAGATCTCGTTACTATTTACAAAAAAAATATACAGCTAAATTTTCTATATATATATGCAATAAAAAATAAATAAATCCTACTTATAACTTTTAGCAATCAATCAATCCTAAGAAATGATTCTATGCAAAATCGAACAACCCCCAAAATCCAGACTACAACAGTCAATATATAATTAACAAAATGAAAGGTCTCATGTGGTACAAAGGGGGGTGGGGGGGTGTCCAGCCACCTGCCACTTGAGCGAGCAAAATGCTTAGGACTTACAAAAAGTGGCGCCTCTGAGCTTGATGGAAGATAAGTGACCTTATCACGCTTGTGTGGCTATTATAAGCCCTCCTTCATTAAGCTATACTATTTTAACCTCAACAAGTAAGACAGAACACGGCCTTGAACCTTTTCCAAATACTATTGGCCTTTATTAATTAACAATAATAAATAGTTAGCTTTCCAGAATATGGCGCTTTGTTAAAGAATTATTATAAACAAAGTACAGTCTTACCAGAATATGGCGCCTGGAAATTTTATATATAAAATAAACAAAAACAAAACAAACCCATTTCCATTCACACACACACATTCTTACAGAAGGAGGAAGAGGGTATTGGAAAAGGGGTGGGAGAATGGCCCTTCATACAGACTCACATTCGCTCCATCACACCCCTCCTTCCTTAAGCCATTCGACCACAGTCACTCACAATACACTCTCAATCCTTACTCACGGTACCTTTTATACTCAATCACACCCTTCTGCACCCATTCACACTCGTCTACTGGTCCCTGGCTACGCGTAGCAATCAGTCGGGTTTGTTCATCAGTCGTCCTGTCAGTCTCATCGTCACTATTGATCATATCGTCCACCATACTTTTAGCCCTCATTACCAGTTCTCCCATCTCACGACAGAACTCTTTCATACTCTTCCATTCAGAACCTTCACTCTTCATACCCCCATTCATCAGCTCCTCACTCACAGCCCTCATCAAACTCAAAGCACACTCTTGCGAAACAGACAGGTCACTCACATCCCCTGTATTCTCAACAGGCAAGCCAGAAACCCCTTTGACTGGTTCCCACCAGAACCCTGAAAAATCAGCCACTTCATCATTCACTACATCAAACTCACCCCTACTATTACCATTCATAAAACCCCCAAAATCAGCCACACTAGGTTCATTCTGCCCAAACACACTATCATTCATACTGTTCCCAAAACCAGAAAAATCAGGCACAGGCAGCTCACTCACTCGTCTACTTATACCAGCCAAATCACTCACCTGTTTTTGCAAACACTCATTCTCTCTTTCAAGCTCCTCCATACCAGAAAGACTCTGCTCAGACTTACTTTCATTCATACTTGCATTCTTCCATTCTTCCTTTCACGCTTCTTTGTACGCTTTCTACTCCTCAAGACTAAAACTAGCTCTTTTCCAGACAGATCCATACTATTACATTCAATCTCATCATCATGCACTTTACCTCTCTTTGCACAGTTCATACACCAGGTAGTCAGGAGGTTCTCTCCATCTCCTTAAGTGACTCTGATGAGCCAGCACTCTCTCAGTCACACCGTCATTCAAACTCTCCAAAACATACGTCACCCCATTTTCCCAAACTCTCACAACTCTATAAGGTCCATCAAACTTCTCACTCATCTTTGACACATTCAACCTACCCTTCACTTCTTTCACTTTCAATACTTTCGCACCTAATTGAAATGAACGGAACTTTTCATGTGCCTCACGCCATACACTCTGCTCACTTTCACTCAAACAAAACCTATCTTTTACTCGCCTTTCAAAATTCATCACAAACTAACACGTGGACATTCCAGTTGCACTATGCACTGTCAAATTATACGCCCACAACACTCTTCCCAGACATACATCCCAGTCATTCACTGTGATACTCATCATTTTCAACATCACACACAAGGTTCGTATCGTACGTACAGCCAAGCCATTTGAAGATGGTACATATGGAGTAGTTCTCACATGCTCCACACCATTCTCTCTCAACATTTGCTCAAACACTTCTACAAATTCAGGCCCATTATCACCCAGACATCTTCTAGGCTTCCATACACACATAGGAAAAAACAACCAGCTTCAATTGTGGTCCCAATGCATGCAGATGAAATTCCATCCAGAGAAGTGCAAATTAATGTACCTGAGGCGCAGAAACCCCGGGCATGTGTACACCATTACCAAAGAGGATGGTACAGCTCACACACTTTTTAAAGCTGAAGAAGAAAAGGTCTGGGAGTAATCATCGACAAGGACATTAAATTCAGTAAACATATACAGGTGCAGGTCAACTAAGCAAACAGAACACTAGGAGCCCTAAAGCACACCTCAGCACTAGACAAGCAGTCATTCACCCTTCTGTACAAGAGCCTAATCCATCCACATCTTTAATACGCCTCCGTGATATGGTCACCCAAGCCTTGTCCAGGGCCTCACCACACTTCCCTACAATGAGCGCCTTCGAGCTCTGGGTCTTCCGACACTAGAATATGGTAGTCAAAGGGCTGATGTCATCCAAGCCTTCAAAATAATTAGGGAAATTGACAAGGTGCAGTACACCAGAGAGTGTTTCATTTGTGGCAATATACTGTTCAAGCCAGCGCTCAGCAGGACTACCCGAGGACACAACTGGAAATTACAGATGCAATACCAACCAAGCGACCACCCACAGAAGTACAACTACCGATTCTTCTACAAACGTTTCCCATAAGCACACCGACACCAATCAGCAACTAATGCTCGGAAGAGGATCACCACCACCTTGGTATGGGTCTAATTACCCTAAATGGGTACTAATAACCATACTTAAGGTAAATAATTACAATAGTCGAACTTACAAATTACATGGTTATAAACAAGCATCTTCATTTTCATTTTGGTCACACTTCAGAAAACCTGCGCCATTTTTTTAGTGTTATAAAAGTACTAATGGTCTTTTTAGGCATTCCAGTCATATATGGTTTAGGTTTGGCGCAGAAAGTACATATTTTTAAGATAAACCATGATGGGGTGAAAATTCATATTTTAAATAAGTCAGGCTTGTGTTCTCTTAATGTGAAAATAAACCATTATTTTCACACACTGGCAACATTTTATTTATACTTAATTCACATATTGGTAACTGGATACAAGTTTTTATAAGAGCATCGCTTTCAATTTTTGTGCTTAATGTTAATAATGGAATCATATGTTTTTGCGTATATAATTTTGTTTAGTCTTTGATAGGCTTCTAATTGCTCTTTAAATTTAATAGACCTTTGTTGAAATGATAGCCTCATTTGGAAAGTGAAGCATTGCGACAGGTATGATCTGATTATAATATCCCCAGCACTAAAAGTAAGTTTGTTTCATCTTTAGATTCAAATTTGTTAATTCTACTCGGTGTTATAGTACTTGCTTGTTCATGAGGCGCAAGCGGAATAGTGTGGGGGTTGGAGCCCCCCTATAATGTCACCCTTTAGTGCGGCTTGATAATTGCTCCCACTAACCAACCACATACAGTACCCCGCAAAAGCTTACAACACACCATGAAAAACAGACGTTTATGTATTTGTAAGCACGATAGTTAATTGAAACTTTTATTACTGAAAGGATATGTATTCAAACACTAAATTAAATCATCAGGACCATACAAAAACATCAATATAGTTTTTTGTTGAAATACAATTAATTAGGAGAAACTTCTTACAATTTCTAGAACGTTCTACATTAATCTACAGCATCCTGTAAACATTCGCACGATGGGGAAACAGAAACGAATCAATCAAGATCTTCAAAAATGTATTGTAGACCTTCATAAAAGTGGCATTAGTTATAGAAAAATATTTCGTCAGTTAGTAGTTCCATTGAGTTCAGTTGGAATGATAATACGTCAATGGAAGTCTCAAAATTCTACTCTTCCTCTGATCAGTTCTGGCCGTCCTCGCAAGATAACTGAATGTGCAGGGAAAGAAATTATTAGTAACAAAGCTCAGTAAAACACCCAAGGTTACTCTTAAAGAACTTCAGCATGACTGAAGTGAGTGGAGTTACAGTGAGTAAAGACACAATTAGTCGATTGCCTCATAGCATGGGCATCTACTCACAGTCTCCAAGGAAAACGTCCCTTCTTACAAGAAAACAGGTTCGTGATCGTTTGAATTTTGCAAAAGAGTTTGTTGGTAAACCTGCAGAGTTTCGGGACAACGTACTTTGGTCGGATGAGACAAAGATAGAACTGTTCGGCCTCAATGGAGCTCCGAAGGTATGGCAAAAGAAAGTTACCGAAGAACACTACCTCAACAGTAAAATATGGAGGTGGCTCAATCATGATCTGGGGGTGTTTTAGTGCCGCAGGTGGTGTTGGAAATATCAAAACCATAGAGGGAAGGATGAATGGAGAACATTATAGAAGAATCTTGAAGAAAAATTTACGTCTAAGTGTGCATTCTCTTAAATTGAAACAGGATTGGATCTTTCAACAAGACAATGATCCAAAGCATACAGCAAAATGTAAATGTTCTAAAATGGCCTAGTCAATCCTAGATCTGAACCCTATCGAAAATCTATGGAAGGAACTGAAGCTCAGAATCCAAAGAAAGAGAACCAACAAACATGTCTGAACTGAAGAAAATATTCATTGAGCAATGGAGTAATATTAACACAAACACATGTAAGAATTACTTAGGAGACTAACTACTCTAAGCGGCCACAAGCTATTATTAGCAACAGTGTTATGCTACTAAATATTAAGCAAGAATTTAATATATGTGTTGTAAACTTTTGCATTACTAATTAATTGTATTTCTTCAACAAAAAACTATATTGATGTTTTTGTATGACTTAATTTATTGTTTGAATACATATCCTGTCAGTAATAAAAGTTTCATTTACCTATCGTATTTACAAATACATAAACATCCATTTTTTATGGTGTGTTGTAAACTTTTGTGGGGCACTGTATATAAATATAAAAACAAATAGTAAGTACGTAAAAACACTAATGGTGCTTTTAGGCATTCTAGTCATCATTTATGGCCTTGTTTTGGCACGGAAAGCAGTTATTTTTAAGATGGTATCACTGCAAATAGAGTCGTACTCAGAATGCTAGTATCTCAAAAATAAGTTTGATACTGGTCGAAAGGAACTTAAACACTGTGGATCCATTTTACCCTTCACTATGGGTTTCACTATTGCCACTTTCTTGCTTTCAGCAAAAACATTATTTTGAATGCTGATATTTACTAACTCCGTTAAGATAATCAATAAATCACTAAAGTTTTCACTCTTAGCCCATTGCCTGTGGCAGGCCCAAAATCAAAGTTGACAATTTTTCAGATTGTCTCTATATATAGTCATTCCCATAAAAGGATTAAAAAAATATATATATAGCAATTTCACTATTTGCATTCATGACTATATTTAGTTTTTGTCACAATTTCACCATAAGCTTTCTTACTATATTTAGTTTCTGCTGCAATTTTATATATATATATATATATATATATATATATAATATATATATATATATATATATATATATATATATATATATATATATATATATATATATATATATATATATATATATATATATATATATATATATATATATATATATATATTCGTATAACATGAATAAAATTTGACATGATAATTTTGTTTATTTATGCATATATGTTTAGGTCTTGCAACTTGAATTTTTTGTTTTTCTATTAAAGATTTTCTTTGGTGTGGTATATCTGAAAGTAAGGCACTATGCAGAGTGGAATTTTGCAAATGTTGCACTGGTATACACTTCTTTTAGTTTTTTTCTGGAGTGCACAATAAGTGCATTGTCTTTGGATTTTTTCAGTGTCTTCACCTTGTTTTGTTATGAATTCTGGAAAGGTTCTCCCTGTCAGACATGTTGGATATGGTCCCAATGTGGGAAATGAACTCCATCTTGTCCAGAAAACATCTTTTGAATACTCCCGAAAGATTTTTTCAATCAGTTGAAGCCTGAAATATAGAAGAATTTTTTTTTTACTGCCGTTCTTTCTGTAGATGCAGTGTGCATTTTGAAGACAAATTTCCTTTAGTCTGAAAAAAAATCTTCTAATATTTCTTAACACCTTTTCTCGCAATGTTTACTGCAGATACTAAATTGATCCATTAGGTCAACTCCAGCCATGTGATTTCTTTTGTAGTGTATACAAACAGCATGTTTGGTTTGCTGGTTTACTTACCCTCAACTGTAACCTGTTCCAAGGAATCATCATAATTTGTACTCAGTATATTGATGATTTTTTTTCTCTCTCCACATCGATTGCAGATTCACCCTTCTTAAGTTTAGTAGACTTCAGTTTTGGGGATATTTTTTTTTGTTTGGTCTAACAGTTCCAGTTTTACGAGAAACCAGCATATGGTACAGCTCTAGTGAGGCATATCTAGAGTATAATCAGTCTGCTTTCCTGTATATACAGCCATATTCCAGACATAGCCAGAATTTGCCTCAGCAAGAACAAAAGTTTGAATTCTAAATCTCGCTCTTCTAAGAGGTATGTATCTTTTTCCACCTTAGCCTTCCTTGACATTATTTTACCAAAACTAGGCATCACTAAAAGTTGATTTGTGGAATGATATGTTTGTAATTCAGCTTTATTTATGACTCCTTATAGTATGAAAAGTCCTAGCAAGGAAAACAATTCACCTTTATTAGTTTCTCCTCATCTTTCCTGCTTATCTTTTCTCTTCAATGAAATTTTCTGCATAAAGATTTGTTTCATCAAAAGGAACCTTTACAAGATCTTCATTTATAAATGCCTCAGATATTATTAGTAGGGCTGGTAATATCCTGAAGTACATCACTTACACCCGCATTTCCAACAAATGGAAATTGATCTTGGTTTACACTAGGTCTAGCCTGCCATAAGTTTGTTTTTTTTTAGAAATGCTTTCATTCACATCATTATATTCAGCTATATCAATTTATAGCTCATTTTCACCATTAGAATTACTTTACTCACTTTCACTCTCTTCTTCATCTGTTTCCAAATCATCTAAGAGTTTGTTGTTTACATTAATCTCATTGATCAGCCTGAGAAATTCTGAATCATCAGAAAAAAAATTATGTGCCACAGTAGGGCAAAATTTGACATTATGCTCTTTCAAGTAATACATACACTAATTAAAAATGTATTATAAATAATAAATAATCAGATAAAAATAAATACAAACAAAAAACTATGGTAATCATGGGATGGATAAATTGGATTTTAAGCATGTTATTTGAGTTGGAAGGTAGTGATACGACTAGGGGTCACCACTTAAAAATGAAAAAAACACAGGTGCAGGTTAGATGGTAGAAAATATTTTTTCACCAATAGAGTGGTAGATTACTGGAATAGTTTGCCATCTGAGACGGTAGACAGTCCAAACTTGAATGTTTTCAAATGCAGATTAGATGATTTTATCTGGAGTGAGGATTAACTTGGGGTCGGGGGGGCTATTCTGGACTCATTCCTGTGGATGCAGTTTTTTATTATTGTATATTACGATTGATTTGGATTTTGCCGAATCTTGATGATGTTGCTTTTTGTTTTTGACACATTCCTGTGTATGGTTTGAATTGTATATTGTAGATGTATGATTGGACACAATCCTATGAATTGTTTAAATTATATATTGTAGATGCATGATCTGACACAATCCTATGGATGCATTTTGTGAGTAGGTTTTGCTAGATGCAGATGACCTTTGATAGGCCCTTGTGGCTTTTGTCATTCGTGAAATTATGTTATGGTTAATCAAGATGCTTCAACTCTCAGAGGCCAACTGCATGATTGAACTGGCTATTTTTCTATTAGGTATAAAATTGGAAACAAAGGGCTGAAAAGATGCCAGTTAGTGTTTAAAAATAAAACTAAATATATTCTCTGCTGCAATACTGTAACTATATTTTTTAGATAGTGTCTAAATTTAGCTTTATTTCAAAATTGACTTATATTTGGGAGATCCTAAATATAGTTCCACCGCAGTAAACTGGTTAATTGTCACTCATCGGCAAAGTGTCATTATCGCAGTATGTCAGTTTCACTCTCTGTATGATAGATCTCACTATGTTCATGATCACTTCATGAAAACATGATGACTTAATCACAAGGACTGGCATATCATGATGACTTAATCACAAAGACTGGCATATCATGATAACTTAATCACAAGGACTAGCATATCTAAGGTGAGTCTTGTGAAGACCACCCACTCTAAAATCCCTAATAACATTTTCAATTTTCTTATCAAAAAAGTCCAAGAATATATTTGCCAGTACAACGTCTGAAAACTCATCTGGTAACTTGTTAACTTTTTTGTTTCCAGTCAAACTAGTCAAGCACCTTGTGCAATTTGTTGATATTGGAACCCACCTCCACAACCTTATTTCTATAGTATTCCCTTTTTCTTTTCATCACAAGCTGATTTTCTTTATTTCTTGCCTCCTGATATCCTCTTCTTGCCTCATCTGTTTGAAGCCTATGCCACTATCTTTCTTTTTTCTTTTTCACCTGTTTCGCCCTTAATATTTCCACATTAAACCACGGTGCATGATCTTTTAACACTATTTCCTTTTCAGTCAAAGGGCAAAGGCCATTGAACTCTTTCCTGGTAGTGTCATTCTACAGCTTAACAAAGCAACACACAGTTCCCATATTCCTTGGAGCTGTGTATACAGTTTTCATATCTTTTTATGAATTACAGAATTTATCAATGTTTCTGGTCAAATTTTTTTCATTAATCTAAATGTAGGTAATCTTTTTCTTTTGCACTAGTTCTTTTATCTATGGAATTTCAAAATTTACCATTTTATGCACTGGGGATATACAACATACTTATCAACACACAACCCTTGAACGAGATTTTGATCCACATCACTGAAAACTAGATCTAATACATGTCCTCCTATAGAAGTCACCTCATTCACTTTATTGTTCAAGTCAAATGAACTCATCATCTCAATAAATGACATGGCATAAAGATTTTCAGAATCTTCAATCCATAGATTAAAGTCACCACAGATGAACACATTTGCACTCAGCATGTCCACAGACTCCAAATACATCTGAAAGTTATCTATAAACACATTAGGTAGCTCTTACATTTGGAGGTCAATAATCCACAATAAATATGAATTTTCTACCAGTGATCTCACAGTTTGTCTGTCATGACTCAAAAGTATCCCACCTTTCACATGATTTTTTCCTAATTTTTTTAAATGAGTTTGAGAGAAATATTCTAACTCCACCACCTCCTTTTGTCTCTCTTGTAGTGTGCAACAAAGTTGCTGTTGTCATTTCCAAAATCTTTCCATTATCATAGTCACCTTAAACATGTTTCACTTGTTTATGGCTAATACATCTAAATCATTTTCCTTTATGAGGTCACAAGATATCAAAAGTTTTATTTCCACCTGACTGGACATTGAGCAGATCACATTTTATTCTTGAGTCCTGACTACTAGTAGCCATGATCAATTATGTTACGAATCCTTTTAAATTCAGCTTGAAAAACTGCACAACACTGGTCATTTGCTGAGTGATTAGTCTCAGGTTTCTTGTACCTCACAATTTATACATTTCTTTACAGCAACAGTACAATCCTTCAACCTGTAATTTCCAGCACGTGTGTAGCATGATGGGTCCTCCCTATTACTCTTGGCATTGCAATTAGCCTCAAAATGGCCATATCTTTGACAATGATAAAATATAATGGCATGATATCTATACCTCAGTATACACTCGCCATTCTAATTTTACTTTATTGTGATTTTTGTAGATTAACACTTGGGTCACATTTCAAAATATAGTGCATTGTGCCACCAGCAGTGGATTTACAAAAATTTAATTCAACTCCTTGGATAGTGTTTAAGTATTCATTCCTGCTTAATATAGTTTCAATTATTTTATCCCAAGTTTCCTCCTTATGCACATTACAAATCATGATCTTTGGCCTTAATTTCCTCACAATTCTAGTAGTAACTTGCTTAACAACTTCCATTTTCTGAGCTGCTTGATTCCTAGTGTTCTCATTATCAAAATACATGACAATGTTACCCCCATTTGTAAATTTTGAATCAGTTATCTGAATGCCTTGTAATGCCTGATAAACTTCATTCTTCATGTCAGTTGCATTTTTATCTTGATCAGAAGCCTTTACAACAAGAAGGTTCTTCTTTGCTTTTTTCCCTCTCTTAGTAACATCAGCCCAGTTGTCTCCTATAGAGTGCTTGCTCAGCACAAAACATACCAGCCAGCCACCTCACTCAACTCAACTTTCACCTCATTAGAAATAAATTCCACTTAACTCTTGACAACTGATATTTCATTAGATACCTTTTTCTTAAACTCCTAGTTTAGCCACAAGGTCTTTGGTCAGAGTTGCCCCCATGCAGTGCAAATCCAGTTTATTTGCTTTATATTTTCTGACTTAACTCCTGACAGAAAAACACACTTTAAATGAATCCATCTAGGGCACAGATGGAGTCAAGATCCAGTGCTGATGCAAAAGCAATACTGGGCAACATCATCTGATCTGATTTGGTTTTGTAGTCACCCATCTGTAGCAAATTCAATTATGCCATCAACAATTAAACTTGCTTACCACAGGGGTGAGAGGGGGGGCTTATTTGAGGGGGCTCAGGGCACCTGCCCCTAGTGCCTCCTTATAAATATGCTACTGCATTTGAGACATATTTTCAACCTTTCCTCCATTTCTTTGTGTATTGGATTTGACAGCTTTGCATGTTGACTTGTATTGAGTGTTAAATATATTTTCTGACTTCATAAAAGAGGTTCATAAGGACCCTAATTGAGCCTTATAATTTTTTTTTTTGGTTTAATTTTAGGACTCCTTAAGAAATAGCCCTTCCATGTTGTGCATGATCTTATGTACCTCTATCAGGTCACCTCTGTCTTCTCATCTTCAAAGACATCAGACCTGTCTTCTGTAACCTCACTCATACGAGTCCCTTGATATGGCTGTTATAAGCTTAGTGGCTCTTCTCTGAACCCATTCCAACAAATCGACATCCTTTTGGTTATAGGGCCTTCATGCTTGGACACATTATTCCAGTTGTGGATGGATCAGTGACTTGTACAGACATATAATATTGCTCATACTCTTATCGTTCATTGTCCTCCTGATGTTTCCCACAATCTGATTGGCTTTTTTTTTACTATGCTGGCAATATGCTCACTGGGTTTCAGTGTTCTATTGATGATAATTCCAAAGTCCTTTTCACTGTCGACATTTGATAGGTCCTGTCCTCCTATTCTATATATTTGTTGCAGATTACTGTGGCCGAGGTATAGATATTTGTATTTTTACACATTAAACTTCATCTGCCAATCCTCAGACTACTTCTCTATGTGGTGCAGGTCATTTTAAAATATGATATGGACATTTCGTATTAATCAATTTTAAAGAAAATATGATTGATTTAAATAGTATTCGATGGTGAGGCTTATATGTCTGATGTTAAGGAATGCTGTAAAAAAACTTGAGGCCTAACTACACTTAGCAATCTCCTTTTGAATTTGAATCTAATGTTAGGCTTTTGAATTAAGAATATTACTAGTTTGTTTAAAAACTGTGGGGATATGGGGGCTAAGCCCCCCATTTTGAAATTATCTTAAAATTCATAATTTTAGGCAGAAATAGGCTAAAGTAGGCGGTGCAATTTACCCCCTTTTTTCCTCAGCTTCTCACTGAAACAAAGTTTTCTGCACAAAAGTGTTTATAAACATGAGACTAGCAATTGATCGAATGCTGGCATTAGAAAGCCACATACCCTTAAATGTACTAACTGAAAATTTACATGTTGTTTTACTGCCTTTCAAATCCTCTGCAATTATATTACAGTAAAGAAATTTCAATCTTGCTTAAATTTATAATTCCTACGGCATGTAGGGAATTTAATAACTCGTGGGATTACCATAAGCCCTATATATTTCTAAAGCCTGAATATTGCCCTCAAAGACTTCACATATATATTATTTGCTATTGTGACTTACAACAACCACCTCACCCCATTCTAATATCTCATCTGAAGAGACAGCCATCCGTGAACAATCCAAAATATAACAACATGTTATTGGCTAATCAGTCAAAAGATGACTGTGCAGATTGTCTGCAGATATAGCATGTTATTAGTTAACTAGTCAGGCCAAAAGTTGAAGAAAATAGGGCTTATTAAATATGAATGGGTTTTAAAAGAATCTGATGAGGAAATAGTAGAGTTTCTTAATGATCATTTTACTTCAGTATTTACAGAAGAGAATCCACATGGATTAATTGATGATAATTCTAGGTCAAGGGAAGTAGTGTTTTGAATAGCATTAATGTGAAGAGGGAAATAATTAAAGGGTTTATATTGGCGTTAAATATTAGTAAGGCATTTGGCCCAGACAGTATTCATTCTAGGTTACTCAAAGGTGTAGATAGTATTGCAGTAGCTCTTGAGAAGATATATACTAGATCACTAGAGTTTGGAGAAATACCTAATGATTGGAAATTAGTGAATGTAGTGCCCATTTTTAATAAGGTAAGTAAAGAGGACTAGAATAACTGTAGACCAGTAAGCTTTACTTATATGGCTTGTAAAAACTTTGAGAAGATTTAATAAGGGAATTTCGGACCATCCAAAGAGTGGTAGGTTAATAAATAATGCTCAACATGGGTTTAGAAGAGGTAGATCATGTTTAATAAATTTACTGGATTTTCTAGATTATGTAACTAAACAATTAGATAAGGGAGAGAATGTTGATGTAATTTACTTAGATTTTAGCAAAGCTTTTGATAAGGTTCCATATAGGAATAGGAGACTAGTTCACAAATTAAAAATGCATAGGATATGTGGTGAAGTTTTGAATTGGATCGCTGAATGGGGTGAGGTCTCAGTGGAAGGACATTATCAGCGGCGTATCTCAGGGATCAGTTCTAACCCCCTTATTCAGTTTATATAAATGATCTTGGGGAGGCTGTAAATAGCATAGTGTCAATTTTTTGCTGATGACTCTAAATTGGCAGCTCTAATCCAAGAAGTTGAGGGTAGTTTTAAAGTGCAGAGTGACTTAAATAATTTATTAGCTTGGGCTAATAATGTTTGTACACTTTTACCTCTGAATAATGACTCCAGTGGAGCAGGTACCCGGCCACTATTAAACCACCAGCTGTGATGTCACACTCATCGGCACACTGCTATGATATCATAGCACTCCACACCACACCACACTACAAACAATTGAAAAGTGTGCAGCATACAAAGGCAAAACCTGAATACATAACACACACACACTGCTTGAACCTCCCCTCCATAGATCACAAGCTAGACTTGTACTGGATGCTCACATACAACCTAATACCTACAGAAAATAAGCCCCAAGAACAACACACCCTTAACCTCCTACAACTTAAGATTCTATCTCCCACAAACACACTGAACTACAAGACTTCCTACACAGACAACCCTATGGCACTCATCCAACAAACAAAGACTTCGCCCTTTCTACCAATACACCACTCTTTGACTAGGCACCACCTTCAGAGGACTCAGACTCATAATAGTACACAATTCCATTCACTAAAAACACCCCCATATAAATATATAAACAACAACGCCCACACAAAATTACACTCTATTAGAAAATAAAATCAAAGGCTCAGAATACAACTTGATAAGCATATAACCCCTCCCCCCTTTCCCAAATATATGGCAAAACTATGCACTTATCCTAGAACCCCTCACTCAACTTCCCAACCTCTTCATCTGTGGTGACTTTAACGCACACCACCCATCCTGACTCAGACTCAGAACCCAAATAGCAGACAACAGAAGCACTCGCATAGCAGAATAACTTCATTCACTCATCATACTCAATAACTCATCCCTACCAACTAGAAATTCCCCCCTCCTTCCAACAAATTCAAAATACAGTGCCCGCAAAAAGTATCTGATCACCTTCAAAATTTGTATTTATAACATAAAAAAAACATGTTTAATATTGACTAACCTTATATTAGTATTTTGTCATCTTTCCTTTGGATTTGATAACTTATTGTAGATACTTTGGCATGTATTTGATCAAGTTTTGACAAACTTCAACTGATATTTTGTTGCACCATTCCTTTATGATAAGCCTCTTTTAATTTTTCGATGGAGCCAGTGTCTTGGTCTTCAACCTTATTTTTTATTATTAGCCATAAATTTTCTATGGAATTGAGATCTGGGCTATTTCCAGGCCAATCCAAAATATTAAATTTATTGTCACAATTTTAGCCTTCTGACAAGGTGCCCCATCATGCATGAATGTTTCTGTCTCATGGATTGTCATTACCACTGGAAGTTTCTCCTGTAACATTACTAAATACCATGCGCCATTCATAGTTGTGTTCTTAGGAAGGAAATATATGCTTCCTCTCCTTTGAAAACTGAAAAAGCCACAAATCATTACACTTAGAAGGTGTTTCATTGTCTTTTGGATATATTTAGATTTTAAGATCTATTCTATTTGAGTGAATGGGCTGTCAAACCTTTTTTGGACAGCTTCTAAATGTTGAAAGTGTTGACTAAATCCTGAATAAAACTTCTTTCCACTCAACAGTCTAGTCAATGTATTTTTTTACAAAATGCGACATTTGTTATGCATTTTGTTCATAAATAAATGGTTTCTTTGCATTATGGCAACATGGTAATCAGAGTTGTTTTTGTAGTTGCTCCTGGATAGTTCGTTTAGAAATATCAGATAATAAATTATATTAAATTTTAGTTCTTACACAGTTATTGTTGGATTATTTACTGCTAAATGTTTCATAAGCATGTCTGTTCATAAATTTGTTTTTCTCAGCCTGCCAGATTGTTACTTTGGGTTATATTTAATTCATTAGCTATCTGTCTCTGATTTCCCACATTTATGAAGAGCAATAATAGCACCTTGACAATCCCTCTGGAGTTGTTTCTTAGCACACATTAGAAATAAATTTTATTTAGACTATTTTCTGTAAAAAATCACAAAATATTGAAATGGCAAAAAACATGAAATCGGACAAATTTGATGCACACCCGCACGCAACGAACGCTACTACAATATAACTTAAGATTGCATTGAAAGCTGTCATATCAGAGTGTTATATGAAAGATACCAGATGTCAATCGAACAAATTGAAAATGAATTATACATCTGAATATCATTGAAAATAATACAAAAACATAGGGTGATTGGATACTTTTCATGGGCACTGTAGCACATCCCCAGCCATAATCCTCTACTCACCCCACCTACATACCAGAACTATAATGGAACAGTATAGTTGACCTCCCCTCAGACTACCTACTTATTATTATATCCTTCCAAACCATACACCCACAGCCAACCTACTTCAAAACACACACAAACTACAAAAAAGCAGACTGGCAAAATTATACACAATAGATAAGAGACAAGCATTACAATTTCACCTTAAACAAGTACTCCTCCCTAGACAAAGCACTACACTATATTAGCAATACCATCACACATGTGAGCAATAAATTAACCCCATACAGCCACAGAAAAACATACACCCCCAATTTGATAAAGGAAACAGCCGACTGCATAAAGTAGCATAGCATTCTTAAACAAAACAGGGCTTTCCTCACAATAAGAAACGCAACACATCCAATTACTCAACACCCACATCACCAACCTAATCACTAAAGAGTTAACAGAAAACTGGAATAAATATGTCAACACAATAGAGCACAAAACAAACTCAACCTAACTCTGGAGAAAATCCACATATCATATATCACCTATGCGCCCACACACAAGTCATTAGTTACCAGAAACAACTAAATTGCCACACCTAGACAACACTAACATTCTCATGAAACACTACTCAAACATTAGCTTCCTTCCAACATACAGACAAATCCACAAAATATCTAGAGCACACAAATATCCAAAGACCAAGTACCCCCTTTTACCACAGAAAATGTTTAACAAATCATAAATCACTCAAAAACTCTAAAGCCACTGGTCCAGACAATGTATCCAGCATCCATCTCAATTACCTAGGCAACACAGCAATCTCAGCCATTATAAAATTTTTAACCACTCCTGGATCACCAACACAATCCCTTCAATCTGGAAACTAGCCCACATTATACCCTTACTCAAACCAGACAAACGCCCAACACATGCCAACTCTTACTGCCCAATTTCACTTCTCTGCACTCTATAAAAAACACTGGAAAAACTAATACAGCAAAGAATCAGCTTAAATATACCTCTTTGTTAGACACAGTACAGTTTCAAGAAAGCACACTCAACCATGACCCTCCTCACCAACCTCACATCACACAACACAATTCTTACTTCCCTCACATACACTCCTTGCTGCAAGAGCCATAAATGAAGCCTTTGACACTACAAAAACACATCCTAGCATGCAAAACTTCAGCAATAACCAAAGGTGAATAATAAACTTCATCTTTGGTAGCCAAGCTAAAGTCATCCACTGGACCCATAAATCGTACACAAGACCGCTTTACAATGACATCTCACTCACAACAGTAAGCAGGACACTCCAACAATATATATACACACTATAACACTCACACAAAACTGCATGACAACCTCAGCCACCAACTCAACAATAACATTTTTCACATCCAACTATCAAAATCAGACTAAATGGACAAAACCCCCACCTTTCTAAAACTCATACTAGACACCCACATGACATTCAATATCTAAATTTCAAACAAGGCCACAGAAAATCAACACCCTCAAAGCACTATCAAACATTACAGTTGGACAACAGAAAAAGCTTCTAACCACTCTATACAAACCATTCATTCATACCACCCTCAACTATGTGACACCAGCATGCCACCCAACCACATCCAAATCTCATGCAAACAAACTCCAAACCACACAGAACATGGTATTCAGAACAATCACAGGATGTACACGCAGCACACCCACCCCAAACCTACACGTTGAAACAAAAATACTCCCAATCAAAATACACCAAGACATGATTGGAACCCAATACTTGAGCAGAGCATTGACCCATCCCCACCCCAACTACCATCTCATGGCAAAGCCCCCACCTCCCAGGCCTAAGAAAAAAGCCCCAGTACACTACTGTTAATATCTGATGAAGTAATTGTGCATGGTGTGGTGTCATAGCCATGCAGCCAACGAGTGTGACATCACAACAGTGGTGTAATAGCAGCCGGGTACCCGCTCAGCTGGAGTCATTGTTTAGAGGTAAGCGTGCACGTATGTTCTTAACAGTGGTAGCAGAGCATGGTTCTGATCCAAGGATCGCTTCCTAAAGTGAGATAAGTAGCACGTGGCTTTGAAGAGGACACTATCTAGTTGCGCAAGGATTCACCTACATGTTCCAGGGAAGCACTGCATTTGGTTTTGTCTCTGGCATCTTCCAATCAGTGGGAGTGTCACACTGTTGACATCAAAGCTACTTATCTGCAGGGCAATTTCATTGAACATGAGCTTTACTTGAAAGCTCCTCCTGAATATTTTAATGGTAACTTGTTAACTTGTGGAAACTAAAGAAGACGGTTTTCGATTTGTATTATGCAGCCAGAGCTTGATATTTAAGAGTGAAGGATGAATTATTGATATGTTCATTAGATAATTCTTTTTGTAGTACAATGACAACACTTTTGAGGGCATAATTTCTATGTTGATGATATTCTCTGGGCAGGAACTGCTGTATTTGAGGACACTGTTGTTAAGAAATTACATCACATGTTCTTGATTGGCAGCTTGGCATCAGCATCATTCAAGTATGTTGGTTTGAATATTAATATGACTGCAGATGGCTTGACTGTTGATCAGTGCCACTATGCTTCAACTTTGACACCTATCAGCATAGTCATCAGTGTGCTCTTCTTAAAACAAGCGACTTAACACTGCTGGAAAAGAGTGAGCACAGAGCTTTGATCGGACAACTGAACTGGATCGCATCACATACCAGACCAGACCAGACATTGCTTTTGAAATGTGTCACAAGGCAACTGTTGGTGACAACTACAAGAGACATGAGATTTAAACTTTTATAAGCTTGAGCCACTTGAAGCCTGTTCTCTAAAGTGCTGTTCGGATGTAGCCTTTGCTAATTTGGCTGATGGCGGTTCCCAAGGAGCATTTATTGTATTCCTGGAGGATGATAGTGGTGCTCATTGTCCAATCTACTGGCAGACTAAGAAAATCTGGAGTGTTGTCAAGTCAACATTGTCTGCTGTGACCCTGGCTCTTGAGTGCACTGAAGCTGCAGTGTACATCGCCAGTATCATTGTTTTAATATCTCACTGCTCTGGTGTTAACATTCATTGTTTTGTGGACAACAAGAGTTTGGTTGATGCTCTGTACTCTTCTAATAATGTTGATGATCAAACACTGAGAATTGATGTGGCTGTTCTATGTGGTATGCTTGCTAGAAAGGATATAGCATTGGTGACTTGGGTTGATACGTCACAACAACTAGCAGGCAGTCTCACCAAGCGTGGAGCGTTCATCCAGAAGCTACGGGCCTCTATCAGTAGAGAATAATGGTTATTTATCAAGCCTCATTCACTGTGCACAAGATCTGAAAAGAAAAGAAAACTAGTTGTGTTAATATCTGGTGGAGTAATAATGGCACACGGATGTACTCTGTGCAATGTTCGATTGTTTGTGGTATGGCATGATGTGACGTCATAGCTGTGTGGCCATTGAGTGTGATGTCACAGCCAGTGGTGTAATGGCAGCCAGGTGCCTGCTCCGCTGCAGTCGTTCAAAGGGGTAAGCATTCGTGGACATTCTTAACAACTTCTTCCAACACCTCTAAAAGTAACTTTACTCCCCTCCACCAAACCCCAACTTATTCAAGCACATCTACACTACCCTCACCCAAAGATACTTAAATACACCACCACAAAACAATATCCTAAAGGGCCCTTCTCCCCCCCCCCTTAATAAACTAATCAGAGAAATCACTACACAGAGCACTCCTCATAATCCTCTCTCAACTTAGGTCAGGCTACTCCACTTTAATACAATACAAACAGAATAAACCTTGCCCTAACACCTGTATGTACCAGATGCAACCAAAACCCAGGCATCAAACATATATGTACTCATAGACTGCCCAAACCTCACACAAACTTGCACTACACACAATATTTCCTCTCAGGGACCTGTGGACTCACCCAGGGAGCATGGTAGCCTTCCTAGTGGGCTGGCCACCTCTCTGAAAAAAGGTAAGGAGGGGGGGCAGCTGTCATTGTCTACACAGACCTCTTCTCCCCATTTAAGTGGCATATTGATTCCAACCACAACTTTGTGTTTTCAGAACTTCATGCATTGTATAAGGCCCTCAACCCTATTAAGATGCTGGTGTTCCTCATGAAGGTGATAATCTATACAAACTTGTCTGTAATGTACCTCTTCATCTTGTCCTCATTTCATACCAACCTACAACTCTGCCATAACATCCAGTCACTGTTCTTATTCCTCAAACACCCATCATATGGGATGTCAGGTTGCATTGAATACCAACCCACACTAGCATTAACAAGAATGAAGAGGCACATGTTGCCCTAGTATCCAGAACACTTTCCCTCTTACTAGCCATACTTGGCTCTTTCTGATCCTCTCATCTCACATCTTCATTGGAAGAAGACCCCCATCAGCAACTCTTTGGATCACCAAGATTCATCCTATATGGTCATACAGGTCCAATGTTATGGTCTTGTTCATCAAAGCACTGAATTGACTCAACCCTAGTGTGGTTAAAAATTGGTTACCCTGGACTTTTTGCACACCTCTTCTGCTTTGGCTTTTCCTCATCCCAAGATTATCTATGGAATAGACAAAGTAACAATGAAGAAGGAAAGATGACATCTTGAAAGAGTAGCAAATGAAGAAAAGAGAAAACAAAAATGCAAGAAAGAAAGCAAATGCACAAAAAGCTGGTTCTGATTACTTGCCAACTGTTGGAGGTACAGCCAGGGAATTTCAAATGTAAAAAACAAAAGTCCATCAAGACCTCTGCATCACTAGACATAGCTATTATGCATGATAGGGGGAGGTTGATCTCCAGCATCACTAATGAGTCAAGTGATTCAGTATCCTGAGATTTCTGTCAGCTATTTAATTGTATACATAGCCAGAGTGAAGCACCCCTAGAAAGTGTAATACAGCATGGAAAGAAAATTAAAGAATCCTTGGTGGATAAGGTGCTTGTTCACTGGGATGGAAAAATGATGCTTAATTGGACTGGTTATGAAAAGAGAAATTGTCAATTATTGTATCTGGTGATGGTTTTGAAGAAATACTTGCCATTCCAAAATGTAGAATTTATCATAAGATTCATAAATATGTATGATAATAATATGTGAATTACTTAGTATTTTGGCCAAGGTGTGTAATTTATAAAGTGGAATGGTTTCTAAAATCAATTTAGCCAATATATTTATATGTTTCATCTTAAATTTATAACTTATGTATTTAATATAATTTTAAATAAGTAATTAGCCTAAAGCTAAAAAAAAACTTACAGAAGCACAGCGATTGCAAGTAAAAATGGATAAAAGAAAATTCATGATATCCAAACCACTATAAAATATCAAGGAAGAGAAGTGGCAGGAAATGTCTTGCTAGACCTAGTAAAGACAAATCTATCACACAGGCTTCACTACAGAATCATAGAAAAACATCTGAACTTGCTGGGGATTTTAATGAAGCTTAAAGTTGAAAAAATATCATCCAGAACAGTTAGAAGGAGACTTAAAGATCAAGGCGAAAAAGAAAAAAAAATTTAATGTAACTTTTTTGTAACAATTTTGCAGATTTTCAGCTCTTATGGGTCTACCTTTGTGAGACAAAGAGTTGGATATGCATTTCCCCCTGGCCGCCGTGCTGACAGGCCTCAGCACCCCATCTGACCCTAACTTAGCCTCAGACACTTGTGTTTACCCCCTGTTTCCTCGCTTTTCATACAACCTCTCCAACAACTTTCTCTGATCAGCCTCTAATTTCACAGGGTAGATGCTGACCTTCTTCTCAGCCAACTATCCCGGATCGGGGCTGATGGGGGAGGGGACAATGTTCCCTAACCCCTGAGCTCTGGTTTGGGATGGTGGGTTTTTAACAACCTGCTTCATCCCCACACATACTTTCCTCACATTTCCTTTCCTTCTCACTTCACCATCTATTTTTTTTTACACCGTGCCCAAGGTGGAGCCGCCATGCTGAAGGGCTGCCAGGTCACCAGGCGGGAGGGGTGGCAACTGGCTCTGCCAGGCCCGTACGCACCCCTTGCAGAGTGGGCTACTGTGAGGGATGATGAGCATTTGCTTCCCTTAAGAAAAAGAGGGTCACCATGCCCATGAATGAAAACTTACGAAAAAAAAAAAAATCTCCCCATTTGCCCTCTAAGAACAACGGAGCCGCCCTCAGGCAGCTCCACAGAGAAAATGGAGGTTTCCCCTGTGGTTTCCCAGGGCACCCTCCCTAACTAACTCTTCAACCAGAGAGGAAGCTTACTCCTCTCCAGTGCCTATGGGTGCAGGGGACTTCCCCTCACCCCCTTCCTTGGAGTCACCACGTGACTCCATCTCAAATCTGGCAATCCCGCCTTTGCTTTTACAGGGGATTGCCAGGAAAGCCAGCAGGTAGCCCATAACCGGCCGCTCCTAGTTGAAGCGGCTCGGTAGGGGGGAGAGGGAAGAAAGGCCCCATCGACCGCTTCCCTCTAAAGACCTGCTACTCAAATATTAAATCTAGCGGGTGTGAAGGCCTATGCTCCCCAAAAGAACATGGACAAAACTGACATGACCTGTGATGTCAGGGAGGGGGATGGCCAAATGGAGGCCTTCCCCCCCTGAGATAGACATTCTCCCTGATGCAGCCCAGCCTCAGAAGGTAGGGACTTCCATAGGGGCAGATTCGTGCTCGGCATCAAACACTGAGCCCGATTCTGCTCCTGTGTGGGGCCCTCGCCAGAAGGGTCTGGCTGCTAACACATCACAAGCAGTGGAGGGATCTCCTCTTCTAGTCGGTGCCCCCATGACTGCTGGGACCTTCGCCATTTTGGCGAAGGACCTTGCAGAATCCAGCCCATCTGGCCTGGCAGCTTCTGCTGAGGGAGGGGAGAAGTGGGTCCATTCCCTGCCCTCCACTCCTAAAAAGACAAAGACTAATAAAAAAAGACCAAAAAGACTTGTGGGGGGGGGTGGAGACGGATGAGGCCGCTAACATCCTTGAATGTGACCAATGTAGCACATCCGACTCCGGTGCTCGCCTGGGCAAGGAATACCAAAATAACAACAAAAAGTGCGCAGAGCGGAGCCTTGATTATGTCGGGGCCCCTCATTCAGAGGTTACCTGGCGTTTTTGACCCCGCTGGCTTCAAACGCTTCTTAGTTATTCGCTCCACTGATGGCAGCATATTGGGCAAAGGCAACATGATCCATCAGAGGAGAGCTTTAGCTGGTATAATTGGTAGAGAGCCGAAGGTGACCCGTTTCTCGGACGGGAGCCTTCTGGCGAATGCAGCGGATCCCTCTGAGGCAGCCAAGATAAGTGCTCTTCGGATACTTGATGGTACCCCGGTGAGTGTGACGCCGCACTCTACCATGAACTTTGTGAAAGTAGTAGTTTATGTGAGGGAACTCGTGGACTACTCCATAGAAGATATCACTCTAGAGCTGGCCGACCAATGGGCAGTCAAGGTGGAGTGTGTGATGATAAAACAGGGAGGGGCCCAGAAATTATCTCCCACACTACGTCACGTTCGACTCTGGCAAACTCACTGAGGCCTGGAGGGCTCGTCTCGTCCCGTTCCCCGTTAGCCATCCTTTTGCAGGAGACCATGCTAGGCGTGTGCCCCCTGCTTGCCCTCCCGGGGTATAAGGGTTTTGCGACCCCACCACCACGAGATGGGGGCTGGGCTGGGGGATGCACGATTTGCACCCAGCTTGATGTCTATGTTCTTTCACTTTAGATAGCTCCTTTCAGGCAGTGGGGATAGGAGGTATACTGTTATTTCTGTGTACATGACACCGTCAGCTGACTTCAACGCGGGGGACTTCCGCCGCATCGTGGCAAGGTTGCCGATGCCCTTTCTCTTGCTTGGAGATCTGAACGGCAGACATCCTCTCTGGGGAGACTATTCAATAAATCCTAGGGGACAAGTCCTTGCCGATCTGAACAAAGATCTTGAGATAGGTGTCCTAAATGTAGATGAGTTTATGCATCACTGCCCGAGAACCGCTTCATTCTCTTGCCTTGATCTATCTCTTTGCTGTCTGGATGCACAGCCTGATTTTGATTGGGGTTTGTCGATGACCTCCATGGTAGCCATCACTTTCCCATTCAAATATCATTTTCAGGGCAGCTGCCGCCTGAGAGTCCACCTCGGTGGTGCTTTTTGCAGTGGCCTGCATTTCAGGAAATGACTGAATCTTCTATCTCAGTCGATGAGTTTAGGTCGGTAGATGAGGCCGTTGAGTTCATCACCTGCAACCTCATCGCTGCGGGCCTGACTACTCTTCCCAGAACGTCTGGCCGTTTTGCACCACGACCACTTCCATGGTGGTCGGCGAGTCCGAAACGGCCCTCAAATAGAAGCGTTATGCCTACATGCGCTATAAGCGCCGCCCGAACGATTTCACTGTCGCTGAATTTCGTCGGGCTAGGGCTAGGTTCCGGTATATTTCGAAGCACGCCCGCTGCTCTTCTTGGCGGGCATACGTTTCTTCACTTAACGGGAAGACTCCTCTAGCAGAGGTGTGGAAGCGAGTCAAAAGGATTGGGGCAAGTTCTCTCAGGACCCCCCTCCCGTTCTCCAGGGGAATGGGACCGCAATCTTGGACCCCGCGTCCGTGGCGGAATCCTTCGCGACCGCTTTCTCCGCATTCTCTAGCCGGGATGCTGCTCCGCCAGCATTCAATGCACGTCGAGATATCACGGAAGGTTGCCGACTGGACTTTACTTCCAGAGGCAGAGGACCCTTCAATAAAAGGTTTACTGTGAGTGGGCTGCGTTCCGCTCTTGCTTCGTGCGCGGACACCGCACATGGTCCGGACGATGTCCAGTAAGCCAAACTTCGACAACTGGGTGAGCGAGGCATGGCCTTTCTCTTAGATTTGTTCAACAGGATCTGGGTGGAGGGTCTCCTCCCAGTGCTCGCCTTTCGCAAACCGGGGAGAGATCACTCTACTCCGGCCAGTTTCCACCCAATCTCTCTAACCTCTTGTGTGTGCAAGTTTATGGAGAAATTGGTAAATGTTAGATTAGCCTTTTTTTCTGGACAGCGGAGGCCATCTGTCTTCACAGTGGGACTTCCGCAAGTTCCACTCCACATCGGATCCTCTGCTCTGACTGGAAAATGCCGTCTGCGAGGCTTTCCTTCATAGACAACACTACGCCACGGTGTGTTTCGATCTGGAGAAGGCCTATGATACCGCATGGCGATACGGTATCATGGAGACTCCACACGATGGAGGCGAGGGAACACTTCCCAATGTGTATATCTGAATTTTTTGCGAGATTGTCGATTCTGAGTACGGATTGGGGGAGCCCTCTCGGGCTCAATGGAGCAGAAAGAGGTTGTCCAGCAGGTAAGTGTCCTCAGTGTCACTCTTTGCTCTGGGCATCAACCTCATCACCTCGGTGTTGCCGGAAGATGTTCTCGCTACGCTCTACGTGGACGACCTTTCGATCTCTTTCGCGCGGCCCAGATGCCAACTCTGCAGCGTCGACTCCAACAAGCATTGAACCGCGTCTCTCGCTATTCCGAAGCGCACAGGTTTCGGTTTTTCTTGGCCAAGACTAAGGTGGTGCACTTCTGACGCCATCCACGGCTCCACCCCAACCCAGACTTGTTTCTTAATGGTGTATGCCTGAAATTGGTTGAATCGTACTGTTTCCTTGATCTTGTATTTGACTGACGCCTCCCCCGTAAGGGGCGCGGCGATTTGCCATCCTTGCCGCTGTGCTGACAGGATCCAACGCTCCGTCCGGCCCCAGCTTAGCTTCTCTTCCTTCCTTCAGATAGCCTGATTTCTCCCCTACCTCGTCGCTTTTCATACAACCTCTCCCACAACTTTCTCTGGTCAGCCTCTAATTTCACAGGGTAGAATGCTGACCTTCTACTCAAGCCAACCACCCCGGATCGGGGCTGAGGGGGGAGGGGACATTGTTCCCTAACCCCTCAGCTCCGGTTTGGGATGTTTTTTTTTTAACAACCTGCTTCATCCCCACCCATACCTTCCTCACATCCCTTTTCCTCTCCTCTTCAAAATCTATCTTTTTTACGCCGTGTTCAAGGTGGAGCCGCCATGCCGAAGGACTGCCAGGCCACCAGGCGGGAGGGGTGGTCCCAAATGGCGGCGCCTGGCTCTGTCGGGCCTGTAAGCACCTCTTAAAGTGCGGGCTACTGCAAGAGGTGGTGAGCGATTGCGTCCCATAAAACATAAGGGTCACCATGCCCAATGATGAAAAAAACACATCTCCCCTTAATTCCCCCTAAAACAACGGAGCCGCCCTCGTGCATCTCCACAGAAAAGATGGAGGTCCCCTCCCTTGTGCTTGCGCAGGGGACCCTCCATACCTCTTTAACCGGAGAGGAGGCTTATTCCTCTCCTACGCCTACGGGTGTACGGGACTCCCCCTCACCCCCTTCTCTGGAGGTGCTTTCGGGCACCTCCCTATCTCCAGCGGCAGTCCCTCCTTTGCTTTCTAAGGGGACTGCCAAGAAAGCCAGCAGGCAGCCCATTGCCGACCGTCCCTCGTGCAAGCGGCTCGGTAGGGTGAACCCCCTTAGGGGGGAGAGGGAAGCCAGGCCCCTTCGGTCGCTTCCCTCAAAAAACCTGCTGGCCAAAATATTAAACCTTGCCGGGGTCAAGGCATGTGCCTCCCCACTAAAGACTTATGACGCTGCCAAGGGGACCTGCGATGTCCTGGGAGGGGATGGCCAACTGGCCCCTCCTGTGATAGACATGGTCCTTGAGGAAAACCAGCCTCAGACGGTAGGGCCTTCCATGGGGGGGAATCCAGGCTCGGCGCCAAGCACCGAACCCGAATCCGCCCCTACGCAAGGTCCTCATCAAACGGCTGTGGATTCTCAGGCAGAACAAGGAGGGGAGGGATCTCCTCCGGATGATGCCCCTGCGACCACCAGGACCTTCTCTATTTCGGAGAAGGACCTGGCTGAGGCCGGTCCATCTGGCCTGGGGGCTTCTACCGGCGGGGGTGAGAAGCGGGTTCATTCCCCGCCCTCCTCTTCAAAAAAGAAAAGGACGAAAAAGACCAAAAAGACGAAGAAGACTCGGGGCTCCTCTCCATCCGCGGGGGCTACGGGGACGGATGGGTCTGCTGCCACTTTGGCAAGCGACCAAGCCAAGATCGGCACATCCGGCCCCTCTGCCCCCCCGGGTACGGAGCTCCTGACGATGACAAAGACCAAAAGTGCACAGGGCGGAGCCTTGATGACATCGGGGCCCCTCATTAAGAGGTTACTTGGCGTTTTCGAGCCCGCTGGCTTCAAACGCTTCCTCGTTATTCGCTCCACTGATGGCACCATGTTGTCCAAGGGCAACATGATCCATCAGAGGAGAGGATTAGCTAGTGCAATTGGTAGAGAGCCGAAGGTAACCCGTTTCTCGGACGGGAGCCTTCTGGCGAATGCAGCGAATCCCGCCGAGGCGGCCAAGATAAGTGCTCTTCGGACACTTCATGGCACCCCGGTGAGTGTGACGCCGCACTCTACCATGAACTTTGTGAAAGGAGTAGTTTATGCGAGGGAACTCGTTGACTACTCCATTGAGTACATCACCCTAGAGCTGGCCGACCATGGGGCGGTCAAGGTCGAATCTGTGATGAGAAAACAGGGAGGGGCTTCGAGACCCACCCCTACACTCTTCGTCACGTTCGACTGTGACAAGCTCCCTGAGTCGGTGCGTGCCGGTTGGTACCGCTACCGCGTGAAGGCATTCGTGCCACTGCCGCGGCGGTGCTATTACTGTCACCGCTTCGGCCATACGAATCGATCATGTAGACGTGCAAAGTCGGGGTCACCTGAAGTATGTGTAAATTGCTCCAAGGTCGCACACGATAAGTCCAAATCGTGTGTGACCAAGTGTGTCAATTGCGGAGAGCCGCACCCTGCTTCTTCGAAGCAATGTGGTGCATATCTCCTTGAGAAAGAAATCCTGGCCGTTCAGGCCCAGGATCGACTCTCATTCCACGAGGCAAAGGACTTGGTCTTGGCGCGCCCGGCTCTGCCTGGGACGTCATATGCCTCAATAGTTAGAAAGGCACCCTCTGCTCTTGGCCCATCCAGGCCAACGAGCACGGTTGTTTCCGCGCCCATTCGGAGCCCTTCTGCGGGCTCTACCCAACCCGGGCGCTCCCCTGGTAAAGCTGGTGGCAAAAAGGGTTCATACCCTGCCCCGGCTAAAACCAGGGCTCCCCCCTCTTCCCCCAGCGTGACCGTTTACCGTAAGTCGAAACGGCCACGCGCCTCTACCCAGTCGTTAGACTCGCAGGAGGCAACACCCCTGAAGATGGTCGCTAGGCCATCTTCCGGGGTTCCTAAAGCTGTTCCCCGAAAGGAGGACAGCAACAAAGGAGCTTCGGCACCTTCGCCCACGCCCCGAGGTGGAGCGAGTGGCTCGGAGACGGTGGTTCCTCGAAAAGAGGGCCCCCCCCTCCTCCGAAGCCGCAACGCCCGCCTAAGGTTTCGAGGCAGAGGGAGGAAAAGACTCGCATGGCGAGCCCAACCTCCCTCAATAAGTCCTCGAAGGCGACAGCGCCCGGGGTTCTGCCCCCGAGAAGCGTACGGCCATTCCCGTGAGGGCCTTCAATTCGAGGAGGGCCCCCGCGTCTCCTCCGAGCTAGGCCTGGAGGGCATATTCCTTCAATGGAATTGCCGTGGACTCCGGGCCAACTGGGAGGAGCTGCGGAGGCTCGCCTCGTCCCGTTCCCCCTTAGCTATTTCTTTGCAGGAGACCATGCTAGGCGCGTGCCCGCTGCCTGCCCTCCCGGGGTATAAGGGTCTTGCGACCCCACCACCGCGGGATGGCCGGGCTGGGGGATGCGCGGTTTACACCCGGCATGATGTCTCCGTTCTTCCTTTCTCTTTAGATACCTCCTTTCAGGCAGTGGCTGTGCAGCTGCACCTGGATAGGAGGTATACTATCATTTCTGCGTACATTCCACCGTCAGCTGACTTCGACGCGGGGGACTTCCGCCCCGTCGTGGCACGGTTGCCGAGGCCCTATCTCTTGCTTGGAGATCTGAACGGCAGGCATCCTCTCTGGGGAGATTACTCCATAAATCCCAGGGGACAAGTCCTTGCCGATCTGATCGAAGAGCTTGAGATGGGTGTCCTAAACGTGGATGAGTTTACGCATCACTGTCCGAGAACCGCTTCATTTTCTTGCCTTGTCCTATCCTTGTCCTCTTCGGATGCACAGCCTGATTTTGATTGGGGGGTGGTCGATGACCTCCATGGTAGTGATCACTTTCCCATTCAAATATCATTTTCAGGGCAACTGCCGCCTGAGAGACCACCTTGGTGGTGCTTGGCGCGGGCGCGGTGGCCTGCATTTCAGGAAATGACTGAATTCTCTATCTCAGTCGAGGAGTTTAGGTTGATAGATGAGGCCGTTGAGTTCTTCTCCGGCAACCTCATCGCCGTGGGCCTGACTACTATTCCTAGGACGTCTGGCCGTTTTTCACGCCGACCACTCCCATGGTGGTCGGCCGAGTGTGAGACGGCCCTCAAACAGAAGCGTTATGCCTACATGCGCTATAAGCGCCGCCCGAACGATTTCACTGTCGCTGAATTTCGTCGGGCTAGGGCTAGGTTCCGGTATATTTCGAAGCACGCCCGCTGCTCTTCTTGGCGGGCATACGTGTCTTCACTTAACGGGAAGACCCCTTTAGCTGAGGTGTGGAAGCGATTCAAAAGGATTCGGGGCAAGTTCTCGCAGGACCCCCCCCCCCCCGTTCTCCAGGAGAATGGGACCGCAATCTCGGACCCCGCGTCCGTGGCGGAATCCTTAGCGACCGCCTTTTCCGCATTCTCTAGCCGGGATGCTGCTCCGCCAGCATTCAATGCACGTCGTGATGTCGCGGAAGGCCGCCGGCTGGCCTTACCTCCAGAGGCGGAGAACCCTTCAACGACAAGTTTACTGTGAGTGAGTTTCGTTCCGCTCTCGCTTCGTGCGCGGACACCGCCCATGGTCCGGACGATGTCCCGTACGCCATGCTTCGACACCTGGGTGAGCGAAGCATGGCCTTTCTGTTAGATTTGTTCAACAGGATCTGGGTGGAAGATCTTCTCCCAGACTCCTGGCGAATTGCTCTGTGCTCGCCTTTCGCAAGCCGGGGAGAGATCACTCTACTCCGACCGGTTTCCGCCCAATCTCTCTAACCTCTTGCGTGTGCAAGTTGATGGAGAAATTGGTAAATGTTAGATTAGCCTATTTCCTGGACAGCGGAGGCCATCTGTCTTCTGCACAGTGCGGCTTCCGTAAGTTCCACATCACGTCGTATGCTCTGCTACGACTGGAAAATGCCGTCTGCGAGGCTTTCCTTCGTAGACAGCAATACGCCACGGTGTTTTTTGATCTGGAGAAGGCCTATGATACCGCATGGCGATACGGTATCATGGAGACTCTCCACACGATGGGGGTGAGGGGACGCCTCCCAATGTTTATATCTGAATTTTTGCGAGATCGTCGATTCCGCGTACGGGTGGGGGGAGCCCTCTCCGGCCCAAAGGAGCAGGAAGAGGGTGTCCCGCAGGGAAGTGTCTTCAGTGTCACACTCTTTGCCCTGAGCATCAACGGCATCACCTCGGTGCTGCCGGAAGATGTTCTCGCTACGCTCTACGTGGACGACCTTTGGACCTGTTTTGGCGCGGCCCAGATGCCAACTCTGGAGCGTCGACTCCAACAGGCATTGAACCGCGTCTCTCGCTATGCCGAAGCGCACAGGTTTCGGTTTTCTTTGGCCAAGACTAAGGTGGTGCACTTCTGCCACCATCCCCGGCCTCACCCCGTCCCAGATTTGTTTCTTAATGGGGTGCGCCTGGATGTGGTTGAGTCGCACCGTTTCCTTGGTCTTGTATTCGACCGACGCCTCACCTGGGAGGCTCATATTCGCAGCCTTAGGGTCTCTTGTACCCGCGCCATGGACATTCTCCGTTCCGTGACGTTCAGCGCTTGGGGCGCTGATAGGGCTACTGCCTTACTTTTTTATCGATCCTTTGTTCGCTCGAAGCTCGACTACGGATGCGAGTTTTACGCATCCGCAGCCGAGCGTTTATTGCGGAATGTGGATTCGATCCACCACACCGGCCTTCGCCTTGCGACGGTGCCTTCCGCACTTCCCCCATTGAGAGCCTGTTGGTCGATGCTGGGGAGATGCCACTCGCTCTGTGCCGCGTGCAGTGCATCACTCGCCTGTACGCGCGAGCCCGGCGCCTCCCTCAGTGGCCAACAGCTCTCACTGAATCCGCAGCTGATCTCGATGGTGCCTATGTCGCCGAGAGACGCCAGTCATACCCTAAGCCCTTTTGGTTTAGAGCCAGGAAACTCCTCCGAGAGGTAGATATAGCTCTCGTGCCGGTGGCGCCCCTGGTTCTGCCCAGGACGCCACCCTGGAGGGTACCACATTTGGCTATTTGTCGCCACGCCTCTGCTCCCAAAGCTTGTACTGCGCCGGGAGTATTGCGTTCGACCTTTTTGGAGCACACATCGTGTCACGCTGGTACCGTGCCAGTGTATACGGATGGCTCCAAGTCCGAAGAGGGGGTCGGCTTCCACGCCGTATCCCCTCTGTTTGAAGTCATCGGGGCTCTACCAGGCGCTGCGTCTGTCTTCACGGCCGAGCTGGTGGCAATACACCACTCGGTACGGGAGATTACGCGACGTGCCCGGTTCGGACACCGGATTGTGATCTATAGCGACTCACAAAGCGCCCTGAGTGCTCTCGGGGCATTGGAATATCCGCATCCTCTGGTTCGCGAAATCCGTGACGCCACGGTTTTGGCGAGCCGGGCAGATGTCGAGATTATCTTCTGTTGTGTTCCTGGACATGTAGGAATTGCGGGGAATGAAAGCGCCGATGAGGGCGCCAAAGAGTCCGCGAGGACTCTGCGACCGGACCAGCGTTTCGCTCTTCCTCACACTGACTACATGGCAGGAATACGGGCAGCTCTTCGGACTGCTTGGCAAAGAAGATGGGAGACGGTCGAAGGGAACTTAAAGTTGCGTGCCATTGCGCCGCGACTGTTCCCATGGACCTATCCCCCAATGCCGCGGCGGCTTTAAGTTGCTTTCTGTCGTCTCCGAATCGGGCACTCGTGTGACGCATCGCTATTTGATGGAGCGCTTGCCTGCGCCCTATTGCAACGACTGCGTCGTCCCCCAGACTGTTCGGCACATTCTTGTCGAATGTCCCAGTCTGGGTGATCTTTTCGCGCACGACACCTGTCCCGGTACCGGAATGGGCGGGGTCGCTACCGCCTGTCCCTTGTACTTGGGACGAGTGCGTGTACTTTGACTGGTGGACTTATTGACTTTTTGGGGGAGGCCGGCCTTCTCCCTTTCATTTAACCCGGTTTAATTGTTGTTGTTAGTCATCCTAGACCTCTCCTCTGCTTTCGACACCATCGACCACACTGTCCCCCTTGATCGTCTGTTGTTTTTGTTATTGTTTTTGTTATTGCTTTGTTATTGTTATTGTTATTTCTTTTTATCGTTTCCTGTTCAATTTTTTAAAGTAGCCTAGAACTAGGCTGTTTGTTTACGGCAACTTATGCCTAAGTGGGCAGTCGCCAGATAGCCCCTTAATTAAAAAAAAAAAATAAAAAAAAAATGACTGACGCCTCACCTGGGAGGCTCATATTCGCAACCTTAGGGGTCTCTTGTACCCGCGCCATGAATATTCTCCGTTCCGTGACGTTCAGCGCTTGGGGCGCTGATAGGGCTACTGTCTTACTTTTCTATCGATCCTTTGTTCGTTCGAAGCTAGACTACGGATGCAAGTTTTGTGCATCTGCAGCCGAGTGTGTATTGCAGAAGGTGGACTCGATCCACCGCACCGGCCTTCGCCAGGCGACCGGTGCTTTTCCCATTGAGAGCCTACTAGTCGATGCTGGGGAGATGCCACTGGCTCTACGCCGTGTACAGTGCATCATTCGCCTGTACGCGCGAGCCCGGCGCCTCCTTCAGTCGCCAACAGCTCTCATTGCATCCGCAGCTGATTTCGACGGTACCTATGCCGCTCAGAGACTCCAGTCATACCCTTAGCCTTTGTGTTTAGGGCCAGGAAACTCATTCGAGAGCTAGGTATAGCTCTCGGGCCGGTGGTGCCCCTGGTTCCGCCCAGGACGCCACCCTGGAGGGTACCGCATTTGGCTATTTGTCTCCACGCCTCTGCTCCCAAAGCTTGTACAGGGCCGGGAGTATTGCGTTCGACCTTTTTCGAGCACACCTCGTGTCACGCTGGAACCGTGCCAGTGTATACGGATGGCTCCAAGTCCCGATAGGGGGTCGGCTTCCATGCCATATCCCCTTTGTTTGAAGTCAGCGGGGCTCTGCCAGGCGCTCCGTCTATCTTCACAGCCGAGCTTGTGGCAATTCATCACTCGGTGCGGGAGATTACGCGACGTGCCCGGTTTGGAGACCGGATTGTGATCTATTGCGACTCACAAAGCGCCCTGAGTGCTCTCGAGACATTGAAATCTCCTTATCTCCTGGTTCACAATATCTTTGGTGCCACAGTTTTGGCGAGCCAGGCGGATGAAGGGGAATGAGCGCGCCAAAGAGTCTGTGAGGACTCTGCAACAGGACCAGTGTTTGGCTCTTCCTCACACCGACTACATGGCAGGAATACGGGCTGCTTGGCTTGAAGATGGGAGATGGTCGAAGGCAACTGTGTTTGGCTCTTCCTCACACCGACTACATGGCAGGAATACGGGCCGCTTGGCAAAGAAGATGAGAGATGGTCGAAGGGAACTTAAAGTTGCGTGCCATTGTGCCGCGACTGTTCCCATGGACCTACCCCCCAATGCCGCCAAGCTTCAGGTTGCTTTCTGTCGTACTGTGAAGACTGCGTTGTTTCCCAGACTGTTCGGCACATTCTTGTGAATGTCCCATTCTGGGTGATCTTCGTGCACGATACCTGTTCCAGTACCGGGATGGGTGGGGTCGCTACCGCCTGTCCCTTGTACTCGGGATGAGTGTGTGCATATTGACTGGTGGACTTGTAGACTTTTGGGGGGAAGCTGGCCTTCTTCCTTTTATTTAACTAGTTTTTTTTGTTATTTTTTTGTTTTCTTTATAGGTCACACGTTCCTGCTCATTGCCTTTTCCTTTTTTTTATTTTAAGTGTTGGGTTTGTTTTTTTTGTTTTGTCTTATTTTGAAGTAGCCTAGTACTAGGCAGTTTTTAATACAACGACTAATGCCTAAGTACGCAGTTGCCAGATGATCTCTTAAATTTTTTTTTTAAAATTAGGACATTCTATTCAGAAATTGCATCCCACTACACCAAGAAATGAAGTTATCTCAGCAGGACAATGCCATACATCGAACCATACCAAGATTTGGTTTGGAGAAATAGACATTACCCCTTGGAGTGGCCACCACAGAGCCCAGATTTAAACCTAGTGCTTGAAAAGGCAATATGAAGTAAAACTAAAACAACCTGACTCAAGGAAGATTATATCAGAAATTTGGTGAAATCCATGCCACAGAGAATTATAGGTGTAATTAAAACAATAAGTGGGTCCAAGTGTTAAAATAATTAAAAATAAATGAATATACTGATTTTTTTCTCACCATAAATGTCTACATTATATGAATGATTCCATATAATTTACTCCAATTCATTTAACTCTATACTTTTAGCCAAGGGTTGTATATATACCTTTTTGCCTTGAGGGCTGATATGGACAGCCTGCATCCCTCAGGTAATTAGCTAGTTTTGTTAGCTTGAAAAGCAAGTCTGACTGACAAAACAGGTGTTTGTCTGATGAGGTTAAAGTTTAGTCAGGGTTTTATAAGTTCTAGACTTAAAATTCCTTTAATATGATCTCTCTTGATTTTGCAGGTCACTCACAGCTTCACTTTTATCAATATATCAAACTTGCTTAGTATTCTTTAATCATGAATCAAGAATCATGGATTACCAATGAACTATCTCAATTTGGTTGTCAAAATATGAATCAACTAATTACTTATTTGCTTGAATTAGACAATGAAACTTCTGTCAGAGAATATTTAAATGCTGTACTTGATACACCAGGTTCTGGACATGAACAGTTTAAGGAACAAATCATTGAACAATACCACAAGGCTCAATCATTGCCACCACTGAATAAATTTACTATTGAAAAAAATAAAGGTGATTGTGTGAAAAACAAAGAAAAGGAAAAGTTTTCACCATCGAGTGACATGAGGGGAACAACTTGCCAAGTTTCTTCTACTAAAAAGAAAACAAAATTTGTATCACTTTATTCAGAAGATGGACAAAATAAAGATATGATCCTCTTACCAGGGAGGCATAAGTGTGATTGCCAAGCTAGTAAACATAAGCTAATAAACAATTGTTTAAAATGTGGAAGAATTGTCTGTGAGCAAGAGGGCTCTGGACCTTGTGCATTCTGCCAGACATTAGTAATTTCAAAGGAAGAGAAAGAGATTATTAATCGAGGAACTAAGAAATCTGAAGCTTTTCTCAATAAACTTATTCATAGTAAAAAAATTATTGCCAAAGATGGTGGAAATGTAAAAGTTTCATCTAAAGGCCTTCAACAAGCCATAGAACATAAAAATAAACTTTTAGAATTTGATAAAACCAGTGAAAAAAGGACAAAAGTATTTGATGATGAAAGTGATTACTTTCAGTCTAATTCTAAATGGATTAATCCAGCAGACAGAGAAAAACTTGAGGAATATGAAAAAAATTTAAAGCTAAAAAAATATGATCAAAGTAATAAGAAGTTTACTATCGATCTCTTGGGGCGTAAAGTTTTAACTGAGGAAGAAAATGTTTATGACCCACAAGATGAAATATTACAATCCATTCTTCAATCTACAAATTCAAGTCGATATTCTCCCGATGAAAATACAAGAGCATTTCAGTCTTTGAATATCCAACGACCCATTTATTCTCCTGCTGATACCAATATCACAAGTAAAGATAAGAAGGGAAATAAAACAGATGTTTTATTTAGTGATTTAACCAGGCTACAAGATAAGGAACTGCAAGAAATGTGTGATGAAGGAGTGTGTCTCTCTATGCATCAACCCTGGGCATCTCTGCTAATTGCAGGAATCAAAATTCATGAGGGAAGGACCTGGTATCATCCTCATCGAGGTAGGCTTTGGATAGCTTCAGCTGCCAAAATTCCGGAATCAGATGAAATATCAAACCTTGAACAGCATTATCGTATAATACTAAAAAATGAAAAAATAACTTTCCCTATGCATTATCCTACATCTTGCCTCCTTGGATGTGTGGATGTTACTGATATATTACCACAGGAAAATTATAGAAAACAATTTCATGAGGGGGAAAGTGATAGTCCTTATGTTTTTATTTGTGAAAACCCCCAAGAAATGATAATTAAATTTCCTGTCAAAGGACAACATAAAATCTATAAATTAGATAAAAAAATTCACGCTGCTGCCCAGAAGGCTCTCAAAACTAAATAACTTGTCATAGAATATACATTTAAGCAAATTATATAAAGTTTATTTTTAATAGTTATTAAAAAGGTAAATGAAGTATTTTTCCTTTTCCAACAAGTCTATAGTTTGATACGTAGCTGTCCAGAAATTAAATGCACATTTTTTAGAATGAGTTTTTAGCATTATAAGATCAAGAATATGTGACAGCCATCCAAAAAGATGCTGTCAGAAGAAAGCAATAGAGAAATTAAATTTATTATATCCTTTAATATCTATGGTGTGATTTGTGCATTTACTCTGTCTACTTATCTCAACAGCTGGGGGGGCCCTGTTGAATTTAAAGTGAAATGCCAATGAAGGCATAACCTACAGAAAGTTGTGAAGTGAAAATATGTGGAAGGAAAACTGCAATCATTTGGGCCAGGAAGGTACACAATGTCTCCTCTGGCTCATGCCAATGTCCTACTATCCCATCCTGCCCCTAACACTCCATCTCGCGGCACAAGCTCTTCTCAACCATTGATCTCTACTGCCCCCTTGCACTCAACTACCTCCTTTTCAAAACTTAAGGATAACTTTAAAACCGAAACCCGCCTAGCTTCGCGACTCAACGGTTCACTCGAACCCAGCCACAGCCCCCCGTCGTAAATCCCATCGCTGACGAAAGCACTGCCCTTCCCCTTCATATACGGAAACCATCCTCTCAAATCACCCCTCCTGCTAAGCATCATGCCCCAAATAAATCTCCCATCCCGCCCCCTTTGAAGGTTTTCCTACCTTCACAACCACCCCTGATGCCCATGGATAACGTAACTGTGGCGACAGAGATGCATGCACCACACAGTTCACCCATCCAGATTTCATTCCTCTCAGTTGAAGAAGCAGTGAGGAGCCTCTTCGGGACCTCACCGCTCCCTTCCCCCTTTACTCCCACCCTTTCCAAAGCCTCTAGACCCTGGCTCCTCCCAAAGCCCTTATCCCCAAAACCTATTTCCCCCAGGTCCACCCCGAAACCCTATCTATCTTGCTCCGACTCTCCCCTCACTGTCTCACAACAATTTTTCCTTGTCAGACACCTTTCACTACTGTTCCTACCTCTTCCACGCCCTAACTTTTCTATCCCTCCCTATCCAGCTCCCTTCTCACGCATCCCCAGACACCGCAACGGCCCCTTGTCTCACACCGCCGTCGGGGCCTTTACCGTGACCTCGGGCTAGCTAGAGACTTAAGATTCCTGGGTCAGCCTATCTCTGCTCTCTTGTCCAAACGTTAACCCTAATTTTCAATTCTACTTTCCCTATCACCTCTCCCACAGTAATCCATTGGAATTGCCGTGGTCTACTGGCTAACTGAGAGAGCATTACTTCCCTTCTAACCTCCCATCAACCTAGCTGCCTATGCCTCCATGAACTATTCCTAAGTGGCTGCTAGATTACTATGATTTCTACTTAACTTCATTTCCTCGGGGCAGATCTGGGCGTGGCGGTGCAGCCATCCTCGTCTAGTTATATGTCTCACGTCACCCTCCGCCCCTCCAAACAGACCTTCATTCGTTGGCTGTCCACCTTTCCCTAGGAAGACAGTACACTATGCTCAGTTTACATCCCCTTTTACTACATTCTTTCCTCTGGCCTTATCCGTAACTTAATCCTCCAGCTTCTCTCTTTCCTCGTGTATCCCCTTACACCTAACAACCCCCGTCTCACACTGCTTGCGGCCCCCTCTCGCCATGACCCCAGGATAGCTAGAGACTTAGGATGATAGGGTCCCGTGGTTCTCCTCCCAAGGTATACTCTGCCGGGTATGAATAACAACCAGGAGGAAGGCGGAAGGAAGAAAAGTAACCAGGTACCGTATAAGTCATGATGAAAGCTGACGCGCTGTGGAAGGAGTGGGAGCAATCCGTGAAGATGGCCGTGCTCTGAGCTGATATCCCGAATCGGATTTAGGGACTTGCCAGTTGGTAGGAGGTGGGGGCTAGAGACTTAAGATTCCTGGGTCAGCCTATCTCTGCTCTCTTGTCCAAACGTTAACCCTAATTTTCAATTCTACTTTCCCTATCACCTCTCCCACAGTAATCCATTGGAATTGCCGTGGTCTACTGGCTAACTGAGAGAGCATTACTTCCCTTCTAACCTCCCATCAACCTAGCTGCCTATGCCTCCATGAACTATTCCTAAGTGGCTGCTAGATAACTATGATTTCTACTTAACTTCATTTCCTCGGGGCAGATCTGGGCGTGGCGGTGCAGCCATCCTCGTCTAGTTATATGTCTCACGTCACCCTCCGCCCCTCCAAACAGACCTTCATTCGTTGGCTGTCCACCTTTCCCTAGGAAGACAGTACACTATGCTCAGTTTACATCCCCTTTTACTACATTCTTTCCTCTGGCCTTATCCGTAACTTAATCCTCCAGCTTCTCTCTTTCCTCGTGTATCCCCTTACACCGCAACAACCCCCGTCTCACACTGCTTGCGGCCCCCTCTCGCCATGACCCCAGGATAGTTAGAGACTTAGGATGATAGGGTCCCGTGGTTCTCCTCCCAAGGTATACTCTGCCGGGTATGAATAACAACCAGGAGGAAGGCGGAAGGAAGAAAAGTAACCAGGTACCGTATAAGTCATGATGAAAGCTGACGCGCTGTGGAAGGAGTGGGAGCAATCCGTGAAGATGGCCGTGCTCTGAGCTGATATCCCGAATCGGATTTAGGGACTTGCCAGTTGGTAGGAGGTGGGGGCAGACTTGCAGGGGTCATCATCCACTGAGGTGTACCCAAGGAGTTAAGGAATCTGTCAAACGGGTCACTGGGAACGGGAGTGAGGAGAAGTGGTACAATCGTCCCTGGGAGGTGCCAGTGATCCTTAGTGGAGGGGGGGGGGGACATCCTGCGGAAGCGGAGGAATGTCTTCATGGACAAGAAGGCACGTCTAATCGCGAAGGGATGGATACCACTCGCAGTATTTCCAGAGGTTCCCAGCGAAGGTGCTGCCTTGTCGTTGGAGAAATGGAGTTTTCCTATACCTCCCTCCTTGACCTTTATTCATGGTCTCATTTTTAAGTGTCCTTTACCCGTAAGGGCCACGGCGATTTGCTCTCCTGGCCGCCGCTGACGGGACTCAGCACCCGTCCGGCCCCAGCTTGGCATCCTTTTTCTCCTGCTAACCCCTACTTCGTCTTCTGTACCAATTCTCTTTCACCCTGCATCGTCCTTCCATCTACGTTTGTTTGTCGATCTCGGTGTATCAGAGCTGTCCGTCAGGGGACGCGACCCCATGGCTGGATCCTGCCTGTGTCCCGCCGTCCTCCCGGTCGTTCCATTCCTCCTTTGTCTTCTCGCAGTCCCTCTGTTGCTCCTATCCCCTGCCTTTGGTTCCTCCATTGTGCCCTCTCCTTTGTCATTGGTCTCTTCTCATGTTTCCCCCTCTGTCGCTGACCGTGAAACCGACAGAGCTGAGACGCTGGAGGATATCCGTCAGTTCCTCCCGTTCCTTTGCCTCAGCGCAAACGGAAGGGTTCCTCCTCACCCCGTTCGGAGTCCAAGCGCGCTGCCTCTGATGAGGCTGGTTTGGCCCCCCGATTCGGTTGTTAAGGCGTCCCTGTTTTGATGTCTTCTCCTCCCCGATCTTCGCTAGCCCCACCCGTTGGCATCACCGATGTCATTGTCCGGGTGGAAGTTCACCCGGTTCCGTCTTCTTTGCCTCCTACCCTGGTCCCTTCTTCTTTGCCCCTTACCTCAGTGCAGTCTTCTATGTCTCCTACCCCAGTTTCGTCTCCCTTGCCTCCTACCCCTGTTCCTTCATCTTCTGAACCTGTTCCCTCCTCACCCTCTGACCCTGCTCCTTCCTCTCCATCTGATCCAATTTCCTCCTTACCCTTCTCCCCCTCTGTCCATGTTCCGCCTTCTGTTCCATCTTCTTCGCATCTTAGTTCTCGTCCGGCTCTGCTCGATCTCCCTTTCCCTCCGGGCCATGAACCCTCCACGTTGGGGGTTTGGTCTGGCTCTCAGCTGTCGCCTCCTGTCGTTCACGCTGCCAAGTCCGTGTCGGGTGCGTCCCCGGCTCATCGCTTTGTCGCTTGCCTATTATGGGCCTTCTAGTAGTCGGTAACCTTCGACGGTCTCCGTCACTAGATTCCCGACGTTGGTGTCGAGACGACAGTAATGTCTGTCATCCTACAGTGGAATTGGCAAGGGGTTCTTCCCAAGTGGGAGGAATTCCAGCTCTTGCTTTCTAGCGTTCGGCCCTCTGTTTGCAAGAAAATAGGCTTGGGATTCGCCCCTTCCCGGCACTTCCGGGTGTTTAATTCCATATCCCCGACCGGGGGCGTGTCCCATGGTGGTGCTTGTCTTTTAATTTCCTCTTCGCTGTTCTCTGCGCCACTTCTCCTCCATACTACCTTGAAGGCTGTTGCTGTGAAGGTTTTTATTTCCAGGCTTTTAACTGTTTGTTCTGTATACATCCCCCCGGATTTTAGTTTGAGTTGGTCTGACCTTTCAGAGCTCACAAGTCAGTTATCTACCCCGTTTTTATTACTTGGTGATTTTAATGCTCACCACCGATCTTGGGGATGATACTGCCCGTAATCCCCGGGGAGGAGTGGTTGAGTCCCTCTTATTATCTGATTCCCTTTGTCTTTTAAATTTCGGCGACTTTACTTCTTACCATGTTCAAACGGATTCTTTTAGTGCTGTAGACTTGTCCTTATGTTCGCCCGACGGTTTCCTCGACTTCCGGTGAATGATTCGGGACGATCTTTCCGGGAGTGATCACTTCCGGATAGTCCTGCCGGCCGCCCTTTCTGGCCCGTGCCACCCCCCCCCCCGCCTCCCTCGTTGGGATCTGCGGTGAGTAAATTGGGTTGGGTTCCGGGAGGCTTCCTTTATCCACCGTCCCAGCTTAGCCTCTCTTCCTTCCTTCTGAAAGCCTGCTTTCTTACCCTACATCCTCACTTTCCACACAATCTCTCCCACAATTTTCTCTGGTCGGCCTCTAATTTCAGAGGATGGATGCCGACCAGTTTCCTCAGTCAACTATTCCGGATCGGGGCTGAGAAAGGGCAGGACAACGCCCTCTCACCCCTGAGCTCCGGTTTGGGGTGGTTGGTTTTTAAAAAGCTGCTCCTTCCCCACCTTCATCCTCTTCACAACCCCTTTTCTTTATCTCAACGAACTATCAATTTTACGCCGAGCCCAAGGTGGAGCCGCCATGCTGATGGGCTGCCTGGCCACTGGGTGGGAGGTGTGGCTCCGAATGGTGGCTGCCGGCCCCGTATTCACCCCTCGCAGCGCGGGCTACTGCGTGGGGTGATTAGCGTTTGCATCCCGCAATAAGAACAGGGTCCCAATGCCCAATGATGAGTATTTAAAAAAAAAAACTACTCCCGATCACCCCACCCCTGCTCCTCCACCGGATATGCTCATGGACCAGGCGAGTTCGAGGCCTACGCAACAGCCTCTATCTCGCCCTCAAACGGAAAGCGTCGCAGCAACCACTTCGAGGTCGCCCCCTCTCAATATTACTCAACCTTCTCGTGCTCAACAGCACCTTAACCTACGCCGAAAACCGACGACAAACCTACATAGCATCCTAGCTCCCTCTGCTTGGTCTCGCTATATATCATTACGTGTTCCAGAAGAACAAAAGGTATGTGGTTTACACACGTACCACGCCTTAAAAGAAATTTTCCCTAAGTCCACCCCTGACTTCTCAATCGCCGACTCATGCGCGGAAGCAATAGTCCTCACTACCACAGAGTCATTTTCCGAACGCCTGCTGAACCAAAAATCTCTCGGCTCTAAAAATCTCTGCCAGTGACAAAAATTAATTTAATGTCAGGAATTGCACAGTCCTAGTAGATAACTTCTTCCCAGGACCCGATGTTACAGATGAATTGATCTCTTCCGTCATTAAAGAAGTTTTCACAGACCAACACCATAATGCTGAGTCGATTAGTATTTTGAAAAAGTCATCTTCTCGTTCCTCCACCTCATTTAGGGTTGCTAAGATAACCTTAAAACAGCAAACGATAGCACCGTTTATAAAATTTGCAGGAACACGTATACGAGCCCAAGAAGAACACCCTACCCCACTCCATGTCCGTAACCAACAGATTTGCCCACTCGGCAAAATATTGTAAGAGCACCGAGAACCCGTGCTTCCGATGTGGAAAATTGGGACACAATGTCCCAGATTGCTCAGAAGAGACGCAATGCCTCAACTGTGGCGGCCCACATCATGTCCGCCACAAGAGGTGGCGCTCCCTACGATTTGGCATATCTAGACGTCAAGCGAAAATAGACATGGGTGAAGAAAACATCATGTTATCAACACGCACCTTTTCCGCTGTGATGAGTGGTTCTCCTAGCATTCTCGTCGCTCAACCCAAAGCTAGTACATCAGCACTCCGTGCCTACCATCCGACCACAGCCTCTCTAGCTCCAACAGTTACTATTCCCTTGAAGCAGCGCACGCATCAAGCTACACCTCCGCAGCAAAGCAAAGTAATGGAAGAGGCTATATTGTCTCCCAGTCTTAATGGAGAGCGGCCCACCTCTCCCCGTCGAAGAGTGCCACTGTCGCTCGAAGTACATGTGGTACAACTATCTTCAAGATCCGAGTCACCTTACAATCACAAGAAGAGATATCGAAGGGAAAGACTCCGAACTCGATCACCTCACTCCCCTTTATAGCAATCAAATAGTGAACTTGCCCTTGCGTCACCAGCAACTGAACCCTCACGACCCCAGTTGATGACGACCGTGGCGATCGCCCAACTACTCAGGCCTCCATTTCTACTGAGGGACCAATAAATTCGGAAACTGTCCTTACTCAGAGTAAGCCGCTGCCCACCCCCCTTCACCGCAGATTATCGCTGCACAATGTTACTCCTGATAGTGAAATCCTTAGCATCCCGCGGATCAATCGTGAGGGAGGTGGAGGCTGTAAGCACTCTCTACCTTGTCTCTCCGACTCTTCCTCTCTGAGCCCCTGCAACGACAAACGCACCCGACTCGAGGACGATATCCCAAGCTCCCTGGGAGCAATGAGCTCTTCAGATGAAACTTGGCTCTACGACATTAAATCATATGCCTCGTATAGCCCCTCGCAAAGTATGTCTGAGAAAATACCTTCACCCGACGAGAGAGATATTGTAGAGCTCTCGCTCGCTAAGCTACATGGAATCGGTCCGCCAGACCACCCTCACTGTATAGACAAGAACACTCTGATATCACCATGCTTAAATAAACCCGCAGAAACCACCCCAACTACTGACCCTGATCAATCGTGTGATCTACCTTCCGGTTGTACAGCTGCCAATATAGCTTCCTACGACCCGACATCATCTCCAAATTCTTCTACAACCACCAATCACCAGCAAACCCTTTAGCCAACGCTCACGGTGTACCCACAGATAACGTACCACCCCCTCTCTGAATACGCCCGGACCAAAACGATTCAACCATATTCCCGCCCCATTGCGCAACTCACCCTTTAACGCTCTAACGCCATCAACCTTCTGCCTAACATGGAATATCCGCGGACTACGAGCCAATTACGGCTCGCTGCAGGCCCTCTTAAAACAATTTCTTCCCGGAGTGATTTGCCTCTTTGAAACGAAGCTCCAAGATGCATCTTACTTTTCTCCTGCCGGCTACACCCAAGTCAGCCTTCTACATCCTCAATTTTATGGCAACCTAATCTTGGTCCCACGGATATACCGTTTACCACCATCCCCCTCCGCACAAACATTAATGCCCTCGCTGTTCACCTTCACCGATCTACGCTCTTAACTGTGTGTTCAATATACCTCCCACTCTCCAAGCCAATCACCTTTGCCCTCCTGAGTGAACTTTTCTCCCAACTCCCAAAACCACTCCTTTTAACTGGAGACTTTAATGCTCGTAACCAGTACTGGTACGACACCATGAACAACAGCAAAGGACATGTTGTACTAGACGTAGTCTTACAACAAGACCTACAAGTCATCAACGACGAAGCCCCTACCCATTATCATCCTCAGACAGACTCCTTTACCCACATAGATCTCTGGCGGGGCTCAACTGACTTCCCGCCTGATCACTTCTTGAGAGTATTTGATGATCTGTGTTGACGTGACCATTATCCCCTGCTCCTAGATCTTCTTCCTCTTTCCCCAAGACCGTATTGGGTTTATCAGAAGTCTGACTGGTAATGCTGCTTAACATCATCGTCTTCCATAACTGTGTCTGATAATACAACGCAAGGCACATGCTGCTTAAAACAGTTTGTAAAGCTTTTTTCAGCAACAGCTCAAAAACATGTTCCACTACGGGTTGGGTAGAGCCCGCAGAAGGGCTCCGAATAGGCGCGGAAACAACCGTGCTCATTGGCCAGGAGTAGAGGGTGCCTTTCTAACTATTGAGGCATATGACGTCCCAGGCAGAGCCGGGCGCGCCAGGACCAAGTCCTTATCCTCGTGGAATTAGAGTCGATCCTGGGCCTGAACGGTCAGGATTTCTTTCTCAAGGAGATAGGCACCACATTGCTTCGAAGAAGCAGGGTGCGGCTCTCTGCAATTGACACACTTGGCCAGACACGATTTGGACTTATCATGTGCGACCTTGGAGCAATTTACACAAACTTCGGGTGACCCGACTTTGCACGTCTACAAGAACGATTCGTATGGCCGAAGCGGTGACAGTAATAGCACCACCGCGGCAGTGGCACGACTGCCTTCACGCGGTAGCGGTACCAACCAGCACGCACCGACTCAGGGAGCTTGTCACAGTCGAACGTGACGAAGAGTGTAGGGGTGGGTCTCGAGGCCCCTTCCTGTTTTCTCATCACACGTTCGACCTGCCCCATTGTCGGCCAGCTCTAGGGTGATGTCCTCAATGGAGTAGTCAACGAGTTCCCTCGCATAAACTACTTTCACAAAGTTCATGGTAGAGTGCGGCGTCACACTCACCGGGGTGCCATGAAGTGTCCGAAGAGCACTTATCTTGGCCGCCTCGGCGGGATTCGCCACATTCGCCAGAAGGCTCCCGTCCGAGAAACGGGTCACCTTCGGCTCTCTACCAATTGCACTAGCTAATCCTCTCCTCTGATGGATCATGTTACCCTTGGACAACATGCTGCCATCAGTGGAGCGAATAACGAGAAAGCGCTTGAAGCCAGCGGGCTCCAAAACGCTAGGTAACCTTTGAATCAGGGGCCCCGATGTCTTTGAGGTTCCGCCCAGTGCACTCTTGGTCTTAGTCAGGGGCTCCGCGCACGAGGGGGCAGAGGGGCTGGATGTGCCGATCTTAGCTTGGTCGCCTACCAAAGTGGCAGCAGACCCATCCGTCCCCGCGGATGGAGAGGAGCCCCGAGTTTTCTTGGTCTTTTTAGTTTTTGGAGAGGAGGGCGGGGAATGAACCCGCTTCTCACCTCCGCAAAGAAGTTCCCAGGCCATATGGACCGGCCTCAGCCAGGTCCTTCTCCGAAATGGAGAAGGTCATGGTAGTCGTAGGAGCACCTGTCAGAGGAGATCCGGTTCGGGATGGTTTTTTTTTTAACAACCTGCTACATCCCCACCCATACCTTCCTCACATCCCTTTTCCTCTCTAATACACATTCTATCCATTTTTACGCCGCGTCTAAGGTGGAGCCGCCATGCCAATGGACTGCCAGGCCATCAGGCGGGAGAGCTGGTCCCAAATGGCCGCGCCTGGCTCTGCCAGGCTTGTAAGCACCTCTTGCAGTGTGGGCAACTGCGAGAGGTGATGAGCGGTTGCATCCCGTAATAAAAAGAGGGTCACCATGCCCAATGATGATTCTAACAAAAAAAAACATTTAACTACCCCTGTACAAACGACGGAGCCGCCCTCGGGCAGCTCCACAGAAAAAATGGAGGTTCTGCCTCCCCCTGTGCTTGTGCAGGACAACCTCCATATTTCTTCAACCGGAGAGGAGGCTTAGTCCTCTCCTACTATTATGGGTGAAGGGGACTCCCCCTCACCCCCTTCTCTGGAGGTGCTTTCGGGCACTTCCTCCTTTGCTTTCTCAGGGGACTGCCAAGAAAGCCAGCAGGCAGCCCATTGCCGACCGCCCCTCGTGTAAGCGTCTCGGTAGGGCAAACCCCCTTAGGGGAGGGAGGGAAGCCAGGCGCCTTCAGTCGCTTACCTCAAAAGACCTGCTGGCAAGAATATTGAACCTTACCAGGGTCAAGGCCTGTGCCTCCCCACAAAAGACTGGTGACGCTGCCAAGGGGACCTGCGATGTCCTGGGAGGGGATGGCCAACTAGAGGCCCCTCCTGTGATAGACATGGTCTTTGAGGAAACCCAGCCTCAGACGGTAGGGCCTTCCATAGGGAGGAATCCGAGATCGGCGCCAAGCACCGAACCCGAATCCGCCCCTATGCAAGGTCTTCCTCAAACGGCTGGGGCCTCCGAGGCAGTACAAGGAGGGGAGGGATCTCCTCTGACCGGTGCCCCTGCGACCACCAACACCTTCTCCATTTCGGAGAAGGACCTGGCTGAGGCCGGTCCATCTGGCCTAGGGGCTTCTCCCGGCGGAGGTGAGAAGCGAGTTCATTCCCCGCCCTCCTCTCCAAAAAAGAAAAAGACTAAAAATAGCAAGAAGACTCGGGGCTCCTCTCCATCCGCGGGGGCTGCGGGGACGGATGGGTCTGCTGCCACTTTGACAAGCGACCAAGCCAATATCGGCTCATCCGGCGCCTCTGCCCCCCGGGTGCGGAGCCCCTGACTATGACAAAGATGAAAAGTGCACAGGGCAGAGCCTCGATGACATCGGAGCACCTGATTCAGAGGTTACCTGGCGTTTTCGAGCCCGCTGGCTTCAAACGCTTCCTCGTTATTCGCTCCACTGATGGCATATGTTGTCCAAGGGCAACATGATCCTTCAGAGGAGAGGATTAGCTAGTGCAATAGGTAGAGAGCCGAAGGTGACCCGTTTCTCGGACGGGAGCCTTCTGGCGAATGACGCTGAGGAGGCCAAGATAAGTGCTCTTCGGACACTTCATGGCACCCCGGTGAGTGTGACGCCGCACTCTACCATGAACTTTGTGAAAGGAGTAGTTTATGCGAGGGAACTCGTTGACTACTCCATTGAGGACACCACCCTAGAGCTTGCCGACCATGGGGCGGTCAAGGTCGGACGTGTGATGAGAAAACAGGGAGGGGCCTCGAGACCCACCCCTACGGGACGCAATAGCTCACCGCCTCCTGCAGTAGCCCGCACTGCAAGAGGTGCTTACAGGCCCGGCAGAGCCAGGCACCGTCATTTGGGACCACCCCTCCAACCTGGTGGCCTGGCAGTCCGTCGGCATAGAGGCTCAACCTTGAACACGGCGTAAAAAAAGATAGATTTTGAAGACGAGAAGAAAAGGGATGTGAGGAAGGTATGGTTAGGATGAAGCAGGTTGTTAAAAACTGACCACCCCAGAGCGGAGCTCAGGGGTTAGGGAACATTGTGCCCGGTCCCTCAGCCCCGATCCGGGACGGTTAGCTGAGAAGAAGGTCAGCTTCTACCCTGTGGAATTAGAGGCTGACCAGAGAAAGCTGTGGGAGAGGTTGTTTGAAAAGCGACGAAGTAGGGAAGAAATACAGGCTATCTGAAGGAAGGAAGAGTGGCTAAGCTAGGGCCGGATGGAGCGCTGAATCCAGTCAGCACGGCGGCCAGGATGGCAAATTGCCGTACCCCTTACGGGGCCGCGCCAAAAGAGATCAAAAGGTCATCCACGTAGAGCGTAGCGAGAACATCTTTTGGCAGCACCGAGGTGATGCCGTTGATGCTCAGGGCAAAGAGTGTGACACTGAGGACACTTTCCTGCAGGACACCCTCTTCCTGCTCCATTGGGCTGGAAAGAGCTCCCACACCGGTACACGGAATCGACGATCTCGCAAAAATTCAGATATAAACATTGGGAGGAGTCCCCTCGCCCCCATCGTGTGGAGAGTCTCCATGATTTTTTTTTTAAGGGGCTATTTGGTGACTGCCCACTTAGGCATAAGTCGCCGTAAAAAAAAGCCTAGTTCTAGGCTACTTTAAAAAAATTGAACAGGAAACAACAATAAAAAGAAATAACAATAACAAAACAACAACAAAAACAACTAAACCTAGTTAAATGAAAGGGAGAAGGCCGACCTACCCCAAATAGTCAACAAGTCCACCAGTCAATGTGCATAACTCATCCCGAGTACAAAGGACAGGCGCTAGCGACCCCGCCCATCCAGGTACCGGGACAGGTAACGTGCGCGAAGATTACCCAGTCTGGGACATTCGACAAGAATGTGCTGAACAGTCTGGGGGACGACGCAGTCGTTGCAATAGGGCGCAGGCAAGCTCTCCATCAAATAGCGATGCATCACACGAGTGTGTCCGATTCGAAGACGACATAAAGCGAACTGAAACCGTCGCGGGATTAGGGGATAGGTCCATGGGTACAGTCGCGGCGCAATGGCACGCAACTTTAAGTTCCCTTCGACCGTCTCCCATCTTCTTTGCCAAGCAGTTCGAAGATCTGCCCGTATTTTTGCCATGTAGTCGGTGTGAGGAAGAGCGAAACGCTGGTCCGGTCGCAGAGTCCTCGCGGACTCTTTAGCGCTAATTCCCCTCGAATTCCTACATGTCCAGGAACCCAGCAGAAGATAATCTCCAGATCCTCCCCGCTCGCCAAAACCGTGGCGTCACGGATATCGCGAACCAGGGGATGCGGAGATTCCAATGCCCCGAGAGCACTCAGGGCGCTTTGTGAGTCGCTATCTATCACAATCGGGTCTCCGAACCGGGCACGTCGCGTAATCTCCCGTACGAGTGGTGTATTGCCAACAGCTCAGCCGTGAAGACAGACGCAGCGCCTGGTAGAGCCCCGCTGATTTCAAACAGAGAGGATATGGAGTGGAAGCCTACCCCCTCTTGGAACTTGAAGCCATCCGTATACACTGGCATGATTACAGCGTGACACGAAGTGTGCTCCAAAAAGGTCGAACGCAATACTCCCGGCGCCGTAGAAACTTTAGGAGCAGGGGCGTGGTGACAAATAGCCAAATGTGGTACCCTCCAGGGTGGCGTCCTGGGCAGAACCAGGGGCGCCACCGGCCCGAGAGCTATATCTACCTCTCGAAGGAGTTTCCTGGCCCTAAACCCAAAGGGCTTAGGGTAAGACTGGATGCTCTCGGAGGCATAGGCACAATCGAGATCAGCTGCTGAAGCAGTAAGAGCTGTTGGTGACTGAGGGAGGCGCCGGGCTCGCGCGTACAGACGAGTGATGCTCTGCACGCGGCGCAGAGTGAGTAGCATCTCTCCAACATCGAACAACAGGCACCGGTCGCAAGGCGAATGCCGTTGTGGTGGATCGAATCCACCTTCCGCAATAAACGCTCGGCTGCGGATGCATAAAAATCGCATCCGTAGTCGAGCTTCGAACGAACAAGGGATCGATAAAAAAGTAGGGCAGTAGCCCTATCAGCGTTCAAAGCGCTGAACGTCACGGAACGGAGAATGTCCATGGAGCGGGCACAGGAGACCCTAAGGCTGCGAATATGAGCCTCCCAGGTGAGGCGTCGTGCGAATACAAGACCATGGAAACGGTGCGACTCAACCACTTCCTCCAAGCGCACCCCATTAAGAAACAAATCTGGGTCGGGGTGAAGCCGTGGATGGCGAGAGAAGTGCACCACCTTAGTCTTGGCCAAAGAAAACCGAAACCTGTGCGCTTTGGCATAGCGAGAGACGCGGTTCAATGCCTGTTGGAGTCGACGCTCCAGAGTTGGCATTTGGGCCGCGCCAAAACAGATCGAAAGGTCGTCCACGTAGAGCGTAGCGAGAACATATTCCGGCAGCACCGAGGTGATGCCGTTGATGCTCAGGGCAAAGAGTGTGACACTGAGGACACTTCCCTGCGGAACACCCTCTTCCTGCTCCTTTGAGCCGGAGAGACTCCCCATACCCGTACGCGGAATCGACGATCTCGCAAAAATTCAGATATAAACATTGGGAGGCGTCCCCTCGCCCTCATCGTGTGGAGAGTCTCCATGATACCGTATCGCAATGCGGTATCATAGGCCTTCTCCAGATCGAAAAAGACCGTGGCGTAGTGCTGTCTACGAAGGAAAGCCTCGCTGACGGCATTTTCCAGTCGGAGCAGAGCATCCGACGTGGAGGGGAACTTACGGAAGCCGCACTGTGCAGAAGACAGATGGCCTCCGCTGTCCAGGAAATAGGCTAATCTAACATTTACCAATTTCTCCATCAACTTGCACACGCAAGAGGTTAGAGAAAGAGAGATTAGGAGGAAACCGGTCGAAGTAGAGTGATCTCTCCCCGGCTTGCGAAGGCGAGCACAGTAGCGATTCGCCAGGAGTCTGGGAGAAGACCTTCCACCCAGATCCTGTTGAACAAATCTAACAGAAAGGCCATGCCTAGCTCACCCAGGTGTCGAAGCATGGCGTACGGGTCATCGTCCGGACCATGGGCGGTGTCCGCGCACGAAGCGAGAGCGGAACGCAACTCACTCACAGTAAACTTGTCGTTGAAGGGTTCTCCGCCTCTGGAGGTAAAGTCCAGCCGGCGGCCTTCCGCGACATCACGACGTGCATTGAATGCTGGCGGAGCAGCATCCCGGCTAGAGAATGCGAAAAAAGTGGTCGCTAAGGATTGCGCCACGGACGCGGGGTCCGAGATTGCGGTCCCATTCTCCTGGAGAACGGGAGGGGAGTCCTGCGAGAACTTGCCCCGAATCCTTTTGACTCGCTTCCACACCTCAGCTGAAGGGGTCTTCCCGTTAAGTAAAGACACGTATGCCCGCCAAGAAGAGCGGCGGGCGTGCTTCGAAATATACCGGAACCTAGCCCTAGCCTTACGAAATTCAGTGACAGTGAAATTATTCGGGCGGCGCTTATAGCGCATGTAGGCGTAACGCTTCTGTTTGAGGGCCGTCTCACACTCGGCCGACCACCATGGGATTGGTCGGCTTGCAAAACGGCCAGACGTCCTAGGAATAGTAGTCAGGCCCACGTCGAAGAGGTTGCCGGAGAAGAACTCAACGGCCTCATCTACCGACCTAAACTCCTCGACTGAGATAGAGAATTCAGTCATTTCCTGAAATGCAGGCCACCGCGACCGCACCAAGCACCAACGAGGTGGTCTCTCAGGCGGCAGTTTCCCTTAAAATGATATTTGAATGGGAAAGTGATCCCTACCATGGAGGTCATCGACCACCCCCCAATCAAAATCAGGCTGTGCATCCGAAGAACACAAGGATAGGTCAAGGTAAGAAAATGAAGCGGTTCTCGGACAGTGATGCGTAAACTCATCCACGTTTAGGACACCCATCTCAAGCTCTTCGATCAGATCGGCAAGGACTTGTCCCCTGGGATTTTGGAGTAATCTCCTCAGAGAGGATGCCTGCCGTTCAGATCTCCAAGCAAGAGAAAGGGCCTCGGCAACCGTGCCACGACGCGGCGGAAGTCCCCCGCGTCGAATTCAGCTGACGGTGGAATGTACGCAGAAATGATAGTATACCTCCTATCCAGGTGCAGCTGCACAGCCACTGCCTGAAAGGAGATATCTAAAGAGAAAGGAAGAACGGAGACATCATGCCGGGTGTATACCGCGCATCCCCCAGCTCGGCCATCCCGCGGTGGTGTGGGCGCAAGACCCTTATACCCCGGGAGGGCAGGCAGCAGGCACGCGCCTAGCATTGTCTCCTGCAAAAAAATAGCTAACGGGGAACGGGACGAGACGAGCCTCCGCAGCTCCTCCCAGTTGGCCCGGAGTCCACGGCGATTCCATTGAAGGAATATGCCCTCCAGTCCTAGCTCGGAGAGACGCGGAGGCCCTCCTCGAATTGAAGATCCTCACGGGAATGGCCGTACGCTTCCGGGGGCAGAACCCCAGGCGCTGTCGTCTTCGAGGACTTAATGGGGGAGGTTGGGCTCGCCATGCGAGTCTTTTCCTCCCTCCGCCTCGAAACCTTAGGCGGGCGTTGCGGCTTCGAAGGCGGGGGGCCCTCTTTTCGAGGAACCAACGTCTCCGAGCCACTCGCTCCACCTCGGAGCGTGGGCGAAGGGGCTGAAGCTCCTTTGTTGCTGTCCTCCTTTTGGGGAACAGCTTTAGGAACCCCCGAAGATGGCCTAGCGACCATCTTCAGTGGTGTTGCCTCCTGTTAGTCTAACGACTCGGTGGAGGCGCGTGGCCGTTTCGCCTTACGGGAAACGGTCACGCTGGGGAAAGAGGGGGGAGCCCTGGTTTTAGCCGGGGCAGGGTATGAACCCTTTTTGCCACCAGCTTTACCAGGGGAGCGCCCAGGTTGGGTAGAGCCCGCAGAAGGGCTCCGAATGGGCGCGGAAACAACTGTGCTTGTTGGCCTGGATGGGCCAGGAGCAGAGGGTGCTTTTCTAACTATTGAGGCATATGACGTCCCAGGCAGAGCCGGGCACGCCAGGACCAAGTCCTTTGCCTCGCGGAATGAGAGTCGATCCTGGGCCTGAACGGCCAGGATTTCTTTCTCAAGGAGATATGCACCACATTGCTTCGAAGAAGCAGGGTGCGGCTCTCCGCAATTGACACACTTGGCCACACACGATTTGGACTTATCGTGTGCGACCTTGGAGCAATTTACACATACTTCGGATGACCCCGACTTTGCACGTCTACATGAGCGATTAGTATGGCCGAAGCGGTGACAGTAATAGCACCGCCGCGGCAGTGGCACGAATGCCTTCACGCGGTAGCGGTACCAACCGGCACGCACCGACTCAGGGAGCTTGTCACAGTCGAACGTGACGAAGAGTGTAGGGATGGGTCTCGAGGCCCCTCCCCGTTTTCTCATCACACGTTCGACCTTGACTGCTACATGGTCGGCCAGCTCTAGGGTGATGTCCTCTATGGAGTAGTCAACGAGTTCCCTCGCATATACTACTCCTTTCACAAAGTTCATGGTAGAGTGCGGCATCACACTCACCGGGGTGCCATGAAGTGTCCGAGGAGCACTCATCTTGGCCGCCTCGGCGGGATTCGCCAGAATGCTCCCGTCCCAGAAACGGGTTACATTCGGCTCTCTACCAATTGCACTAGCTAATCCTCTCCTCTGATGGATCTTGTTGCCCTAGGACAACATGGTGCCATCAGTGGAGCGAATAACGAGGAAGCGTTTGAAGCCAGCGGGCTCGAAAACACCAGGTAACCTCTAAATGAGGGGCCCCGATGTCATCGAGGCTCCACCCTGTGCACTTTTGGTTTTTGTCATCGTCAGGAGCTCCGTACCGGAGGGGGCAGAGGGGCCGGATGTGCCGATCTTGGCTTGGTCGCTTGCCAAAGTGGCAGCCGACCCATCCGCCCCCGCAGCCCCCGCGGATGGAGAGGATCCCCGAGTCTTCTTCGTCTTTTTATTTTTTTGAGAGGCGGGCGGGGAATGAACCCGCTTCTCACCCCTGCCGGTAGAAGCCCCCAGGCCAGATGGACCGGCCTCAGCCAGGTCCTTCTTCGAAATGGAGAAGGTCCTGGTGGTCGCAGGGGCATCATCCAGAGGAGATCCCTCCCCTCCTTGTACGGCCTGAGAATCCACAGCCGTTTGATGAGGACCTTGCATAGGGGCGGATTCGGGTTCGGTGCTTGGCGCCGAGCCCGGATTCCTCCCCATGGAAGGCCGTACCGTCTGAGGCTGGTTTTCCTCAAGGACCATGTCTATCACAGGAGGGGCCTCCAGTTCGCCATCCCCTCCCAGTTCATCGCAGGTACCCTTGGCAGCGTCATAAGTCTTTAGTGGGGAGGCACAGGCCTTGACCCCGGCAAGGTTTAATATTTTGGCCAGCAGGTCTTTTGAGGGAAGCGACCGAAGGGGCCTGGATTCCCTCTCCCCCCTAAGGGGGTTTGCCCTACCAAGCCGCTTGCACGAGGGGCGGTCGGCAATGGGCTGCCTTCTGGCTTTCTTCGCAGTTCCTTCAGAAAGCAAAGGAGGGACTGCCGCTGGAGATAGGGAGGTGCCCGAAAGCACCTCCAGAGAAGGGGGTGATGGGGAGTCCCCTACACCCGTAGGCGTAGGAGAGGAGTAAGCCTCCTCTCCGGTTAAAGAGGTATGGAGGGTCCCCTTCGCAAGCACAGGAGGGGGGGAGCACCTCCATCTTTTCTGTGGAGCTGCACGAGGGCGGCTCCGTTGTTTTTTGGGTGGAATTAAGGGAAGATGTGTATTTTTTTCATCATTGGGCATGGTGACCCTCTTTGTTTTACGGGACGCAATCTCTCACCACCTCTTGCAGTAGCCCGCACTGCAAGAGGTGCTTACAGGCCCGGCAGAGCTAGGCGCCGCCATTTGGGACCACCCCTCCCGCCTGGTGGCCTGGCAGTCCTTCGGCATGGCGGCTCCACCTTGAACACGGCGTAAAAAAGATAGATTTTGAAGACCAGAGGAAAAGGGATGTGAGAAAGGTATGGGTGGGGATGAAGCAGGTTGTTAAAAAAAACCCATCCCGAACCGGAGCTGAGGGGTTAGGGAACAATGTCCCCTCCCCCCTCAGCCCCGATCCGGGGTGGTTGGCTTGAGAAGAAGGTCAGTATCTACACTGTGAAATTAGAGGCTGACCTGAGAAAGTTGTGGGAGACGTTGTATGAAAAGCGACGAGATAGGGGAGAAATCGGGCTATCTGAAGGAAGGAAGAGAGGCTAAGCTGGGGCCGGACGGAGCGCTGGATCCCGTCAGCACGGCGGCCAGGATGGCAAATCGCCGCGCCCCTTACGGGGACGGTTGGCTGAAAGGAAGGTCAGCATCTACCCTGTGAAATTAGAGGGTGACCAGAGAAATTTGTGGGAGAGGTTGTGGGAAAAGAGAGGAAACAAGTGTTTTGAAGGAAGGATTTTTTTTTATTATTTTTTTTAATTAAGGGGTAATCTGGCGACTGCCGACTAAGGCATAAGTTGTCGTAAACAAACAGCCTAGTTCTAGGGTACTTTAAAAAATTGAACAGGAAACAATAAAAAGAAATAACAATAACAATAACTAAGCAATAACAAAAACAACAACAATTAAACCATGTTAAATGAAAGGGAGAAGGCCGGCCTCTCCCAAAAAGTCAATAAGTCCACCAGTCAAAGTACACGCACGCGTCCCGAGTACAAGGGACAGGCGGTAGCGACCCCGCCCATCCCGGTACTGGGACAAGTATCGTGCGCGAAGATCACCCAGACTGGGACATTCGACAAGAATGTGCCGAACAGTCTGGGGGACGACGCAGTCGTTGCAGTAGGGCGCAGGCGAGCGCTCCATCAAATAGCGATGCGTCACACGAGTGTGTCCGATTCGGAGACGAGAGAAAGCAACCTGAAGCCGGGTTTTTTTTTAATTTTATGGAGCCCATCTGGCAACTACCCACTTGGGCATAAGTCGCCGAAAAACACGACAGCCTAGAACTAGGCTACTTTAAAGTAAAAATATGAAAACTTAACAATGATATAAATTGGAAAAACTTAACAATCGAAGCAATCTCCGGCAGCGGGGGGAAGTCCCCCTCACCCCGGTGCAGGAGAGTGCAACCTACATACAAAACAATAACAAAAAAAGGAATCTTAAATAAAGGGGAGAAAGCCGGCCTCCCCCCAAAAGTCAATAAGTCCACCAGTCATGGTGCACGCACTCGTCCCGAGTACAAGGGACAGGCGGTAGCGACCCCGCCCATCCCGGTACCGAGACAGGTATCGTGCGCGAAGATCACCCAGACTGGGACATTCGACAAGAATATGCCGAGCAGTCTGGGGGACGACGCATTCGTTGCAATAGGGTGCATGCGAGCGATCCATCAAGTAGAGATGCGTCACACGAGTGTGTCCGATTCGAAGACGACAGAAAGCAACCTGAAGCCGCCGCGGCATTGGGGGATAGGTCCATGGGAACAGTCGCGGCGCAATGGCACACAACTTTAAGTTCCCTTCAACCGTCTCCCATCTTCTTTGCCAAGCAGTCCGAAGAGCTGCCCGTATTCCTGCCACGTAGTCGGTGTGAGGAAGAGCGAAACGCTGGTCCGGTCGCAGAGTCCTCGCGGACTCTTTGGCGCCCTCATTCCACGCAATTCCTACATGTCCAGGAACCCAGCAGAAGATAATCTCGACATCTGCCCGGCTCGCCAAAACCGTGGCGTCACGGATATCGCGAACCAGGGGATGCGGAGATTCCAATGCCCCGAGAGCACTAAGGGCGCTTTGTGAGTCGCTGTAGATCACAATCCGGTCTCCGAACCGGGCACGTCGCGTAATCACCCGTACCGAGTGGTGTATTGCTACCAGCTCGGCCGTGAAGACAGACGCAGCGCCTGGTAGAGCCCCGCTAACTTCAAACAGAGGGGATACGGCGTGGAAGCCGACCCCCTCTTGGGACCTGGAGCCATCCGTATACACTGGCACGGTTCCAGCGTGACACGATGTGTGCTCCAAAAAGGTCGAACGCAATACTCCCGGCGCAGTACAAGCTTTGGGAGCAGAGGCGTGGCGACAAATAGCCAAATGTGGTACCCTCCAGGGTGGCGTCCTGGGCAAAACCAGGGGCGCCACCGGCCGAGAGCGATATCTACCTCTCGAAGGAGTTTCCTGGCCCTAAACCCAAAAGGCTTAGGGTATGACTGGCGTCTCTCGGCGGCATAGGCACCATCGAGATCAGCTGCGGATGCAGTGAGAGCTGTTGGCGACTGAGGGAGGCGCCGGGCTCGCGCGTACAGTCGAGTGATACACTGCACGCGGCGCAGAGCGAGTGGCATCTCCCCAGCATCGACCAACAGGCTCTCAATGGGGGAAGTGCGGAAGGCACCGTCGCAAGGCGAAGGCCGGTGTGGTGGATCGAATCCACCTTCCGCAATAAACGCTCGGCTGCGGATGCATAAAACTCGCATCCGTAGTCGAGCTTCGAACGAACAAAGGATCGATAAAAAAGTAAGGCAGTAGCCCTATCAGCGCCCCAAGCGCTGAACGTCACGGAACGGAGAATGTCCATGGCGCGGGTACAAGAGACCCTAAGGCTGCGAATATGAGCCTCCCAGGTGAGGCGTCGGTCGAATACAAGACCAAGGAAACGGTGCGACTCAACCACATCCAGGCGCACCCCTTTAAGAAACAAATCTGGGTCGGGGTGAAGCCGTGGATGGCGGCAGAAGTGCACCACCTTAGTCTTGGCCAAAGAAAACCAAAACCTGTGCGCTTCGGCATAGCGAGAGACGCGGTTCAATGCCTGTTGGAGTCGACACCCCAGAGTTGGCATCTGGACCACGCCAAAAGAGATCGAAAGGTCGTCCACGTAGAGCGTAGCGAGAACATCTTCCGGCAGCACCGAGGTGATGCCGTTGATGCTCAGGGCAAAGAGTGTGACACTGAGGACACTTCCCTGCGGGACACCCTCTTCCTGCTCCTTTGGGCCGGAGAGGGCTTCCCCCACCCGTACGCGGAATCGACGATCTCGCAAAAATTCAGATATAAAAATTGGGAGGCATCCCCTTGCCCCCATTGCGTGGAGAGTCTCCAAGATACCGTATCGCCATGCGGTATCATAGGCCTTCTCCAGATCGAAAAAGACCGTGGCGTAGTGCTGTCTACGAAGGAAATCCTCGCAGACGGCATTTTCCAGTCGGAGCAGAGCATCCGACGTGGAGTGGAACTTGCGGAAGCCGCACTGTGCGGAAGACAGATGGCCTCCGCTGTCCAGGAAAAAGGCTAATCTAACATTTACCAATTTCTCCATCAACTTGCACACGCAAGAGGTTAGAGAGATTGGGCGGAAACCGGTCGGAGTAGAGTGATCTCTCCCCGGTTTGCGAAAGGCAAGCACAGTAGCGATTCGCCAGGAGTCTGGGAGAAGACCTTCCACCCAGATCCTGTTGAACAAATCTAACAGAAAGGCCTCGCTCACCTAGATGTCGAAGCATGGCGTACGGGACATCGTCCGGACCGTGAGCGGTGTCCGACACGAAGCGAGAGCGGAACGCAACTCGCTTACAGTAAACTTGTCGTTGAAGGGTTCTCCGCCTCTGGAAGGAAAGTCCAGCCGGCGGCCTTCCGCGAAGTCACGACGTGTATTGAATGCTGGCGGAGCAGCATCACGGCTAGAGAATGCAGAAAAAGCGGCCGCGAAGGATTTCGCCACGGACGCGGGGTCCGAGATTGCGGTCCCCTTCTCCTGGAGAACGGGAGGGGGGTCCTGCGAGAACTTGCCCCGAATCCTTTTGACTCGCTTCCACACCTCAGCTAAAGGGGTCTTCCCGTTAATTGAAGACACGTATGCCCGCTAAGAAGAGCGGCGGGCGTGCTTCGAAACATACCGGAACCTAGCCCTAGCCCAACGAAATTCAGCGACAGTGAAATCGTTTGGGCGGCGCTTATAGCGCATCTAGGCTTAACGCTTCTGTTTGAGGGCCGTCTCACACTCGGCCGAACACCTTGGGAGTGGTCGGCGTGCAAAACGGCCAGACGTCCTAGGAATAGTAGTCAGGCCCACGGCGATGAGGTTGCTGGAGAAGAACTCAACGGCCTCATCTACCGACCTAAACTACTCGACTGACATAGAGAATTCAGTCACTTCCTGAAATGCAGGCCACCGCGCCCGCGCCAAGCACCACCGAGGTGGTCTCTAAGGCGGCAGTTGCCCTGAAAATGATATTTGAATGGGAAAGTGATCACCACCATGGAGGTCATCGACCACCCCCCAATCAAAATCAGGCTGTGCATCCGAAGAGCACAAAGATAGGTCAAGGCAATAAAATGAAGCGGTTCTCGGACAGTGATGCGTAAACTCATCCACGTTTAGGACACCCATGTCAAGCTCTTCGATCAGATCGGCAAGGACTTGTCCCCTGGGATTTATGGAGTGATCTCCCCAGAGAGGATGCCTGCCGTTCAGATCTCCAAGCAAGAGATAGGCCTTGGCAACCGTGCCACGACGCGGCGGAAGTCCCCCGCGTCGAAGTCAGCTGACAGTGGAATGTACGCAGAAATGATAGTATACCTCCTATCCAGGTGCAGCTGCACAGCCACTGCGTGAAAGGAGATATCTAAAGAGAAAGGAAGAACGGAGACATCATGCGGGGTGTAAACCGCGCATCCCCTTGCTCGGCCATCCCGCGGTGGTGGGGTCACATGACCCTTGCATCCCGGGAGGGCGGGCAGGGGGCACGCGCCTAGCATGGTCTCCTGCAAAAAAATAGCTAACGGGGAGCAGAACGAGACGAGCCTCCGCAGCTCCTCCCAGTTGGCACGGAGTCCACGGCAATTCCATTGAAGAAATATGCCCTCCAGGCCTAGCTCGGAGGAGACGCGGGGGCCCTCCTCGAACTGAAGACCCTCACAGGAATGGCCGTACGCTTCCCGGGGGCAGAACCCCGGGCGCTGTTGGCCGGACAAAGCGCTGGAGGCGCTGTCGCCCTCGAGGACTTATTGGGGGAGGTTGGGCTCGCCATGCGAGTCGTTTCCTCCCTCCGCCTCGAAACCCTAGGCGGGCGCTGCGGCTTCGGAGGCGAAGGGCCCTCTTTTCGAGGAACCACCGTCTCCGAGCCACTCGCTCCACCTCGGGGCGTGGGCGAAGGAGCGAAGCTCCTTTGTTGCTGTCCTCCTTTCGGGGGACAGCTTTAGGAACCCCCTAAGATGGCCTAGCGACCATCTACAGGGATGTTGCCTCCTGTGAGTCTAACGACTCTGTGGAGGGGCGTGGCCGTTTCGCCTTGCGGGAAACGGTCACGCTGGGGGAAGAGGGGGGAGCCCTGGTTTTAGCCGGGGCTGGGTATGAACCCTTTTTGCCGCCGGCTTTAACAGGGGAGCGCCCGGGTTGAGGAGAGCCCGCAGAAGTGCTCCGAATGGGCGCGGAAACAACCGTGCTCGTTGGCCTGGATGGGCCAGGAGCAGAGGGTGCATTCTAGCTACTGAGGCATATGACGTTCCAGGCAGAGCTGGGCGCGCCAGGACCAAGTCCTTAGCCTCGCGGAATGAGAGTCTATCCTGGGCCTGAACGGCCAGGATTTCTTTCTCCAGGAGATATGCACCACATTGCTTCGAAAAGCAGGGTGCGGCTCTCCGCAATTGACACACTTGGCCACACACGATTTGGACTTATCGTGTGCGACCTTGGAGCAATTTACACATAATTCGGATGACCCCGACTTTGCACGTCTACATAAGCGATTCGTATGGCCGAAGCGGTGACAGTAATAGCACCGCCGCGGAAGTGGCACGAATGCCTTTACGCGGTAGCGGTACCAACCAGCACGCACCGACTCAGGGAGCTTGTCACAGTCGAACGTGACGAAGAGTGTAGGGGTGGGTCTCGAGGCCCCTCTCTGTTTTCTCATCACACGTTCGACTTTGACCGCCATATGGTCGGCCAGCTCTAGGGTGATGTCCTCAATGGAGTAGTCAACGAGTTCCCTCGCATAAACTACTCCTTTTACCAAGTCTATGGTAGAGTGCGGCGTCACACTCACCGGGGTGCCATGAAGTGTCCGAAGAGCACTTATCTTGGCCGCCTCGGCGGGATTCGCCGCATTCGCCAGAAGGCTGCCGTCCGAGAAACGGGTCACCTTCGGCTCTCTACCAATTGCACTAGCTAATCCTCTCCTCTGATGGATCATGTTGCCCTTGGACAACATGGTGCCATCAGTGGAGCGAATAACGAGGAAGCGTTTAAAGCCAGCGGGCTCGAAAACGCCAGGTAACCTCTGAATCAGGGGCCCCGATGTCATCGAGGCTCCGCCCTGTGCACTCTTGTCTTAGTCAGGGGCTCCGCACACGGGGGGGTAGAGTGGCTGGATGTGCCGATCTTGGCTTAGTCGCCTACCAAAGTGGCAGCAGACCTATCCGTCCCCGCAGCCCCCGCGGATGGAGAGGAGCCCCGAGTCTTCTTTGTCTTTCTAGTCTTTTTCTTTTTTGGAGAGGAGGGCGGGGAATGAACCCGCTTCTCACCTCCGCCGGCAGAAGCCCCCATGCCAGATGGGCCGGCCTCAGCCAGGTCCCTCTCCGAAATGGAGAAGTTCCTGGTAGTCGTGGGGGCACCTGTCGGAGGAGATCCCTCCCCTCCTTGTATTGCCTCGGAGCCCTGGGCCGTTTGAGGGGGACCTTGCATAGGGGCGGACTCGGGTTCGGTGCTTGGCGCCGAGCCCGGATTCCCCCCTATGGAAGGCCCTACCCTCTGAGGCTGGGTCTCCTCAAGGACTATGTCTATCACAGGAGGGGCCACCAGTTCGCCATTCCCCCCAGGACATCGCAGGTCCCCTTGGCAGCGTCAAGAGTCATTTGTGGGGAGGCACAAGCCTTAACCCCGGCAAGGTTTAATATCCTTGCCAGCAGGTCTTTTGAGGGAAGCGACCGAAGGGGCCTGGCTTCCTTCTCCCCCCTGAGGTGGTTTGCCCTACCGAGCCGCTTACAAGAGGGGCGGTCGGCAATGGGCTGCCTGCTGGCTTTCTTGGCGGTTCCCTTAGAAAGAAAAGGAGGGACTGCCGCTGGAAATAGGGAGGTGCCCGAAAGCACCTCCAGAGAAGGGAGTGAGGGGAAGTCCCCTACACCCGTAGGCGTAGGAGCAGAGTAAGCCTCCTCTCCGGTTAAAGAAGTATGGAGGGTCCCCTGCGCAAGCACAAGGGGGAGGACCTCCAATTTTTTGGTGAAGCAGCCAAAGGGCGGCTCCGTTCTTGGGGAAGTTGGGGGTTGGGTTTTTTTTTATACTCATCATTGGGCATGGTGACCCTCTTTTTTACACGGGACGCAAAAGCTCACCACCTCTCACAGTTGCCCGCACTGCAAGAGGTGCTTGCAGGCCCGGCAGAGCCATGCGCCGCCATTTGGGACCAACCCTCCCGCCTGGTAACCTGGCAGTCCATCGGCATGGCGGCTCCACCTTATACACGGGGTAAAAATGATAGATTTTGAAGACGAGAGGAAAAGGGATGTGAGGAAGGTATGGGTGGGGATGAAGCAGGTAGTTAAAAACCAGCCACCCCAGACCAGAGCTCAGGGGTTAGGGAATATTTTCCCCCAACCCCTCAGCCCCGATGCGGGATGGTTGGCTGAAAGGAAGGTCAGCATCTACCCTGTGAAATTAGAGGCTGACCAGAGAAAGTTGTGGGAGAGGTTGTGTGAAAAGAGAGGAAACAAGTGTTTTGAAGGAAGGAAGAGAGGCTAAGCTGGGGCCGGACGGGGTGCTGAGTCCCGTCAGCACGGCGGCCAGGATGGCAAATCGCCGCGCCCTTTACGGGGTTGAGGGCCGTCTCACACTCGGCCGACCACCATGGGAGTGGTCGGCGTGCAAAACGGCCCAGACGTCCTAGGAATGGTATTCAGGCCCACGGCGATGAGGTTGCCGGAAAAGAACTCAACGGCCTCATCTACCGACCTAAACTCCTCGACTGATTTTTTTTTTAATTTTATGGAGCCCATCTGGCAACTACCCACTTGGGCATAAGTCGCCAAAAAACACGACAGCCTAGAACTAGGCTACTTTAAAGTAAAAATATGAAAACTTAACAATGATATAAAGTGGAAAAACTTAACAATCGAAGCAATCTCCGGCAGCGGGGGGAAGTCCCCCTCACCCCGGTGCAGGAGAGTGCAACCTACATACAAAACAATAACAAAAAAAGGAATCTTAAATAAAGGGGAGAAAGCCGGCCTCCCCCCAAAAGTAAATAAGTCCACCAGTCATGGTGCACGCACTCGTCCCGAGTACAAGGGACAGGCGGTAGCGACTTCGCCCATCCCGGTACCGAGACAGGTATCGTGCGCGAAGATCACCCAGACTGGGACATTCGACAAGAATATGCCGAACAGTCTGGGGGACGACGCAGTCGTTGCAATAGGGCGCAGGCGAGCGCTCCATCAAGTAGCGATGCGTCACACGAGTGTGTCCAAATCGAAGACGACAGAAAGCAACCTGAAGCGGCCGCGGCATTGGGGGATAGGTCCATGGGAACGGTCGCGGCGCAATGGCACGCAACTTTAAGTTCCCTTCGACCGTCTCCCATCTTCTTTGCCAAGCAGTCCGAAGAGCTGCCCGTATTCCTGCCATGTAGTCGGTATGAGGAAGAGCAAAACCAGGTCCAGTCGCAGAGTCCTCGCGGACTCTTTGGCGCCCTCATTCCCCGCGATTCCTACATGTCCAGGAACCCAGCAGAAGATAATCTCGACATTTGCCCGGCTCGCCAAAACCGTGGCGTCACGGATATCGCGAACCAGGGGATGCGGAGATTCCAATGCCCCGAGAGCACTCAGGGCGCTTTGTGAGTCGCTGTAGATCACAATCCGGTCTCCGAACCGGGCACGTCGCGTAATCACCCGTACCGAGTGGTGTATTGCCACCAGCTCGGCCGTAAAGACAGACGCAGCGCCTGGTAGAGCCCCGCTGACTTCAAACAGAGGGCATACGGCGTGCAAGCTGACCCTCTCTTGGGACTTGGAGCCATCCGTATACACTGGCACAGTTCCAGCGTGACACGATGTGTGCGCCAAAAAGGTCGAACGCAATACTCCCAGGGCAGTACAAGCTTTGGAAGCAGAGGCGTGGCGACAAATAGCCAAATGTGGTACCCTCCGGGGTGGCGTCCTGGGCAAAACCAGGGGCGCCACCGGCCCGAGAGCGATATCTACCTCTCGAAGTAAGGCAGTAGCCCTATCAGCGCCCCAAGCGCTGAACGTCACGGAACGGAGAATGTCCATGGCGCGGGTACAAGAGACCCTAAGGCTGCGAATATGAGCCTCCCAGGTGAGGCGTCGGTCGAATACAAGACCAAGGAAACGGTGCGACTCAACCACATCCAGGCGCACCCCATTAAGAAACAAATCTGGGTCGGGGTGAAGCCGTGGATGGCGGCAGAAGTGCACCACCTTAGTCTTGGCCAAAGAAAACCGAAACCTGTGCGCTTCGGCATAGCGAGAGACGCGGTTCAATGCCTGTTGGAGTCGACGCTCCAGAGTTGGCATCTGGGCCGTGCCAAAAGAGATCGAAAGGTCGTCCACGTAGAGCGTAGCGAGAACATCTTCCGGAAGCACCGAGGTGATGCCGTTGATGCTCAGGGCAAAGAGTGTGACACTGAGGACACTTCCCTGCGGGACACCCTCTTCCTGCTCCTTTGGGCCGGAGAGGGCTCCCCCCACCCGTACGTGGAATCGACGATCTCGCAAAAATTCAGATATAAACATTGGGAGGCGTCCCCTCGCCCCCATCGTGTGGAGAGTCTCCATGATACCGTATCGCCATGCGGTATCATAGGCCTTCTCCAGATCAAAAAACACCGTGGCGTAGTGCTGTCTACAAAGGAAAGCCTCGCAGACGGCATTTTCCAGTCGGAGCAGAGCATCCGACGTGGAGTGGAACTTACGGAAGCCGCACTGTGCAGAAGACAGATGGCCTCCGCTGTCCAGGAAATAGGCTAATCTAACATTTACCAATTTCTCCATCAACTTGCACACGCAAGAGGTTAGAGAGATTGGGCGGAAACCGGTCGGAGTAGAGTGATCTCTTCCCGGCTTGCGAAAGGCGAGCACAGTAGCGATTCGCCAGGAGTCTGGGAGAAGACCCTCCACCCAGATCCTGTTGAACAAATCTAACAGAAAGGCCATGCCTCGCTCACCCAGGTGTCGAAGCATGGCGTAGGGGTCATCGTCTGGACCATGGGCGGTGTCCGCGCACGAAGCGAGAGCGGAACGCAACTCACTCACAGTAAACTTGTCGTTGAAGGGTTCTCCGCCTCTGGAGGTAAAGTCCAGCCGGCGGCCTTCCGCGACATCACGACGTGCATTGAATGATGGCGGAGCAGCATCACGGCTAGAGAATGCGGAAAAAGCGGTCGCTGAGGATTCCGGCACCGACGCGGGGTCCGAGATTGCGGTCCCATTCTCCTGGAGAACGGGAGGGGGGTCCTGCGAGAACTTGCCCCGAATCCTTTTGACTCGCTTCCACACCTCAGCTAAAGGGGTCTTCCCGTTAAGTGAAGACACGTATGCCCGCCAAGAAGAGCGGCGGGCGTGCTTCGAAACATACCGGAACCTAGCCCTAGCCCGACGAAATTCAGCGACAGTGAAATCGTTCGGGCGGCGCTTATAGCGCATGTAGGCATAACGCTTCTGTTTGAGGGCCATCTCACACTCGGCCGACCACCATGGGAGTGGTCGGTGTGCAAAACGGCCAGACGTCCTAGGAATAGTAGTCAGGCCCACGGCGATGAGGTTGTGGGAGAAGAACTCAACGGCCTCATCTACCGACCTAAACTACTCGACTGACATAGAGAATTCAGTCACTTCCTGAAATGCAGGCCACCGCGCCCGCGCCAAGCACCACCGAGGTGGTCTCTCAGGCGGCAGTTGCCCTGAAAATGATATTTGAATGGGAAAGTGATCACTACCATGGAGGTCATCGACCACCCCCCAATCAAAATCAGGCTGTGCATCCGAAGAGCACAAAGATAGGTCAAGGCAATAAAATGAAGCGGTTCTCGGACAGTGATGCGTAAACTCATCCACGTTTAGGATACCCATCTCAAGCTCTTCGATCAGATCGGCAAGGACTTGTCCCCTGGGATTTATGGAATAATCTGCCCAGAGAGGATGCCTGCCGTTCAGATCTCCAAGCAAGATTTTTTATTTTTTGATTTTTTTTTTAAGAGCTCATCTGGCGACTGCCTACTTGGGCATTAGTCGCCGTATTAAAACTGGCCTAGTTCTAGGCTACTTTAAAATAAAATTAAAGAGAGAAAAAAAACAAAACCCCAAAAGGGGAAAAGGAAGCAAGCTGGTGCGTCGGGGAGAGGTTCCCCCGGCGCAGGAGCGTGCAACTAAAGGAAAAAAAACAAACAAAAAACAACAAAAAAAAACAAATGCAAAAAAACAACAATACAAAACAAAAAAACCTTGCCTAAATAATAGGGAGAAGGCCGGCCTTCCCCAAGAAGTCAACAAGTCCACAAGTCAATGTGCACGAATCTGTCCCGAGCACAAGGGACAGGCGGTAGCGACCCCGCCCATCCCGGTACTGGGACAGGTATCGTGCGCGAAGATCACCCAGACTGGGACATTCGACAAGAATGTGCCGAACAGTCTGGGGGACGACGCAGTCGTTGCAATAGGGCGCAGGCGAGCGCTCCATCAGATAGCGATGCGTCACACGAGTGTGTCCGATTCGGAGACGACAGAAAGCAACCTGAAGCCGCCGCGGCATTGGGGGATAGGTCCATGGGAACAGTCACGGCGCAATGGCACGCAACTTTAAGTTCCCTTCGACCGTCTCCCATCTTCTTTGCCAAGGAGTCCGAAGAGCTGCCCGTATTCCTGCCATGTAGTCGGTGTGAGGAAGAGCGAAACGCTGGTCCGGTCGCAGAGTCCTCGCGGACTCTTTGGCGCCCTCATCATCTTCAGGGGTGTTGCCTCCTGTGAGTCTAACGACTCTGTGGAGGCGCGTGGCCGTTTCGCCTTACGGGAAACGGTCACGCTGGGGGAAGAGGGGGGAGCCCCGGTTTTAGCCGGGGCTGGGTGTGAACCCTTTTTGCCGCCAGCTCTACCAGGACGGCGCCCGGGTGTAGTAGAGCCCGCAGAACGGCTCCGAATGGGCGCGGAAACAACCGTGCTCGTTGGCCTGGATGGCCCAGGAGCAGAGGGTGCTTTTCTAACTATTGAGGCATATGACGTCCCAGGCAGAGCCGGGCGCGCCAGGACCAAGTCCTTAGCCTCGCGGAATGAGAGTCGATCCTGGGCCTGAACGGCCAGGATTTCTTTCTCAAGGAGATATGCACCATATTGCTTCGAAGAAGCAGGGTGCGGCTCTCCGCAATTGACACACTTGGCCACACACGATTTGGACTTATCGTGTGCGACCTTGGAGCAATTTACACAGACTTCGGGTGACCCCTATTTTGCACGTCTACATGATCGATTCGTATGGCCGAAGCGGTGACAGTAATAGCACCGCCACGGCAGTGGCACGAATGCCTTCACGCGGTAGCGGTACCAACCTGCACGCACCGACTCAGGGAGCTTGTCACAGTCGAACGTGACGAAGAGTGTAGGGGTGGGTCTCGAGGCCCCCCCCTGTTTTCTCATCACACGTTCGACCTTGACCGCCCCATGGTCGGCTGGCTCTAGGGTGATGTCCTCTATGGAGTAGTCAACGAGTTCCCTCGCATAGCCCCCCTCCCTCTCTGGGATCTTTTCTTTAGGGGTTGTTCCCAGAGAGGCTCTGGCCTTCTCGTGGCGAGGGGGGTCAGCCCTGGGCCCCCTAGGGGACCCATGGTGCTGCCAACAAGACTTTTAACATACCCCTCTTTCTTTCCTCCTCTATTACGATCTTCCACTGCCCTTTATTTCTCCCTCTTCCTTCACCTATCTAGTGGTCCTTATCAATACCCGACCTCTGCTCGTTTAATGGATTGATTCTGAATTGTTCTTTCATGAAGGTGAGAGAGGCTGGGCATCTCCACCGCCTTCGTCTACCGAATGCCCAAGGAGAAACCCATCGTTGGCCCCTTTTCTCCGTGCGTAGGAGAACTCGGGCAGCCTCTTAGGGTTACAAAGATGGTGTGGTGGATCCGTATCCATTCTCCAAGAGGACATCCTGGACGTAACTGATTGCATAGTTGCAGTAGTGCCGGGCCCTTGTAGGCCTCCATGGTGGGGAGCCCCGAGGGAGAATGCGAAGTTTTTTTTCTTTTTGCAATGGCTAGCCATAAACCAAAAACCTCCCCTTCTCGTAAGGGTTCTCGTGCCAAACGTTCCTTAGCTTTCCTTTCAGCCTTTCCTCGCTCGTTGGACCCCTTTGCCAACGAAGTAGACCCAGATCTTGATTATCCTCGCTTTCTTGTCATGAATTCATCATCTGACATCCCACTTGCAAAAGTCGATGTGTTTGACGTCAATGAATCTTTTGAGTCCCGCTGTGGTGAACCCCGCTGGATGTGGTCAAGAGGAAGTGGTGATGTCGTAGTCGAGGTGTCATCCCACTCTCAACACAACCTTGTGCGAAATCTATCTTCGATAGCTGAAATTCCAATAACTGTCTCGCCCCATCCGCGTCTGAATTTCGTCAAAGGTGTCGTCCGTTCAAACGAACTAAAGGACTACGACCCCACCCGCCTTCAGAGTAAGCTCAGTACCCAACGTGTCACACACGTACACAGGGTAACTAAAAAATTAGGCTCCACTAAAGTTACAACCGCCACACTGATTTTAACATTTGAACGACAAGAACTGCCGCAGTATAGTAAAACTGATACCTTCGTGTCCCGGTAAGTCCCTACATCGAACTACCCAGACGCTGCTTCAATTGCAATCAATTTGGACATGTTGGCCGAGCTTGTCGGCACCCTCGCTCCTGCGTGAATTGTAGCTCTGACTACCATGGCCCCGAATGCACCAAAACGCCCCACTGTGCCAACTGCGGAGGTACCCACAGTGCTGCGTCAAAACTCTGCTCTATATTTTTATATGAAAAGGAAGTTCTCGCTTTGCGCGACTCCCTACGTCTAGATATAAGAGAGGCCCGCCAGCGTGCCCGAGCACAAACCTCGCCACTCGGCCGGCTCTTCACTGACGTTTTACGTGATGATGGACGAAACCGACCATCACGCGCGAGTTCCGACCAGCCTGAAGCACTTCACCCTAGATCTACTCGCAGCGTCGAAAATATTCAGAATATGCAGTCGAAGCATCGCTCTCATACCGAGATAATTAATGTAGCCCCCGTCTCTCCAGCAGCTCTTGCTGGGAGAGACGCTTGAAGACATCAGGCGCTATTTGAAAGAATCCTCAACATCGACCAGTGAAGGTTCATCCACCCGGCCACGAGACTCAAAGCCCAGTGGTAAGAGAAAGGATTCCTCACCTGGGTCATCGACCACCAATAAGCGGGCAGCCTCTGGAGCCGACTCGGCCGAACCCCGAGAATCTCCAATGGACTCCTCCCCTATGGTTGAACATTCTCTGCCCTTAAGTCCGTCTCGCCCTTCACAGGACGTGGGCCCCATCCTGATCCAAACGATGGCAGAAATACACCCAGCTCCACACACCTCGCTCAGATCACCTGTTCGTCCCGCTCACCCTTCAAACCAAGATCCGATTGAAGCAGTTGATACTCCAACATCACCAACTGCGGCGGTTGGACCAACTCCTCAGACACCTAAAATACCCTCGACCCATGAATCCGGATCTACCGGCCGAAAATCCCTTCTTGATCTTCTTTTTCCGCCAGGTTGCGAGCCCGAATTACAATCAAGGGCCTCGGTCGGTTCTCCAAAACCCACGAAAAAAACCTCAGTTACTACTCCATCTAGGATTTCTCCCCCTGCAAAAGCAGGATCCTCAAAATCAGCTCTCCGTCTCCCAAGCTCTTTGGGAAGAACCTCAAATACATTATCGGCTTCAAAAGAGAAAAAGATATCCACAGTGGTATCTAATCGTCACACATAATATCTTCCATTTTACAATGGAATTGTCAAGGAGTTCTTCCAAAGTGGGAAGAACTCAAAATTCTTTTGACGACTATCCACCCCGCTGTTATTTGTCTCCAGGAGAATAAACTGGGTATACGGCCCTTTCCGCCGGTACCCGGTTTTCTCACTTTCAACTCTATTGCTCCTGCTGGAAGCCCCTCTCATGGAGGGGTGTCAATCATGGTATCTTCATCCTACCATGTTCCTCTCATCTCCCTACATACTACCCTCCAAGCTGTTGCCGTGAGGGTTTTTCTTACTAAGCTTTTTACTGTTTGCTCTATTTACCTACCCCTTTGTTTATCATTGTCAAGATCCGACCTTTTAGAACTTATAGGCCAGTTGCCCTCCCCATTCTTATTACTAGGAGATTTTAACGCCCGTCACCCATACTGGGGTGACATCACTCGAAATGCCAAAGGCAGTGTTTTAGAGTCTCTTTTATTATCTGACCTTCTTTGTGTTTTAAATACTGGCGATTTTACCTCCTATCATGTCCAGACGGACTCTTTTAGCTGTTTTGACCTGTCTGTTTGTTCCCCTGATTGCTTCACGGAATTTCGATGGTCAATTCTTGACGATCTCCATGGGAGTGACCATTTCCCTATTGTCTTGTCGGCCCTTCAAGTTAGTCCTCGTACAACCATGCCCCTTAAGTGGGACTTAGGTCATGCAGATTGGGAAGGTTTCCAAGAGGCGTCCTTCACAAATGCATCTTTGGGGACCTTCAATGGAGTGGACGCGGCAGTAAAATACTTTACATCGACTATCTACAATGCAGCAACACAAACCATCCCACGGAGGCGACCTGTCACGGGCCGCTCAACCGTGCCCTGGTGGACTTCGACGTGTGCAACAGCTATCAAAAATTACAAGTTAGCCCATGCCCGATTCCGAAAGAACCCAACTTTGTGCAACAAGGTCGACCGAAACCGAGCTCGTGCCCTTCGCCAAAGAACCCTTCGTCAAGCTCGCCGAAATTCATGGCGCAGATACGTTTCATCGATCTCCTCTATGACACCTACTGCTAAGATCTGGAAGAGGATTAATAAGATCAGGGGCCGTTATGCTAATCATCATACCCCCCCACGCAACTTAGATGGTTCCTTGGAGAATGACGGCCTGGCCGTCAGCAATGCTTTTGCTGACCATTTCCGCGCCGTCAGCAGTGTCAGCCGTTACGATAAGGCTTTTCAATCCTACAAATCAAAGGAAGAATCTCATTCTCTCAACTTCACAACAAAATCTAACCTTCCGTATAACGCTCTATTCAGCATCTATGAGCTGCAAAGCGCTTTGTCCCTTTGCAGATCTACTTCCCCTGGCCTTGATGAGATCCATTTCGACATGATTCGGCACCTACATCCACACTCTATTCTCTTCCTGCTTGATTTGTACAACCTTATATGGGTGAAGGGTTTTTACCCGTCGTCATGGCGCATTGGGATCATCCTTTCCTTTGTCAAACCGGGCAGGGACGGGTTGAATGCAGATCACTACCGCCCTATAGCTCTCACCAGCTGTTTGAATAAGTTGCTGGAAAAAATGATATTGGAGCGCCTAAACTGGTTCCTAGAAGCCAATCACCTTCTCTCTCCATTTCAATGTGGCTTCCGCAAAGGTCATAGTACCTTTGACCTACTAGTACGTTTCGAGGGATCAGTCCGGAAAGCTTTCTCATTAAAGCACCGAGTCCTAGCCATATTTTTCGATATTGAGAAAGCCTACGACACAACATGGAGATACGGCATCTTGAGGCAGTTATACGTCTGGGGGATGAGAGGCCTTTTACCTTCATTTATTCAGTTTTTTAGCATCTCGATCCTTCAAGGAACGTGTTGGAGACGCATACTCTGACCTGCAACCCCAAGAGGAGGGAGTTCCTCAGGGCAGTGTTTTAAGTGTCTTATGTTTTATAATTGCCATCAATGATATTATTTCGTCTCTCCCAGAAGGTGTATCAGCAACTCTGTTTGTCGATGATTTAGCACTATACTGTTCCTCACCTCGCCTTTCATTAGCAGCGCGTCGGCTACAACTGGCGGTCAATGCTGTATCCAAAAGAGCACAACTTAAGGGATTCCGCTTTTCCACGACCAAAACCAAAGCAATGTATTTTCACCGAGGCAGAGGAGTTCTTGTTCCGCCATCTATATCCCTACAAGGCGAAGAAATAGAGTTTGTCTCCAAGTTTCGGTTCCTTGGCGTAACTCTCGATCCAAAGTTATCCTGGTTACCACACCTACGCCGACTTCGAACAGGCTGTCTGCGGGCTCTAGACATTTTGAAAGTCCTCTCACACACTTCGTGGGGCAGTGACCGACAAACATTGTGGACATTATACACAGCCCTCGTTCAATCCAAATTGGATTATGGCTGTCATTTTTTCTCATCGTCTTTCCCTTCAGCCCTTAAAATGCTGAACCCCATTCGAAACCTTGGAGTTTGCCTTTCTAGTGGAGCCTTCCGTACTTCTCCTGTCAACAGCCTTTACTGCGAGAATGGGGTACTCCCTTTGCCCTACCATAGACTTCAAATCTGCATGCGATACCTCTGCCGAGTACAGCAAGCCCCTGTATCAGAGGTCTACAGATGCCTGTATGCTGCCGAATCAACGGCGGCATATGATAAGTTGCCATCTTTACCCCGCCCTTTGAACCTTCGCATAGGAGATCATCTCTCTAACCTGGGTGCTCCAAGGGTCCTTACCCTTCCATCCTTACTGAACCCTAGGTGGCGTGCTCCTCTCCCCACAATATGTACCAACATGTGGAGCATGGAGAAGTCCTCCATGGACCCTCGCATCATTAAAAGCCTGTTCTTAGAGAATCGATCTCCCACAAACAATGCTGCCCACTCTACACGGATGGCTCTAAGTCGGGCGGGGGCGTGGGCGCCGCAGCCATCTACCCAGGAGGAGAATTCTAAACTTTATCTTTGCCGCCAGCAGCATCCATTTTTACCGCTGAACTTTCAGCAATCCATTTAGCTTTTAGACTCATCCAAATTTTACCTTTTAGTGATTTTGTCATTTTTTCCGACTCAAGGAGTGTCTTACAATCAATTTGATCTTTTAATGCGTCCCATCCCGTGGTCACAGAAATTTGCAACTGGCTGATCCAAAATGCATCCCGATATAGAATTATTTTTTGCTGGGTTCCTGGGCATGTGGGGGTCCTGGGCAACGAGAAGGCTGATCGGCTGGCCAGCTCAGCACATTCTGTGTCCCCTGAGAACTCTGCTCTGCCTTTTAGGGACTACTTTCCTTCAATAAGAAAGTATATTTTTCAACTGTGGCAGAATGAATGGGATGACTGTTCATCATCCAAACTATACAAAATAAAAAATTCTATTCGCTCTTGACCCTCGAGTCGTCATAGAAGGCGGTCGTTGGAGGTGGCCCTTTGCCGAGTTCGCATTGGCCACACGAGACTTACTCACGGCCATCTTGTTTCGGGTGATGCCCATATCAGCCCTCGCTGTCGTTTTTGTGGTGGGGACCAATCGGTTGCCCACCTTTTATTGGACTGTAGCCATTTTACCATTCTCAGGTTGTCCTGTTTCCCGACCCTTTTAACTATTCCTCAACACACCCATCTTCGATTCATATTGGCGGAGGAATCTTTTAACCCGTCGTTTTTTAAATTTTTGTCACAAAGTGGTCTCCTCCACCTTTTATTGATGATATTTCTCGTTTCACCCTAGCGGCCATATAGAATCCACTTGGATTGGGCAGCAACCCACCGGTAACGTCTCTTAAATCTTAAATCCCTCGCACAAACTACTCCTTTCACAAAGTTCATGGTAGAGTGCGGCGTCACACTCACCGGGGTGCCATGAAGTGTCCGAAGAGCACTTATCTTGGCCGCCTCGGCGGGATTCGCCGCATTCGCCAGAAGGCTTCCGTCCGAGAAACGGGTTACCTTCGGCTCTCTACCAATTGCACTAGCTAATCCTCTCCTCTGATGGATCATGTTGCCCTTGGACAACATGGTGCCATCAGTGGAGCGAATAACGAGGAAGCGCTTGAAGCCAGCGGGCTCGAAAACGCTAGGTAACCTCTGAATGAGGGGCCCCGATGTCATCGAGGCTCCGCCCTGTGCATTCTTGGTGTTAGTCTTAGTCAGGGTCTCCGCACACGAGGGGGTAGAGGGGCCGGATGTGCCGATCTTGGCTTGGTCGCCTACCAAAGTGGTAGCAGACCCATCCGTCCCCGCAGCCCCCGCGGATGGAGAGGAGCCCCGAGTCTTCTTCGTCTTTTTAGTATTTTTCTTTTTAGGAGAGGAGGGCGGGGAATGAACCCGCTTCTCACCTCCGCCGGCAGAATCCCCCCTGCCAGATGGGCCGGCCTCAACCAGGTCCCTCTCCGAAATGGAGAAGGTCCTGGTCGTCGTAGGGGCACCTGTCGGAGGAGATCCCTCCCCTCCTTTTACTGCCTCGGAGCCCTCGGCCGTTTGAGGGGGACCTTGCATAGGGGCGGATTCGGGTTCGGTGCTTGGCGCCGAGCCCGGATTCCCCCCCATGGAAGGCCCTACCATCTGAGGCTGGGTCTCCTCAAGGACCATGTCTATCACAGGAGGGGCCTCCAGTTGGCCATTCCCCCCAAGGACATCGCAGGTCCCCTTGGCAGTGTCGCCAGTCTTGTGTGGGGAGGCACAGGCCTTGACCCCAGCAAGGTTTAAAATTCTTGCCAGCAGGTCTTTTGAGGGAAGCGACCGAAGGGGCCTGGCTTCCCTCTCCCCCCTAAGGGGGTTTGCCCTACCGAGCCGCTTGCACGAGGGGCGGTCGGCAATGGGCTGCCTGCTGGCTTTCTTGGCAGTCCCCTTAGAAAGCAAAGGAGGGACTGCCGCTGGAGATAGGGAGGTGCCCGAAAGCACCTCCAGAGAAGGGAGTGAGGGGGAGACCCCTACACCCGTAGGCGTAGGAGAGGAGTAAGCCTCCTCTCCGGTTAAAGAATTATGGAGGGTCCCTTGCGCAAGCACAAGGGGGGGGGGGGACCTCCATTTTCTCGGTGGAGCTGCCCGAGGGCGGCTCCGTTGATTTTCTTGGGGGAGTTGGGGGTTGGGTTTTGGGTTTTTTTTTGTCATACATGGGCATGGTGACCCTCTTTTTAATTTTTTTTTTTTTTAATTAAGGGGCTATCTGGCGACTGCCGACTTAGGCATTAGTCGCCGTAAACAAACAGCCTAGTTCTAGGCTACTTTAAAAATTAAACAGGAAACAATAAAAAGAGATAACAATATAAAATAAAAAAGCAATAACAAAAACAATAACAAAAACAACAACAACAATTAAACTGGGTTAAATGAAAGGGAGAAGGCCAGCCTCCCCCCAAAAGTCAATAAGTCCACTAGTCATGGTGCACGCACTCGTCCCGAGTACAAGGGACAGGCGGTAGCGACCCCGCCCATCCCGGTACCGGGACAGGTATCGTGCGCGAAGATCATCCAGACTGGGACATTCGACAAGAATGTGCCGAACAGTCTGGGGGACGACGCAGTCGTTGCAATAGGGCGCAGGCGAGCGCTCCATCAGATAGCGATGCGTCACACGAGTGTGTCCGATTCGAAGACGACAGAAAGCAACCTGAAGCCGCCGTGGCATTGGGGGATAGGTCCATGGGAACAGTCGCGGCGCAATGGCACGCAACTTTAAGTTCCCCTCGACCGTCTCCCATCTTCTTTGCCAAGCAGTCCGAAGAGCTGCCCGTATTCCTGCCATGTAGTCAGTGTGAGGAAGAGCGAAACGCTGGTCCGGTCGCAGAGTCCTCGCGGACTCTTTGGCGCCATCATCGACGCACTCATTCCCCGCAACTCCTACATGTCCAGGAACCCAGCAGAAGATAATCTCGACATCTGCCCGGCTCGCCAAAACCGTGGCGTCACGGATATCACGAACCAGGGGATGCGGAGATTCCAATGCCCCGAGAGCACTCAGGGCGCTTTGTGAGTCGCTATAGATCACAATCCGGTCTCCGAACCGAGGACGTCGCGTAATCTCCCGTACCGAGTGGTGTATTGCCACCAGCTCGGCCGTGAAGACAGACGCAGCGCCTGGTAGAGCCCCGCTGACTTCAAACAGAGGGGATACGGCGTGGAAGCCGACCCCCTCTTGGGACTTGGAGCCATCCGTATACACTGGCACGGTACCAGCGTGACACGATGTGTGCTCCAAAAAGGTCGAACGCAATACTCCCGGCGCAGTACAAGCTTTGGGAGCAGAGGCGTGGCGACAAATAGCCAAATGTGGTACCCTCCAGGGTGGCGTCCTGGGCAGAACCAGGGGCACCACCGGCCCGAGAGCTATATCTACTTCTCGGAGGAGTTTCCTGGCCCTAAACCCAAAGGGCTTAGGGTATGACTGGCGTCTCTCGGCGGTATAGGCACCATCGAGATCAGCTGCGGATGCAGTGAGAGCTGTTGGCGACTGAGGGAGGCGCCGGGCTCGCGCGTACAGGCGAGTGATGCACTGCACGCGGCGCAGAGCGAGTGGCATCTCCCCAGCATCGACCAACAGGCTCTCAATGGGGGAAGTGTGGAAGGCACCGGTCGCAAGGCGAAGGCCGGTGTGGTGGATCGAATCCACCTTCCGCAATAAACGCTCGGCTGCGGATGCATAAAACTCGCATCCGTAGTCGAGCTTCGAGCGAACAAAGGATCGATAAAAAAGTAAGGCGGTAGCCCTATCAGCGCCCCAAGCGCTGAACGTCACGGAACGGAGAATGTCCATGGCGCGGGTACAAGAGACCCTAAGGCTGCGAATATGAGCCTCCCAGGTGAGGCGTCGGTCGAATACAAGACCAAGGAAACGATGCGACTCAACCACATCCAGGCGCACCCCATTAAGAAACAAATCTGGGTCGGGGTGAAGCCGTGGATGGCGGCAGAAGTGCACCACCTTAGTCTTGGCCAAAGAAAACCGAAACCTGTGCGCTTCGGCATAGCGAGAGACGCGGTTCAATGCCTGTTGGAGTCCACGCTCCAGAGTTGGCATCTGGGCCGCGCCAAAAGAGATCGAAAGGTCGTCCACGTAGAGCGTAGCGAGAACATCTTCCGGCAGCACCGAGGTGATGCCGTTGATGCTCAGGGCAAAGAGTGTGACACTGAGGACACTTCCCTGCGGGACACCCTCTTCCTGCTCCTTTGGGCCGGAGAGGGCTCCCCCCACACGTACGCGGAATCGACGATCTCGCAAAAATTCAGATATAAAAATTGGGAGGCGTCCCCTCGCCCCCATCGTGTGGAGAGTCTCCATGATACCGTATCGCCATGCGGTATCATAGGCCTTCTCCAGATCGAAAAACACCGTGGCGTAGTGCTGTCTACGAAGGATTTTTTTTTTTTTTTTTTTCAAGAGCTCACCTGGCGACTGCCTACTTGGGCATTAGTCGCCGTATTAAAACTGGCCTAGTTCTAGGCTACTTTAAAATGAAATTAAAGAGAAAAAAAAAACAACACCCCAAAAGGGGGAAAGGAAGCAAGCTGGTGCGTCGGGGAGAGGTCCCCCCGGCGCAGGAGCGTGCAACTAAAGAAAAAAAACAAACAAAAAACAAAACAAATGCAAAAAAACAACAAAAAACAAAACAAACAAACCTTGCTTAAATAATAGGGAGAAGGCCGGCCTCTCCCAAGAAGTCAACAAGTCCACAAGTCAGTGTGCACGAATCTGTCCCAAGCACAAGGGACAGGTGGTAGCGACCCCGCCCATCCTGGTACTGGGACAGGTATCGTGCGCGAAGATCACCCAGACTGGGACATTCGACAAGAATGTGCCGAACAGTCTGGGGGACGACGCAGTCGTTGCAATAGGGCACATGCGAGCGCTCCACCAAGTAACGATGCGTCACACGAGTGTGTCCGATTCGGAGACGACAGAAAGCAACCTGAAGCCGCCGCGGCATTGGGGGATAGGTCCATGGGAACAGTCGCGGCGCAATGGCACGCAACTTTAAGTTCCCTTCGACCGTCTCCCATCTTCTTTGCCAAGCATTCCGAAGAGCTGCCCGTATTCCTGCCATGTAGTCGGTGTGAGGAAGAGCGAAACGCTGGTCCGGTCGCAGATTCTCTGGCGCCCTCATCGGCGCGCTCATTCCCCGCAATTCCTACATGTCCAGGAACCCAGCAGAAGACAATCTCGACATCTACCCGGCTCGCCAAAACCGTGGCGTCACGGATATCGCGAACCAGGGGATGCGGAGATTCCAATGCCCCAAGGGCACTCAGGGCGCTTTGTGAGTCGCTATAGATCACAATCCGGTCTCCGAACCGGGCACGTCGCGTAATCTCCCGTACCGAGTGGTGTATTGCCACCAGCTCGGCCGTGAAGACAGACGCAGCGCCTGGTAGAGCCCCGCTGACTTCAAACAGAGGGGATACGGCGTGGAAGCCGACCCCCTCTTGGGACTTGGAGCCATCCGTATACACTGGCACGGTACCAGCGTGACACGATGTGTGCTCCAAAAAGGTCGAACGCAATACTCCCGGCGCAGTACAAGCTTTGGGAGCAGAGGCGTGGCGACAAATAGCCAAATGTGGTACCCTCCAGGGTGGCGTCCTGGGCAGAACCAGGGGCGCCACCGGCCCGAGAGCTATATCTACCTCTCGAAGGAGTTTCCTGGCCCTAAACCCAAAGGGCTTAGGGTATGACTGGCGTCTCTCGGCGGCATAGGCACCATCGAGATCAGCTGCGGATGCAGTGAGAGCTGTTGGCGACTGAGGGAGGCGCCGGGCTTGCGCGTACAGGCGAGTGATGCACTGCACGCGGCGCAGAGCGAGTGGCATCTCCCCAGCATTGACCAACAGGCTCTCAATGGGGGAAGTGCGGAAGGCACCGGTCGCAAGGCGAAGGCCGGTGTGGTGGATCGAATCCACCTTCCGCAATAAACGCTCGGCTGCGGATGCATAAAACTCGCATCCGTAGTCGAGCTTCGAGCGAACAAAGGATCGATAAAAAAGTAAGGCGGTAGCCCTATCAGCGCCCCAAGCGCTGAACGTCACGGAACGGAGAATGTCCATGGCGCGGGTACAAGAGACCCTAAAGCTGCGAATATGAGCCTCCCAGGTGAGGCGTCGGTCGAATACAAGACCAAGGAAACGGTGCGACTCAACCACATCCAGGCGCACCCCATTAAGAAACAAATCTGGGTCGGGGTGAAGCCGTGGATGGCGGCAGAAGTGCACCACCTTAGTCTTGGCCAAAGAAAACCGAAACCTGTGCACTTCGGCATAGCGAGAGACGCGGTTCAATGCCTGTTGGAGTCCACGCTCCAGAGTTGGCATCTGGGCCCCGCCAAAAGAGATCGAAAGGTCGTCCACGTAGAGCGTAGCGAGAACATCTTCCGGCAGCACCGAGGTGATGCCGTTGATGCTCAGGGCAAAGAGTGTGACACTGAGGACACTTCCCTGCGGGACACCCTCTTCCTGCTCCTTTGGGCCGGAGAGGGCTCCCCCCACCCGTACGCGGAATCGACGATCTCGCAAAAATTCAGATATAAACATTGGGAGGCGTCCCCTCGCCCCCATCGTGTGGAGAGTCTCCATGATACCGTATCGCCATGCGGTATCATAGGCCTTCTCCATATCGAAAAACACCGTGGCGTAGTGCTGTCTACGAAGGAAAGCCTCACAGCCGGCGTTTTCCAGTCGGAGCAGAGCATCCGACGTGGAGTGGAACTTACGGAAGCCGCACTGCGCAGAAGACAGATGGCCTCGGCTGTCCAGGAAATAGGCTAATCTAACATTTACCAATTTCTCCATCAACTTGCACACGCAAGAGGTTAGAGAGATTGGGCGGAAACCGGTCGGAGTAGAGTGATCTCTCCCCGGCTTGCGAAAGGCGAGCACAGTAGCGATTCGCCAGGAGTCTGGGAGAAGACCTTCCACCCAGATCCTGTAGAACAAATCTAACAGAAAGGCCATGCCTAGCTCACCCAGGTGTCGAAGCATGGCGTACTGGACATCGTCCGGACCATGGGCGGTGTCCGCGCACGAAGCGAGAGCGGAACGCAACTCACTCACAGTAAACTTGTCGTTGAAGGGTTCTCCGCCTCTGGAGGTAAAGTCCAGCCGGCGGCCTTCCGCGACATCACGACGTGCATTGAATGCTGGCGGAGCAGCATCACGGCTAGAGAATGCGGAAAAAGCGGTCGCTAAGGATTCCGCCACGGACGCGGGGTCCGAGATTGCGGTCCCATTCTCCTGGAGAACGGGAGGGGGGTCCAGCGAGAACTTGCCCCGAATCCTTTTGACTCGCTTCCACACCTCAGCTAAAGGGGTCTTCCCGTTAAGTGAAGACACGTATGCCCGCCAAGAAGAGCGGCGGGCGTGCTTCGAAATATACCGGAACCTAGCCCTAGCCCGACGAAATTCAGCGACAGTGAAATCGTTCGGGCGGCGCTTATAGCGCATGTAGGCATAACGCTTCTGTTTGAGGGCCGTCTCACACTCGGCCGACCACCATGGGAGTGGTCGGCGTGCAAAACGGCCAGACGTCCTAGGAATAGTAGTCAGGCCCACGGCGATGAGGTTGCCGGAGAAGAACTCAACGGCCTCATCTACCGACCTAAACTCCTCGACTGAGATAGAGAATTCAGTCATTTCCTGAAATGCAGGCCACCGCGCCCGCGCCAAGCACCACCGAGGTGGTCTCTCAGGCGGCAGTTGCCCTGAAAATGATATTTGAATGGGAAAGTGATCACTACCATGGAGGTCATCGACCACCCCTTAATCAAAATCAGGCTGTGCATCCGAAGAGCACAAAGATAGGTCAAGGCAAGAAAATGAAGCGGTTCTCGGACAGTGATGCGTAAACTCATCCACGTTTAGGACACCCATCTCAAGCTCTTCGATCAGATCGGCAAGGACTTTGTTGCTGTCCTCCTTTCGGGGGACAGCTTTAGGAACCCCGGAAGATGGCCTAGCGACCATCTTCAGGGGTGTTGCCTCCTGTTAGTCTAACGACTCGGTGGAGGCGCGTGGCCGTTTCGCCTTACGGGAAACGGTCACGCTGGGGGAAGAGGGGGGAGCCCTGGTTTTAGCCGGGGCAGGGTATGAGCCCTTTTTGCCGCCAGCTCTACCAGGGGAGCGCCCGGGTTGGGTAGAGCCCGCAGAAGGGCTCCGAATGGGCGCGGAAACAACCGTGCTCGTTGGCCTGGATGGGCCGGGAGCAGAGGGTGCCTTCCTAACTATTGAGGCATATGACGTCCCAGGCAGAGCCGGGCGCGCCAGGACCAAGTCCTTTGCCTCGCGGAATGAGAGTCGATCCTGGGCCTGAACGGCCAGGATTTCTTTCTCAAGGAGATATGCCTCACATTGCTTCAAAGAAGCAGGGTGCGGCTCTCCGCAATTGACACACTTGGCCACACACGATTTGGACTTATCGTGTGCGACCTTGGAGCAATTTACACAGACTTCGGGTGACCCCGATTTTGCACGTCTACATGAGCGATTCGTATGGCCGAAGCGGTGACAGTAATAGCACCGCCGCGGAAGTGGCACGAATGCCTTCACGCGGTAGCGGTACCAACCGGCACGCACCGACTCAGGGAGCTTGTCACAGTCGAACGTGACGAAGAGTGTAGGGGTGGGTCTCGAGGCCCCTCCCTGTTTTCTCATCACACGTTCGACCTTGACCGCCCCATGGTCGGCCAGCTCTAAGGTGATGTCATCAATGGAGTATTCAATGAGTTCCCTCGCATAAACTACTCCTTTCACAAAGTTCATGGTAGAGTGCGGCGTCACACTCACCGGGGTGCCATGAAGTGTCCGAAGAGCACTAATCTTAGCCGCCTCGGCGGGATTCGCCAGAAGGCTCCCGTCCGAGAAACGGGTTTCCTTCGGCTCTCTACCAATTGCACTAGCTAATCCTCTCATCTGATGGATCATGTTGCCCTTGGACAACATGGTGCCATCAGTGGAGCGAATAACGAGGAAGCGTTTGAAGCCAGGGGGCTCGAAAACTCCAGGTAACCTCTGAATCAGGGGCCCCGATGTCATCGAGGCTCCGCCCTGTGCACTCTTGGTAGTAGTCTTCTTTGTCAGGGGCTCCTCAACCGGGGGGGCAGAGGGGGCGGATGTGCCGATCTTGGCTTGGTCGCTTGCCAGAGTGGCAGCAGACCCATCCGTCCCCGCAGCCCCCGCGGATGGAGAGGAGCCCCGAGTCTTTTTGGTCTTTTTCTTTTTCGGAGAGGAGGGCGGGGAATGAACCCGCTTTTCACCTCCGCCGGCAGAAGTCCCCAGGCCAGATGGACCAGCCTCAGCCAGGTCCCTCTCCGAAATGGAGAAGGTCCTGGTTGTCGTAGGGGCACATGTCGGAGGAGATCCCTCCCCTCCTTCTACTGCCTCGGAGCCCTCAGCCATTTGAGGAGGACCTTGCATAGGGGCGGATTCGGGTTCGGTGCTTGGCGCCGAGCCCGAATTCCCCCCCATGGAAGGCCCTACCGTCTGGGGCTGGGTCTCCTCAAGGACCATGTCTATCACAGGAGGGGCCTCCAGTTGGCCATCCCCTCCCAGGACATCGCAGGTCCCCTTGGCAGTGTCGCCAGTCTTGTATGGGGAGGCACAGGCCTTGACCCCGGCAAGGTTTAATATTCTTGCCAGCAGGTCTTTTGAGGGAAGCGACCGAAGGGGCCTGGCTTCCCTCTCCCCCCTAAGGGGGTTTGCCCTACCGAGCCGCTTTGATGGGGAGAGGCTGGCTAAGGGCTGCCTGCTGGCTTTCTTGGCAGTCCCCTTGAAAAGAAAAGATGGGACTGCCGCTGGGAAAAGGGAGGTGCCCGAAAGCACCTCCAGAGAAGGGGGTGAGGGGGAGTCCCCTGCACCCGTAGGCGAAGGAGAGGAGTAAGCCTCCTCTCCGGTTAGAGAAATATGGAGGGTCCCCTGTGCAAGCACAGGGGGGGGACCTCCATTTTTTGGGTGGAGCTGCCCAAGGGCGGCTCCGTCGATGAGCAAGGGGGAGTTAAAGGGGTTTGGGTTTTTTTTGGTTGTTCATCTATGGGCATGGTGACCCTATTTTTGCCACGGGACGCAATAGCTCATCACCCCTCGCAGTAGCCCGCACTGCGAGAGGTGCTTACAAGCCCGGCAGAGCCAGGCGCCGCCATTCGGGACCACCCCTCCCGCCTGGTGGCCTGGCAGTCCATCGGCATAGCGGCTCCACCTTGGACACGGCGTAAAAAAGATAGATTTTGAAGAGGAGAGGAAAAGGGATGTGAGGAAGGTATGGGTGGGGATGAAGCAGGTTGTTAAAAAACCCCCATCCCGAACCGGAGCTCAGGGGTTAGGGAACAATGTCCCCTCCCCCCTCAGCCCCGATCCGGGTTGGTTGGCTTGAGAAGAAGGTCAACATCTACCCTGTGAAATTAGAGGCTGACCAGAGAAAGTTGTGGGAGAGGTTGTATGAAAAGCGACGAGGTAGGGAAGAAATCGGGCTATCTGAAGGAAGGAAGAGAGGCTAAGCTGGGGCCGGACGGAGCGCTGGATCCCGTCAGCACGGCGGCCAGGATGGCAAATCGCCGCGCCCCTTACGGGGGAAGGAAGGAAGAGAGGCTAAGCTGGGGCCGGACGGGGCGCTGGATCCCGTCAGCACGGCGGCCAGGATGGCAAATCGCCGCGCACCTTACGGGGCCTAAGGCTGCGAATATGAGCCTCCCAGGTGAGGCGTCGGTCGAATACAAGACCAAGGAAACGGTGCGACTCAACCACATCCAGGCGCACCCCATTAAGAAACAAATCTGGGTCGGGGTGAAGCCCTGGATGGCGGCAGAAGTGCACCACCTTAGTCTTGGCCAAAGAAAACCGAAACCTGTGCGCTTCGGCATAGCGAGAGACGCGGTTCAATGCCTGTTGGAGTCGACGCTCCAGAGCTGGCATCTGGGCCGCGCCAAAAGAGATCGAAAGGTCGTCCACGCAGAGCGTAGCGAGAACATCTTCCGGCAGCACCGAGGTGATGCCGTTGATGCTCAGGGCAAAGAGTGTGACACTGAGGACACTTCCCTGCGGGACACCCTCTTCCTGCTCCTTTGGGCCGGAGAGGGCTCCCCCCACCCGTACGCGGAATCGACGATCTCTCAAAAATTCAGATATAAAAATTGGGAGGCGTCCCCTCGCCCCCATCGTGTGGAGAGTCTCCATGATACCGTATCGCCATGCGGTATCATAGGCCTTCTCCAGATCAAAAAACACCGTGGCGTAGTGCTGTCTACGAAGGAAAGCCTCGCAGACGGCACTTTCCAGTCGGAGCAGAGCATCCGACGTGGAGTGGAACTTACGGAAGCCGCACTGTGCAGAAGACAGATGGCCTCCGCTGTCCAGGAAATAGGCTAATCTAACATTTACCAATTTCTCCATCAACTTGCACACGCAAGAGGTTAGAGAGATTGGGCGGAAACCGGTCGGAGTAGAGTGATCTCTCCCCGGCTTGCGAAAGGCGAGCACAGTAGCGATTCGCCAGGAGTCTGGGAGAAGACCTTCCACCCAGATCCTGTTGAACAAATCTAACACAAAGGCCATGCCTCGCTCACCCAGGTGTCGAAGCATGGCGTACGGGACATCGTCCGGACCATGGGCGGTGTCCGCGCACGAAGCGAGAGCGGAACGCAACTCACTCACAGTAAACTTGTCGTTGAAGGGTTCTCCGCCTCTGGAGGTAAAGTCCAGCCGGCGGCCTTCCGCGACATCACGACGTGCATTGAATGCTGGCGGAGCAGCATCACGGCTAGAGAATGCGGAAAAAGCGGTCGCTAAGGATTCCGCCACGGACGCGGGGTCCGAGATTGCGGTCCCATTCTCCTGGAGAACGGGAGGGGGGTCCTGCGAGAACTTGCCCCGAATCCTTTTGACTCGCTTCCACACCTCAGCTAAAGGGGTCTTCCCGTTAAGTGAAGACACGTATGCCCGCCAAGAAGAGCGGCGGGCGTGCTTCGAAATATACCGGAACCTAGCCCTAGCCCGACGAAATTCAGCGACGGTGAAATCGTTCGGGCGGCGCTTATAGCGCATGTAGGCATAACGCTTCTGTTTGAGGGCCGTCTCACACTCGGCCGACCACCATGGGAGTGGTCGGCGTGCAAAACGGCCAGACGTCCTAGGAATAGTAGTCAGGCCCACGGCGATGAGGTTGCCGGAGAAGAACTCAACGGCCTCATCTACCGACCTAAACTCCTTGACTGAGATAGAGAATTCAGTCATTTCCTGAAATGCAGGCCACCGCGCCCGCGCCAAGCACCACCGAGGTGGTCTCTCAGGCGGCAGTTGCCCTGAAAATGATATTTGAATGGGAAAGTGATCACTACCATGGAGGTCATCGACCACCCCCCAATCAAAATCAGGCTGTGCATCCGAAGAGCACAAAGATAGGTCAAGGCAAGAAAATGAAGCGGTTCTCGGACAGTGATGCGTAAACTCATCCACGTTTAGGACACCCATCTCAAGCTCTTCGATCAGATCGGCAAGGACTTGTCCCCTGGGATTTATGGTGTAATCTCCCCAGAGAGGATGCCTGCCGTTCAGATCTCCAAGCAAGAGATAGGGCCTCGGCAACCATGCCACGACGCGGCGAAAGTCCCCCGCGTCGAAGTCAGCTGACGGTGGAATGTACGCAGAAATGATAGTATACCTCCTATCCAGGTGCAGCTGCACAGCCACTGCCTGAAAGGAGGTATCTAAAGAGAAAGGAAGAACGGAGACATCATGCCGGGTGTAAACCGCGCATCCCCCAGCCCGGCCGTCCCGCGGTGGTTGGGTCGCAAGACCCTTATACCCCGGGAGGGCAGGCAGGGGGCACGCGCCTAGCATGGTCTCCTGCAAAAAAATAGCTAACGGGGAACGGGATGAGGCGAGCCTCCGCAGCTCCTCCCAGTTGGCCCGGAGTCCACGGCAATTCCATTGAAGGAATATGCCCTCCAGGCCTAGCTCGGAGGAGACGCGGGGGCCCTCCTCGAATTGAAGACCCTCACGGGAATGGCCGTACGCTTCCCGGGGGCAGAACCCCGGGCGCTGTTGGCCGGACAAAGCGCTGAAGGCGCTGTCGCCTTCGAGGACTTATTGGGGGAGGTTGGGCTCGCCATGCGAGTCTTTTCCTCCCTCCGCCTCGAAACTTTAGGCGGGCGTTGCGGCTTCGGAGGCGGGGGGCCCTCTTTTCGAGGAACCACCGTCTCCGAGCCACTCGCTCCACCTCGGGGCGTGGGCAAAGGGGCCGAAGCTCCTTTGTTGCTGTCCTCCTTTCGGGGAACAGCTTTAGGAACCCCGGAAGATGGCCTAGCGACCATCTTCAGGGGTGTTGCCTCCTGTGAGTCTAACGACTCGGTGGAGGCGCGTGGCCGTTTCGCTTTACGCGAAACGGTCACGCTGGGGGAAGAGGGGGGAGCCCTGGTTTTAGCCGGGGCAGGGTATGAACCCTTTTTGCCGCCAGCTTTACCAGGGGAGCGCCCAGGTTGGGTAGAGCCCACAGAAGGGCTCCGAATGGGCGCGGAAACAACCGTGCTCGTTGGCCTGGATGGGCCAGGAGCAGAGGGTGCCTTTCTAACTATTGAGGCATATGACGTCCGAGGCAGAGCCGGGCGCGCCAGGACCAAGTCCTTTGCCTCGCGGAATGAGAGTCGATCCTGGGCCTGAACGGCCAGGATTTCTTTCTCAAGGAGATATGCACCACATTGCTTCGATTTTTTTTTTTTTTTTTTTTATAGAGCCCATCTGGCAACTACCCACTTGGGCATAAGTCGCCGAAAAACACGACAGCCTAGAATTAGGCTACTTTAAAGTTAAAATATGAAAACTTAACAATCAATATAAATTTGAAAAACTTAACAATCGAAGCAATCTCCGGCAGCGGGGGGAGGTCCCCCTCACCCCGGTGCAGGAGAGTGCAATCTAAAACAAAACAATAACAAAAAAAGGAACCTTAAATAAAGGGGAGAAGGCCGGCCTCCCCCCAAAAGTCAATAAGTCCACCAGTCATGGTGCACGCACTCGTCCCGAGTACAAGGGACAGGCGGTAGCGACCCCGCCCATCCCGGTACCGAGACAGGTATCGTGCGCGAAGATCATTCAGACTGGGACATTCGACAAGAATATGCCGAACAGTCTGGGGGACGACGCAGTCGTTGCAATAGGGCACATGCGAGCGCTCCACCAAGTAACGATGCGTCACACGAGTGTGTCCGATTCGAAGACGACAGAAAGCAACCTGAAGCCGCCGCGGCATTGGGGGATAGGTCCATGGGAACAGTCGCGGCGCAATGGCACGCAACTTTAAGTTCCCCTCGACCGTCTCCCATCTTCTTTGCCAAGCAGTCCGAAGAGCTGCCCGTATTCCTGCCATGTAGTCGGTGTGAGGAAGAGCGAAACTCTGGTCCGGTCGCAGAGTCCTCGCGGACTCTTTGGCGCCCTCATCGGCGCGCTCATTCCCCGCAATTCCTACATGTCCAGGAACCCAGCAGAAGATAATCTCGACATCTGCCCGGCTCGCCAAAACCGTGGCGTCACGGATTTCGTGAACCAGGGGATGCGGAGATTCCAATGCCCCGAGAGCACTCAGGGCGCTTTGTGAGTCGCTATAAATCACAATCCGGTCTCCGAACCGGGCACGTCGCGTAATCTCCCGTACCGAGTGGTGTATTGCCACCAGCTCGGCCGTGAAGACAGACGCAGCGCCTGGTAGAGCCCCGCTGACTTCAAACAGAGGGGATACGGCGTGGAAGCCGACCCCCTCTTGGGACTTGGAGCCATCCGTATACACTGGCACGGTACCAGCGTGACACGATGTGTGCTCCAAAAAGGTCGAACGCAATACTCCCGGCGCAGTACAAGCTTTGGGAGCAGAGGCGTGGCGACAAATAGCCAAATGTGGTACCCTCCAGGGTGGCGTCCTGGGCAGAACCAGGGGCGCCACCGGCCCGAGAGCTATATCTACCTCTCGAAGGAGTTTCCTGGCCCTAAACCCAAAGGGCTTAGGGTATGACTGGCGTCTCTCGGCGGCATAGGCACCATCGAGATCAGCTGCGGATGCAGTGAGAGCTGTTGGCGACTGGGGGAGGCGCCGGGCTCGCGCGTACAGGCGAGTGATGCACTGCACGCGGCGCAGAGCGAGTGGCATCTCCCCAGCATCGACCAACAGGCTCTCAATGGGGGAAGTGCGGAAGGCACCGGTCGCAAGGCGAAGGCCGGTGTGGTGGATCGAATCCACCTTCCGCAATAAACGCTCGGCTGCGGATGCATAAAACTCGCATCCGTAGTCGAGCTTCGAGCGAACAAAGGATCGATAAAAAAGTAAGGCGGTAGCCCTATCAGCGCCCCAAGCGCTGAACGTCACGGAACGGAGAATGTCCATGGCGCGGGTACAAGAGACCCTAAGGCTGCGAATGTGAGCCTCCCAGGTGAGGCGTCGGTCGAATACAAGACCAAGGAAACGGTGCGACTCAACCACATCCAGGCGCACCCCATTAAGAAACAAATCTGGGTCGGGGTGAAGCCGTGGATGGCGGCAGAAGTGCACCACCTTAGTCTTGGCCAAAGAAAACCGAAACCTGTGCGCTTTGGCATAGCAAGAGACGCGGTTCAATGCCTGTTGGAGTCGGCGCTCCAGAGTTGGCATCTGGGCCGCGCCAAAAGAGATCGAAAGGTCGTCCACGTAGAGCGTAGCGAGAACATCCTCCGGCAGCACCGAGGTGATGCCGTTGATGCTCAGGGCAAAGAGTGTGACACTGAGGACACTTCCCTGCGGGACACCCTCTTCCTGCTCCTTTGGGCCGGAGAGGGCTCCCCCCCACCCGTACGCGGAATCGACGATCTCGCAAAAATTCAGATATAAACATTGGGAGGCGTCCCCTCGCCCCCATCGTGTGGAGAGTCTCCATGATACCGTATCGCCATGCGGTATCATAGGCTTTCTCCAGATCAAAAAACACCGTGGCGTAGTGCTGTCTACGAAGGAAAGCCTCGCAGACGGCATTTTCCAGTCGGAGCAGAGCATCCGACGTGGAGTGGAACTTACGGAAGCCGCACTGTGCAGAAGACAGATGGCCTCCGCTGTCCAGGAAATAGGCTAATCTAACATTTACCAATTTCTCCATCAACTTGCACACGCAAGAGGTTAGAGAGATTGGGCGGAAACCGGTCGGAGTAGAGTGATCTCTCCCCGGCTTGCGAAAGGCGAGCACAGTAGCGATTCGCCAGGAGTCTGGGAGGAGACCTTCCACCCAGATCCTGTTGAACAAATCTAATAGAAAGGCCATGCCTCGCTCACCCAGGTGTCGAAAAGCAAAGGAGGGACTGCCGCTGGAGATAGGGAGGTGCCCGAAAGCACCTCCAGAGAAGGGGGTGAGGGGGAGTCCCCTACACCCGTAGGCGTAGGAGAGGAGTAAGCCTCCTCTCCGGTTAAAGAATTATGGAGGGTCCCTTGCGCAAGCACAAGGGGGGGGACCTCCATTTTCTCGGTGGAGCTGCCCGAGGGCGGCTCCGTAGATGTTTTTGGGGAAGTTGGGGGTTGGGGTTTTTGTTTTTTTTCATACATGGGCATGGTGACCCTCTTTTGATTACGGGACGCAATAGCTCATCACCTCTCGCAGTTGCCCGCACTGCGAGAGGTGCTTACAAGCCCGGCAGAGCCAGGCGCCGCCATTCGGGACCACCCCTCCCGCCTGGTGGCCTGGCAGTCTTTCGGCATGGCGGCTCCACCTTGGACACGGCGTAAAAAATATAGGTTGTGAAGAGGAGAGGAAAAGGGATGTGAGGAAGATGTGGGTGGGGATGAAGCAGGTTGTTAAAAAAACCCCATCCCGAACCGGAGCTGAGGGGTTAGGGAACAATGTCCCCTCCCCCCCTCAGCCCCGATCCGGGGTGGTTGGCTTGAGAAGAAGGTCAGCATTCTACCCTGTGAAATTAGAGGCTGACCAGAGAAAGTTGTGGGAGAGGTTGTATGAAAAGCGACGAGGTAGGGGAGAAATCGGGCTATCTGAAGGAAGGAAGAGAGGCTAAGCTGGGGCCGGACGGATCAGTGGATCCCGTCAGCACGGCGGCCAGGATGGCAAATCGCCGCGCCCCTTACGGGGCACATTGCTTCGAAGAAGCAGGGTGCGGCTCTCCGCAATTGACACACTTGGCCACACACGATTTGGACTTATCGTGTGCGACCTTGGAGCAATTTACACAGACTTCGGGTGACCCCGATTTTGCACGTCTACATGATCGATTCGTATGGCCGAAGCGGTGGCAGTAATAGCACCGCCGCGGCAGTGGCACGAATGCCTTCACGCGGTAGCGGTACCAACCGGCACGCACCGACTCAGGGAGCTTGTCACAGTCGAACGTGACGAAGAGTGTAGGGGTGGGTCTCGAGGCCCCTCCCTGTTTTCTCATCACACGTTCGACCTTGACCGCCCCATGGTCGGCCAGCTCTAGGGTGATGTCCTCAATGGAGTAGTCAACGAGTTCCCTCGCATAAACTACTCCTTTCACAAAGTTCATGGTAGAGTGCGGCGTCACACTCACCGGGGTGCCATGAAGTGTCCGAAGAGCACTTATCTTGGCCGCCTCGGCGGGATTCGCCGCATTCGCCAGAAGGCTCCCGTCCGAGAAACGGGTTACCTTCGGCTCTCTACCAATTGCACTAGCTAATCCTCTCCTCTGATGGATCATGTTGCCCTTGGACAACATGGTGCCATCAGTGGAGCGAATAACGAGGAAGCGTTTGAAGCCAGCGGGCTCGAAAACGCCAGGTAACCTCTGAATCAGGGGCCCCGATGTCATCGAGGCTCCGCCCTGTGCATTCTTGGTCTTAGTCGTAGTCAGGGGCTCCGCACACGAGGGGGTAGAGGGGCCGGATGTGCCGATCTTGGCTTGGTCGCCTACCAAAGTGGTAGCAGACCTATCCGTCCCCGCAGCCCCCGCGGATGGAGAGGAGCCCCGAGTCTTCTTCGTCTTTTGAGTCTTTTTCTTTTTAGGAGAGGAGGGCGGGGAATGAACCCGCTTTTCACCTCCGCCGGCAGAAGTCCCCAGGCCAGATGGACCAGCCTCAGCCAGGTCCCTCTCCGAAATGGAGAAGGTCCTGGTTGTCGTAGGGGCACCAGTCGGAGGAGATCCCTCCCCTCCTTCTACTGCCTCGGAGCCCTCAGCCATTTGAGGAGGACCTTGCATAGGGGCGGATTCGGGTTCGGTGCTTGGCGCCGAGCCCGAATTCCCCCCCATGGAAGGCCCTACCGTCTGGGGCTGGGTCTCCTCAAGGACCATGTCTATCACAGGAGGGGCCTCCAGTTGGCCATCCCCTCCCAGAACATCGCAGGTCCCCTTGGCAGTATTGTCACTAGTCAGGTGGTGTGGGGAGGCACAGGCCTTGACCCCAGCAAGGTTCAAAATTCTTGCCAGCAGGTCTTTTGAGGGAAGCGACCGAAGGGGCCTGGCTTCCCTCTCCCCCCTAAGGGGGTTTGCCCTACCGAGCCGCTTGCACGAGGGGCGGTCGGCAATGGGCTGCCTGCTGGCTTTCTTGGCAGTCCCCTTAGAAAGCAAAGGAGGGACTGCCGCTGGAGATAGGGAGGTGCCCGAAAGCACCTCCAGAGAAGGGGGTGAGGGGGAGTCCCCTACACCCGTAGGCGTAGGAGAGGAGTAAGCCTCCTCTCCGGTTAAAGAATTATGGAGGGTCCCTTGCGCAAGCACAAGGGGGGGGACCTCCATTTTCTCGGTGGAGCTGCCCGAGGGCGGCTCCGTAGATGTTTTTGGGGAAGTTGGGGGTTGGGGTTTTTGTTTTTTTTCATACATGGGCATGGTGACCCTCTTTTGATTACGGGACGCAATAGCTCATCACCTCTCGCAGTTGCCCGCACTGCGAGAGGTGCTTACAAGCCCGGCAGAGCCAGGCGCCGCCATTCGGGACCACCCCTCCCGCCTGGTGGCCTGGCAGTCCTTCGGCATGGCGGCTCCACCTTGGACACGGCGTAAAAAATATAGGTTGTGAAGAGGAGAGGAAAAGGGATGTGAGGAAGATGTGGGTGGGGATGAAGCAGGTTGTTAAAAAAACCCCATCCCGAACCGGAGCTGAGGGGTTAGGGAACAATGTCCCCCCCCCCTCAGCCCCAATCCGGGGTGGTTGGCTTGAGAAGAAGGTCAGCATTCTACCCTGTGAAATTAGAGGCTGACCAGAGAAAGTTGTGGGAGAGGTTGTATGAAAAGCGACGAGGTAGGGGAGAAATCGGGCTATCTGAAGGAAGGAAGAGAGGCTAAGCTGGGGCCGGACGGAGCGCTGGATCCCGTCAGCACGGCGGCCAGGATGGTAAATCGCCGCGCCCCTTACGGGGCAGTCGGAGCAGAGCATTTTTTTTTTTTTTTTTTTTTTTATAGAGCCCATCTGGCAACTACCCACTTGGGCATAAGTCGCCGAAAAACACGACAGCCTAGAATTAGGCTACTTTAAAGTTAAAATATGAAAACTTAACAATCAATATAAATTTGAAAAACTTAACAATCGAAGCAATCTCCGGCAGCGGGGGGAGGTCCCCCTCACCCCGGTGCAGGAGAGTGCAATCTAAAACAAAACAATAACAAAAAAAGGAACCTTAAATAAAGGGGAGAAGGCCGGCCTCCCCCAAAAAGTCAATAAGTCCACCAGTCATGGTGCACGCACTCGTCCCGAGTACAAGGGACAGGCGGTAGCGACCCCGCCCATCCCGGTACCGAGATTTTTTTTTTTTTTTTATAGAGCCCATCTGGCAACTACCCACTTGGGCATAAGTCGCCGAAAAACACGACAGCCTAGAATTAGGCTACTTTAAAGTTAAAATATGAAAACTTAACAATCAATATAAATTTGAAAAACTTAACAATCGAAGCAATCTCCGGCAGCGGGGGGAGGTCCCCCTCACCCCGGTGCAGGAGAGTGCAATCTAAAACAAAACAATAACAAAAAAAGGAACCTTAAATAAAGGGGAGAAGGCCGGCCTCCCCCAAAAAGTCAATAAGTCCACCAGTCATGGTGCACGCACTCGTCCCGAGTACAAGGGACAGGCGGTAGCGACCCCGCCCATCCCGGTACCGAGACAGGTATCGTGCGCGAAGATCACCCAGACTGGGACATTCGACAAGAATATGCCGAACAGTCTGGGGGACGACGCAGTCGTTGCAATAGGGCACATGCGAGCGCTCCACCAAGTAACGATGCGTCACACGAGTGTGTCCGATTCGAAGACGACAGAAAGCAACCTGAAGCCGCCGCGGCATTGGGGGATAGGTCCATGGGAACAGTCGCGGCGCAATGGCACGCAACTTTAAGTTCCCCTCGACCGTCTCCCATCTTCTTTGCCAAGCAGTCCGAAGAGCTGCCCGTATTCCTGCCATGTAGTCGGTGTGAGGAAGAGCGAAACGCTGGTCCGGTCGCAGAGTCCTCGCGGACTCTTTGGCGCCCTCATCGGCGCGCTCATTCCCCGCAATTCCTACATGTCCAGGAACCCAGCAGAAGATAATCTCGACATCTGCCCGGCTCGCCAAAACCGTGGCGTCACGGATTTCGCGAACCAGGGGATGCGGAGATTCCAATGCCCCGAGAGCACTCAGGGCGCTTTGTGAGTCGCTATAAATCACAATCCGGTCTCCGAACCGGGCACGTCGCGTAATCTCCCGTACCGAGTGGTGTATTGCCACCAGCTCGGCCGTGAAGACAGACGCAGCGCCTGGTAGAGCCCCGCTGACTTCAAACAGAGGGGATACGGCGTGGAAGCCGACCCCCTCTTGGGACTTGGAGCCATCCGTATACACTGGCACGGTACCAGCGTGACACGATGTGTGCTCCAAAAAGATCGAACGCAATACTCCCGGCGCAGTACAAGCTTTGGGAGCAGAGGCGTGGCGACAAATAGCCAAATGTGGTACCCTCCAGGGTGGCGTCCTGGGCAGAACCAGGGGCGCCACCGGCCCGAGAGCTATATCTACCTCTCGAAGGAGTTTCCTGGCCCTAAACCCAAAGGGCTTAGGGTATGACTGGCGTCTCTCGGCGGCATAGGCACCATCGAGATCAGCTGCGGATGCAGTGAGAGCTGTTGGCGACTGGGGGAGGCGCCGGGCTCGCGCGTACAGGCGAGTGATGCACTGCACGCGGCGCAGAGCGAGTGGCATCTCCCCAGCATCGACCAACAGGCTCTCAATGGGGGAAGTGCGGAAGGCACCGGTCGCAAGGCGAAGGCCGGTGTGGTGGATCGAATCCACCTTCCGCAATAAACGCTCGGCTGCGGATGCATAAAACTCGCATCCGTAGTCGAGCTTCGAGCGAACAAAGGATCGATAAAAAAGTAAGGCGGTAGCCCTATCAGCGCCCCAAGCGCTGAACGTCACGGAACGGAGAATGTCCATGGCGCGGGTACAAGAGACCCTAAGGCTGCGAATGTGAGCCTCCCAGGTGAGGCGTCGGTCGAATACAAGACCAAGGAAACGGTGCGACTCAACCACATCCAGGCGCACCCCATTAAGAAACAAATCTGGGTCGGGGTGAAGCCGTGGATGGCGGCAGAAGTGCACCACCTTAGTCTTGGCCAAAGAAAACCGAAACCTGTGCGCTTTGGCATAGCAAGAGACGCGGTTCAATGCCTGTTGGAGTCGGCGCTCCAGAGTTGGCATCTGGGCCGCGCCAAAAGAGATCGAAAGGTCGTCCACGTAGAGCGTAGCGAGAACATCTTCCGGCAGCACCGAGGTGATGCCGTTGATGCTCAGGGCAAAGAGTGTGACACTGAGGACACTTCCCTGCGGGACACCCTCTTCCTGCTCCTTTGGGCCGGAGAGGGCTCCCCCCACCCGTACGCGGAATCGACGATCTCGCAAAAATTCAGATATAAACATTGGGAGGCGTCCCCTCGCCCCCATCGTGTGGAGAGTCTCCATGATACCGTATCGCCATGCGGTATCATAGGCTTTCTCCAGATCAAAAAACACCGTGGCGTAGTGCTGTCTACGAAGGAAAGCCTCGCAGACGGCATTTTCCAGTCGGAGCAGAGCATCCGACGTGGAGTGGAACTTACGGAAGCCGCACTGTGCAGAAGACAGATGGCCTCCGCTGTCCAGGAAATAGGCTAATCTAACATTTACCAATTTCTCCATCAACTTGCACACGCAAGAGGTTAGAGAGATTGGGCGGAAACCGGTCGGAGTAGAGTGATCTCTCCCCGGCTTGCGAAAGGCGAGCACAGTAGCGATTCGCCAGGAGTCTGGGAGGAGACCTTCCACCCAGATCCTGTTGAACAAATCTAATAGAAAGGCCATGCCTCGCTCACCCAGGTGTTGAAGCATGGCGTACGGGACATCGTCCGGACCATGGGCGGTGTCCGCGCACGAAGCGAGAGCGGAACGCAACTCACTCACAGTAAACTTGTCGTTGAAGGGTTCTCCGCCTCTGGAGGTAAAGTCCAGCCGGCGGCCTTCCGCGACATCACGACGTGCATTGAATGCTGGCGGAGCAGCATCACGGCTAGAGAATGCGGAAAAAGCGGTCGCTAAGGATTCCGCCACGGACGCGGGGTCCGAGATTGCGGTCCCATTCTCCTGGAGAACGGGAGGGGGGTCCTGCGAGAACTTGCCCCGAATCCTTTTGACTCGCTTCCACACCTCAGCTAAAGGGGTCTTCCCGTTAAGTGAAGACACGTATGCCCGCCAAGAAGAGCGGCGGGCGTGCTTCGAAATATACCGGAACCTAGCCCTAGCCCGACGAAATTCAGCGACGGTGAAATCGTTCGGGCGGCGCTTATAGCGCATGTAGGCATAACGCTTCTGTTTGAGGGCCGTCTCACACTCGGTCGACCACCATGGGAGTGGTCGGCGTGCAAAACGGCCAGACGTCCTAGGAATAGTAGTCAGGCCCACGGCGATGAGGTTGCCGGAGAAGAACTCGACGGCCTCATCTACCGACCTAAACTCCTTGACTGAGATAGAGAATTCAGTCATTTCCTGAAATGCAGGCCACCGCGCCCGCGCCAAGCACCACCGAGGTGGTCTCTCAGGCGGCAGTTGCCCTGAAAATGATATTTGAATGGGAAAGTGATCACTACCATGGAGGTCATCGACCACCCCCCAATCAAAATCAGGCTGTGCATCCCGAGAGCACAAAGATAGGTCAAGGCAAGAAAATGAAGCGGTTCTCGGACAGTGATGCGTAAACTCATCCACGTTTAGGACACCCATCTCAAGCTCTTCGATCAGATCGGCAAGGACTTGTCCCCTGGGATTTATAAAGTAATCTCCCCAGAGAGGATGCCTGCCGTTCAGATCTCCAAGCAAGAGATAGGGCCTCGGCAACCGTGCCACGACGCGGCGAAAGTCCCCCGCGTCGAAGTCAGCTGACGGTGGAATGTACGCAGAAATGATAGTATACCTCCTATCCAGGTGCAGCTGCACAGCCACTGCCTGAAAGGAGGTATCTAAAGAGAAAGGAAGAACGGAGACATCATGCCGGGTGTAAACCGCGCATCCCCCAGCCCGGCCGTCCCGCGGTGGTTGGGTCGCAAGACCCTTATACCCCGGGAGGGCAGGCAGGGGGCACGCGCCTAGCATGGTCTCCTGCAAAAAAATAGCTAACGGGGAACGGGATGAGGCGAGCCTCCGCAGCTCCTCCCAGTTGGCCCGGAGTCCACGGCAATTCCATTGAAGGAATATGCCCTCCAGGCCTAGCTCGGAGGAGACGCGGGGGCCCTCCTCGAATTGAAGACCCTCACGGGAATGGCCGTACGCTTCCCGGGGGCAGAACCCCGGGCGCTGTTGGCCGGACAAAGCGCTGAAGGCGCTGTCGCCTTCGAGGACTTATTGGGGGAGGTTGGGCTCGCCATGCGAGTCTTTTCCTCCCTCCGCCTCGAAACTTTAGGCGGGCGTTGCGGCTTCGGAGGCGGGGGGCCCTCTTTTCGAGGAACCACCGTCTCCGAGCCACTCGCTCCACCTCGGGGCGTGGGCAAAGGGGCCGAAGCTCCTTTGTTGCTGTCCTCCTTTCGGGGAGCAGCTTTAGGAACCCCGGAAGATGGCCTAGCGACCATCTTCAGGGGTGTTGCCTCCTGTGAGTCTAACGACTCGGTGGAGGCGCGTGGCCGTTTCGCTTTACGCGAAACGGTCACGCTGGGGGAAGAGGGGGGAGCCCTGGTTTTAGCCGGGGCAGGGTATGAACCCTTTTTGCCGCCAGCTTTACCAGGGGAGCGCCCAGGTTGGGTAGAGCCCACAGAAGGGCTCCGAATGGGCGCGGAAACAACCGTGCTCGTTGGCCTGGATGGGCCAGGAGCAGAGGGTGCCTTTCTAACTATTGAGGCATATGACGTCCCAGGCAGAGCCGGGCGCGCCAGGACCAAGTCCTTTGCCTCGCGGAATGAGAGTCGATCCTGGGCCTGAACGGCCAGGATTTCTTTCTCAAGGAGATATGCACCACATTGCTTCGAAGAAGCAGGGTGCGGCTCTCCGCAATTGACACACTTGGCCACACACGATTTGGACTTATCGTGTGCGACCTTGGAGCAATTTACACAGACTTCGGGTGACCCCGATTTTGCACGTCTACATGATCGATTCGTATGGCCGAAGCGGTGGCAGTAATAGCACCGCCGCGGCAGTGGCACGAATGCCTTCACGCGGTAGCGGTACCAACCGGCACGCACCGACTCAGGGAGCTTGTCACAGTCGAACGTGACGAAGAGTGTAGGGGTGGGTCTCGAGGCCCCTCCCTGTTTTCTCATCACACGTTCGACCTTGACCGCCCCATGGTCAGCCAGCTCTAGGGTGATGTCCTCAATGGAGTAGTCAACGAGTTCCCTCGCATAAACTACTCCTTTCACAAAGTTCATGGTAGAGTGCGGCGTCACACTCACCGGGGTGCCATGAAGTGTCCGAAGAGCACTTATCTTGGCCGCCTCGGCGGGATTCGCCGCATTCGCCAGAAGGCTCCCGTCCGAGAAACGGGTTACCTTCGGCTCTCTACCAATTGCACTAGCTAATCCTCTCCTCTGATTGATCATGTTGCCCTTGGACAACATGGTGCCATCAGTGGAGCGAATAACGAGGAAGCGTTTGAAGCCAGCGGGCTCGAAAACGCCAGGTAACCTCTGAATCAGGGGCCCCGATGTCATCGAGGCTCCGCCCTGTGCATTCTTGGTCTTAGTCGTAGTCATGGGCTCCGCACACGAGGGGGTAGAGGGGCCGGATGTGCCGATCTTGGCTTGGTCGCCTACCAAAGTGGTAGCAGACCCATCCGTCCCCGCAGCCCCCGCGGATGGAGAGGAGCCCCGAGTCTTCTTCGTCTTTTTAGTCTTTTTCTTTTTAGGAGAGGAGGGCGGGGAATGAACCCGCTTTTCACCTCCGCCGGCAGAAGTCCCCAGGCCAGATGGACCAGCCTCAGCCAGGTCCCTCCTTGAAATGGAGAAGGTCCTGGTTGTCGTAGGGGCACCTGTCGGAGGAGATCCCTCCCCTCCTTCTACTGCCTCGGAGCCCTCAGCCATTTGAGGAGGACCTTGCATAGGGGCGGATTCGGGTTCGGTGCTTGGCGCCGAGCCCGAATTCCCCCCCATGGAAGGCCCTACCGTCTGGGGCTGGGTCTCCTCAAGGACCATGTCTATCACAGGAGGGGCCTCCAGTTGGCCATCCCCTCCCAGGACATCGCAGGTCCCCTTGGCAGTATTGTCACTAGTCAGGTGGTGTGGGGAGGCACAGGCCTTGACCCCAGCAAGGTTCAAAATTCTTGCCAGCAGGTCTTTTGAGGGAAGCGACCGAAGGGGCCTGGCTTCCCTCTCCCCCCTAAGGGGGTTTGCCCTACCGAGCCGCTTGCACGAGGGGCGGTCGGCAATGGGCTGCCTGCTGGCTTTCTTGGCAGTCCCCTTAGAAAGCAAAGGAGGGACTGCCGCTGGAGATAGGGAGGTGCCCGAAAGCACCTCCAGAGAAGGGGGTGAGGGGGAGTCCCCTACACCCGTAGGCGTAGGAGAGGAGTAAGCCTCCTCTCCGGTTAAAGAATTATGGAGGGTCCCTTGCGCAAGCACAAGGGGGGGGACCTCCATTTTCTCGGTGGAGCTGCCCGAGGGCGGCTCCGTAGATGTTTTTGGGGAAGTTGGGGGTTGGGGTTTTTGTTTTTTTTCATACATGGGCATGGTGACCCTCTTTTGATTACGGGACGCAATAGCTCATCACCTCTCGCAGTTGCCCGCACTGCGAGAGGTGCTTACAAGCCCGGCAGAGCCAGGCGCCGCCATTCGGGACCACCCCTCCCGCCTGGTGGCCTGGCAGTCCTTCGGCATGGCGGCTCCACCTTGGACACGGCGTAAAAAATATAGGTTGTGAAGAGGAGAGGAAAACGGATGTGAGGAAGATGTGGGTGGGGATGAAGCAGGTTGTTAAAAAAAACCCATCCCGAAACGGAGCTGAGGGGTTAGGGAACAATGTCCCCTCCCCCCCTCAGCCCCGATCCGGGGTGGTTGGCTTGAGAAGAAGGTCAGCATTCTACCCTGTGAAATTAGAGGCTGACCAGAGAAAGTTGTGGGAGAGGTTGTATGAAAAGCGACGAGGTAGGGGAGAAATCGGGCTATCTGAAGGAAGGAAGAGAGGCTAAGCTGGGGCCGGACGGAGCGCTGGATCCCGTCAGCACGGCGGCCAGGATGGCAAATCGCCGCGCCCCTTACGGGGGAGGGGTTAGGGAACAATGTCCCCTCCCCCCCTCCCTCAGCCCCGATCCGGGCTGGTTGGCTTGAGAAGAAGGTCAGCATTCTACCCTGTGAAATTAGAGGCTGACCAGAGAAAGTTGTGGGAGAGGTTGTATGAAAAGCGACGAGGTAGGGGAGAAATCGGGCTATCTGAAGGAAGGAAGAGAGGCTAAGCTGGGGCCGGACGGAGCGCTGGATCCCGTCAGCACGGCGGCCAGGATGGCAAATCGCCGCGCCCCTTACGGGGGGTCCCCTTGGCAGTGTCGCCAGTCTTGTATGGGGAGGCACAGGCCTTGACCCCGGCAAGGTTTAAAATTCTTGCCAGCAGGTCTTTTGAGAGAAGCGACCGAAGGGGCCTGGCTTCCCTCTCCCCCCTAAGGGGGTTTGCCCTACCGAGCCGCTTTGATGGGAAGCGGCTGGCTAAGGGCTGCCTGCTGGCTTTCTTGGCAGTCCCCTTGAAAAGAAAAGATGGGACTGCCGCTGGGAAGAGGGAGGTGCCCGAAAGCACCTCCAGAGAAGGGGGTGAGGGGGAGTCCCCTGCACCCGTAGGCGAAGGAGAGGAGTAAGCCTCCTCTCCGGTTAGAGAAATATGGAGGGTCCCCTGTGCAAGCACAGGGGGGGGGACCTCCATTTTTTCAGTGGAGCTGCCCAAGGGCGGCTCCGTCGATGAGCAAGGGGGAGTTAAAGGGGTTTGTTTTGTTTTTTTGTTGTTCATCTATGGGCATGGTGACCCTATTTTTGCCACGGGACGCAATAGCTCATCACCCCTCGCAGTAGCCCGCACTGCGAGAGGTGCTTACAAGCCCGGCAGAGCCAGGCGCCGCCATTCGGGACCACCCCTCCCGCCTGGTGGCCTGGCAGTCCATCGGCATGGCGGCTCCACCTTGGACACGGCGTAAAAAATATAGGTTGTGAAGAGGAGAGGAAAAGGGATGTGAGGAAGGTATGGGTGGGGATGAAGCAGGTTGTTAAAAAACCCCCATCCCGAACCGGAGCTCAGGGGTTAGGGGACAATGTCCCCTCCCCCCTCAGCCCCGATCCGGGGTGGTTGGCTTGAGAAGAAGGTCAGCATTCTACCCTTCGAAATTAGAGGCTGACCAGAGAAAGTTGTGGGAGAGGTTGTATGAAAAGCGACAAGGTAGGGGAGAAATCGGGCTATCTGAAGGAAGGAAGAGAGGCTAAGCTGGGGCCGGACGGAGCGCTGGATCCCGTCAGCACGGCGGCCAGGATGGCAAATCACCGCGCCCCTTACGGGGGGAAGCGTTTGAAGCCAGCGGGCTCGAAAACGCCAGGTAACCTCTGAATGAGGGGCCCCGATGTCATCGAGGCTCCGCCCTGTTCACTTTTGGTGTTAGTCTTGGTCAGGGGCTCTGCACACGAGGGGGTAGAGGGGCCGGATGTGCCGATCTTGGCTTGGTCGCCTACCAAAGTGGCAGCAGACCCATCCGTCCCCGCAGCCCCCGCGGATGGAGAGGAGCCCCGAGTCTTTTTCTTTTTTGGAGAGGAGGGCGGGGAATGAACCCGCTTTTCACCTCCGCCGGCAGAAGCCCCCAGGCCAGATGGACCGGTCTCAGCCAGGTCCCTCTCCGAAATGGAGAAGGTCCTGGTTGTCGTGGGGGCACCTGTCGGAGGATATCCCTCCCCTCCTTTTACTGCCTCGGAGCCCTCAGCCATTTGAGGAGGACCTTGCATAGGGGCGGATTCGGGTTCGGTGCTTGGCGCCGAGCCCGAATTCCCCCCCATGGAAGGCCCTACCGTCTGAGGCTGGGTCTCCTCAAGGACCATGTTTATCACAGGAGGGGCCTCCAGTTGGCCATCCCCTCCCAGGACATCGCAGGTCCCCTTGGCAGTGTCGCCAGTCTTGTGTGGGGAGGCACAGGCCTTGACCCCAGCAAGGTTTAAAATTCTTGCCAGCAGGTCTTTTGAGGGAAGCGACCGAAGGGGCCTGGCCTGTTTTTTTTTTTTTATCATCATTGGGCATGGTGACCCTTTTTTAAACACGGGATGCAATCGCGCACACCTCTCGCAGTAGCCCGCACTGCGAGAGGTGCTTACAAGCCCGGCAGAGCCAGGCGCCGCCATTTGGGACCACCCCTCCCGCCTGGTGGCCTGGCAGTCCATCGGCATGGCGGCTCCACCTTGGACACGGCGTAAAAATTAATAGATTGTGAAGAGGAGAGGAAAAGGGATGTGAGGAAGGTATGGGTGGGGATGAAGCAGGTAGTTAAGAACCAGCCACCCCAGACCGGAGCTCAGGGGTTAGGGAACATTGTCCCCCACCCCCTCAGCCCCGATGCGGGACGGTTGGCTGAAAGGAAGGTCAGCATCTACCCTGTGAAATTAGAGGCTGACCAGAGAAAGTTGTGGGAGAGGTTGTGTGAAAAGAGAGGAAACAAGTGTTTTGAAGGAAGGAAGAGAGGCTAAGCTGGGGCCGGACGGAGCGCTGGATCCTGTCAGCACGGCAGCCAGAGTGGCAAATCGCCGCGCCCCTTACGGGGTCCTGTCTCTAAAAATCATTTCTGCTCACTATTGCGACTGGCACTTTCTATTTTGTTCATTTTTGGTTCAGTAGCAACATTCCATTTAGTGATTGCCGCCCTTTTGTACGGCAGCGCCTCACATACTGCGGGCACCCCTGGCCAGCCCCTAACCACTCCAGCTAAGAGGGCAAGATCTGACTGGCGCATAGCCTACAAAAAAGCAGTCGACCAGAGTGGGGACTGCAGTGAGATATTTTAAAGGTAGCAATAAAAATTCTTACTAAACCTTTATTAAAATAAAATAAAGCAGAATTGGGACAGAGGTGGTTTTATTGATTTAAAGATAAAATATATTGGAGGGATGGAGAGGCAAATATGAAAGATTAAAAAAGGATATTTAAACCCTTTGGGCATATTCTTACATATGAAACTGTTCCCATCCATGTTTTAATTTTCTAGGCAATAGTTCTGACAATAAAATTCCCCCATATTTCCCCCCCAAATTTTTTTTTATAGTACCCACATATTAATTTTGTGGCATTGAGAGATTAAAATAAATTTAAAATTGCAGTCTTCAATCCGAATACAATGATATTTTTTTGATTTGAGTACATGAAAATTAATCAAATAAATTTCCTCAAGATTCTTACAATAGTTTACAGTATAACACACAACATTCAGCATTTGATACATGGACATATTTAACAATATTTTCAAATACAAAAACTTCCAAAATTGATTAAATACAATGCTATTTAGCTAAATATAGCCAATTAGAAGCTTTAGAAACAGGCATAGCCAAACCTTTTGGTCTGATGGGCGACATACATTTTAATTGGAGTTACTATTTCACTGCCAAAAAATGTCAAATTTTTCATGTAACACTTTCTATTTTAGACATGAATTGTGATTATATTATTGATATGTGAAATTAAAACAATATCCATTTTACAATATATTTAAAATGCCATTCTAAAAGAAAGGGATTGAATAAATTAGCCTTTGTTGTAGTAGCCCATGTAAGAGTGTGAAGGTTAATGCTTTTATATTCAAAATATTATTTTATTTGGGGGTAACATATTTCTGAACATAGAAAATAAAAATTAAGCTAAGAAAGGCTGTTAATCAAAGTTGTGAAATATATTTTAAACTTGTTTTTCTTTACATTTTGTTATTGAAGGAACCAAAGATAATTTTCTTATTCACTCGTTAATTATTAACTTCAAAATTTTACTAAAGTTGCCTAATATATATATATATATATATATATATCTCCAATGGAAAGAAGTAAACATTAAAATAGGTACAATTTTGTTTTTTAACATTGCAAAGGTGTATTAGCGTTGTTTAAATATAAAAAAAGCTCTCTTCCCCTCCCTTAACCTTGGGGAAACCAATGTTGCCTTCTCTGATACCGTCAGTAATCTTAGTGTTATTTTTTACGAGCAACTCTCGTTTAAGCCGCACATCCATCATATCTGCAAGTCTTCCCTTGGTTTCCTCCGCAACTTCTCGTGTTTGATCCCATTTTGATCAACGAAGCCTTGAGACTACTATTCATGCCTTCATCACCTGATGCTTAGACTACTGCAATTCTCTTCTAGTGAATCTCCCTTCTTCGTCACTTCACCCGCTACAACTAATTCAAAACTATGATGCTCGGCTCCTCCTTAGCCACCCCCGGTTCTCTCCTTTGATGCCTCTGTTACAGGAGCTACACTGATTACCTATTCGCTTCCGTACCCACTATAAAATTCTCATCACCTACAAGGCCCTAAGCCTCAAGGCTCCACCTTATCTCTCATTGTCAAAGTCCTTGGGCACTCCAGTCAAACCTCACTCCTCATTCTGTCCTCTGCTCGATTGGTGACCGTTCCTTCTCAGTTTGTACTCCTAGACTCTGGAATGCTCTTCCTGCCGAAGTCCGATTCCTCTCCCTCCCTTGCTACTCTTAAACATCTCCTGAAGACTCATCTCTTCAGAATTGCCTTCTTTCCCCTGTAAACTTTCTCTACACTCGCTACACAACCTGCGCTCTGGGAGGGCTAACAGCCCTGAAGAGCGCATTATAAACACCTATTATTATTATATCTAGATTTGAGATAATTACACGACTTCTGTAATGGTCATTTATGGGGTAAGCAAATTGCTCTGTCAATTTTCTGTTGTACCTCATCTTTAATAGGCAAAAGCCCTCATTTCAATGATTCAACTTCTCACATAATCTAAGCTTACCGCCCTCACTATGGCAATCTGTTATGCCCTTACTGGTCACTTCTTTTTATAATTTTCAAGGAATTTGCTTAATTCCTGAGCCGCCCCTTATTTTTACCCCTCCCCCTTTCCTCTCCTACTTTGCCCCACTTCCTCAGACAACAGCAATCACCTACTATTTAGATTGCCAAAACCTCACACTAAGCACTTTTCTTAGGGACCTGTGGGCCCACTCAGGGATGCCCAACTTGCAAAAGAGGAAGGGGGGATAGCAAGTAAAGTAAGTCCTGAGAATCCTGTTTTGTTTTTTCTCTTGCACGTAGTAGTATACATGGCAATACTTAAGATTTGATCCTTTTCCCTGTACATTTCACTTGATGCAGTCACTATTTCTTGGTAGTTTCATTTTAGCATTTCTTTGAGACCCCCTCCGAATCTCACCCTAGCTTTCTGATCCGGATTGAGTGCCTTCTATCCCCCTTAAATACTATTTTACCTCAATAACCCTACATACCTACTTGCCCAAGCAGCCTAGTTGAGAAAACTTGTGAGTAGTTAGTCGTTAGATGGAGTTGACTTCACAGCAGCTGTCATATGCTGTAGATAGCGTACCATACTGTCATTCTACCGAGATGGCCTTTCTAATCTGATGGGGAGGCTGTGCTATATCATTAACTTCTTTTAATTTAAAATGCTCATCTGGTGCAAGGTCAGACGCCAAAATAATTATCAAGGCTATTTTTAGGCTAATTTATTATTTTTACTACCAAAACACACAATAGCAATGGTTCAATTTTGTAAACTTTCAGCTGCTCTTAAGAACATCAACTATACCTCTTTCTTATATATTCATACTTGTGTACTACCTTGACTGATTGGATTCATCTTACCTTCGTTTTCTTTCTTTTAGGACTACCCTGGCAACTGCCTGCAGGAGATCGCTTACCCCCCCCCCCCTTACATAGATACTACTTTTTATTCAATGGGGCGGGCATCAGCCCTTCTCAATTTCTTGATTCAGCTTTGAATTTGAATGGATCCTTCGACAGAGATCTTTGAGGTCATAAAGAATATCTCAAAATCAGATTCATTCCAACCAATACCCATCATGGATTACCTTTCTTTTTCCACTTATGCTCTAGACTGGGGCCAAGATCCCAACTAATTTCCATTTTTGCTAATCTTTCAATCTTCTAAAGGAATCTGAAATCATCTCTTCATAAGGCATTCCCCCTACACTGCTCTCTCTTTTTCCACATCTAGCCTTTCAGACTCTCCAGATGTTCAGCAAGAGGGAGCTTATGAGCTTGAAATTTATGAGTTTTCTCAACAAAGAATGCTAATTTGTGGAGTATTTCATAGCATAGCCACAAATGAGAATAGAAACACCTCTTATACCTTATGGGGACCAATTTGAAAGGACATTCACATGCCCATGCTATCTCCTCACAACTCCAGAGGTTAATTAGCGTCCATTTTATGCCATAAACACTAAATAAACGAAATTTAGAGATCATTACACTGCCAATGAACCATCTATCTTTAGTTTATTCAGAGATAATTCCAAGTACAAAAATGAAAATATTTTGAACCCAGAAATTTCTGAATATTTCAGGAATTTCTTAATATACAATAAAAAAATCCTAGCATTGCAGTTTAAAAGATTTCTATTGTATGTAGAAATAATGCATTTGTTGCTATAAAAACAGTGTTTCTTTATGTAATTACAATTCATGCAATTAGTGGATATCCTCAATTAATGGGGAGTGAAGGTGGAATTAAGATAACTTCCATTGTACGCAATAGCAAAATTATGAAGACAGCAGTGTCTAACATACTATCATACAAGTATAAAGGATTTATTAACCAATGTTACTTCGTGCTTCCTAACAAACTGCAAAAAAATGGCAGACTTGATATTAACACAAACTTGCACAAGTATAACCTGTATAAAGGCCAATTTGTTATGATGGTGTTAAATATACATACCCTCAACAAAGTGAAGAACTAAAATTTTACAAGTCATAAGTAATGAGATTGCCACAAGAAAAACCTGAATAAATAAGGAATATTTAAATTCCAGTCCCACTTGAAATTGTACACAAATATTTGCAATATAGTTCTAATGACCAAATTACTTAAGTCAATGCCAAAAATGGCAACTTAGTACTCTCCTACAACTATTTAAGGATATTCAAAATATAATTATGTATGACAGAAGCTGGACAATTTTTTTCTTTGGAATATGAAGTTTTAATAAAATGAATTAAATTTTTTTTTTTTAGTAAAAACATGAAATATATAAGTTTCATTGTATTATATGAACTATTCCCATCAATAGTCAAACTAAAAAAAAAGTAAATTCATGTCTAAACAGCAAAGCACATACGGGTTACACAAGCAGGGCTCAATCAACATCTTGGGCAAAGAACAGAAATGGAAAACATTTAAGAGTATTTACCAAAAATTTTGAAGAAGATTTTAAAATGGGGGAACAGTGGTTGGGAGAACAATTAAATCCATTACAGATTTATACAGATTGCAAATTTAAATTAGGACCAAGGGGTTTGGTTTTTTCTTTCACAAAATAAACTGTTGATGAATATAAAAAGTTAAGCCTCTTACAGTAAAGGAAAAAAGCATGAGCTATGCCAAAGAATTAAGGAGACCACAAAGGAACTAAAGAAGGGTAACCAGGTCAAAGCCTGTCCCATCAACAATCCACTACCAATGAATGCTAGGGCAACAAAATCAAACATTGGCAGCTAAGAAAATCTTGATTGACAGTACAAAACAAGGTTTTTATGACCTAATTTTCGCAAGACCTACAAGATCAACCCTTAAACCCTTTGAGTAAAAATGACTTTTATTAAAATAAATACAAAATCTAACATTTTTAACCTATGCTTGAGCTTCTGACTTATTTGCAGACATAGAAAATGTGTAAAAATTTGATTCTTAGACCAATATGTACAAATTCCCCCCAGAGTAAAAAGCAATATTTTGATGCGAGGATGCAGATTCTGAATACATTGATGACGCTTAGAATATGACATTTGCAAACATCCATGGCATTAGGTAGTGGGGTAAGGGGTCCAAGAGGGACTTAAAAGAAAAAGAAGAGTAATATGCTAACCTAAAGCAAGTCAGTCATTCCTCTCCAAAGTCATAGAACTCATTTATTGGATTATAGTGCATGGGAAAATTTCAAGTCAATCATTTCCAGCAATTTCACACAGGTAGCTACATTTTATATTTTAATATCTTATAAATCACCTACTTCCAATCCCAGCCCCTAAACATGAGCAATGAAATAAACAAGACACCATTTTATCTATTTTCTGACTGCACTGAAAAAGAGTAAAAAACAAAACAAAACTACAGTACCAAGTATACTTGCTGAATTAGGGTATATAAGTGCCAATCTGTAAAATGTGAAAAGAACAGTGACAAGGGAGGAGTTAGTAATATATATATATATATATATATATATATATATATATATATATATATATATATATATATATATATATATATATATATATATATATATATTGATGAGGTGAGTATGTGAAAAGAAAAGCAAATATGGAACAAAAAAATATTTGTGAAGAAAGAAATATTATAGAGATGAAGAGAGATTGATAAACATGAAAGAAAAATGAATATAAATGTAAAGTTTGAAATAAAGGATGGGGAAGTGATAATGAACAAGTTTTAATGTTAAGGAAAAAGTGAAGCTTTGAAATAATTTTATGATTGCAAAGGCGACAATTGTAAGTTGATGATGAAACTGATGCTTCAATGGGAATAATAATGCAGTATTAAATCAAGATGCAACATTTGGAAGAGTTGAGAAACTTTGGAGCAACCACCCAGTCATAATGGACATTCGCTGGTGGTGATTGAGATATTTAGAAGATGAGGAAAAAATGTGGGCGAGAGTGGTACTAAATTACAAATAGCACTTTCATTTTTTAGTGTATATTTGTGTGTGTAGAAAATGGCAAGAGCCAACTAAAACTTCCATAGCAAAGTAGATAAGAAAAAATGCAGAATTTCATGCATTTTAACAGTGCATTGCAGATTATCAATAATTTTTTTTAGCTGAATGACCTTGAATAATATGAAAAATCAAAATTGGATATGCATAGTAGGAATGCAGTGTGAAAAAATTTGCTAAATATATTATTATTAACTAGGGAACATGTATCTAATGATGTTCTGTCAGAAACTAATGGAATTAAAAAATTTTTTTAGGACAAATAGGAAAGAAAATCAAATGACCAGTTTAGCTAGAGATGCATTGATAAATAAGAATTTGAACACATTTCAACAAGATGGCATTTCATGGAGTGGTAGAAAATCAAGTCTGACACAAGAGGAAAAAAAGTGAAATGGAACAGAAATAGCAAAGATGGTCATAATGAGCAAGCTCATTAATCACTGGGATTGTGAAAATGCATTATAAAGCTACAGAAATAAATAAGTGAAATGTTTTGAAGTAGTATAGATATTCAGCTGGTGGAATTACAAAGTAAAAAAGAACTAAGAAAAAAAAGTACATGGATAAAAAAAGTTTAAAACAGTAACAAACTGCAGCCAAAATTAAATGTAGGGGAAAAAAAGGAAAAAAATAAATAACTTAAGCTGTATAATATGTAAAAGGAAGTCATTTTTATATGGTAAGGGGTTACATCTGTGTCTCACACAGTGGAGCCAATCCTTATCAATGAGTAAGGAGAGGAAAATGGGACAGGAACAATTATATCAAAAAGAATAAAGGAGAGGAAGAGAAATATTATTTGCAGGAAGCCTGGGGTCTTCAGCAGAGCTCGGTGTTGCGGCAACGAGTTGCAACTTTGTCCCACTATGAATTTCGAAGTTGCAAATGTTTTGCAAAAGTCGGACTAAGCAAAGTCGCACCACCAATTTTCTGTGACTTTGAACAGGAACAAAGACGACTTTTTTGAAAGAAATTGCTGGGGCTGTTTTATATATGTGTTTTTCTGCCTTATAAAAGCATGTTACTGTTATCACGATAAAATTAATTGTAATTTAGCGGAGTTGCAATTTTCCACAACTATGAACAGGAACAAAGGGGATTTAAATAATAAAAAAAAAGCTGCGGCTGTTTTATATAGGTGTTTTTCTGTCTTATAAAAACATGTTTCTGTTATCGCGCTAAAGTTTACTTTGTAATTTAGCGGAGTCGCAGTCACAAAGTTGTACTGGGGAGAATTAAAGTTGTAGTCGCTCTAAATCCGATGGCAAAGTTGCACCTGAAAAAATTAAAGTCGTGCCCAGCTCTGGCCTTCAGCAACAATTAACACAAGTGCGGGGGGGCACTCAATGAGCATGTGCAATGCTGTGAGTCTGGAATCGCATGAGATAGTAGGCCAAAAGTTATCCATGAGTTAGTTGGTAGGGCCCAGGTGGAGACAGATTTCTATGTGCGCTGATGTTTGTGTCTGCTCATGCCAGGATCGAACCCGGTACTGCAACATTGGGAGACCAACGCCATATCCACTCAGCAAGATATAATACCTCATCGGCAGGTTTCAGAATGGAGGAGAGTGAATATGTTGTGCTGTGAAGACAGCTGCGTTGCAACTGGCTGTGTTCATGATGTGTGGTAGGTACAGTGCCTCAACCAATAGGCAGCCAGTTCATTACATATGCTGTCACCTTGTGTCTGCTCTCAATGATATTGAACCCAGGTGTTAAAAACCCAATGCCTCATCAACAAGGCTTAGAGGTGCAAACGGTGTCAGTGGATACTGGCAAGAACATGGGATGATGGGGCACCCATGAAAAGCAAAGGAGTCTTGGCAGATATGAAGTCAAGTCACAGAGAGAGTTTGTAAGAGAAGATTAGTAAAAGTAGTGGAGAGGATGTGAAAATGCATGGAAGAAATAAAGTTGCAGATCCATTTGAAGGCACACAATCCTCCGGATGTATGCTTGTCTATGCTACACCTGACACTCATTTGTGGGGTACACAAGAGGGCCAGAGGGTACACCATTCCTTCAGGTTTAGGATGTAACAGGAGCTTTACACCTGTTACACCATCATACCCACCACCAACCCTCTTGATGGTAGGGTGGGGTTGAGATTAAAGGCATAGTGGAGTAATAGTGTTTGGGAAGCCATAAACAACACAAATTTGATGGAAGGAGTAGACGATTTGGAGGGCCTCCCAGATAGTGCCTAGCTCCGCAAGTACGAAGATTGGTGTGGAAGAGATGGAATGAAGAGAGTTGAAGCAACATCTCCACCATGGGGAGAGCAAACAAGTTGTGGTGGGAATGGGAGGCAGTGGTGAAGATGGCTTTGGTCCGAGAGTGAGCAAATGCATGGTTAAGGAACTTGACTGGCCACGGTTAAATGTGCTGTCAAAGCAATGATTTAGCCTGCTTTGATGGGATACCATTTCTGCAGTGAATTCTGGTCTTCTGCCTAAATGTGTGATTATGGTTCCATTCATGAGCTCAATTATTCCTTGCTATTTTTGGTGTTGTTTGCTCATTTTGTGAAGTTAATCCTTACTTCCATTGTATAGGGCTTTACACCACTGAGTTTCATATTTTCTTGACATTTTAAAATTAATGTGTCCAGGAAGGGTTGCTGGGGTCATTTCTACGATCACTGGTTAAAAGTTCCATATAAGATTTTGTTGTTTGTTTTAGATGGTATTCAGTAAAAGGTTAAAGCAATGAAGAAATGTCTGAGAGTAAGTGTTTCAAGGTAATATCATCATGAGTTAAGAGAAAGTTCAAATTTTGTGAAGTTACATAGAAAGAATAGAATATTTGGGTCAATAGAGACCAGAAAGGTGGGCACAACTTTACAGAATTTGCCCCTATTTGGGTACAAAAGCAGGTTCTCTAATAAACCAAAGGATAAAACCAGTAGACCACAAATGCTCCATTTCTTCTGTTACCCTGGGGCAAGGGTGGGAAAATTTCCTGTGTTGAAGGACCCAATCATAAAATTTTAATTTGATATACTACAAATTGCACATTATTTTGCATATAACTAACTACTATGAATATATATCAGCTTAAAAATGAAAAAAATTGCTACATTTTAAAGTTAACTAACCTTTTAATGACATTGTTGTGAGTAATTTTTGTAGTAAAGAAAGAAAATGATCAGCAAAATTGAATTCATTCAAAAGGCCACAGGTTCCCCCAACCCCTGTCAGAGCAATGAGTTTGGCAATTATATGCAAACTATTTGTTTATTCTTTTTAGTGACTGCGAGTTTACTCTTGTGCATCCTGCTGAAGGAGACAAGTTAATACAAAGGAAGAGGAGAAAGTATAAGAAAGATGGGAGGCCAAGTTGAAATCAGAAGTGCTGCTACTGCATGTCAGAGATGAAAGAAAAAGGACCATTAAGAATCAACATCCTTCACCAAAGAGAGGTACAAGTCAATCTGGGCAGAGATAGGAAGTAAGGACATAAAAAGGAGCAATTGACAAGCCAACCACCTTATTTGAACCTTTGGCACCAAAGGATCAGGGTTACACCGGCAAATGATGGAGCAGAAAGTACATATTTGCTTATGCATTTTTTTACCTGATAAATAAAATGATTTGGTGATAATAACAAAGAAAAGTATTAGAAGAAAATTAAATATGAGGCAGTAGAAACTAGACTAGGAGTAGAAACAAAAGGCATCAAATGAAAAAAAATATATATATATGAAACTGAGGTCAATAAACGTAAAAAACCTGCTAGTGTAAGTTTAAGAAAGTTGGTTCCATTGATATAAAGGAGAAACAGTATAGTAATGAATGAATAATAGAATAGTAATGAAAAAAAATCTTATGCTGTATAGTGACAGAAGAGCAGATGTCTGAACTCCCCCTCCCAGAACATTAAAAAACAAAAAAAAAAGCAAATTAGCCCAAGATGAGCCATTATGCCAAGGAGGAAGGAATGACTTCTAAGCATTAATAGAACATGAAAATACATATAAGCATGCTATTTTTGAAGCAAACATGCCCTAGGTAAAGAAAGGTTTTCTAGTAGTAGTTATAAGCAATGGTGCTCAGACCCATGCAATAACTATATATTCCAAAGGCTACTTTGCACACAGCTAAGCTCAAAAGAAGGGCACATAAGTTACAATAGAACAGTGACCACCTTGGAACAGCAAGAAGGAAAATGCACACTGCATTTTCTTACGTACTTCAGTACTCTATAGCATTTCTACCAACACTAGGCCCAAACTTTGAAAATGTCTTATAAAGAGGAAGCTTTGTAATACCACCATTCTTAAATCAAATCTTTTCAGAAATAAGCTCCAACAAACCAAAATGACTTATAACTATTCAAGTACTTATAATTTTGTTGCAACCAATCATGTTTAACCTCATGGAAAAACTAACTACTTTCACTAATTAACATTTCCACAAAACCCTGAGAAATTGAACCACAAATTTTAGGCTAGATTTCTCTACATGATTAAAAACAGCCCCACTCCCCCCCCCTTAATATCCTATTTAAAAGGTCTTAACACATTGACTGCTATGGCATATTTCACTGCAGCCGCAGCACAGATATATGTGTGCCACCCATGTTTTAAAAGAAGCCATGTCACATGCATTTGTGTGCCGTTATAGGTAAATCCCTATTACTCAAAGAGGAAACTTTGCTGTGAGACTCGTTGGCCTCGCAAAAAAAAAGTATGTGTTATCTAATGTTTTGTTTGAGTGAATTAAATTCATAAAAAGTTTTACTGTATTATATATAAAACATATATTACCTTCAGAATTTGAAATTCAATTTACTGAATCCAGATTTCGGCATGTAGAGACAAAATCTTTACCTAATCCAAAGAAAAATAACTTTACCAAAGAAAATTAAGAAATATATAGGTATAATTTACTTTTTGTGATGCTTCTTGAAGCAAGCAAGACATAAGAAAGGCTGTTCAGGGCAAGAGGGACAGAAAGTCTGAGTATTTTTGGCAAGCTTTCTTGCTGCCTCTCCCTTTTTCTCTCACAATTGTTTCATAGCACAATTTACAGCACCTCCTAACTCTCTTGTTGTTTGCATAGACTTTTATTTCACAGATATCCTATGTAGCTCCTGTTACTAGTCTCATTCTCACGGTTGTTTCTCCACATTCTAACAAAGATGATGCAATTAGCTCTTTGAATTTTTTAACTTGGAACTTTTGTCCAGTTGCAATTTTGTATACAAGCCAGGAATTAACAATTCCTATTCCAAACAATAGCTTAAAAGCCAATTTTCAATACCACTTTACTCCCTTTCTCAAGGGAGATTCATATAATGACATCTGGTCAGAGAGGTCTATATTTGTTTTTTCTTCGTTGTACGCAATGATTGCCAATGGTTTTTTTGTAGTCCTTTTTCTTCGTCTTGTTTCTGTAGATGGGCCTGCTTCACCAATTCGCTCTTCATTTACACCCTGCTCTCTTAATTCTACCAATTCAGGGTCATGTTTAGTTGACAGTAACGGACATCCCTTGTGTCTTTCCACTTAAGTACCACAATCCCATTCTGATCTTCATGTGATACAATTTCACCCTTCTTGAGTGAGACATTCATGACCTCAAGTGGCATATTTTTCTTTTTTGAATGCACTGTTTCTACAACATGGGTCTTCTGTTGTAAAAAAGTATGGGATAATTCATACGATGTGTAGAAGTTATCTACATATAATCTTCCCTCATTCAATAAACTGGTCATGAGCTCAGTGCACACCTTTTCCCATCCAATGTGCCTTGTTCCTCATCTTGCGATCTTCCACTATAAATCTGAAAGTTATATGTGTAGCCATTGACAGAGCAAATTTTAAATAATTTTATCACATATTTATGTGCCTTATTGGGACTATACTGCTTGAAAATGAGTCTCCCTCACCAGGAACCAGTGTCTCATCAATTACTAGATCATCTTCTGGTATATATATTGCCTGAGATTTTTCAACTATGAGAATGACTAAAAGTCTAATTTTCCCTAATCTATTACCTGCCTCAATTTCTGTATTGTCTGCAAAATGCAGATAATTCAGCAACAACTGGAATCGGTTGAGGCTCATTGTCTTTATTGGGATTTCAGTTCTATATAAGGGAGATTTCCAGCCAATAATCTTCCAGAGCCCCAGCACAAAATAGACTCATCCACAGGATAAGCCCCAAGAATTTCTTCATCTCCTGCTCTGTTGTAAGAACACAGTGTTGATGTCTTGCTTTAGGTGTTCTGGTTCTTGCTTCTGAAATTTGATCTGCATACAGATTTGTTTGATGAACTGGAAGTTTTACAATTTCATCAACCACACACATTTGGAATATCTGAAGCCCTCCCCTACCAGTGTATGGAAACTGTTGAATTCTTCCACTAAATGTAGACCACTGAGGCATGTCATCATCATCACTTTCATCATTTTCTTCTTCCACTAATACCAAATCTTCTAAAGATTCTTCTACATTTACTGTTTCATTTGTATCATCTTCATCTGAGTCAAAGCCTTCAAAAGGTGGTTCAAAGTCTGGATCTTGAACAGAGTCATCTGAGTCTGAGACAATTTCTCCACTTGTATTCAGCATTATTTAATAGAAGCGGATCTCAATATTTTCAAAGACATTTCTGATAATGGCTATTTTTAGAACTTATGAAACTTTTGGTCTAAATAATTTGGTAAATTGAAAATTTATAAACTTTTAAGTGCTGAAAAAATAACTAAAGAGCTTGAAATAGTAAGAAAAACTATATATATATATATATTCAGGGGGAAAAAAATTAAATATACTGAACATGGACATAAATATATATCATATATATGTGTATAACATGGCCTCAGCACAAACAAACACAATGGCACACACATATGTGTGCCATGGCCCCCATAAGGATAGAAGATAAAAAGAATTACAAGAAAATAAAATTAAACAAGAATTTCATCAAATTATTGATACCACACAATTTCTCTCATCAACCTCTTATCATATTCACCCCAAAATTCTTTTTGGCACCAGGTGAACTTTTGGGGATTTGTGTTTGGCAGTCAATGTGTTAATAGTATTACTTAAGCTACAAAACAAAGCTCCCAAAATATCCAATCTTCAATTGTTTTGATTCTCTCAAAAGCTTAATTTGCAAATCAATCCTTTAGGACGCATTTGCACAAAAGGGAAATTTGAGACCTCAGCCCTTAGTCAATTGCAAAAAAGTCACTGCTTCAAGATGCTACTCTAGGCTCCCTTCCTCTCCCTAAATTACCACAGTTCAATTATTTCAACCATCAAGGTATATCAATTAATAAAAGATGTCAGCAGATATTTTGATACAAGTGACACCTCAAAGCAATTCATAATCACAACTCTAAGTGGTTATTTTCTTTTAACTTTTATCACATTTCAAGGCTTGAAAACAAAAAGGAAAGTGGAAAAATGAGAAAATTGAAATAAAATAAACAAAAGACAAGGATAAGTAAAATTGAAAATGAGACCAAACGTAAGACACTTAAAACAAAAAATGGTTATGCTAAAAGACCACAAGCATGCTCACTAAAAAACAAATACTAAAAAAAAAATCAAGAGCACCATTATGACTGTCTCAAAAGCTTAGGCAAAGCCAATTTTTTGTTACTTTTTTTCTTAATGTTTGATACCGTCACTACAAAGACGACAAGAAAAAATATATATATATATATTCAAATATCCTTAAGAGTACATATAAAAAAAAAAGAAGCAAGCTTACATTGATTCGCACTCACAAATCATCTGCAGATAGATATAGTTACCTTTGAATAACCTATGTATTAAAAAAATATCAGGCCTTTCTCTAGCGAAAAGTCCTATAAATTGACTCAATTTCTTTACAAATAGTAGACAATCTCTAATTTAATCTATTTATTAGCTAATCTGTAATATCAAAACTAAAACTTCCATTAATTCATTTCCTTTTAAAAAATACTGTAGATAATCTCCTCTAGATTTATCTACAGACACAAAGACTTCACCTACAATAGGCAAATATGAAAGATACAATTAGTGAAACGTGTAGACATTTGTGGTACAGCACGTTATAGTTAATAGGTCCTATTTTCTAAATGAGCATAATGACGGTTCCCAAACTACCAAGATATGCAATACAAGGCATATTAAATATCAAACATTGTTATTCAAAGGCCCACCTTAGTAGCAAGTCAATAACCCATTGAAACATGCTGACAGGAGACGTTAAAATATAATCCCCCCCCCCCCCCTTTTTAAATGACAACTTCACCTAGGATTTGTATAAAAATATTTGCACTCACTTTTTTTTCTTTTTCAATTTCAGCCATGTGCGATGATAGTGTCTAGCAACTTTGTATCTGGCCAAATTCACATCATCCAAGTCCATTCCAATAACTTTGCTCACAATTAAGCTATGTTCAAAATAGCAATTTCAATGGAAAATAATAAAAAAAAGGTCAAATTACCTGATTAATCTTAATGGTTGCATCTTACAACCATTAAAAGTAATCTGGTAAAGGTTTGTAATCCCATAGAAGTAGGGCCTTCAATTTTCTAGGTCTAATTATTTTTTTTTTAGATAAAGCTAAAAACTAATAGCAGCAAACTACCTTACTCCAATTTAGCTGTTCAATCTCTCTCAGGCAATGCAGTAAATTTCCCTCATAAAATAGAATACAAGGAAACCTTTAATCTGTACATCAGTAAAAAAAGGCAGCATTTTAGCAATTTACCTCAAAATCTCAACAGAATCAAAATGGACAAGGGGTGATGCACAAGGAAATATGAGGCTTTCCTCAGCTACACATTCTCCTCTCAATTTTTCTTACACATTCCCTTCTCAATTTTTCTGTGCAAACAATCTCAAATTAGCAGGATTTGAATAAACTTGATGTACAGCTACTCAACCATGGTTAATCTGTCACTACCACACACCTACACAAAGTAGGTGCATAGTGGGCTGGAGATCAGGCAGTTATAGGTTAAGTCCAACCAAGCTTCCTTCTATTCATTCTAATTCTAGCCACAGACACTAAATACTGATCAATATGTTCCTGAGCCTGAATTAACTCCACAGTGGGGTCCCATATGACTGTCAATCAGTAATAAAGCAACCACAGCTCACACATACATATAGACACTTATTTAGAGCAAACAGGTTCCTCGGACACTCAGGAGGAAGAGAGGCCTTTGACAAAGAAAGGGAAATTGTGAGCATAGTGGCAACTTGCAGTCAGTCTCAGACCCTCTTCTGCGCCCACTTAAGGTCATCAGCCCTGGGTTTACACCCGGACAACTTCTCGATGAGGGTCTCCATTGCAATCCAAAAGCCTAGCTTCTCCAGGGGGTAGTTTAACCAGCCAGTGGTGATACAGAAGTAAGTTTCATGGGGAGCAACATGATGGATGCGATGATGCCGCTTTGGGAGGACAATATGAAGATCCTGACACAATGGGATGAAAAGTAGAGTCAAACCTTTTATTCTGAAGCAAATTTCTAGGAAATGTAATAGAAGGAACACAGGAGTTTGGAGGAATTCAATGTTTTAGGAAAAGGAAATTGATGTAAGCAACAAGGGAAATTTTCTCAAAATTGATGAAAGGAGGAACAGAAGATGGGAAAAGTAAAAATTTAGATTTGAAAAATATAGATCAATATTTGTTTCCAACAAACACTGATTTGTTCATTACACTTGCTCACCAGCTACATTTGTATCTATGGCAGTAGATTAAGTGTTATTAAAAATATTTATAAGTTTGAACATTTGGTTTCCTATAGCAAGTAAATAATCTTTTATTATAAACACACAAAAAGAAAACGATAGCAAGAGGGAAGCATGCTCCAGCATCAGGGCAAGACCTGCCACCCCTTACCACCAGGGAACAGGGGCAGGAACATGCAACCAATATCAGTCAAAGAGTCTGAAAGTCAATGTGCATGAACTCATCCTGAGCACAATGGACAAGCAGGAGTACTATCACAGGAAACATGTGAAGATCACCCAGACTGGGGCAGTCAAGAAGAATGTACAGAAGTCTGGGAGACAATGTAGTTGGCATAGAAAGGTGCAGGGGAACTCTCCAACCAATGGCGGTGCGACAAACGAGTGTGCCTCAATATAAAAAATGACAGAAAGCAACCTGAAGCCATCTCTGTATTGTGAGAGTGAGGGGTATCTCCCCAGCATAGATAAGTAAGCTTTCAATGGGGGACCTGCAGAAGGTACCAGTCACCAGGCAGAGACCAGTGTAGTGAGGTGGATTGAGTCCAGGTTCTGCAATACACGCTTAGCTGCATATCCATAAAATTTGCATGCATAGGCTCATAGCAAATATGAGCCTCCCCAGGTGAGGCATCAATCAAAAACTAGACTGAGGAAAAAGTGCGAATCCACCACTTCTGGGCAAACCTTGTTTAGGAAAAGGTCCGGGTCAGGGTGGAGCCATGGATACCATCTGAAGCGCACCACATTAATCTTGGCAAAGGAAAACCTTTTCTTTTTTTTAATTTGCCCATCTGGTGACTGCCTTCAAGGGCATAAAGTCACTGTAATTAAAATTCCAGCCTAGTATTGACAAGTCTGTGCACACAAACCTGCCTTGAGTAATAGAGACATAGGGGTAGTGACCCCGCTCATCCTGATACCAGAACAGACAACATACACAAAGAACACCCAGACTGGGACATTCAATAAGAATGTGACGAACAGTCAGGGACAATGCAAGCCTGGCAATAAAGTAGAGGCAAGTGCTCCATCAAATGGCGGTGTGTCCTGCATTTGTGCATAAATCCAAAGACCACTGAAAGTGCCCTGGTCATCACAGCATTGGGGGTAGGTCTATTTGAACAATGGTACGCAACTTTAAGTTTCCATCAGCCATTTTCTTTGCCAAGCAGCCTGTAGGGCTCGCCTGATTACTGCCATGTAGTCAGTCTGAGGAAGAGCCAAGTGCTGGTCTGGTCTCCCAGTGCTTGTGGACTCTACGCAAAGATAATAATAGCCAGTAATAGTAATACACAATAATAATATAATAATAATAAATAATCATAAATATAAAAATAATACTAAGAATTATAATAATAAAAAGGTAAAGAAGTACTAAGTGGGGGTGAGGGGAAAGCGCAACAGCAACTTTCCCAGGACCTATCAGATTCAACCCAGTGACAGGCTTCCCTAATTTGCACTCAGGTTGGAAGGACCTCCAGCTAACAAGTGTATCAGGCTACACAGAGTAACCCCCCCCCCCCTGCGGGCTGTACTGGAAGAAGGTGAGCAGAGTCAACGGCTTAGCACACATGTACCCAATACTTTCTTCCGCGGCAGAATTTTGACCCTTGCAGCAGGCCTGTGTGCATTGCCACTCCACTACAATCCAGCAGAAGAAAAAGGTTCACCAGAACCCCTGTCGATAGAAGAGCAAGTTTGGAAGGGGGTAAGCGGGTATGTAAAAAAGACAAGTAGAGATGGGTGGGTGATCACCCATTATCATAACCTGGTGCTAGGTGAACCTAGGTGTTTTTTGTTTTTTGTTTTTTTTTAAGAGCTATCTGGCGACTGCCGACTTAGGCATAAGTCGCTGTAAACAAACAGCCTAGTTCTAGGCTCCTTTAAAAAATTGAACAGGAAACAACAATAAAAAGAAATAACAATAACAAAACAATAACCTAGTATGGCATGCAGTCCACCCAGGCACCATGTCTAGTGAATCAAACTCTAGCCAGGTGAGAACAGTCCCTCCTAGTACAAAGTGTGGGTAGGCAAAGGACTGAGGGGGATAATTGAAAACAATAGAAATGAAGTAGTGCTGAGAGGAAGTGAGGGGGAACCGCATCAACAACTTTCCTAGGCCCCATCAGAGGCTTTCTTAGTTTGCACTTGGGTGAGGAGGATGTGCAGCTCCTCAAGGAGCCAAGTGAAACAGGTACACAGCCCCCTCCCCCCACAGGGTCGCATCTGCACATGCATATATGTTACCTTCTACTTCAATTTATTCAAATGAACATGAATCTTGCACAGTGAGAAAAGAGAAAGGAAGAAAAGTGACAAAAAATAAAGGATTGTAGCAATTGGACAACTTTACCTGCAAGAGGGTCACCCAGCGTGGCAAGCCGAAGTAAGTGTGTGACCATTTGTGAATCTGAAAAAAATAAATGTAGTGTCAGCTGAATGTCTTAGGCAACTAAATCCAACCTCAAATGAATGAAGTGAATAAGCAGAGGCGATGGGGTGGGAACCTACCTCTCTCTCGTATAATCATAATCCTGTCCCAAATGCGGAACCCACCAGTCCCTACTGCCTTATAATGGCCTGCTATACATCTTTGTGTGTAGTATGGAAATCTGTCCTGATAATACACATTCCAAAAGTTGAATAAATTATAAGCAGATCCCACATCATAACATATGTTCTTACTCTACAGCTCCATGAAAGTACCAAGAACTAGGTAATCAACCCAAACATACTGCTAAATACCTCCTAACTTGGATTCCTGTCAATGCACTCAAACAATTGCTGTATTCAGCAATAACACCCAGAAAAACTTCAATAAGACCACATATCAAAGGACAGTAATGGCAATGGACAAGTAAAACCTTCAAGCCACAACAGAAGAACATGGGAATCAATGAAATAGGCCCCATCGGACATCAAGTATAAAAATAAAATGCACAAGTATTCAACAGCCCTAGAATGCATGAACAAAACACCTTCATAGGGATCTGTAGTCTCAATGTCACTCTCAAACATCCTCCGTAACCTGCTTCCCTGCAACACGATATTACATTCAATAGTGTGTTTCAATCACCATATTCATCAAAACATAAAAGTAACATAAATAGCTGGGGAAATACAATGCTACATCACCAGAATAGAACGATCTCCAACAAAGTCTGATGGTCATCTCTCCCTGAAAATTTCTTCTTTTTATTTTATTTTAAGTTTCTCTAATTTATCAACTGCCAGCAAGGACTAGTTCTCAAAATTAATTTTTACATATATATATATATATATATATGGGAAATATCATGAAAGTTAGCATGTGATAACTATAAATATGAATATGTACCACGGAAGGAAACTGAATAAAAGGCAGATTGGAGTTAGTACTTTCGTCTATTAGACATTTTCAAACTCAATGGTGAGAAAAAATAAGACGCACAGTATTTATACAAAGCACGTTTTCCTATGAGGTCAACATTTTAATAATATCAGATAAGTCGGATTTTAGAAAAAGTGATAAAATTGGATCTAGCAAAAACAGCCCTGGGCTAATGTTGAGATTACTCTCCTTTGTGTGGGAGATTAAAAATGATTCCAGGATATTTCTCTTTATAAAATCATTACTATGGATTATAGTATCAGTTTTTGACCAGTTAATTCCATGTCCCATCTTGGAATTGTGGACAGCCAAGGTATTATTCAGATAACCCTTAATTACTGCATTTTTGTATTGTTGGGTCCTTATGGAAACATTTTTGGAAGTTTGGCCTACATAGAATAAATTACAATTTAAACATGGAATTCGGTAAATTACATTATTATCATTATTGGGGCTATGCTTTATTAAGAGATTTTTCAATGTATGATTGTATTTAAAGGCTAACTTAATATTAAGTTGTTTTAGAATGGGCACTACAGACATAAAATAATCATGATAGGGTAAAATTACTAGGTTTTTACGAGGTTTTATTGTCTCTAATTTACAATTATAAAATGTTTTTTTGGCTATATTCATACATTTTTCTAGAAAGTACTTTGGGTAGCATAAATTGGTAGCAATATCTTCATTTTTTGTGTATTCTTTATCTATATAGTCGGGACTACATATTCCAAGAGCCCTAAGATACATGCTTAATAAAGCATAGCCCCAATAATGATAATGTAATTTACCGAATTCCAGGACATCACAGGTCCCATTGGGAGCGGTCTCTCTAGTCAGGTTAGGTAGGGGGGCACATGCCTTGACCCCCACTAATTTCAATATTCAAGCCAGTAGGTCTTTTGAGGGTAGTGGCCGATGGGCCCTGTCTTTCCTCCCCCCCCCCTAACTGGGTTTGCCTTACCGAGCCGCTTCAGCGGGAGCAGTTGGTTATGGGCTCCCTGCTGGATTTTTGGCAGTCCACTTGGAAAGTAAAGGGGGGACTGCCATTATAAACAGGGAAGCACTGGACAGCACCTCCAGACAAGGGGGTGAGGGGAGTCTCCTAGACCCATAGGCAAAGGAGAGGAGTAAGCCTCCTCTCCGGTTAAAGAGATTTGGAGGGTCCCCTGCAAGAACACAGGGAGGAGGGGGGGGCTAACCTCCATTTTTCCAGTGGAGCTTCCCGAAGCCAGTTCCGTTGATGGTGACAGGGAAAGGGAAAGTTTTATTTGGGTTTTTTTCATCATCGGGCATAGGGACCCTACTCTTTCTGCAGGAACCAAATGCTAATCACCTCTTGCAGTAGCCCGCTCTGCAAGGGGTGGCTATGGGGCTGGCAGAGTGAGGTGCCACCATTTTAGGCCACCTCTCCCAATTTGTGACCTGGTAGCCCTTCGGCAGAGCGTAAATAGATAGTGAAGTGAGAAGGAAAGGGGATGTGAGGATGAAGTAGGTTGTTAACAACCCACCATCTCAAACCAGAGCTCACTAGTTAGGGAACATTGTCCCCTCCCCCCTCAGCCCCGATCCGGGACGGTTGGCTGAGAATTTCAGCATCTACCCTGGGAAAATAGAGGCCGACCAAAGAAAGTTGTGGGAGAGGTTGTAGGGGAAGTGAGGAAGTAGGGGAGAAACACAGGCTGTCTGAAAGAAGAAGAGGCTAAGCTGGGGCCGGACCGGACGGGAAACTGAGTCCTGTCAGCATGGCCACCAGGAAGGCAAATCTCCACACCCTTTATGGGGGGGATTCCAAGCATTTGCCAGAAGACTACCATCCAAGAAACAGCTCACCTTCGGCTCTCTACCAATCACACTAGCTAAAGCTCTCCTCTGATGGATCATGTTGCCCTTGGCCAACATGCTGTCATAAGTGGAACGAATAACAAGGAAGCATTTGAAGCCAATGGGCTCGAAAAAGCCAGGTAACCTCTGAATGAGGGGCCCCTACGTAATCCAGGCTCCGCTCTGCACAGTTCTGGTTTATGGCTGTGACTCACCACTCAGGGATGCAATGGGGCCGGATGTGCCAATCTTTGCTTGAGCGTTTAATGAAATGTCAGCGGCTCCATCTATCCTCGAGGCCCCAGTGGAAGGAGAGTAGGGTGGGAAATGAAGCCGCTTTTCTCCCCCGCCAGTAGAAGCTCCTAGGCTAGATGGGCAGGCCACAGCAAGATCCTTCTCCAAAATGGACAAGGTCCTGACTGTCACAGGGGGACCAGCCGGGGAAGGAGATCCCTCCTCTCTTTGTAAGTCCTTGGACGCCCACACCCTCTGAGGAGAAGCTCTCACAGGGGTGGACTAGGGTTCTGTGCTTAGCATCGAGCCTGTGTTTAACCTCCATAAGTAGGCAGGACATTAGGGGGGTAGGGGACGATGGACCCTACCTTCCCTTGCTCTCTTAAGAGGGTTACCCCTATTGAGTCGCAAGGTCAATTATGGGCAGCCTGCCTTTCTTGGCACTCCCCTTATAAGGTAAAGGGGGGGGGGACTGCCACTGTAGAAAAGGGGGTAACCCAAGGGTGGCTCCAGAGAAGGGGTGAGGGGGAATCCCCTACACCCATAGTCAAAGGAGAGGAGTAAAACTCATCTCCGGTTGAGGAATTTGGAGGGGCTCCTGCGAAAGCACAGGTGGGGGGAAAGCCTCCTTTTTTTTTTAGTGGAGCTGCCTGAAGGTGGTTCCATCGATGGTGAAGGGGAAAGAGCTTTATTTTTTAAATTCTCATCATCAGGCATGGGGACCCTATTAGTTATATGGGAAGCAATCACTAATCAGCCTCTGCAGTAGCCGGCTATGCGAGGGGTAAACACGGGGCCAGCAGAATCAGCTGCCGTCATTTAGGACCACACCTTTCCACCCAGTGGCCAGGCAGCCTTTGGTATGGTGGCTCCACCTTGAGCTGGGTGAAAAATCAATAGGGATTGAAAGGAAAGAGAAAGGGGGTGCGAGGAAAGTGTGGGTGGGGATGCAGCAGGTTGTTAAAAGCCCACCCCCCAAACCGGAGCTCAGGGGTGAGGGGGCATTGTCCCCTCCCCCTCAGTCCTGATTCAGGATAGTTGAGTGAGGGAAAGCTGGTCGGCATCTACCCTATGAAATTATAGGCCGACGAGACCAAGTTGTGGGAGAGGTTGTAGGGAGAGAGGAAGTAGGGTAAAAATGCAGGCTGTCAGAAAAAAAAGAAGAGGCTCAGCTGGGGCCGGATGGGGTGCTGAGTCCCGTCAGCATGGCGGCCAAGAAGGCAAATTGCCACACCCCTTACAAGGGTTAAACCTACAACCAATACCCAAACTGCTAAATACCATGTGGAAGAACATCATCTGGCAGCACTGAGGTGACACTTCATATGGGATGGCTGCTTCATGCCCAATTGAACAGGAAAGTCCTCCCCTACCGATACCTGGCATTGACAATCACAGAAACTAGATGTGGGAAGAGTCACCTCACTCATAGTATAGAATATCTATGATACCATATTGTTATGCAGTATCATAGGCATTCACCCCATTAAAGAACACCTTGGCAAAAGCAGTATCATAGGCATTCTCCCCATTAAAGAACACCTTGGCAAAAGCAGTATCATAGGCATTCTCCCCATTAAAGAACACCTTGGTAAAGGCAGTATCATAGGCATTCTCCCCATTAAAGAACACCTTGGTAAAGGCAGTATCATAGGCATTCTCCCCATAAAGAAGACCTTGGTAAAGTACTGTCCAGGTTGGTGCCAAGAAACCTTGACATTCCCCACTTTACTGACAACAACTGCTAGAAAGAGAAAGCAACCTTACCTGATTTGTGAGGGAGACGAAGATGGCCAGAAGATAGAGGTAGCTGTACCAATAATAATTGGCCTGAATTTCTTCGTTGGTCTGAGTACAAAAGTTCCTTGTCATTGACAACAAAGAAGGAATTGTCAACATAAAGTTGTCACCATTCGTCTCAATGAAATCATGGCGTGTTATTGATGTTGGGTCTATGTGATGCTCCCGGAATGGGCGGATAAAATTCTGCAATAGCAACCATTACATCAAGAGGAAGGTCTGGTTTGGGGGTTGGCAGCACCAGGCATGGCCACAGTCAAGATAAACATGAACCACACAAAAGCATACAAACAAACAATCATCCAGACAATGGATATACCTCCCTAAAATCAAGTTACTCCCTTTAATTCTGACCTAAAACAAAAAATAAACTATCAACCAAAGATCTTGCTACACAGTCAACTTCTCCCACTCAATCATACCACAAGGCTGGATGTCACCCTAAACCTACATATAACCTTCATAGAACACAAAACATAATCTCAAAGGTCATGTCCGCTCAACAACCACAGAACACTTACAAACATCAACTTTGGATAATGCAAAAACCTGACAACCCCATACAGACAGTTCATCCCCAGCCTAAGCACTAATTATAGCTAAGAGACACCTAAAGAATACACAAAGGGCTAAATAGTGCCCTATGCATCATAACTAGCTCCTCACACACATATACACACAAAAAAACAATACACCACCTCCACACAAACAAAAATCCTCCTGAATCAAAGACCATTTAAGGGCACTTGAAAGAAGCCCCTGTCTTCTAGTGCCAATACATCTAACCAAAACTTCAGCAAACAATAATCAATTTCTACCTTCTAGATATTCACCTAGCAAAATAACCTGAGATCACTGAACCAGTCTTATTTCACACCTGTGATCAGAACACCATCTCATTCTACACAAATACAAAAACAGATAAAGCCCTGACACCCCACCTAATCCTGCCCCCCTCAGAACATCTCCAGGAGGTTTCTAGAGAAGACCACATGCCATGGTAGCCTTCCTGAGTGCTGCTGGATTTGATTGAAAAGAACCTTGGAGGGGATGTCAAATATGAATCATTAATTTATTTTCATTCAAGATTACATAATAATAATACATACCTTGCCTAAAATTGGTAATCCTACTGAGCCCCAAGTGTCAGCAGCCCAGTGGACGAGGCCGGAGGTGAAATCTGCAGTGATGATGCCACTGAGCGCCACTAAAAATATCGTGGTTATCTTTTCTAACCTAAAATGTAGCACCATGAAGCAGAAGTTCACTACCATCAGAGTTATACAGACTAAGATGCACACTGTCTCCTGACTCCGCTTTCCTGAAGAGAGAGGGAAAAAAATGAGCATGGATGTGGGGACAGAGGGGGTGTTATTGTAGGAAAAAATACACCTATGAAAATAGTGAGGAGAACCTGACAATAAGAATACCCATACTGTTTTAAGGTGTCATAAGCCACATACCCAAAGGTTTTGCTCCGGTGAGTTCAATACTCAATGAATAATACTGATGCACAGCAACCCCACTTTGTAGGAAAGTAGTTGATAGTGATGACCTACTGAAAGAGTATAACAGCAGAGGGACTCTGAGTTGAGTTCAGTGCACACAAAGGATTGGATTTGAATATACTTTTTTTAAGAGGGTGAAAAATATCAAAGCCCTTGCTGCAAGGAGCCTTTTGAAAAGATGCAAGTTAGGATTAAAAATGCTGAAGACAAATGAAAGCCTTGTTGAAGGCTTTTGAAAGGAAGCAAGTTAGGAGACATGTGGAACATAAATAGCAAATAATTAGCCAGAAGATAAAATGGATGGAAGAGAATAGTAAATAGAAACGAGATATCTTTCAAAGAATAGTGGTTAGTGGTCCCAGATAAAGCTTTTTAACAACAGGGAGTCTCAGTTTTAGCTTCTTTTTTTTTTGATAGCCCGTCTGGTGACTGCCTAATGGGGCAAAGGTTGCTGTAATTAGATCACAGTCTAGTAGAAAACAAATAACAAAGAGAAAAAAGGGCACAGCCTAAAAACAAAAGAATAAAAAAGGAAACGAGAAGGAAGCGCACCCCGGCATCAGGGGCAGGCCTGTCTGACCACAGTGCAGGAACAAGCGACTTACGAAAAACCAACAAATAAAGTAAAGGAGGCCAGCCTCCTCCCCAAAGACATATAATCTGCAAGTCTATGTGCACAAACCAGTCCCGAGTACAAGGGACAAGGGGTAGCGACCCCGCTCATCCTGGTACTGGGACAGCTAACGTGCATAAAAATCACCCAGACTGGGACATTCAACAAGAATGTGCTGAACAGTCTGGGGGGAAAATGCAGTCATTGCAATAGGACACAGGTGAGCGCTCAATCAAATGGTGCTGTGCCCCGGAAGTGTGACCAATCCGGAGAGGACAAAAAGCAGCCTGAATCCACTATGACATTCGAGGGTAGGTCCATGGGAACAGTTGCAATGCAATGACACGTAACTTTAAGTTCCTATCGACTGTCTCCCATCTTCGCCAAGTCATCTGAGGGCAGACCCCATTCCTGCCATGTAATCAGTGTGAAGAAGAACGAAACACTGGTGTGGTTGCCCAGTCCTCGCAGACTCTTTGGCACCCTCATTCTCCACAATTCCTACATGTCCAGGAGCCCAGAAGAAGATAATCTCAACATCCACCCCCCAAAACCGTAGTGTCATAGATATCGCAAACCATGGCACAGGTAGAAGAGACTTTAAAGCTGCGAATATGAGCCACATATGTGAGGGGTTGGTAAAATATAAGACCAAGGAAATGGTGCGAGTACACCACTTCCAGGCGCACCCCATTTAGAAACAAGTTTGGGTCAGGGTGGAGCCGTGGATGATGGCAGAAGTGCACCACTGTAGTCTTGGCCAAGGAAAACCAAAGCCTGTGCGCACTTTGGCATAGCGAGAGACTCAGTTTAATGCCTGATGGAGTCATCAGTCCAGAATTGGCATCTGAGCCGCACCAAGAGATCAAAAGGTCATCCATGTAGAGAGAACATCTTCCAGCAGCACAGAGGTGATGCCCGTTGATGCTCAGGGCAAAAACTGTGACACTGAGGACACTGCCCTGTGGGACACCCTCTTTCTGCTCCATTGGGCTGGAGAAGGAAACCCCGCCCACCCATATGTGGAATCGATGCTCTTGCAAAAATTCAGATATAAACATTGGGAGGCATCCCCTCACCCCCATTGTGTGGAGAGTCTCCATGATACCATATCACCATGCTGTGTCGTAGGCCTTCTCCAGATTGAAAAACACCAGCGTAGTGCTGCCAACTAAGGAAGGCCTCACAGACAGCATTTTCCAATCAGAGCAGTGCATCTGACATGAAGTGGAACTTATGGAAGCCGCAATATGCAGAAGATAGATGGCCTCTGCTATCCAGAAAAAGGCTAATCTAACATTTACAAATTTTTCCATCAATTTGCACACACAGGAGGTTAGAGAGATTGGGTGGAAACCGGCTGGGCAAGAGTGATCTCTCCCTGATTTGCGAAAAGCAAACACAGTAGCAATTCACCAGGAGTCTTGGAGGATACCCTCTACCCAGATCCTGTTGAATAAATCTAACAGAAAGGCCATGCCTCGCTCACCTAAGGGTCGAAGCATGGGATACGGGACATCGTCCAGACCAGGGTTAGTGTTCGTACACAAAGTGAGATCAGAACATAACTCACTCAATGTAAACCTGTCATTGAAGGGTTCTCCGTCTCTTGAGGTAAAGTCCAGTTGGTGGCCTTCTGCGACATTGAATGCAGGCTGAGCAACATCCCAGGTATAGAATGCAGTTGCGAAGGATTCCACCATTGAAGCAGGGTTCGAGATTGCTGTCCCATTCTCCTGGAGAATGTGAGGGGGGTTCAGCACACCTGAATCCTTTTGACTTGCTTCCACACCTCTGCTAGTGTGTTCTTCCCCTTAAGTGAACACATGTATACCCACCAGCAAGAGTCGCAGTCATGCTTCAAAACATACCAGCACCAGCCCTAGCTAAACAAAATTCACCAAAAGTGAAATCGTTCAGGCAGCACTTATAACGCATGTAGGCATAACCTTCTGTTTGAGGGCCATATATACACCGCACTCGGCTGAGCACCATGAGAGCTGTCAATGTGGAAAATGGCCAGATGTTCTAGGAATAGTATTAGGCCCAAGGCAATGATCTTGCTTGAGAACTCAATGGCCTCATCCACCAGCCTATACTCCTGGACTGGACCACAGTGCCAGTGCAAAGCACCACAGGGGGTCTCTCAGACAGCAGCAGTCCAGAAAATATTTGAATGATATTGTAATCACTAAAATGGTCATTGACCACCACCCATCCAAAATCAGGCTGTGCATCGGGAGAGCACAGGGATAGATCAAGACAGGAAAATGAAGCGGTTCTCAGTCAGTGATGGGTAAACTCATCCACATTTAGGAGAACTATCTCCAGCTTGTCCATCAGGTCAGCAAGGACCTGACCATTCAGATTGATCAAGTAGTCTCCCCAGAGGGTGTGTCTTTGTTCAAATCCCTGATCAGTAGAAATGACCTCAGCAACCATGGCACGATGTAGCGGAAGTGACCTGCATTGAAGTTGGATGATGGTGGAATATATGCAGAAATAACAGTATATCTACTATGCAGGTGCAGCTGCAGCTGCACTGTTACTGTCTGAAGGGACATATCTAAAGCAAAGACAAAAAAAAGGAGACCATGTAGGGTGTAAATCACATATCCCCCTATCTGGCCCCACCCCAGTCACAAAACTCTTAGACCCCAGGAGAATAGCTAAGTGGCACAAGTCCAACATCTTCTGCAAAAAGATAGCTAAGGGAAAAAGGGAGGAGACGAGCCTTGGCAGCTAATTCCAGTTGGCCTGTAGTCTGCAGTAACTCCATTGAAGGAAAATGCCCCTCTGACCTAGCTCTGAGGAGATGTGGGCGGCCTCTTCAAAGGAAAAGACCATCACAGTAATGGTTGTATACTTCCTGTGGGCAGAACTCTAAGCAATGTCACCTTGAGGACACATCAGAGGAGGTTGGGCTTGCCATGTGTCTTTTCCTCGCTTGGCATCAAAGGCGGGAGTCACTCATTTTGAGGATCCACCATCTCCAAGCCACCAAAGGCTGGGTTGGGTGGCTCCTTTGGGGTTGTTCTCCTTTCAGTGGGCAGATTTAGGAATCTTGGTACATGGCCTCACGACCAGCTTCAGGGATGTTGTCTTCTGAAAGTCTTAAAGACGTGTAGGTTCGCTGCCATTTCACCTTACAGGAAACAAGTTGAAGGAGGAGGGGTGTGTGTGAACCCTTTGTGCCATTTACTTTACCAGGGGAGTGATCGGTGTGAGTAGAACCCACAGAAAGGTTCTGAATGGGTGCGGAAAATGACTATGCTCATAGGCCTGACAGGGCAAGAAGCATAAGATGTCCCAGGCAGTGCTGTGTGCACCAGGACCAAGCCCTTAGCCTCATAGAATAAGAGACTATCTGTAGCCTGAATGGCCAGGATTTACTTCTCTAGGAGATATGCAGCACAATGCTTCAAAGAAGCGTGATGCGGTTCTCTGCAATTGGCCATACACAATAGTGGCTTAAAGTGTACAGCCTTGGAGCAACATATGCCTGACTTTGCACATCTACACAAGCGACTTGTATGGCCAAAGTGGTGGCAATAGTAGCACCAACACAGCAGTGGCACTAAAGCCTTCATGTGATGAAGATTGCAAGGTAGGTCTTGAGACCACTCCTTGTTTTCTAATCAAACATTCAACCTTGACCACTCCATGGTTGGTCAACTCTAAGGTGATGTCATCTTTGGAGTAGTCGACAAGTTGCCTTGTGTAAACCACTTCTTTCATTTACTAAGTTTATGGTAGAGTGCAGCATCACATCAGCGTACCATAAGTATTAGAAGGGCACTAATCATGGCTGCCTCAATGGGATCTGCTGCATTCACCAAAAGACTCCTGTCTGAGAAACCGGTCATTTTCAGCTCTCTACCAATCAGGCTATCTAATGCTTTCCTCTGATGGATCATGTTGCCCTCACCAACATGGTGCCCTCAGTGGAGTGAATAACCAGAGCATTTGAAGCTCCAAAATGCCAGGTATTTTTTCAATGAGTGGCCACACATAATTGAGAATCTGCGACTTAGTATGGGCATCGCAAGTGAGGTGGTACATGCCGATCATTGGCCTGGTCACTTGCCATATTGCCATAAATGGCAGCTGAACCCTCTATGCCTGGAGCTCTCATCCTAAGTCCTCTGGGGAGAGGAGGGGAGAATGAACTCTTCATGGCTGGTAGGAGCCCCTAGGCTGAATCAACTGGTCTCAGCAAGATCCTTCTCTGAGATGGAGAAGGTCTTATCTGTCGCAAAGGGGGACCAGCAGGGAAAGTAAGTCCCTCCTATCCTTGGAGGGTGGGGGGCAAGCTACCCAAGGTAAAGATTGCAGACTCAGGTTTGTTGTTTGCACTGAACCAGGGTTCGACCCCATGGAAGATCCTGCCTTCTGGGGCTGGGTCCCCTTCCGCAAGTCATATCACAGATCCCCCTGTAGACATGTAACTCAGCACTGTAGGGGGTACAGACTGATAGGCCATACAATCCCTTGTCCCCCAAAAGGGGTTGGGCCTCCTGTGAAAGGAAAGGAAAACCACCACTGGTGCAGAGGTGGAGTCATCCTTGGGCGACTCCAAGGAAGGGGAACCCCCCCCAACTGTAGGCCTAAGGGGATGGGAGACTAGAGGAAAACTCAGGAGAGTTACGTGCTTTGATCAAGCCACTAAACTCCTACTAGGGGGCTGCATATCATCCCATTTTAACATCCCCTAATTTCACCAATTTCCTTACAAAATATATTTTCAAATGTATGCAGAGGGCGTTAATCGCCCCTTATAAGAGGCAACAATTAGAAATGGTGCAAACAACAAAAAAAATCTAAATTCCTCAAGTATGTGGTAAGGGGGTCAAGATGAGAATTTCGATCCGATATATTGGAGTCGAGAGGGTGAATTATTACACTTCAGAGGAAACAAGTAGGTCGAAAGGGGACAAGAAGTCAAAAGGTAAGGGGACTAATCGATCTCCCCCTTCCCAAACAGACTCCGGGCCCTTCCTTCTCTGGCCTTCATAGCATGCTTTTGATCTAAGCGTGGGTTCTGGAAACCCCTTTCGTCGATGAAACAATTCGCACTAGTCTGCCCTCCCCCCTGGGTCACGAGTCAAAGAGGGGAGGGGGGGGGCAACCCTCTTGTTCGTGAGTAAGTATACCGAAGAGGGAGGGGGAAAAGATAGGGTCAACTCATGCAAATGCATTTAGTCAATCCCGTTTCAACTACTACTTTCTTTCAGGTCCCAAAACCCTAAAAACAAAAAACACCCAAATGCCCAAAGCAACACAGCTGTTTGCAGAGAGGAGATTCGAAAAAGAGTAAAGATCTTCTAATTGCATTTAAATATAAAAAAAAAACTACAAGGGCATCCGCTGGTACAAAGTTTGTCAAGTTTTGTGTTTTTTTTTTTAAATCAGCGCCCTTCTGGCGACTTCCACCAAGGGCATAAGTCGACGTAATTAAAATTTCACCCTAGTATTAGGCTACTTTAAATTCCCCCCTCTCCCCAAATTTAAAAATAAGTAACAAAACAAAGGCAAGAAGAAGGAAGCACGCTCCAGGGTCACATCTGTAAAGAAAGTGAAGAGAGGAGAGAAATAGAATATGTGGAGGATAAAAGGCAATTGGGGCCGTGAGTGGAGGAGTACACACACACACACACACACACACACACACACACACACACACACACACACACACACACACACATGCAATCCCCCAGAAGGAAAGGCGTGTGGAATATGTGGGAACGGCAGCGATTAATAGTTTGATAATCGACCTTTTGACTGATTAATCAGATTACACATGTCGCAGACCTATTGCCCATGTTCACTATCCCTTTAGATTAGAGAGAGGCACATAATAAACTTCGCCCCGACACCAACATGCAAACAAAGCACAAGCAACCTCAAACGCCTACCTATAGACTGCCCACACACCCAGGGACCATGGTGTCCTTCCTATGTATAGGCCGACGACCTCGCAGAGAGGTGGAGGGGGGGGATAGAGGGAATCAAGTCGCGCTCTAATAATCTTCCAGCGAATTCGCTTCTTCCTGATTTCAACTTCACTCAACGCCTCGACACGTTGTCAGGGTCGAGGAGAATTATGGCAATATTTCAACTTTCTATTTTTTTTTTTTTCTTTTTTATGTAAAATCCCACGAAAATTTTCGGTACCAGTGCCAATATTTGAGTCTTTCATTACATTCTATAACAAAAACACGCAATATATCCGTAATTTTGTCGTAAAATAAAGTCGCTTTGGTATTGCCTTAATGACTACGAGACTACGGGTGTTAAACCCGTAGCCGTGGAATCGTATCGCCTTAATTTGTACTGCAACGTTACGCTAAGGTAAAAAATAGGCCACCCAGTTTGCACGATATTACGAGAACATGATACTTTGCTATGTACGTATCATTATTATTTTTTTTTTAAGGATAGCCAAAAATCAAGGCGCGTAACCCGTACATATCAGATGATTTTTATTTCGTAAACTCGATTTAATAATCCGCCATTAAACGGTACCTAGCACGTGTAAAAAAAAAAAAAAGAACTACGTGAGGCGCTGACTTAGGAGAGAACTCTCCCGAGTCTAATTAACGTAAGCAATGCCCCCCCCCCCAAAAAAAAACGTTGTTACTGGCGGATAAAACAGGATAGGTTGTCGTTGTTTTTAAATAAATCTATCGATTCGTTCTCACACTAATTCGATAATCCTTACTCATCAGAGAGAACACTCAATATCAAGCACAGAGCTACACACCAATAAATTTTTAAATCCATTTTTAAGACGATTGCTCTTGAGCCAAAAAACGAAAAGGTGCCCCCCCCCCGCTTTTGTTTTCGCAACAGATCCCAAGACTTCAATCTTTTGCAGCATTGCACGCGACCAAACGACATATCGCTCTCTCATAAGAAATCGGACAAACATTAGCAATAACAAAAGCAATAACCATGGAGATGGTGAGGTGAAATCGACAGAACGTGTAAAAAACAACAACAATCGAATGAAGTGTCCACTAATTAGAGCTATTTTCGGGTCAGTTTAGCTATCGAAGGCAAGCAACTATTATCGGGTCTCGAGATCGACTTTTAACGTCTAATTAGATGCGGTGACCAATAAAAGGAGAATATATTTATATATTCCTGACTCAGCAGCGGACTGAGTGATTCTCCCATTCGACTGAGGATTTGGCATGATGATGTAATTTTTCATCAGGATTCGTGCTCTTGAGTCATATCCTGTAATCTTGCCTATAAAACGTGCATCGCCCGGTTGTTTATCAATGCAAGGCTGAAACGGTCATTTCGGGGGCATCATGTGGCCATTACGTCATCAACGGGAATTTCATCCCTTAAGAGAACCTATTAAAAAGCGACACCTATGAGATAGATATTTTATTCGGTTATAAAATCACAATAACCAAATTTTATAATTATAGTTATGTTGACTTTGTTGGAGGCGGAGGGAGTAAAGACAACTAGCAATTGCTATCAAGGGCATAGCAACCGAAATTTTTAATAGGAGTCATCGTGTCAGCTGCATGCATGGGCACAAGTCGGCGTAAAAAAAAAATCAGCGCATTAATAGGCAAAAGCAAACCGAGAAGCACAAGGCATGCTGCAGCGTCGGAGGGAGCCCCCCCCCCCCCGGGGGCCCAGGCATTAGCAACACCAAGAAGACAAGTCAAATAAAGTGGAGTCCCTAAAAAGTACGAGTCGAGAAGTTTGTGGCCTCAAACCGGAGACTGAGAGAGACGCCAGGGCCGGCGTGTACACGAGCATAATGCCCTGTATAGGTGCAAAGCAAACGGCAACGACCCGTAGGCCCTCAAAAGAGGACACCGCTCGCCACATAGAGACCGATGTGATGGATCGAGCCCATCTTCCGCAATACACGCTCGACTGCAAATACGTAAACTTCGCATCCATAGTCAAGCTGCCAAACGAAAAGAGGATTGAAGACTTTTACCATGGTAGAACCCGTACTCAGTCCTGGAGGGGGCAAGAGCATATGCTCTCTTCTTTTCACGTGAGAAAGGTAGGAAGTTGTAAGTTATACATGACCAATTCCTTGAACTCTCTCAATTGAATAGCCAGGATATCTTTTTAAAAAAGATACGAGTCACATTGTTCCGAGGAAGCAAAGTCTGTGTGTGCGTGTGTGTGTTTGTGGTTTGCAGCAATTCGCACACTTGGCCCTACACAATACAGATGTATTATGTATATAAAGCCTTAGAGCAATTTGCCCATATTGCAGGTTGACTCAACTCATCACATCTGCATGTTTTAATGGCTGAAGCATTAGCAACCCCACGACAATGCCAAAAGGTTTGATGCAGTAGCAATACCAACCGGGATGCACCGACTAAGAGAGCCTGTAAAGATGGGTCTTGAGTCTGGTCTCCGTTTCCCCATCACAGGCTCACCCATGACCCTACCCTGGTTAATCAGCTTTTGTGATGTCTTCTAGGTGCAGTCAGCGAGTTTCTTTACATAAACCACCTCTTTCACGAAGTCCATTGTACGGTGCAGTGTCACCTGCATAGCTGAGCCATAGTGTCTGGCCTTTTTAAGGAACATACATACGCCTAAAAAAATAACCAGTGGTAAAAAAAAGAAACAAAGAAGTAATCAAAAGGTTCAGGAGCTAGAGGGAGACTCACTCCTTCAGGAGGCTAATCATTCACCCAAACACCAGAGAAAAAACTATATGGTTGGCCAGAAAGGCCCGACTCACTTAGGAAATGGAATGAAAATTTTATGGAGCAACACCATCATTAGGTTAGCCATACTCATTCAACTATATTAGGTTAGGTTAACCTAACTCATTTGACTATCAGCCTCTGTACGCTGCTGTTGTTCGTTGCTACTGTGCAGTTTATTTCTCTTTGTGTAAGCCCCAAATGACAGAAATGAATGTGGAAGAAGGTGGAATTAGAGTTTTGATTCACTACTGTTACAAGCGAAAACTTTCTACTGAAGGATACTGAAGGAGACAGCACAGTCAATCAGGCAAAGGTCTCGGGGGTGGTACAAACGTTTCAACTCTCGGGATCTTACCCGTGACGATCAACCACGTTACAGCCAACCATCAACCTTTAAGAGAGAGGCTTTTTGGTGGCAGCAATGAAAGTTGATTAAAAAAACAAAACAATAGCCCATCTGGCGATTGAGAGCTTGGGCATAAGTCGACGTACACGACACAGCCTACTACGAGGCTATATAAAGAAAGCCCCCACCCCCCGGGGCCGGAACATGCAACCTAAAAAGAATAATAAAAAACAGTCAAATAAAGGGGAGGAGGCCGGCCTCCTCCAAAAAGTCGTAAAGTCTACAAGTCAGTGTGTACGAAACAGCCCCGAGTACAAGGGACAAGCGGTAGCGACTCTGCAGGTCCCGGTAGGAACGTGCCCAAAGATCGCCCAGACTGCCACATTCAATAAGAATGTGCCGAACAGTCTGAGGGACAACGCAGTCATCACAATAAGGGGCAGGCGAGCGCTCCATCAAATGGCGGTGAGTCCCGCGATTGTGCCCAATTCGGAGACGACAGAAAGCAACCTGAAGCCGTCGCGGCATTGGGGGGTAGGTCCATGGGAACAGTCGAGGCGCAATGAGACGAAACTTTAAATTCCCCTCGACCGTCTCCCAGATTCTTTGCTAAGCAGCCTGGAGAGCTGACCGTATTACTGCTATGTAATCGGTGTGAAGAAGAGCGAAACGATGGTCTGGTCGCAGTCCTCGCGGACTCTGGCGCCCTCATCGACGTGCTCATTCCTACATGTCAAGGAAACCAGCAGAAGATAATCTCCACATCCTCCCCGCTCCCCAAAACCGTGGGGTCACGGATATCACGAACCAGGGGATACGGAGATTCCAATGCCCTGAGAGCACTCAGACGCTTTGTGAGTCGCTATAGATCACAATCCGGTCTCCGAACCGGGCACGTCGAGTAATCTCCCATACCGAGTGGTGTATTGCCACCAGCGCGGCCGTGAAGACAGACGCAGCACCTGGCAGAGCCCCACTGACTTCAAACAGAGGGGACACGGCGTGGAAGCCGACCCCCTCTTGAGACTTGGAGCCATCCGTAAACACTGGCACGGTTCCAGCGTACAAGAAGTGTGCTCCCAAAAGGTCGAAGGCAATACTCCCGGCGCTGTACAAGCTTTGGTAGCAGAGGCGTGGCGACAAATAGTTAAAGGTGGTACCCTCCAGGGTGAAGTCCTGGGCAGATCAAGGGGCGACACCGGCCCGAGAGCTATACCTAGCTCTCGAAGGAGTTTCCTGGCCCTAAACTCAAAGGGCTTAGGGTATGACTGGCGTCTCTCGGCGGCATAGGTACCGTCAAAATCAGTTGCGGATACAGTGAGAGGTGTTGGTGAATGAGGGAGGCGCCGGGCTCGGGCGTACAAGCGAATGATGCACTGTGAGGGGGAAAAGCGAATGACATATCCCCAGCATCGACAAGTAGACTCTGAAAGGGGAAAGTGCGGAAGGCCCTGGTCGCCAGGCGAAGGCCGGTGTGGTGGATCGAGTCCACCTTACGCGATAAACGCTCGGCTGAGGATGCATAAAACTCGAATCCGTAGTCGAGCTTCGAACGGACAAAGGATCGATAAAAAAGTAAGGCAGTAGCCCTATCAGCGGCCTAAACGCTGAACGTCACGGAACGAAGAATATCCATGGCGCGGGTACAAGAGACCCTAAGGCTGCGAATATGAGCCTCCCAGGTGAGGCGTCCGTCGAATACAAGACCAAGGAAACGGTGCGATTCAACCACTTCCAGGCGCACCCTATTAAGAAACATCTGTGTCGGGGTGGAGCCGTGGATGGCGGCAGAAGGGCACCACCTTAGTCTTGGCCAAGGAAAAACGAAACCTGTGCGCTTCGGCATAGCGAGAGACGCGGTTCAATGCCTGTTGGAGTCGACGCTCCAGAGTTGGCATCTGGGTCGCGCCAAAAGAGATCGAAAGGACGTCCACGTAGAGCGTAGCGAGAACATCTTCCGGCAGCACCGAGGTGATGCCGTTGATGCTCAGGGCAAAGAGTGTGACACTGAGGACACTTCCTTGCTCCATTGGGCCGGAAAGGGCTCCCCCCCACCCGTACGCGGAAACCACGATCTCGCAAAAATTCAGATATAAACATTGGAAGGTGTTCCCTCGCCCCCATCGTGTAGAGTCTCCAAGATACCGTATCGCCATGCGGTATCATAGGCCTCCAGATAGAAAAACACCGTGGCGTAGTGCTGTCTACGAAGGAAGGCCTCGCAGACGGCATTTTCCAGTCGGAGCAGAACATCCGACGTGGAGTGGAACTTGCAGAAGCCACAATGTGCAGAAGACAGATGGCATCCGCTGTCCAGAAAAAAAAGGCGAATCTAACATTTACCAATTTCTCTATCAACTTGCACACGGAAGAGGTTAGAGAGATTGGGCGGAAACCGCTCGGAGTAGAGTGATATCTCCTTGGTTTGCGAAAGGCGAGCACAGTAGCAATACGCCAGGGAAGGAGACCCTCCACCCAGATCCTGTTGAACAAAGCTAACAGAAAGGCCATGCCTCGCTCACCCAGATGTCGAAGCATGGCGTACTGGACATCGTCCGGACCATGGGTGGTGTCCGCAGACGAGGCAAGAGCGGAACGCGCAACTCACTCACAGTAAAACTGTCGTTGAAGGGTTCTCCGCCTCTGGAGATAAACCCCAGTCGGCAGCCTTCAGCGACATCACGACGTGCATTGAATGCTGGCGGAGCAGCATCCCGGTTAGAGAATGCGGCGAAAGCGGGTTCCGAGATCGTCGTCCCATTCTCCTGGAGAACGGGAGGGGGGTCCTACGAGAACTTGCCCCGAATCCTTTTGAATTCACCGACAGTGAAATCGTTCGGGCAGCGCTTATAGCACATGTAGGCATAACGCTTCTGTTTGAGGGCCGTCTCACACTCGGCCGACCACCACGGGAGTGGTGGGAATAGTAGTCAGGCCCACCGCGATGAGATTGCCGGAGAAGAACTCAACGGCCTCATCTACCAACCTAAACTCCTCGATTGAGAAAGAGAATTCAGTCATTTCCTGAAATGCAGGCCACAGGGCCTACGCCAAAAATCACCGAGGTGGGCTCTCAGTGGGCAGCTGCCCTGAAAATGATATTTGAATGAAAAAGTGATCACTACCATGGAGGTCATCGATCACCCCGAATCAAAATCCGGAGAGCACAGAGATAGATCAAGGCAAGAAAATGAAGCGGTTCTCGGGCAGTGATGCGTAAACTCATCCACATTTAGGACACCTATCTCAAGCTCTTCGATCAGATCAGCAAGGACTTGTCACCTGGGATTTATTGAGTAATCTCCCCAGAGAGAATGCCTGCCATTCAGATCTCCAAGCAAGAGAAAGGGTGTCGGCAACCGTGCCACGACGCGGCGGAAGTCCCCCGCGTCGAAGTCAGCTGACGGTGGATTGTATGCAGAAATGATAGTATACCTCCTATCCAGGTGAAGCTGCCCAGCCACTGCCTGAAAGGAGGTATCTAAATGAAAAGAACGGAGACATCATGCTGGGTGTAAACTGTGCATCCCCCAGCCTGACCCCCATCTCGTTGTGGTGGGGTCGCAAAACCCTTATACACCAGGGGGGCAGGGGGCACACGCCTAGCATGGTCTCCTGCAGAAAAATAGCTAACGGGGAACGGGACGAGATGAGCCTCCGCAGCTCCTCCCAGTTGGCCCGGAGTCCACGGCAATTCCTCTGAAGGAATATGCCCTCTAGGCCTAGCTCGGAGGAGACGCGGGGGCCCTCTTCGAACAGAAGACCCTCACGGGAATGGCCGGGCGCTGTTGGCCGGACAAAACGTTGAAGGCGCTGTCGCATTTGAGGATTTATAGGGGAAGGTTGGGCTTGCCATGCGAGTCTTTTCCTCCTTCCGCCTCGATACCTTAGGCAAGCACCCCGCTTCGGAAGCAGGGGTCCCTTTTTTCGAGGATCCACTGTTTAAAAGCCACCCATTCTACCACTGGGTGTGGCAAAGGAGTCGAAGCTCCTTTAGGGCTGTCCTCCTTTCGGAGGGCAGCTTTAGGAGGCCCGGAAGACTGCCTCATGACCATCTTCCGGGTGTTGCCTGCTATGAGTCTAACAACACAATGGAGGTGAGCGGTCATTTCGCGAAACAGTCACAAGGGAAGGGAGGGGAGCCCTGGTTTTAGCCGGGGCTGGGTGTGAACCCTTTGTGCCGCCAGCTCTACCAGGGGAGCCCCTGGGTGGGCAGAACCCTCAGGAGGGTTCCGAATGGGCGCTAAAACAACCGTGCTCGTAGGCCTGGATGGGCCAGGAGCAGAGGGCATCTTTCTCAACATTGAGACATAGGACTTCCCCGGCAGCGCGGGTGCGGCAAAAGAGATGATTCTGAGTTTGAACGACCAGGATTTCTTTCTCAAAGAGACACGCACCACATTGCTTCAAAGAAGAGGGATGCGGCTCTCCGCAATTGACACACTTGGTCTGATGGATCATGTTGCCCTTAGCAAATCTGGTGCCATCAGTGGAGTGAATAACAGGGTAGTGTTTCAAGCCAGCCGGCTCGAAAGCGCCAGGTAGCCCCTACGTAATTGAGGCTCTGCTCTGCCAATCTTGCCTTGGTTGCTTACCGAAACAGGAAGGACAAGAGACGTGTGTCTTCACCTTTTTCTTTTTAGGAGAGGAGGGCAGGGAATGAACCCGCATCTCACCTCCGCCCGCAGGTCTTGGTTGTCACAGGGTCACCAGCTGGGGAAGGAGATCACTCCTCTCCTTGTAAAGCCTTGGATACCTGAGCCATCTGAGGAGGACCTTGCACATGAGCGGACTCGGGATTAGTGCTTGGCACTGAGCCCAGGTTCATTTCCATGGAAGACTCTACCATCTAAACTCATCAAATGGGATAAATAAATGTTATTTCCTGAAATGCACTCCCCCCCTTCCCCCACCTCAGCTCCAAGAACTACCAAGGAAATAGAAAATGAAGTGGTTCTCAGGCAGTGATGTACAAACTCAGCCACCTTTAGGATACCAATCTATTATTTAGATCCTTGAGAGGGAGAAAGGTTTGCAGCATTGACTTGAGCTGATAGTAGAATATACATTGAAATAAAAGTATAGCCCTACTGCCACTGCCTGCTTGGGTTGACCTGACTAGGCACATCTATAAAAGCAATTCAAAGGCCAAACAATGGCAGTAGTAATTCCACCATAGCTGAGGCATGTCTTGACACACTAGCCATACCAATGAGGCCCAAACTGCCACAGGAAGCCTGCCATGGTCAAATGTGATGTGTAGTGGTCTTAGGGCCCCTCCTTTAAACATCACATTGTAGTAGATACATATGTAGTTTGCAATTGTCCACCTCCCCTATTTCTAATACCTTTCTTCCTTTTCAGGGTGTGTGGATCACGTGGTGGGACATCTTCGATCAGGGTGGAGGACCTGATAGATTTCTATTATGCTCCCCATTCATCTCTGCCCTACCCCCCCCCCCCCCAGGGCAAAATTTCAATCAACAGACTTTTTGGAAAGACTTTTAAAATTGTGAATAGCAAGTGACAAATAATTTGAGTAATATAAAATAGCTTGTGGTGGACGTTAGACAGAGGAAGCTGAATAGACATTCAGGTAAGACTTAGTGTAAATGGGTGTGTATATGTATAACTGTGTAAGAATATTTGTGTGTAGCAGTGAATCTGTGATTGAAGATGCCTTCTCCTTTCCAGTTCCTTGGGTGACATCTGCTTTGTAAGGCAGCAGCAGCCAGTCTTGACCCTCACTCATCCTTGTGACTGGAAGGGACTATCCTGAAGTGTGAGTCTTGGAGAGCGCCTCAGTCTCAAGTGCAGTAATTGGAGCTAGTGCCTCACATACTCCTACTCAGTAGTTGGAACTAGCAAGTGTCCCAGGTCCTTGAAGTCGGAATGCTTCACTGAGTCTGGGACCTCACAGAATCTCTGAACAAAAGCTAGCCTGCCTCCCTTTTCCTCATTCATGCCACCTCCTTTGCACGATTGGATCTTTGCATTGGCTGATATATTTGTACGGTCATATATATATTAGATTAGTGTGTTATAGAGATATTTATTTATTTTGGGGTTAACAATATTTCTGCACTGGTTGATATTTAGATTGTAAGGCTGTATATATTTTGGGGTATTTATAATTGCAATCACTTGAGGTTGGCCCATTTTTATTATTTACTGTTTTGGGAAATAAAGCAATTATTAGACCAACCCCTCATTATCCTCTCCTCGAATACCCAGGTAGCCCTACCAGGGCAGCAGGTAGTGTGCCCCTAGGAAGTCACAACTCTACCGCCACAACATCTGCTCACTGGTTGACTCAATGAGTGTCCTCAAATAGATCAGCCATTCACAAATTTCATAATGAAATGAAAGATATTCTAATATTGTTTGTATAAATCATTAGTAAATAAAAATTTTAAACATTTTTTATCATATTTTAGGAATAAAAATTTGTAAAATTAATATTAATGTTTGCATAAATAGTTAATAAAAATATTGCAAAATTATTTATTACAAATTATATTAAAATTTTAATTAGATATACTATTAAAGTCAGTAAAATTTTCTTTTCAGGCACCACTTATCTACAGTATATAATTGTCTATCCTATGCTTCTGAATATGAGCATTATAAATTCACTACTTATTTCTATCACAAATAGCTCATTTTCTATTTTTACAACCCAAAAATATCAAGTCCCCTTCAATATAATCATGAGAAAATTGAGAGCAATCAGGGCTTTAGGGTAGTTAAATGTGTAAAATTAATAATATATGATTACTGAATTGGAAAGAATCAAACAGAAGCATTAAGAAAAATTTCATCCTATAAATAATTTGCTTAAAACTTTGGTGTGTAGTCTATATCTACTCAGCGCTGCTTTTATGTTTAATCTTGCAAAACTTGGAATAGTACATTTCAATATCTAAAAACTAACCCCTTAACACCAGCCTTCTAAACTGTAGTTTAACATATTAAGTGTGAAGTGTGCCATCAGTGGTACATACTTTAAATTTGTCTGTTGCGAAGTGAGCCATCCTTGCTACACATTTAATTTTTTTTTTAACTTTATTTAAACCAATATTTCCTATAATTAAATATCATTAATGCCTATATATTATATAATTTTTTTTTTTTAGAAAAAGGTAAATAAATAGGATTCTAGTAAAATTATTTTATTGACATAAGTATCACTAGCCAAAAATACAAATTTTTCATTTACCATTTTCTTCATTCAAAATTGTAAAAGAAATATGATTTTCACTAGTTTTCAACTGATTACTGTATATATATATTGTTGATTCTTTCCTTTTTCTTAAATGTATAGGCCTAAATTAAAAACATTTAAAAATAGTACTGCAAGATCAAATTTTAAGATCATTTTACTCGTTATGTTTTAGTTTGAAACATGAAAGACAGAAATGGATTTTCTTTGCTTGAATCACAATATGTGGAGACTCTTCGAGCCTTGAGTCTTGCTTCTTTTGATCTTTCATTTTGTGATATCATTTCATAGCATGAATGGCATTGTTTTCTGCTTTTTGATTTGGGGTCTAGTGCTGATTCTAAAGAATGGATTGACTTTTGTCTCAAATAGGTGTACCCTTTCTACTTCCTGGTTTTACTTTTTCTGATGGCATTCCAGAGGTCAAGGACATAATTAGGCTTTCTTTGAAATCTAGCTGACTTATTCTCTTTGTGTATCACCTGTTTAATGTTCCGTCAACTACATTTTTTATTAATTTCTTGTTTGGATCTCATTTTGTACACATTCCCACACACTTCACTATATGCTGTTTTGCAAGTAGCCTTTCTTTCATGGTCTCTGCTTTTAAGGAATTTGTTGCCTTGATTTTGACACAGTTCATATTAGAAGATATTCGTTTTACACATGCTGAAGAATGAGGCAGCAAACAGTTAAAAAATGTAGAGAGCAACAGAATTATTTAAATCATCCTTTACAGTAATCAACTTTTTCCAGTATTCAGGAATAGATTTATAACTTAATGGCAGACTGTCTCCAGACAATCAAAAACACTGCCACCAATGATCGAGCGCATCCAGCTCTTCTTCTCTCAAATGTGAAAGAAAATGTACAGCTAAATGTGCTACCGATTCAGGTGATTGTTTGACACTTTTCACTTTTTCAACTTGCTAATAACGTTCATTTTCAGTGAATGGAAACTTTTTTTTTCATTTGAAGACAATTCCACTCAGAATTTTAAAAAATGTTTTGAATTTCTCCATACTAATATTATGCACAAATGGATCCTTCATCAGATGTGCCATTGTTCTTTCTCCAAGATATATGTAATCAATGTGTTTGTGTTATAATTACTGGGATCAATTTTTTTTCTTCATCAATTTTATCAGGTTTTTACGTTTGTGACTAACCTTCTGACTAAAACCTCGCACAGCAGTATTCACACTGGCACTGAAATACACTCAATCTCTCACCAGGTTATATTCTATTACCAAAATAATAACCCAGATCTGGGTGAAAAAACAAAAAACAGCAGTGGCAACCCTGCTGAGTCAGTAGCCATAGCCAAGTAAGCATAGATGTAATGCTAAAATCAAGTCCTTAACACCAAAAAAATGCTATTCTAACCAACTGTATCACTGTACTCCAACCTTTTGAAGATATCACCAAGAAAATCAGCAAGAACTTGTCATCAAGAGCAGACTCATTCCTCTCGTAACCACTCTGAAGAGAGTATTAGCAACCTAAGCCTAAGAAAGTCAAGGAATTAAGGGTAGATATACCATATTGCCAAATTACCAAAAGGTTTGATTTCGCAGAGAACAAAGACTTATGCCATAGCTACATTTTTGGATCCTAGATACAAAACCAACTTTTCAGTTCTCAGTTTGTCGGCGTCGCCCAAAAATGGGAAGAAATTCATAAAAGCAGGTCTGAAACAGTTCAAGCAAAACAAAGTACACCAGGCAATGCTTCAATACCATCTACAAGCGCCACTGTTACCGAAGTCATGAATGCAATTCTGTCTTCAAGCAGTGATGATGAAGATGAGCAGCTCTTACATGGTGGAGGATGCATGCAGAGATGTATCCTGAACAATTAACAAGGTCTTACATTGCTTGTCCACCATCAAGTATTACCAGTGAATGTCTATTTAGTGGTGCCAGTCTGGTCTATGATGAAAAATGTAGCAGACTAGATGTCAACCGGGAAATAATTAAAGGGCTGATAGTGGAGTGAAATACTAGTAAGGCATCTGGCCCATACAACATTCATTCTAGGTTACTCAAAGTAGGTGTAGATAGTATTGCAGTATGCTCTTAGGAACATATATACTAGATCACTAGAGTTTGGAGGAATACCTGATTGGAAATTAGGGAATATAGTGACAATTTTGAAAAAGGTAAGTAAAGAGGACCTGAATAACTTTAAGACCAGCAACCTTAACTTTTAAGTTTGTAAAATTCTTGACTAGTTAAGAAAGGAATTTCTGACCATTTAGAGAGTGGTAGGTTAATAAATGATGTTAGGCATGGGTTTAGAAGAGGTAACATAACATAATTTCATGGATGACAGAAGCCACAAGGAACTATCAAAGGTCATCCGCATCTAGATCATGTTTAACAAATTTACTGGATTTTATGGATCATGTAACTAAAAAATTAGATAAGGGAATTAGATAAATGAACGAATGGATCATATGGAATCTACCCTTAATGCTTGACTTGATTGTCTAGATAGTAATTTTTCTGTTTTGAGAAGTGAAATTACAGACTTAAATACTAGAGTTCAGTCAATTGAAGATATATACCACTTTAATAATAAAGATGAATTTGATTCAGCTGTAGCTGTTAAAGTTAAGACGGTGACTATGCAACTTAAGGCTGATATCTATGACCAGTTTAATAAAAGAAAAAATATGGTAATTTTAAATTGCTCCACGGGTGACAATGATAGGTCTGTGGTTAAAGAATTATCAGATGCCCTAGGCCTTGGTGTTGAGCAGGTGGATGTTAAAGTTACTCATAGATGGATATCCCGTACTTCTGGAGCATCAAATTTAAAAGTTGAATTTAGTCATGAAGATTTTAAAGCTAATTTTTTTAAGCATGAGACAAGACTTAAGTTGAATGCTCTCCCTTCAGAAAATAAGTTTAAGATTATTAAAATGTTTCAGGATCGTAGTACTGGTGAGAGGGATGACTTTAGGATGTTAAAGGCTGAAGCGGAAAAAAAACTTGGAGCGCTCACCATACGAGTTGACGAAGTTCAAATGGATAGTCCGGAACTTGAGTTTGTTCAAGTTGGAAATAAGGCAGAAATAATGCAGTTGTAAATAAAACATCCAATCTAAATAAATTTAAGTATATATACTAATCTTGATGGTATTAGAAATAAGGATATTAATTTTGGTTTACATATTACTGCATTGATAAACCTAAATTTGATGGTGTAGGGGTTGCTATTTTAGTTCATAACAGTTTACATTCAGAGATGCTTACCAATGGTCTAGTGAAAAGCATCAAAACAGTTGTTTGTAAAATAAGGTTAGGTAAGGAACCAGTGGGTTGCTGCCCAATCCAAGTGGATTCTATATGGCAGCTAGGATAAAATGAGGCAAATCATCTATAAAAGGTGGAGACCACCACTTTGTGACAAAAATTTTAAAAACATAGGGTTAAAAGATTCCTCCGCCAATATGAATTGAAGACGGAGGTGTTGAGGATAGTTAAAAGGGTCAGGAAACAGGACACCCGGAGAATTGCGAAATGGGTGCAATCCAATAAAAGGTGGGCAACCAATTGGTCCCCATCGCAAAAATGACAGCAAGGGCTGATATGAACATCACCCGAAACAAGATGGCCGTGAGTAAGTCTCATGTGGTCAATGCAAGCTCAGCAAAGGACAACCTCCAATGACCGCATTCTATGACGGCTCGAGGGCCAAGAGTGAATAGAATTTTTAATTTTGTATAGTTTGGTTGATGAACAGTCATCCCATTCATTCTGCCACAGTTGAAAAATATATTTTCTTATTGAAGGAAAGTAGTCCCTAAAAGGCAGAGCCGAGTTCTCAGGACCCCCACATGCCCAGGGACCCAGCAAAAAATAATTCTATATTGGGATGCATTTTGGATCAGCCAGTTGCAAATTTCTGTGACTAAGGGATGGGATGCATTAAAAGATCTAATTGACTGTAAAACACTCCTTGAGTCGTAAAAAATGACAATCACTAAAAGGTAAAATTTGGATGAGTCTAAAGGCTAAAAGGATTGCTGAAAGTTCAGCGGTAAAAATGGATGCTGCTGGCAGGCAGGAGAGATAGTTAGGAATTCTCCTCCTGGGGGATGGCTGCGGTGCCCACACCACCGTCCGACTTAGAGCCATCTGTGTATAATGGGCAGCAGTGTTTGTGTGAGGTCAAATGCTCTAAGAACAGGCTCTTAATGATGTGAGGGTCCATGAAGGACTTCTCCAGGCTCCACATGTTGGTACATACTGTGGGTAGAGGAGCACGCCAACTAGAAGTCAGTAAGGATGGAAGGGTAAGGACCCTTGGAGCACCCAGGTTAGAGAAATGATCTCTTATGCGAAGGTTTAAGGGGTGGGGTAAAGATAGCAACTTATCATATGCCGCCGTTAATTCAGCAGCATACAGGCATCTGTACTCGGCAGAGGTATTGCATGCAGATTTGAAGTCTTTGGTAGGGTAAAGGGAGTATCCCACTCTTGCAGTATAGGCTGTTGACAGGAGAAGTACGGAAGGCTCCACTGAAAGGCAAACTCCGAATTGGGGTTCAGCATTTTAAGTGCTGAAGGGAAAGCCGATGAGTAAATTTGACAGCCATAATCCAATTTGGCTTGGATGAGGACTGTGTATAATGTCCACAATATTTGTCAGTCGCTGCCCCACAAAGTGTGTGAGAGGACTTCAAAATGTCTAGAGCCCGCAGACAGCCCATTCGAAGTTGGCATAGGTGTGGTAACCAGGATAACTTTGGGGCGAGAGCTACGCCAAGAAACCGAAACTTGGAGACAAACTCTATATCTTCACCTTGTAGGGAGATAGATGGTGGAACAAGAACCCCTCTACCTCGGTGGAAATACTTTGCTTGGGTTTTGTTCATGAAAAAGCAGAATCCCTTAAGTTGTGCTGTTTTGGATACAGCAACGACCACCAGTTATAGCCAACGTGCTGCTGATGGCAGGCAACGTGAGGAACAGTAGAGTGTAAATCATTCATAGTTTATATAAATGATCTTGGGGAGGCTGTAAATAGCAAAGTGTCAATTTTTGCTAATGACACTAAATTGGCAGCTGTAGTCAAAGAAGTTGAGGGTAGCTTTAAAGTGCAGAGTGACTTAAATAAATTATTAGCTTGGGCTCAGAAGTGGCAGATGACTTTTAACCTTAAAAAATGCAAAGTTCTTAACATACGAAGGGAGAATATGGAATTTAGCTATGAAATGGATGGGCATTGGCTGAATTCAGTTGAGCATGAGAAGGACTTAGGCGTAGTAGTAGATAGGTCACTGAAGTTTTCAAAGCAGTATATCGAGGCAAAAAATAGAGCAAATAGGGTGCTAGGATACATTATGAGGAATGTTAGCTACAAGAGTAAAGAGGTTATACTAAAACTCTTCAACTCTTGTGTTAGGCCACATTTAGAGTACTGTATACAAGCATGGTCACAAAGGAAGACAACAAAAATAATACCTTCCCTGAAGCACCTTGAATATGAAGATAGACTGAGGGTACTAAATATGTTTTCATTTGAGAGAAGACGTGTGAGGGGAGATATGATTGAGCTTTTTAAAATCTGTTCTGGGATGGATAAGTTGGATCTTAGCAAATTATTTGAGTTGGAAGGTAGAAATAGGACTAGGGAGTCACCACTTAAAAATAAAAAAACAGAGGTGCAGGTTGGATGTTAGGAAATATTTTTTCACTAATAAAGTAGTAGATTACTGGAATAGTTTGCCATCTGAGACAGTAGACAGTCCAGATTAGATGATTATATGGGAAGGGAGGGTTAACTTTTGGGGGAAGGGGAGTATTCTGGACTCATTCCTGTGGATGTTATCTATTATTATTGTATATTATGATTGATTTGGATTTTGACACGTCTTGATGATGATGCTTTTTGTTTTTTACACATTCCTGTAGATGGTTCTAATTGTATATTGTAGATGCATGATGACACAATCCTCCTAATTGTTTAAATTGTATATTGTAGATGCATGATCTGACACAATCCTATGGATGCATTTTGTGGGTGGATTTTGACAGATACAGATGACCTTTGATAGGCCCTTGCGACTTTTGTCATCTGTGAAATTATGTTATAAGGGTTAACTTCTCTTGGGAAGGGCTGGGGGATGGGGATTATAGACACATTCCTGTGGATGCAGTTTTTTATTATTTTATATTATGGGTAATTTTGATTTTGATGAGCCTTGATGATGATGCCTTTTGTTTTTGATACATTCATGTGGGTTGGTACAAATTGAGGGGCATAGTTCCCCATATAGCAACATATAGTATGGCTTGTAACCAAACACAATAAAAAATTAGGTAAAACTGTAGTAAAATGACAGTTGATGAGACAGGTAAAGCATATTGGGAAATGGACAAAATATTATGGGAATGCAAGCAGGAAAGCTTGCAGGGTATATTGTAGAATAGGCTCACTAGACATGTGATAGAAGCCTCCTCTCTGGGTAGTTTTAAGAATAGATTAGATAAATATATGGATGAAGCTGCTAGATGGGACTGACTTTTTTATGTACATATGTATATATTTTTCTAAGGAGTGGGGAGATTATATTTTGCGGTTGCATGAATGGACATAATCCTCTGGATGCATTTTATGTATATTGTAGATTAGATCTGACGAACTCCTGTAAAGTGTGACAATGTTGATGACTTTTCTCTGGTAAGAAATCTTTTGTGTGTTGACTGGAACAGGAGCTGCCAAGTGTAGGCCATGAATGGTCTTTTGCAGTCTCCTTCTTTTCTTATGTATGGATCTTTAGGTTTACCCTCTCTGCCATCAAAGTTTACTCCTATGACAGTATTACAACGATATGAAGCAATATCACAGGCTTTATTTAATATTGCCTAAAATATGTGCAACACTCTTATTCAAAATTACCCCAAATCCTATGGATGAAGTTTGCGGGAGGGTTTTGATAGATGTGGATGATCTGTGATAGGGCCTGGCTGCTTTTATCATTTGTGAAATTATGTTAGTTATTTCAGTTTTCACATAATTGTAATTTTATGAGTGGGAAAAATGTTGAATCAGTGATTTGCAACAGAAATAGGTAATCGTTAAGATTAGCAGCCCCTGATTTTACAAACAAAGAATGCATTCAAATCTCATTTTGGTAAATATGTAGATTAGAGGCCCAGGCGGAAAAAAAATTGTGTAAATATTATTGTTCACTCGTGTCGGAATATTCATGCGCGTTTGAGTCCTTTTCGAATTATTATTCTATAAACAATTAGGATTATATACTGGGGGGCTGTGCCCCCCAGAACACCCCCAATTTAATGAAACTCAGGATCATCGTAGTGTAGTTCCCCCATTGTGTTTACCCCCCCACGAGCCGTCAACTTAAATGTACTCCAAAAACGTGAAACATTTTGGAACACGGACAAAATAGTACGTCCCATCGTTCGCGCCGATAATCTATATATTTACCCTCATTTTTAGCTTTTGAATTAAGAATATTACAAGTTTTTTTAAGTTGCAGGGAGTGAAGGTGCAAGCCCTCACAATCAAGTGAGGGGTATGGTTGGAAACAAGTTTGAGTTTTAAGATTGCATTCTTAATGAGCAAAATCAGGGGCCACTAATCTTAACAATTACCCAGAAATATGCCTCAAATCTGAAATAATCACCCCCCCCTTCCCTGAAAAATAGGATAAGAATATATTCTATGATTTAGAAAGTTTGTCGCTGAAACAGGAAATTTACCTCTATTCCCAGAATATTATTCTTTTCTAATTTGCCTTTTAATAAGGCTTTTAACTTAAAAAATTTGCGCCTAATATTGATACTATTTAACATAAATTGTAATATTTAACTAGGCCCACGTACTACAGTATAGTAGAATTATTTACCTCTACTATATAAACTTGCCAATTCCTTCGCTCCTTTATGATTTGGTCCCCATCTTGGCTTAGTTTTTTCCTCTTCATTTGTGGCCGAATTGTCATTTGGATCATCCTCTAACATTGAATTACAATATATTTGCTCATCCGTTTTAACTAGAGATAGAGCTGACGCCATATTTTACGGAGAACGAAAACACAGACACCTATGGTGTATCGCCGCCAACTAACTTTTCCTCAGAGAGGATCAGGAATCGTAGCTGGAAAAATCTTGAAATTTTCTAGTTGCGATTTATGACACATATAAACGAAATTAATTTGATTAGCTGAGCATATAAAATTAGTTTATTTTCCTTCTCAATAAATAATGTTTGTTAATAATAAATCTCAGTAGACCTATCGACAATCTCCAAAAGAACAATATTCAATTAATTGCTATTTAGTGAACATTGGTATGCGATGAAGAAACCTTGGTTTGTTTGTTTATACTTTTAAAACCTAAGGCGTGTCAAATATCACGGAGTAAGTAACTTGCGCACTTGAAAGTGAAATAAAGTAATTTGGTATCATTATTTATTTAAACCACTTTTATAGGTGCATCAACCCCATATGGATTAGTAACTAATTTGGAAGCCTTTTATTTTTCTATGCGATCCGAAACTTGTCACTACACCATATAAGAGCCGCTGTAAAATCGGCCCAAGTCAAGACTCTATCCTGTGCCTAACCACCCTAGAAATGACGAAAGTTCACTCAAATCGTTAGCGAAAACAAGCCACCTAGAAAAAGACATTCTTTTTATTCAGCGTGGCAAGATTGCAAGCGAGCGTCTTATAAGCTCTGCTTGAGTGAGTCTTTTTAAGAAATTACGATAATCGAGTGGACTAAGCCGCGCGTATACTGATTCCAGCAACGCAGGGAAGGTATTCGCAATTAGAAAAATCCCTTTCGTTCTTTATTTTCAATCTGTCTTATTCTTATACCCCTTTATCATTGTCCGGACCCTGTATCGGATGGAGCGTTACACCATAGATAAATAACGTTTTCAAGGCCGTTCTTCTTTATTTAATTAGTATTGCTTTTATGAGGGGGCTGTGTCGCGTGGTGAGATTGCAAACGGGCAGCTAATAATATCTGCTCATGATGCCCGAGTTGACTATGCCGCGCGTACACTGGTCCCAGCGACGCCGGAAAGATGTTCGCTACTCGCCACACTCTCCGTTCATTCTTTATTTTTTATCGTTCTTCTTCTTAGACCCCTATATCCAGGGCCGGTTTAAGGAGCTGCAGGGCCTGTAGCACAGGGAACAATGGGTCCCCCACCCGAAAATGTATATATATATATATATATATATATATATATATATATATATATATATATATATATATATATATATATATATATATATATATTAGGGTTGTCCCCCCCCCCCCCCAAATTTGTTTTTTATCTCCACATGCCTGATTGTATTACCACATTGAACAGTAGGTCACATACTAAATTTCATCAAAATCGAACAATATTTACTGGTCGATATAGGGATCTTAATTTATTAGTCTGCTCGTAAATTAATTTGGGGGATAGAAATGAACAGTCTTTGCAAATACTATTTTATTTTAAACAGATCTTGGTGTTGAAAGACATTTTTTCTAAAAATATTTATATTAAAGTGAAAAGAAAATAGTTAAATGGTAAATGATTTCTTTTTAACACAAATTCTAACTAAAATTGCTGATTAAACATTGATCCTTTTGAGCATGAGGGAAAATTTTGGTGATGTTTTGCCACCAGTCTGAGAAGCAACTGTTTCTGTTCTTCATCTTTTGTTAGAGATGCATTATACGATTTGATAAGTGCAATACCTCTTTCTGCTGAATCGTTAACAACCATTAAGTAAATTTCTCGACGTTGAAATTCTTGAAAGCACGAATTCTCTTCTCAAGAACTTGGATTAGTCTTCAGGAATGTATCCTCTGCAAACTTATATCTATCTTTCATTAGGAGACTGAAGATTATCTTAGTTTTTTGAGTTACCAGTTGATGCAAGTCTAAATCCTCGATGTTTTTTGTAAGATTCAATCGGCGAACAACTTTGGTGTTTTCATTACGTTGGAGATTGGAGACCATCTTCTGTTTTTGGTCTCAGCATTTATTCTATGATCGAAAAATGCAAGACCAACAAGATGTTCTCGAAGATACCAAAGGTGTCTGTGAAGGGCTGTGGTTGCTTCTTTAGATATTGTCTGATTTAGGTACTTTGGCAAAGTTTTAAGAAGCAGAATGTCATTTAAAGGAGCATTAATTCCAAAATAGTTTTCATTCCAAAAACGCGGGTAGACCAAAGCAATAAGAGGGAGAGCACTCTGTAATATTGGCCTTTTCACGTTCCGTTAGTTGCAGTTGATGCTTAAACAAGTATGTTTTCAGGACATATATAGCCTTAGCCATCCAGCGTGCATGATGAGTCGCTCCTGGGGCTCTTAATGTAACTTCTGTCTTATCAATGCCCCCAAGAAATATGAGACTGAGTCGCAGCAATTCTTCATAATCGTCACGCAACTGACGAGATTTCAAAGCTTCCTAAAAATATGGTACCATTTCTCCCCGAAGATTATGCATTACTGGATTGACAAATAAACTGCTATCCGCCTCTAAAAACGAATCCTTTTTAAGTGATGACCATTGTTCTTTAAAACGTTCAAAGAGACTCCTCTTTGGACCACTTGTAGGCCCAAGTAAAATATTGCAAGCACATGACAACATAATTTCGAAAATATGATGACGGCACGCAATCCAAACAAGCTCTCTTCCAAATAATTTTCAATTATGGTACAGGCTCCATTTTGTAGCCCTGTATTCGATGCAGTTGTACAAAAATACAAGGCCTTGAACTTCGTCACGAAGATTCCAGTCATTAATTGATGAATTGCATGCCATAGCCTGTTCTTCTCCTGTTGCTCGTGTTATTTTTGGCACACCAAGAAGTTTTTCCATTCCATTGACAGAAACTATTATTGTAATTCTTCTACTGTTTCCTTTGCCCCATCAATAGCATGTAGTAGTTTTCCATCCCAGTGAACAAGGATTGGTCCTTCATCAGACAACGAAGCTTTGTCTTCATAGTATGTTGCCTCTCTTACTTGCTTTCTGGAACGTCGTATAGAACTCCGGGAAAGTGTCATAGCTGCAATATCCTGACCCAAGGCTGTGTTATTGATCCAGCAACCATTGTTGCTTTTCTATCCGTAATATTTGCACGATCAAGAACAGCAGCCACACCTGAAGTTGTAAAGATATTTTTTTTAATTTGAAGGACTACATTGTGCATTCTTTTTTCTAGTTGAAGAAGGTGGACAAAACTCTTTGTCTGCTACAATTAAACTTTTTCCTTCAGATGATGATGTCTCGAAATCTGCATGAGCAGCAGCCTCTGCTCGATTTTTAGAAGTGTATACTTTTTCTTTGTATTGTAAAGCCTTCTCATGTCGATATATTTTGCGGGATTCCTTGGCTGAAGTAATCTTATCACGGCACGACATACTGCAGGAGAAAATGTTCTCTCTCTGCATCAACAAAAATTGACGGTCTTTTTCATTTTTTACCACATTTAAAGCATTTTTTGAGGGTATGTCAAAAAGTAGATTCGAAACTATGCTCATTCATTCTACATAAGTGCAGTTCGGTTTTGCGGTTCTTCTTCAAGGAAAGGTATTCTTCATACAACCTTGAGAGTTTCCTAACGCAAGAGTCTATTCACTGTGTGGGAATTCGGGCTCTTTCCCATACTTTTATAACTTTTTTGCAAGCGAGGTTGTAACTTTGTGTCAAAGTCATTGACTCCACTTGATGGTGGCATTGAACAACACGAAGCACATCACCACATGCTGGTAGTCTTGCATATGAAAGCTCACTAGTACGATGTCCTAAAAGCCAGACTGCCGCAAATGAACGAGTACTTCCAGCCATAATCTGAAACAACAGAAATAAAAATTTATTATAACTGAGTGAGCTCACGGTTCCCCTCCATTTAGTTATACTTAAAAGATATTTTTTTATACTCTAAAATATCTAAATATTCAATATTGATGAACGAATAAGCTTTCATTTGACATAAATATATAGGCTCCTGTGTTTGTAAAAAATTACGGCAGTCATGCTTAATTAATATATATATATATATATATATATATATATATATATATATATATATATATATATATATATATATATATATATATATATATATATACACTTGCATAAACCAGCACTTGTATTCACTTGTATTACGTCAACTGTTAAAAACTTCAAACTACAAATGAACAATTAATAAATCCTCGATGACTTATATAGGAAATGGTGCGATTGCATCACCATTTGAAACAAGGGGGCGTTATTGCGTCATCACTTTACAAATGGGGTGAGAAATCAACAAGCTGATACAACAATTTTTATTGCATCATACGACGAGTATGTGAATGTCATTCCACTTTTCAGATAATGTAATATCTTGATTTTTGAGGCGAATTATTGTAATTCATAAGGAATGGGTTATCAATGACAAATATATGATAGTATATAAGTAACAACCAATAAATGCCTACTATTAAAAAGTTCCAATATTTTGACAGAAATTTAAAAATATGGAGAGACATAGTAACCTCTAAATATTCACCAATTTAGTCAATATTTTAATATTTTGCATCAGCTCTTTTAACATCTTATAGCATAATTTTAGCGATGGGGAGACCATTTCCAACTAATTTCAATTTTTTGCATATATTTTCAGACCACCCTAATATATATATATATATATATATATATATATATATATATATATATATATATATATATATATATATATATATATATATATATATATATATATAAATATTAAATATATATATATATATATATATATATATATATATATATATCACCCCCACCCCCATTTTCCTTTGCAGAAAGGAAAAACAAATATCTGAGAAATATAAAAGAAGTGCTGGTATGGCTGGGAGGACTCAACTGAAAGAGAGGGTTTTATTTTGTACCCCTTTTATTCCCTTTTAAAGAACAACACTGTGCACTACCATAACTTAATGCCAGACTTATTATACTATGCACTATGCTCTATTGAAGTTTTCTATATTTTTCTTCTATATAGTAATATCATATAGAATACTACTAATAATAATATAAAAAAAATCAGGAAAATGAATAATAAATTTGTCTTGGCCTTCCTCGCCTAAGGGCTAAAAAAACTTAATTATTACTAATTATTTATATCTCTTGAAGTGCGGAGTCCGTAACACGTGCTACATGTGCTACTAGGTTAAACCAGCACTACCTATATGACCCTGGTATGGATACCATTGGAATTACCTGGCTTTAGGGGCGAAATAAACTCTGCTTCTTTCCAGACATTGAAGGAACTTGAAGAGCTCCAGAGATCGGTCAAGAAATCCAACACATGAAAGGCAGCACTGTTAGGTAAAATCTTGAGCATCCTCTATGAATGTTATCAAAACCCATTGAAGACTTCGACTTCAGCTTAGATATAGCTGAAATTAGCTCATGATATTGAAAGTGAATGATTTAATCCTCGCTACCAAAGGTTAAGGCTTACTCTATAGCAGACGAATCTTGTTGGGAGGAGAGGAGAATAAGTAGAGAAATGACCGAAAAGGCATCTCTGAAAAGCTCAGCCTCCTTCCCAGCCTCAGAGATGGAGGACTACCTGTGTCTCCACCTCTGTAATTATCGAGACACAACTCCCATGAACATGTAGATAGAGGGGTGTAGGAACAGGAGCGATGATAAATAAAGAATGAAAGTAGCGTGAGCCGAGTTGCAAACGACTTCCTGCATTGCCGGATTACAGTTGGTTAGCGGCGTATTGACTGTGTCATCCGGAGTTTATTGAAATGCTCATTCAAGCAAAGCTTTTAAATTGCCTGCGTGCACTTGTTGGCACGCTTTATAGCTCGCTTCTAGAAGCAGATGGTATTTTGAAGCAAAAAAGAAAACATCACTTGGAAACGCCATCTACGGCGTAATGATCCCCTCCCCCCTCCTTCCCGAGTCTAAGCACTATTGTAGATAGAGGGAGGTGATCGAAAGTATCGTGTGGTGAGTTGCCCACAGCTTTTTGCGTCGCTGGACCAGCATTGACGAGCGGCGAATCAGCTGCGCCATCCCAAGTTTCAAAAACGATTCATTCAGGCCAAGCTTTTAAATCCCCCGCTTGCCCTTATTGGTACCCTAAACACCCCTCCTCCCTCCATGAAGCGGAGCATATTTTGAAGAGATTATCCAAGGCGGGGTGTAGGGAAAGGATACTTCAAAAAACAAAGTGTTGTCCATTGTATGATGGATCGCCAGGCATTAGTTGTGAAGGATTTGGAAACAGAAGTGGAAGCTGTGTTGAATGATGTAATTAAGATTGTCAATGTTGTAAAAAGGCATGCGCTAAACACGAAGATGTTTCCTGATTTATGTGAGGATGGAGAGGCTGAATATTCAACCCTTCTTTTCCATACGGAAGTGAGGTGGCTTTCACGTGAAAATGTCCTGGATATAGTGTGGGCTCTTAAAACCGAACTTGAAATATTTCTGACTGATCAAAAACACACTTGCAGAGAAGTTCAGAAAATCAACATGGCTAGCTCTTTTTGCATACTTAGCTGACATTTTGGGGCATGTAAATGCGTTGAACAAGTAATTGCAAGGGAAGAAAATCAATCTCATCTTAGCAAGGGAAAAAAATTCAGCATTTGTATCAAAGCTTCAGTATTGCAACCAAAAAGTAAATGCCAATAAAATTGCTATCTTTCCAAACCTGACAGAGTTTTGGAAGAATGTGATGACTGCAGCCTTAGTAAACGAAGTAGGCAGTCACAAAGCACCTGACCAAACTTAGGAATAGGTTCTGTGACTACTTTCCAGAGCTTGATTCACATACTGTCAGCTAGGTTGTAAATCCCTTCAAATGTGAACTGGCTGATTTGCCTGAAGAGCCTGAAGGATTGGCAGTAGAGCTTATTGAATTGCGTTCCAACAGTAAAACAAGCATGGAATTTGAGACCAAGGATGACCTCTCAAGTTTTTGGATGTCAAAAGTTTATAAAACTGCACATTTGGAAGCAACTAAAATGCTGCTACCATTTGCAACACCCTACCTTTGCGAACAAGGTTTTTCTACCCTTGTAAATCTAAAAACAAAATACAGAAACCGGTTGGATCTTGAAGACAGCATCAAAGTAGCAATGACATCAAAAATCCCTGATATTAAAATTGTTGTATCAAAGAGGAAATATTTCCAAAGTCTGAGGGAGCTGATATATTCAAGTTGTCAATAATTTTTTCATTAGTTTTATTTGTGTCCGATTCTCATGCTAGAAAGGTTAAACATTTTTTCCCCATAATAGTGGATTCAATAACATTTTCCTATTTTGTTTTTGTACGAATTTTAAATACATGATAGTGACATAGTCAATAATTTTGCTTGTGTGCCATATAATGCTAAAAAGTGACTTATTTCTGTTTATAAATATATAATTTCCTACAATTTTTTCTTCTGTGCCATTTCCATGCCAAAAAGGCGGACTTTTATTTCCTAATGATAAATGAAAGAAAAAATTAAACATTATTCCAATATAAATTTTTTTTGTATCTTTATTATCCCGGATTCTTAGAAGTAAATTGGTTTGTCCTCCAAAGTACTTCAAAGTCAGGGGTAAATTCATTTAACTACAAATTCTTTGGGGGTAACACCCTCAAAAGTTACCAGACCCCTGCTTTAGAGGAACAGATAGTTTGGAATTGTCAGTTGTTGAGAGGAGACGGAAGGATGTCTAGAACTCGTGGTATGTTGGACAGGTTTGCTTATCCGACTGGGTCTTCGGAGAATTTGAGCATAACTGATACTCCGTGGATGAAAAAGAGTAGAGTCAGAATAGTTAAATTCGCTTTTATTCTCAGTAAGGTCAAACAGGACATTTAATTTATTGATGATTATAAGTATCTAGCTGTACACTGGATGACGAAGCATTGGGCTTTGATCTTGAAGGAAAAGTATGCAAGGTCAATACAGCTTTCAGAGGGAAGGACCAAAGAAGTACCCTAGCGTCTTCAGAAGTGACCCCCCCCCCCCTCCCTCTATTCAGTTCCTCTCGATCTGCATGGCCTTTTTGAAGACAATACAGCTCCCATTGCCATCCAATTGAGAAATACCACAATGCAGGTAGCTGGGTGAAGGAGCTTTGTAGCCAACACATTTAATATTGTCCGGAAAATAAGAATGTACATGGTGAGAATGAGAATAAAATCTCGGCATATTCTTTCCCAGGCTATCCGCCTGACCCTGCGAACATTCTGTGGCATGGAAACAGGACCCAAGACAGACTCAGAGAGGATATAACCCATGATCTCTTCTAATTTCCGCTCCGTAGATACTGGAGAAATTACTTCCGAATAAGGTCCCTCACATCGCGGAGTCAGAGTCAAGAGAACCATATCACCCTCAGAAAACTTCAGCAGTATCGGGGTTTCTTACAAACCTCCCACCTCAAACCTGATACCAAACCTCTAACCATATATCTAAGCACTATCTGAGACAACACCCCCTCCATTAAGGTCTCTAGAAGCATTTTAAAAAACTTGAGCACCAATGAATTGTTATTGAATAAATTTATACTGCTCTTAATCTTGACAAGATGAGACGAATGACAGGACGTAGGATTGGATTTATATTCCTAACTAGCACTCGCTGTGGATAGTCAGATGCTTTACTTTTATTTCCTCATAATTGGGTTATCATGAGTTAATTCACAGGGTAGAATTTATTACCCTGCCTTAGAGTCGTCATCATGCGCAGGAAGGACCTAGGTAGTTTACCCAGGTGAGCCTGGTTGTAAGCTAGTCAGTTTGGTACAGGTTAGTAACCTGTCACGCGTCTGCCCATACAGTTAGGTTAGTAGGGGAATCTTCTACTGAATAGGAGGGCGATAAGAAAAGAAGAAAAAAAGGAAATCAATACAGAAGGATTAGTAATAACAAACGTGGATTGATGAGGAATAGTCAAGGCAACCAAACAGGTCAGAAGTCAATTGTCAGATCTAAGCCAGCGGGTGGAAATTCAAACGAAGAGTCTTGTGAAGGTCATTCACAGCCAGCTTGCATGCGGGTGCCTATCAGGCATAGATTATTCTTTTATAAACACACAATTTAGATTGCTTAAGAAAATGCCGAATTAAAAAAATAGACAACAAAAACAACAGGAAAATAAATAAAAATATGTGTGGAGGAGTGAATATAACGAGGACAAGCAGACGCTAGTTTTTTATAGAGCGTCAACCGTTACGCTCCGCTTGGGTCAAGACCTCCCGCCACCCCTTCCCCGCTGCCTCAAGACCCTTCGAAGTCGCGCGCAAAGACGTAGTTCGGTCAACAGATTTCGTAATTTACGAGACTGGTTATGTAAACTTTCATCCCGGAGTCAAGTAACCAAGACTTTTATATACACACAATTTAGATTGCTTAAGAAAATGCCGAATTAAATAAAAGACAACAAAAACAACAAGAAAATAAATAAAAATATGTGTGGAGGAGTGAATATAACGAAGACAAGCAGACGCTAGTTTTTTATAGAGCGTCAACTGTTACGCTCCGCTTGGGCCAAGACCTCCCGCCACCCCTTCCCCGCTGCCTCAAGACCCTTCGAAGTCACACGCAAAGACGTAGTTCGGTCAACAGATTTCGTAATTTACGAGACTGGTTATGTAAACTTTCATCCCGGAGTCAAGTAACCAAGACTTGCTCCCTCCGTCCATTGATATAAACATAGGAGGAGCAGACGCTAGTTTTTTATACAGCGTCAACCGTTACGGTCCGCTTGGGACAAGACCTCCCGCCACCCCTTCCCCGCTGCCTTAAGACCCTTCGAAGTCGCACGCAAAGACGTAGTTCAGTCAACAGATTTCGTAATTTACAAGACTGGTTATGTAAACTTTCATCCCAGAGTCAAGTAACCAAGACTTGCTCCCTTCGTCCATTAATATAAACATAGGAGGGTGTGAGAGCCTTTATAATGAAAATCTTGCTGCCTAAGGCTTCTTCGGCAGAAAATCTATGAACAGGCTCACTGTTACCTTCGATTGTTTATGTCTATTTTTCACCAAATAGACGAAATCTCACCTTCCCCGTGCGTAAGCATGAAGGGGGAAAGGGTCATAGCTTCGAAAATTTACGCCCTAGGAGAAGTGCATAACGGTTGGCTATTGAGGGTTCGCCCCTCCTAAATTCCCTCATCTCCCCCCATCCCCCCCGGTGGATAATCGATGTATATATTTCGATCTGTAGAAATTTAGAGGAGAATTCGCGTAGCCATCGATAGAAGAAGACGAGTCCCTGAGTCAAACACAGAATAAAAAGATAGTTTGAATCAAGCAGGACTTACCCTCCCGAGGCTGTTCCTTTGGTCGCTTAGAAGAGCAGACCAGTGGTATCGAGACCAACTCTCCTACCATTCTCGCCCAGAGAAAATCACGTATCTCAGTTTTATGAAAAGTATAGATATACCCCTCACCATTGAGGAAGACCAAAGTGAATTCCTATTCGAGAAGAGATTCACATCTTGGTTAAGTCTCATCGTCGAGAACCAGAATTGGTAACACAAGGATCGAGATAACTTCCATTCATCCAAGATCTCCTCACTTACATCTTCATGTCGAGAGAAGCATCGCCACTCGACACAACCACCCCGTAAGAAGCATCAGCTGTTTTCCCGACCCAACTCGCCTCAGCGAGTAGGTACGCAGTGAAACTCGCCCAGACCCACTCATCGAGGCGGCTCACTTTCAAGGTCACCCAACTGTCGACACACTTCAAGTTAAAGGTAAGACGAATACCCCCCCCCCAAAATTCATTTTGTTATTTCCCGTTCTGTGCGAAAGTGTATTTGCAACAGAACCATTTCAAGCTGGTAGCCGTAGTCAAACTAGTTCAATTTCAAATGACTTAAGAACTCGCATTAATTGAGCTTAAATCTCGTGTATTAGAAGTGATTTTTGCGTCAACCATCTCGTATTACTTATTTGTAGTGTTAATAATTTTATTATACCCTCTTACTATAGAATTAGTGTATTTAAAGATTTAAGATTTCGTTCTTTTATGTGATTAAAAGTATATTTTGCCGGAGTTGTTCAATTAGATCCTCGAACGCAGCATTGGTAATAGATATAGCATGATAGGAAGCCTCCCTGGTTAAAGAATTAAATTAGAGCACTCTTAGAGAAAAGTGGAACGGATTAACTCATGTACGAATCAAACGTACATCCATACTCGGCCGTAAACCACGACAATATGAATATTAAGATATCGAGTATCGTGTTGTATGAGGTGGTTCGAATCCTTATACATAATATATTATAATAAAATTAGAAATGAGAAAAAAAAATAGTTTTTAAAAAATTACTATATTTAAACTAAAAGCGAAAAAGTGAAACAATGAATTTGCTAACGAATATGCTGTATGGAGAAATTGATGATTTTTAAATTAATATAATATGGTAATTAAAATTCGAACTGTAGATAGAGAGGTCTAGGAAAAGGGGCGACAAAAAAAGAACGAAAGTAGAGTGAGGCGATTTGTGAACCGCTTTCTGTGTTGGCGGATTACGGTTAGCTAGCGGCATATTGACTGTGCCATCCTGAGTCTAAAAAGAATCATTCAAGCAAAGCTTTTAAACCGCCTGCTTGCACTTCTTGGTACATTACACAGCTCTCTCCTGGAAACGGAGGTATTTTGAAAATATGCAGATGGCGACTTAAAACGTTATCCAAGGCGTAACACTCCACTCCCTGTTCTGTCTTGTATGCTCTGAAAATGCGCTTGGGAGTCTATTTGTTTATACTAATTTATTTTGCCATTAGCTATCATGCGAGCAGGTTTGTTATAAGAATTTATTTGTCAATTGCTAAAGTTTATTTGGTTCTCATTTCTATTACCAAATATGTGATCCTATTTAATTTACATCATATTTTACTTACATCCTATTTAGTTTACATCCTTATTATTACTTCCATTCATTGCCATCTTATTAATTCCCCGTGAACATATTCTCCATTTTGAACGTGATTACATTATCCAATATCCAAATTATATACCTGAATAAATCTTTCTCGTTAATAACTCACTCGTCATCAAAGCTTTTGTTGCATTGTTATCAAACATTTGGTATTACCTAATTTCTTGCGCTGATTTCAGATGATCTGAAGTTAGTTTTTTCCTCAGTGCTCTACTTTTTTTGCAATCAAGGTATTTAAAAAATCTCAAAATTTCGTCATCATCACATTGACGTCGTAGTCTATCAGGAAAATATGTGATGAAAATGTTATATAACTTTAATATAACTGGGTAATATAAAATAAAATGCAGATAGTATAAATCTATTCAAGATCACGATTTGAAACACTTTCCCAAATAAACAATGATTATAGTTTATATAAAACTGATTGTAGATGAGACATTTGCTACTATGTGGAGGTAACGTTCAATTGCAGTCTACTCAGGCATGAATTTACGCTTGTAGCTCTTGCGTTTGTGGACTGTCTTAGGGCATTCTCGTTTAATGCTCCAGCAGCAATCTGCCATCATACGTTTGTCCCATCTCCCTTTGTAACGCTCTTCCATGGTCTTGAGGTCCTAATGGAACCCCTTGCCTTGCTCGTCATTTACTGCTCCTAGGTTCTCAGGCAATCTATCAAGATAACTTTACAGGTAAAGGAGTTTGACACTCTTGTTACATCCAAAATCGCGAAAACTTGATTACATATTAGCTACCAAAGTTTTATAGTTGTCAGACTTTTTATTACCAAGAAAGTTTGCCATCACCGCCACAAATGAAAGCCATGCATTCCTTTCCTTGTTGTTCATCTTTCTGACAAATTCTTGATTACGTCCAAGTGCACGAATCTGTGGTCCATCAAAAACACCTGCCTTGATCTTCACGAAGGACAAACCTGGGAGGACAGAATATATGTGTTGGAAGCATTCACTCTTCGTATTCAACGCCTTGATAAACTGCTTCATAAAACCCAGCTTGATATGGAACGGAGGAAATATTATCTTTTCTCGATTGACAATTGGATCGTTGACAATATTTGGCATACCTGCTTACAGAGTCTCACGTATGGGCCACTCCTTCTGGTTCCAATGCTTTTCTCAAGCTCGGCTGTCCCACATGCAAAGATAGCATTGATACTTTTTAAATCCCCTTTGTTGACTTAGGAGGAAATTAACCATTTTGAGGTCCACACAAATTGTCTAGTTGTGCTCATGGTATTTTAGTAGGTCAATCACAGTTTCAATGTCATTATGTTCCTCTCGTAAATACTCAGAATGTCCAATTGGAACAGCTACATAGACATTGCCATTCTGAAGTAGAACACACTTCAAACTGCGCTTAGAATTATCTAGAAATAATCGCCAGTCATTTGGATTGTATACTGGCATCCCTAATTCCTGGAGAAGACCTGATATATTATGACAATAAACAAAGTTATTCTCCTCTGTAAAAAATGCTACAAAAATCTGCTCCCGATTTCGGAAGTATGAAACTTTAGATGTATGGCTCAGCTGATTCTTAAATTGCAACCTGGAGGCTAACACTTCAGGTGCATTTTTGGAGAGACCCGAATCACGCACAAGGTCATTTAGCTCTGGCTAGCTAAAGTGTTGAGGAGTTAATGACTCGAGGGTCTCATAAGAAGGATCGCCGGATTCTGAAAGTATTTCTTGACTTTCATCAGAGGTCACCTGCTCTTGGTCCCCACCCATATCTTCAGGGGGAAGAAATTCTTTAAAAACTGGGATTGAGAGCTCATCAGAGTGTAAAGTAGGTCGGATCGCTGAGGAGATGCTAGGATATAAGATTTTGTGTCTGTTTTTCATGCCAATGCCCTTTGTATTGACCAGACAAAAATATCAGTCAGTTGTGTGTTCCGTCGGGTCTCGCCAGGTCATGGGAATTCCGAAAGGTAGATCCTTACGTTTCCCTTTTGTCCAATCACGCAGCATTTACTCGCAGTTACGAGAAACAGTATGTGGGGACCATTTCTTGTCTTTGTCGCCGAGAGAAAGTACGCTTTATAAGCACGCCTCACAAATGATGTTATATTACGCCTTTGACGAATAAGCGGGAAGTATCTACAAATATAACAGGAAGCCTCCGGCTCGTTCACACATTGATGTCTTCCTGTAACCATGTTCAGATTTGAAAGAAAAACAAAACAATATTAATATCTCTGTTGATAACATACACGTGTAAGTAATTAATTTGACCACAAACGGATATAATGAAACATAAAATTGCATGAAAACTAGAGCATGTAGAGCTGAATCGTTTTCAGATTTGAATTTAGCAGGTCAAAAATAGTAAGAATGAGTAAAAATATCTTATGCAACTGAGATTTCGAAAAAAATGGTTGACCAGTGTAATTAATCTATCTGCCTTAAATAATTAATTTTCGTTTTCTGTGAATTTTCATTACGTGTCGTGATATTTTCCTCTATCCAAATCTATCTTAGCATACCATTCTTATTATACGTAAATTATTACCAGGTAATAGTTGAATTTAAAATATTTCCTTTACACATTTATATTAATATAGACTATTTCTCAAATTGCTATGTATTTAACTGGCAAAATTATATATAAATTAGTACAGTAATAGTTCAAAGGTTATTTATATTCTATCTCGTTTCACCACATTTTCCCTAACCCTCTATTCACGGTCCGTGAACCGGTTCTCTTATAGAAATTCTTAGCCTTACATTCACCATCTTATATCATAATAATACAAGAAGCTATTGTGATATCTAAATTAGATTGTCGCAATAACGAACTGCTTCCTACGTCCCCGGATCACCGTTAGCAAGTTGCGTATTGACTGTGTCATCCTGAGTTTAAAAAGACTCAATCAAGCAAACCTTTTAAACCGGCACTTAGTGGCACACTACAAATATTTATGGGAAAACTAAGTTAGATATCAATTATTCGTAATAAGAGATTTATAAAATGGTGGCGTTAGGCAACTCGGAGCGAAAGGGAGCAGACGTGTAGTATCACGTTCCCTAAATTAATATTTGAATTGTGCCTTCCACGTAGTCTAAATTTATCCCTTTTTTTCATGTGACTCAGTTTTACTTAGTTCCGTGTCAGTATTGTGAAATTGTATCTATCGCATTTAAGTTAATAGCAGACGGCATTTATCTGCCTGGAATTTAGCCGAGTGTGCGCGTATATGGGTCATGTACGTACTTGTGTACCTGCCCGTAGGTAGTGCATATACATAGGTGTGTGCACTGTACAAAGTTTCGAATGGACTTAATTACGAACATTTATTTAAAAGATTTAGGAATGACTAACATTTGGTTTCCTTTGAGATAATTATAACTTAATTTCGATAAAATTTGATTTATTGTTGCGGTTGTCTTGTTGTCGATACTTCGATACTAGGTGGCCTCTCAAGGTCTTGTAGAAATACCCAGTGAGCAGTAAAGGTTTAACATAGTAGCACATGTAGCACGTGCTACGGGCTCCACGCTTCAGGGGGCCCCACGGGGATGTAAAAAATTAGTAATAATTAAGTTTTTGCCCTTAGCACAGAAGGCCGAGACAAAATAATTATTTATTTTCCGGATTTTTTATATTATTATTATTATTATTATTATTATTATTATTATTATTATTATTATATATGATATTACTATATATAAGAACAATCTGGAAAACTTCACTAGAGCATACTTCATAGTATAATAAGTCTGGCATTATGTTATAGTAGTACACCGTATAGTCCAGGGCTACTCAACTGGCGGTCCGCTGTTCTTTGTGCTACGGGCCCCGCAGCTCCTTAAACCGGTCCTGCCAGTGAGTCTATATATTACAACCGCCCTTGGCAAGGAATTAAATACATAAATTGACTAGGGTGAGCTAAGTAAGATTGTGATTGTGAACATTTAAAAATTAGCAATGACAATTTGGTAGTAATTGAACTTGGGAGGCAATGTAGTAACAGTTGACATTAATGCAGTAATGTAATATTATGCATTAATGGATGGTACCATTGCAGTAATGGATGGCACCAATGCAATATGTGTAAACAGCTAAAGTGATATGGAAAAGAATAATGAATTTAAATAATGTAGTTATATATATATATATATATATATATATATATATATATATATATATATATATATATATATATATATATATATATATATATATATATATATATATATATAAAGGCAATTTGGGGTATTTTTATACTAAGGAAAAACAGAACTGCTCTTAATGAGATGGGGCTAGAATGACAATGCATTTTTCAAAGAAACGCTAGCAAGGAAGTGTTGGCAAATTAAAGATGAGGAGAAATATTCTACAGTTCATTTTAGGTAAATCGATATAAAGTTGAACGCGTGCCTAAGGGCTAATGACCACATCCATGTTGGTTACTTGATTTTGGGAACGTTCATTATGAGTTTAGCTTTCATGCAGGCAACAACATACGCGGTTTTTTCTGAAAGTGCCAGCTGATGCTAGAAAACTGTACGCCACATTCTCGGTCCATCGCGCCAGGAAAAGCACGAAGGAGATTGGGAATTTGTTTAATACTCGATGAACCTCGTTTACAGAGTTAAACGGAACTATGACTAGACTGAAAATAATGACGAAGTATCTACATTCATGTACAGCAAATTTCCCGCCTCTTTAGTCGTTTTGTGCATGGTCAGCAATAAAGGCCACGTTATGCCTCTTCACATCTTCCTCCAGCGTCTCAAGGTTAATGCGGACGCTTATTTTGAGGTGCTGTAGAATCTAGTCAAGTTTAGGAAGGACCAGTCAGCCTCGGGAAGACCTTACGTTTTCCAGCACGAGTCTGCTCTCGCACACAAGGCAAAGAAGAAACAGGTGTGGTTATTCAGCAACGTCCCGCGCCACTGGTCCCCAGATTTGTGGCCATCCAGCTATCCCAGCTGCCACCACCTATATTATTTCGTGGGGCGTTGTTGAGAAGGATGTTGACAATGCTGTTCACATCACTTTAGGGCTCTGAGGGCCGCCATTGTGGAGGTAATGTAAACCATTGGTGCTCTCGAGTCTATACTTCTAAAAACTATATTGTGCAAGGTTGCTCCTATACAGGAGAATCTCATTGTTGACGATAAAGGTGAAAAAAAGGGCAGCGAGGTTAATTTAATTGACATTTCGGGCTGTATACACCCATCATCAGAAATTGTATATAAAAATATAAGAATATACAAGTTAATCAATAACCGATTAAATAATTACAAGATTAAAGTATTAAAAGGGAGAAGAACATAAATTATTTGAGAGAAAATAAGAGATTAACACAAAGTGGACATAGGATTAAGATAATTAAGAGAAGCAAGTTTAAAATGCGAATGAGAAAAAAAATTAGAAATGAAGCAGACAAAATAGGTACATCTGACACAACACGGGATGAGAGAAGACTAAATATAGATAGAAAGAATGGGCTTTCCAGCCTAAGGAGATGATGCGTATGATTTCTTTATCTTTTCACCGTGGTATTATAATATGTTGACCCAGTTAGAAATATTTGTCTACCATTTCAATTTGCTAGTTGACATTTGTAATGTCTATCATGTCACACTCTCTGGTTGGTCTGTCATAACATTTGTTTTCCCAAGCTATATATTTAGGTCGACTTCTTTTGTTTTCATGGTTAAGTTCTTGGAGCATTGTTTGAATCTCTTCCAGGATATCAGCTACAGCTATGAGTATAATATTATCTCCGAATATCACGTGATTGAGGTAACTAATCACCATCGATCTTAATGCTTTTGTTTTGCCAGTTTAACCCCCTGCACAGAATTCTTCTACACAGGATATATATATATATATATATATATATATATATATATATATATATATATATATATATATATATATATATATATATATATATATATATATATATAGATAGATAGATAGATAGATAGAGAGAGGGAGAGAGAGAGAGAAAGAGAGAGAGAGAGAGGGGAGAGAGGGGGGGGGGGACAAAATAAATGGAACACGTGTTGAATTCTATGAATATATATTTAATACGGAGTCGGTCACATATTTTTTTTAACGACGTCGATGCGTCTTGGAATTTATTCAGACAGCTTCCTGACTTCATTGAGAGGAATCTTGAGCCATTCTTCTTGCCATACCTGCTCCAGCTGTTTCAATAATATTAAGATCCGGAGATTGTGGGGGCCCACTCAATGTGTTGTAGCTCACTGTTATGCTCTTCATACCAATTCTTAACCACATGGGCGGTGTGTATTGGAGTATTGTCATCTTGGAAAAAGCACTCATCATCAGGGAATAATGTCTGGACCATGGGATGGACTTGATCTTCCAAAATATTCAGATATTCGTTGCTGTTGATCCTACCATGCAGGGCAACGATTGGACCAAGAGAATTCCAAGATATGGCTGCCTAAACCATCACTGGCCCTCATCCGTGCTTCAATGTATGAAGAAGGCAGTCTGGATTAAAAGCTTTCCCGGGTTGCCTCCACACATAAACTCGCCCTACAGTGGGGAATAGAGAAAAACTGGACTCGTCGGAGAATACTACTTGCTTCCATTGATCTGTCGATTAGCACTTGTGATCTCTACACCAGCTCAGCCTGTTCTGAATGTTTTGATGAGAAAGTAGAGGTTTCTTGATGGCAGCTCTTCCATGATATCCGGCTTGATTGAGCTCATGGTGAACAGTTTTGGTCGAAAGTGAGCTAGTGAGATGTTGATTCAACTCTGCAGTCACATTAGGTGCAGTTGTCCGGGGATCATTCATCACAATGCGTTTCAACACTCGCCGGTCTCTTTCAGTGAGCTTCGATGTCTTACCGGAATTACTCCTCTTAGCGGAGGTTTTTCCCTGCTTCTTGACTTCTGTCATGGTCCTTGATATGGTAGCTCTCAAAACCAAGGAGTTAACTGTTCTGGTGACAGAACCACCTGCAATTCGAGCCTCAACAAAATTTGCCCTTTTTCGAACTCAGTGAGGTAACGCATCTTAGCATCTATACCAAGATCTGCAAGAGAAATGCAAATAATCATTAAGGTTGATAAATAAAACTATGTATCTGCGATAAAAACAGAACACTTACAATGAAATTTGGATGGATATTCGTAAAATAATGGCTCATTGAAACATTCGTGTTAAATTTATATTGTTCAAATTATTTTGTCTAACCACTACTATATATATATATATATATATATATATATATATATATATATATATATATATATATATATATATATATATATATCAAACTCAATATATTATTATTTTTAATTTCAGATTATAGTATATTAATTGTTTATAGCAACGAGCCATGCCGCGAACACTACAAGCAGAAGTATTGTCTGATTTTCGAAGAGGGCGTATTGTTGGTTAATCTGAGGTTGAACTTAGCCAGCGTCATATTGCTTAAAATCATAGGATTCCTGTTACTACAGTAGACATAGTGATTGTACAGTTTGCCAGTAAAGGTAAGAAATCAATAGCATCCCGATCAGGTTGACCTGGGCCCTTTGATGGGTGGATTCGGACTGTCAAGTCCAATGTTGAAAATAATCAGAGTAGTAAGGTAGATGATGTTGCATAGCAACTCCAAGTGAGTTCGAATACAGATATGATGTATCTCCATCAACTTGACTATTATGGCACATGAGCTAGAGGAAAACCTCTTCTTCCTCCAACAAATAAATTTGACCCCCCCAAAAAACAACAACAAACCGACCACCAACTTTCGATAGGCCTCATTTCTTAATTTTCTGCAAAGATTGAATGAAACTTTGGTGATAACTAGTATAGCAATGCCCTCTGGCATTCCTATAAAATATTAACATACTTTCCTTTTTAAATCAAATGTTAAAATATCCAATTATTTTCCCATTTAATTTCAACTATTTCTATTCAATCTTATGTATAAATTATCAATCATCTCAAATAATCCTATATTTATTTATCATTAAAAAATCCAAAGTTTTATGTATATGTATTTTCAATATATTTTTGTATAAATAATTACATCCAAAAATCGTGGCTAAGATACATTTTTTTTGTTAACACTTCCTTTAGTCAAACACAAACTAACACGCTTTCAGCTGTTCTACATTGAACTCAAATATTCTTCATTCGTGTCTCGTCATTTTCATCGTAAAGGTCAGTAAATCATCCTTCTCCATGTTATCAATTAACTCCAAACAAATAATACTTAGTTTAATTACTTGCCCTCTCATTCTAGGCTCTCACACACACTAATGTATCTACCTTACACCAAGCTTAGTCACGACGAAAATTCAGTATTAAACTCATGTTCATTTTTGTAAAATTAAATTCAAATTCAATCAATATAGGTATATATTTTATGTATCCTCGTTGTATTCCGTCCATTCCTTAACGATTTCGTGGTCAGCCATTAAGCCTAACTTCGCCATGAGCTCAGCCGCTCGAGCCTTGTTACGATTCAATAACTCTTCAAAAACATATAGATATAGGTTTGTTGTGAAGTATCTATCTAGGTTCATACCACGATGGCCCTATATCTGTACTAGTTTATTGTGTTTAAAAATATCATATCAAAACATGAGAGTCTTTGGACTTTCTTCTTTATTCTAGAGCACGTGTTCGAGATGACCTCTATTTAGCTCTGTGCATTTCTTGAGGTACAGCTCAAAGTTGTCCATGACGTCCTTACAAACCGATCGACTAATGGCTCTGATCTCATCTCTGATGGCTTCCTTGAGTTCCGTGATGGTCCTGGTTCTCCCCGCGTACACTCTGTCTATAAGGTAGCCCCAGAGAAAGAAATCTGGGGGGGCTAAGGTCTGGGCTGTGAGGTGCCCACTCAAAATCAGTCTTGAGACTGATCAAAGTTCTCTTTCGGCCAATCTCGGGACAGGTTTGAGGTGTGAGAGCTTGCTCCATCTTGCTGGAACCAGAACTTCCCCATAAACGACGGGAACAGGATCTGCAACTCCGTCTTGAAGGTTTTGAGGACCTTAACATACCCCTTCTTGGTGATTGTCACTGTCGCACCAGATTCCTCGAAAAAGAATGGTCCGATGATGCCTCTGGCTGAGATTACAGTCCATGACGTGCACTTAGGGGAGTGTAGGGGCTTAATGGCTACCTCATTTGGTCTCGAGTTTACCTTTCTTCAAGATGAAAGTGAGCTTCATCTGAGGTCCAAAGGAGTTTAAGGTAAGTTGGGGTCTCCTGAATCTTCTCCAGTATCTTATCTGCCATAGCCTTTCTCTGCTCCCTGTCTGAGGCTGTAAGGGTCTGCTTCATCTGTATTCTGTATGGGTAGGCCTTTAATCCATTGCTAGCACTTTCCTGTAAGTCTCACGGGATATACCGAGGGACTGACTTCGCTTACGCACAGAGCGTTTTAGACTCTGCTGAACTGATTCTCTCACGCTCTCAACCAGCTCAGCTGTACGCTTTCTGGGGCGTCCTGAATGGCTTGGACGGTTGTCACTGGCTGCATTGAGGTTCTCCACTGTCCCATAGTTCTCGAAGTGGACCACCCAGTCCTGAATTTTGCTCTTATAGGGGGCTTTTTGACATTCGAACTTATGCACGAAACTGTCCTGCACTTTCTTGAACGAGCCTATTTTGTAGTAATGTTTGACGAGGTATATCCTTTGCTTGAGCTTCCATTGAAATCTAGTTGTGTTCACAGGCGTTGCTTCTGTTATGTCCTGCAAAGTAAGGGTGATTTGTGAATGAGTGAAGGATATATCACAAAAGGTGTGTGCAGCCCCGTTTTTTGTGGGTCACTCTGTATAAAACGAAGAAGGGAATGGGCAAATGAGATGGTAGAGAGACTTGTCTAAGACTCATATTCTCAGAAGAATCAAGATTTGTACAATTTTGTGGTCATAGACGCATGTGAGTTAGGAAATTGTTTACTGTGAGAGTAGTTGTATTTATTATATTGACCCTTGTCTCGCATTCGATAGTCAACTGACATGGAAATGAAGAGAGAATCTATTCGACCACTCTGTGCGTATTTATTCGTGGGGATTTTTACTTCCTCCCCGTGCCTCTTCGAGTAGAATTCTACAAATTTTCCTTTAGCTATTTTTTTCTTAGTTCATATGAATTCTCAGATGTTCTTTCTATTTTCTATTTATTCACATACCCAGATTCTTGAACGAGAATGGCAACCTATGAAGAAGCCATACAGATACACTATATTTTAACTCTGGAATTTTTTCTGGGTTCTTTTTTCATCACTGACTATAATTTAAGAAGGTGATTTTTTGAGTATTTGAATAATAATTTCATCTTAGTTTGGTTATGACTTATGTTTTTTTATCAAAGTTATTTCTAATAATTCTTTTATAATATAAAAAAGAAAATAGCGAAGTTCAGAAATAAATATAAGTATCGAAATTGTGTGAATTTTTTAAAACCCAAAGAATTATAAATTCAGAAAATTTATTTTTATATATCTTCTTCTATAACTATATTTTAGCAACGTGATATTTTGAAAGGGGGAAAATTTAGTTTAGAGTTCCTTTTTTAAATTATTATAATTGGCGAAGTTCAGAAAATTTATAAAAATTTAACCATGGCTGCTTTTTTGTAGATTTTAAATTTTAATCTTAGTAGCGAAGCGCAAGCTTCCCCCCCCCCCGAGTGGCGAAGCCATTGCCTGTTTTTTTCTATAATAAAAAGAATTCCGATAAGTTTTTTTGGCCCTTAGGCCTAGAAAATAAGCATATATCTGAATAAAAACCCTAGACCAAGAGTACATACATTATTATGAGATATGTCCAGGAAACCTTTTAAATTTAATTAGACCAAAACTCCTTTGCTAGAGCAGCCAAATACGCCGTATGCCACAGACCGAACGTCCTCCTGCGAAGTGCAAGCTCTTCTTATAAACGAGGAGTGGCGAGGCCGCTCCTCTTGTCGGTTAAAAAAAAATAATTCTATCTAAAAATTGACCAAGTGCAAATTTAGGGATAGATATATAATAATGGGCAAATGTTTTAATATTAGTTTATCGCAAAATTATATTTTAACTTTGGAATTTTTAATAACAAAATGGTAAAGTTCATAAATATTTAATATGATTATCAAATGTTTGGGAGTTTTTTAAACAAAAAGAATTAGAAAGTGTAGTTCAGAAAAAATAAATATGATTATCTAATGTTTGGGGAATTTTAAAAAGAAAAATAATTATACATTTTGAAGTTCAGAAAAAAGAAATATGATTATCGAAAATTTTGATTAAAATTTAGGCATAGTTGTTTGGTTGTATTTTCGTATATTAAGAGGTTTTATCAAATCTATTTTTATGATATAATTTCAATTTTAATCTTTAAAAACAGCTAAAGGATAAGAAAATTATTTGAGCAAATGTAGATGGGGGAAAAAAGTCGTGAGGAAACCAATATATCCATAACCCTATATTTTAAGAACGAGATTTTTTGAAGGTTTGAATAAGATTTTTTCTTTTAGTTCGGTTGTCACCTAAGTAGGTTTAACTTTTTTATCAAAGTTATTTCTAAGAAGAAAAAGAAGAAGAAGAAGAAGAAGAAGAAGAAGAAGAAGAAGAAGAAGAAGAAGAAGAAGAAGAAGAAGAAGAAGAACTACAGAACTACAGAATCTAGGACCAGCAAAGACCCTAAGGTCCGCTCGAGGCTAGTCCGCTACACTACATCCATAACTACGATACACACTTTTCTACGAGTGTATCTCTAACATGCTATATATTTATTTATTATTTTTTATTATTTTATTTTATTTTGTTGATTTTTATATATGATCTACTGTACACACTTATCTACATGTGTACAATGTCATGCATATTAACTACTTCAACCTAGGGGTGGGTGGGTGATAGAAAGTTTTTCTTCTTAACTTCCGCAGCCCTCGACTGCTAGTGGTGAAAATCTAATATTAGGATAGTAAGACTATTTATAGGATGGGCGGAAAAGAAAATGGATATCTAAACTACACATGCAAGAGAAATCGCTGGCATCATTTTTAGTTATCATTTTTACTCTCGTTGTTCCTCCGCTCCCAACTCCTTTTGCAAAGACGTTTTTATTTACTGTGCTCAGACTACGTTATATTTATACTATTTAAGTGCGCGTCGAGACGGCTTTTAAACATATTTACTGACGTACTATCTACTACGTGGATTGGTAGCCTATTCCAAATTTGAGTAATTTTAAACGTAAAATAGTTTTGGGCTATACTAGTGTTAAATCGCTTGTTCACTTATTTTGATCCGTGTTGCCGAGTGTTTCCCCTATGATCCAATTCGAACAAATTCCTATAATCAACGTTTGAAAATCCTTTCAATATTTTAAATGCTTCTATTAGCTGGCCACGTAATCTTCTGCCTTCGAGAGATGACAAATCTAATGCCCTGAGTCTTTCCTCGTAGGGCCTGTTTCTCAGGTCGGGAATAAATTTTGTAGCCTTACCCTGCACTCTTTCTAATTGCGCGATATCTTTGTTTAAGTATGGAGCCCAAAATTGAACCGTTTTTTTCGAGCAGTGGACGCACAAGTGATTTATATAATCGTAAAATTATCTCTTTGGATTTGAACGTGAAATTACGCGCGATATAACTCAGCACACGATTTGCTTTTTTACATGCATCCGCGCATTGTTTCGTGACTTTGAAGTCATCCGAGACTAAAACTCCTAGGTCTTTTTCCAATTTAAACCACGTCGAGGACCTGGCCTTTCATGGTATACTCTACCCTCAAATTATGGCAACCCAAATGCATTACCTTACATTTACTTAAATTAAACTGCATTTGCCACTTATCCACCCATCTGACAATCAAGTTTAGGTCCTTTTGTAATTTTTCTACATCCGATCTTACATAGGCACTGTTGCCCAGCTTCGTGTCGTCAGAAAATTTAGAAATTGTACTAAATACGCCATTATCCAAATCGTTTATATATATTAGAAACAATAATGAGCCAAGAACGGAGCCTTGTGGCACTCCACTACTGACGTTGACCCAATCAGAATATTCACCATTTATAACTACTCGCTGCGAACGATCCTTCAGCCAATTTCTAATCCAATTAAATATCTCACCCTTCACACCGATTGCTTTAACTTTCATTAATAATCTCTCGTGCGGAACGGTGTCAAACGCCTTTTTAAAGTCTAGATAGATTACATCTACAGCTTTGCTTTCGTCGTAAACGCAAATCATTTAATGAAAGAATTCGAGAAAATTTGTCAAGCACGATCTCGCCAGCCTAAACTCATGTTGGGAATCTTTAATCAGATTATTTAGCTCGAGGTGGCTCACTATTCTATCTCTAATTACCGACTCTAAAAGCTTTCCAACTACCGAAGTTAGACTAATAGGACGAAAATTCGTTGCTTCGTATCTATTCCCATTCTTAAATATTGGTGTAACGTTTGCACGCTTGAAGTCTAAAGGGACTACGCCAACTTCTAATGAGCGATTTAAAATCGCACGCAACGGCTTCGCAAGCTCATTCTTAAGTTCCTTTAAATGAGTGGGGTAAACGCCATCGGGCCTGGGTGATTTAGACTTTTTCATCAGGTTAATATATTTAAGAATTTCCTTTTCATTAACTGTTATATCGGGTATCCAAATATCACTATTATGTACTTCTTCAACTAACGATCCTATTTCGGACGAATCTTCAACAGTAAAGACGCTTGTGAAATGTTCATTTAAAATTTTTGACATTTCCGCCGGAAATTCCGTCAAATGGCCATCTTTGTCTTCAATCGGCCCTATTGAACTTTTTAAGGGTTTCCTACTGTTTACATAGTCGTAAAACCGTTTCGATTCCTTTTTCGAATCCTTCGCGAGTTATATTTCATATTTCCGCTTCGCATCTCTAACCGCCCGTTTAACTTCTCTTCGAGAATCTATGTAATTTTGCCGACTTATAAATGACTCATTGTTCTTATGTATTTGAAATTTTCTATTTCGGTCCTTAATTAAGCTTAATATTAGTGGGCTAACCCACGGCGCTCTCATCGACTTCCCGCTCTTACGGCGCACATACTTCACTAAGTCGAAATTTACACTAAGGAGTGTACGCTGAAGCTCAGTGTACATTTCTCCTACTGACCTATTCTCGAAGCACATATCCCAGTCTACATCCTTAATCCTTTCGCGAAAAGTATCAAAATTACAGCTACCAAAACGTGGCATGAGCTGTGTACTAATTTTTACTTCTACACACGTGTTTACTACGAATCTAATCGCATTATGGTCACTCGAGGCTAAATGCTCTCCTACACAAACATTTTCTACCAATGACTCGTCAGTCGCCATGATTAAATCGAGGATATTATTATCACGCGTTGGTTCCTCCACTTTTTGTACGAGAAAATTCTCCAGGATAAAGTTTAGTAGTCTCTCCCCAGCTTTATCTGACGTTAGGTTACTATAATTAACGTTTGGATAGTTAAAATCGCCGCAGACTAATGTGGTCCCTTTTCTAACCCAAGATGAAAGCATATCAAAGAGTGCAGCATCTTCTCTTTCTATTTGCGATGGAGGACGATATATGACGGCTAAATTAATTTTATTCTTTGCACTACAACATAATTGGATTAATAAGGCCTCACTTCTCATATCTGCCGTAGACGAGTCGATCGTTATAGCGTTTAAGTCATCTTTTATATACACTAATACGCCCCCTCCTCTACCAGTTTGTCTATTTGGATAATGAATTTTATAACCTGGTATATCAAATTCGCAAACACTGATCCCCGAATGTGTATCTATCCAAGTCTCACTTAAGAATACGAGATCGTAGTCTCCCTCTAGAATTACGACCTTTATTTCGGCAAGTTTATTTTTTAAGCTACGAACATTTTAATATATACATTTCAATTTGCGCTTTAGGTGTACTCCTCTATCACACGCGAATCGGTTCCGTTTCCCTGCTCCCCAATACTCATTGCCCCTTCAAGCGAGGACCGGTCCGGCACATGGGCATCACGTGGCCCCACAACTCTCCTACTTAGCATGCTACGTACTGACTGGTCTAAAATCCTACCCAGTCGACTGTTCCCCACATCGCTTAAATGGATTCCGTCCGTTTGATAAAGTGAAGGTTGGTCTTGGAATGTATCCCAAACGTTAAAGAAGCTAACTCCAGTATCACGACACAAGCGCTTAAGGCACTCGTTTGTATATATAGCACGGGACTGCAGACGCAACGTGGATTTTAGTCGGGGTAAAATACCAATTATTCCTACATTATCCGCTTTAACTTTCGCAGTATGAATCAGAGTCTTAGCGCGGTTAACTATTCCCTCTGGAGTGCTGTCGTATCTGTGCACATCATTCCCCCTTACGAGCGTGAGGATCGTACGCCCGTCACGTGTTTGGTCCAATTTTTCAATTTCACTAACTACTTTATCTATGCGGCCACCAGGAAAGCAAAATCGTTTTCGTTTTTACGGGTTTCGCGCTGTGAATTCCGGCTCTTGGTTTCTAATTAAAGAATCCCCAATTAGTACAGTTTCTTCTTCCCCTTCGATAGGAGTTAGCAGTGCGAAGGGGTTCGAACATGGTAATGGGAAATGTTGTTCCCTGGATGGTCTAGCCCCATTTCTAACGGGCCTAAATTGCGAATCTTGGGGTCTATATTGTGAATCCTGGGGTCCAAACGAGTTCAAAATCCTTTGTTGCTGGTCAACAATGAAGAAGAAGAAGAAGAAGAAGAAAAGTGTGTTCAGGGTGTTAAAATAAAGAGTCTATAAAGTGGATTAAAAAAGGCGGTTAAGATTAGCAAATAAGGCCGTAGGCCACAACCCCCGCAGGAGTGCCCGTGCAACCAAGCTCTTCCTGCTAAGGAAGAGAACAGCGGCTTGTCTCCTAATAATTTACTCTTGGTCTAGACATTTTAAGATCAGATCCATGCTTATTTTCTAGGCTTAAAGGCAAGAAAAAACTTTTATTGCAATTCTTTTGATATACGGAAAAAAACAATCCCTACAGCTCTTTTCCCCCTGTAAATTGTCTTAAAAAACGAAAAAAAATTCCAATGCCTTAATTTAATACATTTTGTGAACTTCACGTTATGTCATTATTTTTGTTGTAAAAATTCTAAAATATTTGATAATCATATTTATTTTTCATGAACTTTTAGAAAGAACTTTGATAAATGATTTAAATATACGAAAAACGAGCCATGCGGCCTGGTTTTAGAACTGGATTTTTTTTAAAGAACTTTGATAAAAGCTTCAAATATAAGAAAAACGAGTCATTTGGCCTGGTTTTAGAACTCTGAAGAATTTTTTTGAAAGAACTTTGATGAAAGTTTCAAAAAAAAGAAAATGGAGCCATGTGGTTTGGTTTTAGAACTGTAAAGAAAATCTTTGAAAGAACTTTGATCAAAGCTTCAAATATACGACAAACGAGTCATTTGGTCTGGTTTTAGAAATGTGAAGAAAATCTTTGAAAGAACTTTGGTAAAAGCTTCAAATATACGAAAAACGAGCTATGTGGCATGGTTTTAGAACTGTAAAGAAAATCTTTGAAAGAACTTTGATAAAAGCTTCAAATATTCGAAAAACGAGCAATGCGGCCTGATTTTGGAACGGTAAAGAAAATTTTAGATAGACCTCCGATAAAAGCTTCAAATATACCTGGGTGTAGAAGAATCGTCACTCCTCCCCCACCGTTTTCTCGTAGTGGAGTCACAAGACGGTTACTGCAAAGACATCCGTCCCCAGGCACCGTCGGGGCAAGCGCGTAACCACAGCGCCGCACCACTCGGCGCTATGAAAGACCTAAAGGTTAAAATGCAAGATCTCCCCCTGGAGAGTGAGATTCAATTTCACGTCAAATAAGAAATTGGAGACGTGTTTCTCCAAAGCTCGAGGGCTAACGAGGAGCCGATGTAAGACTTGGTGAGAAAAACCGTTTGGCATAAGAACTCTCCTGGGCCCGCCATCAAGCCTCCCATCCCTCTTAGCACTCCCCCGGTGGGGTGACAACTTATAAATAAGGAACCCTGAGAAAAATCGGGGTAGAATACGTCAGTCTCCAGGTGACGAAGTCGTCGAATTAAGATCGGGCTACCGAGACAGGACAGGTAGATTACTTGGCTCGCCAGACCAAGAAGTACCCTGCAAGAGAGGCAGGGCTACCTACCTTAAGGAGCTAAGAAGCAGCTCATCCTCGAGCTAGTCCATGGTTATCAAACCAAACGTTAAGTTAACTTTGTTAAGTTCAACTTACTCTCGTAAGAGAGACTCCTCATATCCTGATGCATCTTAAACACCAGGGGAATTCCTCGTCCTTGAGGAATTAAAGAAAGAAGGAAAAGGCTCCTCCTCGAGCCCGTTATTCGGTGGCCACACCAAACTCATAAGTTAACTTGGTTAAGGAACAAAGTTCAACTTATTCTCGTCAGAGAAACCCCCTCCGTTATACTCGCCCTTGAAGAAGACTGGAACTAAGAAGAAGCTCATCTTCGAGCTAGTTCCTGGTTACAAAACTGACTTTCAAGTTCAACTTATTCTCGCCTGAGATACTACGACTACCTTTGTGCCGCATAAAGCACCGTAATTGTTCTCGTCCTTGAAGAACCCCATCCTGAATACCGTGTGGACCCCCCAGCTGCTACCCTCGCCAAAAGGACCTCGTGATCCCGCCCACCTACATCTGGCCAGGTGGCACGCGTCGTGAGACAATAATATTCCTGAGGTATTTAAACTCCAGTAGAGTCCGTAAGCCTAAATCTTATATATTGCTGTGTGTAGCGAAATTAATTAATTTTAGAGGGTTAAACTAATTTAATTAATGCTTGTTTATTATAATATTCGGAGTATTGCTGTGGTTAATGTTTAAATTTTGTGTTCAATTGTTAAAGTTAAAATATATGTTTATTTTGGGAATTATTGTGCGTTTCTCTATATCCTTACGTGTTTCCAACGGCTCTCTTCTTTAAGATATTAAGATATCAATAGCATTAGCACTCTTAGCACTGTTAGAACAAAAAGGGCGGCATTCTACGACACTGGGTGACTCACAAACTAAAATTCAAAGTGTTCAAAAAATTGCCTTCCACAAATAGTGTTATGTATATGTACTGCAAACCTTTAAAAAAATTAGACCATAAACTCGTTGCCAGAGCCGGATAAGCCGTAAGGCACAGACCGAAGATCTGCATGCGAACCGCAAGCTTTACCTATAAGGAGGAGAGGCGAAGCTGCGCCTCTTGTCCATAACCCTATATTTTAAGAACGAGATTTTTTGAAGGTGTTTGAATAAGATTTTTTCTTTTAGTTCGGTTGTCACCGAAGTAGATTTAATTTTTTTATCAAAGTTATTTCTAATAATTCCTTTTATAAGAAGAAGAAGAAAAAGAAGAAAAAGAAGAAGAAGATGGAGATGAAGATGAAGATGAAGAGGAAGAAGAAGAAGAAGAAGAAGAAGAACTACAGAACTACAGAACTACAGAATCTAGGACCAGCAAAGACCCTAAGGTCCGCTCGAGGCTAGTCCGCTACACTAAATCAAAAACTACGATACACCCTTATCTACGAGTGTATCTCTAACATGCTATTTTTTATTTATTTTTTTTTTAATACTATCTACTGTACACACTTATCTACATGTGTACATTATCGTGCAATTTTAACTAATCAAACTAGGGGTCGGGGGAGATAGAAAGTTTTTCTTCTCATCTTCCGCAGCCACTCGACTGCTAGTGGTGAAAAGCTAATTTAGGGATAGAGACTACTTATAGGATAGGCGGAAAAGAAATGGGACATCTAAGCTACACATGCAGAGAATCGCCGGCATCATTTTTAGTCATCATAATTTCATATCCTTAAACCTCCGCTCCAAACTCTCTCTCTGCAAGGAGAAAAAGAAGAAGAAGAAGAAGAAGAAGAACTACAGAACTACAGAACTACAGAATCTAGGACCAACAAAGACCCTAAGGTCCGCTCGAGGCTAGTCCGCTACACTAAATCAAAAACTACGATACACCCTTATCTACGAGTGTATCTCTAACATGCTATTTTTTTTTTTTTTTTTTTAATACTATCTACTGTACACACTTATCTACATGTGTACATTATCGTGCAATTTTAACTAATCAAACTAGGGGTCGGGGGAGATAGAAAGTTTTTCTTCTCATCTTCCGCAGCCACTCGACTGCTAGTGGTGAAAAGCTAATTTAGGGATAGAGACTACTTATAGGATAGGCGGAAAAGAAATGGGACATCTAAGCTACACATGCAGAGAATCGCCGGCATCATTTTTAGTCATCATAATTTCATATCCTTAAACCTCCGCTCCAAACTCTCTCTCTGCAAGGACGTTTAAATTCACAGTGCTCAACTACGTTATATTTAAACTATTCAAATGCACGTCGAGACGATTTTTGAACATATTAACCGAAGTGCTATCTACTACGTGGGTGGGCAGCCGATTCCAGTTTTGAGTAACTTTAAATGTAAAATAGTTTTGGGCTATACTAGTGTTAAAACGCTTGTTCACTAATTTTAACCCGTGCTGACGAGTATTTCCCCTATGATCCAGTTCGAACAGATTGCGAAAGTCAACGTTTGAGAAACCCTTCAGTATTTTAAATACTTCTATTAGCTGGCCACGTAATCTTCTGCGTTCTAGCGATGGCAAATCTAAAGCCCTGAGCCTTTCCTCGTATGATCTATTCCTCAGCTCTGGAATTAATTTCGTAGCCCTACGCTGCACTCTTTCTAATTGCGCAATATCTTTCATTAAATATGGAGCCCAAAATTGAACAGCGTATTCGAGAAGTGGCCGCACAAGGGATTTATATAAAGGTAAAATTACATCCTTAGATTTGAAGATGAAATTGCGCGCGATATAACCCAAAACGCGATTTGCTTTTTTACACGCATCCGCGCATTGCTTCGAGAATTTAAAATCGTCTGAGACTAATACTCCCAAGTCTTTTTCTAATTTAACCGCGTCGAGGACTTGGCCTTTCATGGTATAATCTACTCTTAAATTATGGCAACCCAAGTGCATTACCTTGCATTTGCTTAAATTAAATTCCATTTGCCACTTGTCCGCCCAATTGGCAATCGAGTTTAGGTCCCCCTGCAATTTATCGACATCCGATCTTACATAGGCACGATTACCCAGCTTCGTGTCGTCCGCAAATTTCGAAATCCGACTAAGTATGCCTTTATCTAAATCGTTAATATAAATTAAAAACAATAAAGGGCCTAAAACAGAGCCCTGAGGTACCCCACTACTAACGCTGGCCCAATCTGAACATTCCCCATTTATTACTACCCGCTGCGAGCGATCTTTCAGCCAATTTCTAATCCAGTTTAAAATCTTACCAGTCACCCCAATCGCTTTAACTTTCATTAATAACCTTTGGTGGGGGACGGTGTCGAACGCCTTTTTAAAGTCTAAATATATTACGTCTACAGCTTTGCTTTCATCGTACACGCAAATCATTTTGTGGAAGAATTCGAGCAAGTTAGTCAAGCACGATCTCGCACGCCTAAATCCATGCTGGGTATCGTTAATCAGCTTATTTGCCTCGAGGTGGCTCACTATTCTATCTTTAATTACAGATTCTAAAAGCTTCCCAACTACCGAAGTTAGACTAATAGGCCGAAAATTCGTTGCTTCAAATCTATTCCCCTTCTTAAATATAGGTGTAACGTTTGCTCGCTTGAAATCCAACGGAACTACGCCATCCTCTAATGAGCGATTGAAAATTTCACGCAATGGCTTAACGAGTTCATTTTGAAGCTCCTTTAAATGAATTGGATATACCCCATCGGGGCCCGGAGATTTCGACTTTTTCATTAGCTTAATAAATTTAAGAATTTCCTCGTCCTTTATACTTACATCGGATATGCATTTATCAGCACTACGAACTTCCCCAATTAACGATTCCAATTCGGAAGAATCTTCCACAGTAAACACGCTCGTAAAATGCTCATTTAAAATTTTAGACATTTCTGCCGGAAGTTCAGTCAAACGACCATCCTTATCTTTGATCGGCCCTATCGATCCTTTTACGGGTTTCCTATTATTTACGTACCCATAAAACCGTTTCGGTTCATTCTTTGAATCCTTAGCGAGGTTTATTTCATACTTCCTCTTCGCATCTCTGACCGCACGTTTAACTTCCCTACGAGAATCTATGTAATTTTGCCGACTTATAACTGACCCATTGTTTTTATGAATTTTAAATTTTCTATTTCGGTCCCGGATTAAGCGTAGTATTAACGGACTAAGCCACGGAGCTCTCACCGACTTCCCGCTCTTACGCACATACTTAACCAAATCAGAATTCACACGAAGCAGCGTACATCGAAGTTCTGCGTACATCTCTCCTACCGACCTGTTCTCGAATCGTATTCCCCAGTCTATATCCTTAATCCTTTCGCGAAAAATATCGAAATCACAGCTACCAAAACGAGGGATGAGCTGCGAGCTCATTCTAACTTCTACGCAGGTGTTTAGATCGAATCTAATCGCATTATGGTCGCTGGAAGCTAAATGTTCACCCACACGTACGTTTTCTAACAATGACTCATCGGTTGCCATGATTAAATCAAGAATATTGCTATCACGAGTAGGCTCTTCCACTTTTTGTACGAGAAAATTCTCCAACATAAAGTTTAATAGCCTCTCACCCGGTTTATCAGAAGTAAGGTTGCTAAAGTTAACATTAGGTAAATTAAAATCGCCGCAGACTAATGTGGTCCCTTTTCTAATCCAAGACGTAAGCGTATCGAAGAGTGCAGCATCTTCTCTTTCCAATTGGCAAGGCGGACGATATAGCACGACTAAGTTAATTTTATTTATAGCATCTAAACTTAGCTGGACTAATAAAGCATCACTTCGCATATCATCCTTAGACGAGTCCATCGTTATGGCGTTTAGATCCTCTTTTATATACATTAATACGCCCCCTCCTCTACCGGTTTGTCTATTTCTGTAATGAATTTTGTACCCCGCTATATCGAACTCGCAAACACTGATCCCCGTATGAGTGTCTAACCATGTTTCACTTAGGAATACGAGGTCGAAATTACCCTCTAGAATAACGGCTTTTATTTCGGCAATTTTATTTTTTAAGCTACGAACATTCGCATATATGCATCTCAGTTTGCGCTTTACGTTAACTCTTCTATAACACTCAGATCCGTTCCGTTTCCCTGCACCCCGTCGATAGTGCCCTCTTCACGAGTGGGCCGGCCCGGCGCATCGGCATCACGTGGCCGCGCAACTCTCCTACCTAAAATGCTACGTACGGACTCGTCTAAGATCCTACCCAGCCGACTATTACCCACATCGCTTAGGTGAATTCCGTCCTTTTGGAAAAGTGACGGATGGTCCTGGAATGAATCCCATAAGTTAAAAAAGCTAACACCAGTTTCTCGACACAACCGCTTAAGACATTCGTTAGTATAGATCGCTCTAGATTGGAGGCGCAACGTGGATTTAAGTCGGGGGAGAACACCAATAATTCCCACGTTGGTTGCTTTGGATTTCGCCGTATCTATCATGGTTCTGGCACGATAAACTATATCTTCCGGGGTGCTGTCATACCTATGGACGTCGTTGCCCCCTACCATCGTGATGATCGTTCGTTCACCACGCGTATCTTCCAATTTCTCGATCTCGGCGGCCACGTTGTTAATGCGGCCACCGGGATAGCAAAAGCGCTTACGCTTAGAAGGGTTACGCGCAGCAAACTCCTGATCCTGCCTTCTAATTAAGGAGTCCCCCATTAAAACGGTTTCCTCTTCCCCCTCGATAGGAGTTAGCAACGCGAAAGGGTTCGAACAGGGTAAAACGAAGTTCTGATCCCTCGTTGGTCTAGCCCCATTTCTAACACGTCGAAATTGCGATTCCTGAGGCCTAAACGAGTTTAAAATTCGTTGTTGCTCGTCAACAATTACCTGATGATTCGAATTTGCAGGCCGCCTATCTCTATTACTATCTTCCTTCCCGCGCATGTCGTGAATAGCAGAGTCTAGTTTGAAGAAGAAGAAGAAGAAGAAGAAGAAGAAGAAGAAGAAGAAGAAGAAGAAGAAGAAGAAGAAGAAGAAGAAGATGGAGATGGAGATGAAGAAGAAGAAGACAAAGAAGAAGAAGATGGAGATCAAGATGAAGATGAAGAGGAAGAAGATGAAGATGGAGATGAAGATGAAGATGAAGATGAAGAAGAAGAAGAAGAAAAAGAAGAAGAAGAAGAAGAAGAAGAAAAGTGTGTTCAGGGTGTTAAAATAAAGAGTCTATACAGGGGATTAAAAAAGGCGGTTAAGATTAGCAAATAAGGCCGTAGGCCACAACCCCCGCAGGAGTGCCCGTCCAACCAAGCTCTTCCTGCTAAGGAAGAGAACAGCGGCTTGTCTCCTAATATTTTACTCTTGGTCTAGACATTTTAAGATCAGATCCATGCTTATTTTCTAGGCTTAAAGGCAAGAAAAAACTTTTATTGCAATTCTTTTGATATACGGAAAAAACAATCCCTGCAGCTCTTTTCCCCATCTAAATTGTCTTTTAAATACGAAAAAAATATTTAATACATTTTGTGAACTTCACGTTATGTAATTATTTTTGTTTTAAAAATATTAAAATATTTGATAATCATATTTATTTTTCATGAACTTTTAGAAAGAACTTTGATAAATGATTTACATATACGAAAAACGAGCCATGCGGCCTGGTTTTAGAACTGGATTTTTTTTAAAGAACTTTGATAAAAGCTTCAAATGTAAGAAAACGGAGCCATGCGACCTGGTTTTAGAACTGTAAAGAAAATCTTTGAAAGAACTTTGATCAAAGCTTCAAATATACGAAAAACGAGTCATTTGTTATGGATTTAGAACTGTAAAGAAATTCTTTGAAAGAACTTTGATAAAAACTTCATATATACCAAAAACGATTCATTTGGCCTGGTTTTAGAACTGTAAAGAAAAACTTTGAAAGAACTTTGGTGAAAGCTTCAAATATACGAAAAACGAGCCCTGTGGCCTGGTTTTAGAACTGTCAAGAAAATTTCTGAAAGAACTTTGATAAAAGCTTGAGATCTAAGAGAATGGAACCATGTTGCCTTGTTTTAGAACTGTAAAGAAAAGCTTTCAAAGAACTTTGATAAAAGCTTCAAATATACGAAAAACGAGCCCTAAGGCCAGGTTTTAGAACTGTTAAGAAAATCTTTGAAAGAACTTTGATAAAAGCTTCAAATCTAAGAAAATGGAACCATGTTGCCTTGTTTTAGAACTGTAAAGAAAATCTTTGAAAGAACTTTGATCAGAGATTCAAATATACGAAAAACGAGCCCTAAGGCCTGGTTTTAGAACTGTAATGAAAATCTTCGAAAGAACTTTGATAAAAGTTTCAAATATACGAACAATCAGTCATTTTTCATGATTTTAGAACTGTAAAGAAATTTTTTTAAACAACTTTGATAAAAGTTTCAAATATAAGAAAATGAAGCCATGTTGCCTGGTTTTAGAACTGAAAAGAAAATCTTTGAAAGAACTTTGATCAAAGCTTCAAATATACGAAAAACGCGTCATTTGATCTGGTTTTAGAATTGTGGAGAAATTTTTTGAAAGAACTTTGATAAAAGTTTCAAATATACGAAAAATAAGTCATTTTTAATGGATTTAGAACTGTAAAGAATTTTTTTGAAAGAACTTTGATAAAAGCCTTAAATATAAGAAAATGGAGCCATGTGGCCTGGTTTTAGAACTCTAAAGAAAATCTTTGAAGGACCTTTGATAAAAGCTTCATATATACGAAAAACGAACCCTGTGGCCTGGTTTTAGAACTGTAAATAATTTTTTTGAAAGAACTTTGATAAAAGCTTTAAATATAAGAAAATGGAGCCATGTGGCCTGGTTTTAGAACTGTAAAGAAATTTTTTGAAAGAACTTTGATAAAAGCTTCAAATATCTGAAAAACGAGCAATACGGCCTGTTTTTAGAACTGCAAAGAAAATCTTTGAAAGAACTTTGATAAAAGCTTCAAATATACGAAAAACGAGCCATGCGGCCTTGTTTTGGAACGGTAAAGAAGATTTTAGATAGACCTTTGATAAAAGCTTCTTATATACCTGGGTGACTCACAAACTAAAATTCCAAGTGTTCAAAAAATTGCATTCCACAAATAGTGTTATGTATATGTACTGCAAACCTTTAAAAAAATTAGACCATAAACTCGTTGCCAGAGCCGGATAAGCCGTAAGGCACAGACCGAAGATCTGCATGCGAACCGCAAGCTTTACCTATAAGGAGGAGTGGCAAAGCTGCGCCTCTTGTTCGTCTTATAATATATCATTAAAAACATTGAATGTTGATCAAGACTAATTTTCAAAAACTAACGGCTGTATGCTAGAACAAATGTGAAATGCACATTTAAGCAAAAAAACTATTTTTTTTTTATGTATTTTACATTTTAGCCTTTTGCATATAATAAATTTATAAATAATTGTGAAGCTACACTAAATCTGCAGTTTCGCATGTTTAAAATAAATTGAATATACGAGTATAAATTCAATTTAGTATAAAGCCTTTTTTGTATTTTAAAGAAAATTTACGACTCTGTGAATGAATATTTTATATGTAAACCGTGTAATGGCTTCTCCACTCCGGGAGCTTGCGCTTGGCTACTAAGATTAAAATTTAAAATCTAAAAAAAAGCAGCCAGGGTTACATTTTTAGAAATTTCTGAACTTCGCCAATTATAATAATTTTAAAAAGGAACTCGAAACTAGTTCCCCCCTTTGAAAAATCACGTTGCTAAAATATATTTATAGATAACTTTAAAAGCAGGCTTACATAAATTTTAATAAATTTTCTGAACTTCACCTTTTTCAATGTATTTTCTTTTAAAACATTATAAAGCATTGGATAATCATATTTATTTTTTCTAGCCTAAACTATTTGTTTTTTTCAAACTCTAAAGAAATTCTTAGAAATTACCTTGATAAAAATTTAAAATATACTTAAGTCATAACCAAACTAAGATGAAATTATTATTCAAATACTCCCCAAAATCCCGTTTTTAAATTATAGAGTTAGTGATGATGATGATGATGATGATGATGATAAACCTAAGAAAAGTGTGGACAATAAAGATTAATATACTTTCTTTCTCTCATAAGATACCTCCCGCTTCCTAAGGCAATTTATGACAAAATATAATTAACCTATTTCCATCTCTTTATGCAGATGTTCCACTGCCAATATCAGTTCAATTTGCCCAGCAATGTGGCCGCTTATAAAGGTCACGCAAACACCCACATAAATACAAAGAATTTTTTCAACTTGTATAGATTATGGAAAAGGAAACAAATTTAGTCTAAGCGAGGATGCTCAATTTATAAGGATTGATGGAGAAGAAAAAAAAGAAAGGTCAAAAATGAGATCAATCAAAAATTGTATCAAGCACAAGTGTTAACTTTCTGATCCGTAATGTTGAGCTCTATTGAAATGAATCCACGACTTGGAGTATTGAAATCCAAACATTCGAGTGCTTATGTTTTATATACGAACCTGTCCTTGCGCGTCTTTTCTTTTCCTTTTGAAGCTGATGATGCTCCATTTTGCAAAAGATGAAGGATCTTACCCAGGGACCGTGCAAAAGTCTGCTTATCCGAAGGAAAACCCGAAGGATCCCTCCTTCAGACCTTTGTTGGATAACAATAAAAAAAGACGAAACTCATCAATGGTCCTATATGACTGATGGATAAAGAAGAGAGGACGAGGGTAGATAAAAAAAAAATAATTGATGGGAATAAACGGACGAAGAAGTAAACAGAATTGCTGGGGACATGGGTCACTTTCTGTTTAACCTCGAATGAAATTTTAAAAGAGCATCATCGGTATTTTGTTGGTGTAATCGTCATAAAGTTACTGAACCACAGTCCACAAGACATAAAAAACGATAGGAGGAAAAACACCCCCAAGGTACTCCTAATTACTTTTGTTACACCCTATATCTCGTCTTATATATTCAGTGACATACTTGCGCACTTTTCCACATACCCGAAATATATAATTCCAATTAATCTAAACTAATTCAATAATACCCAAATATTAGGTGATCCCATAAGTTTTCGCCGAATTTCCTCAATGTCTATAAAACTTGGGACAATCTTAAAGGATGGACTGATTTTTGTTCCTTTTACTAAAGTGAAGCAATTTGTGTGTCAACAGGCTCTACCGTTAATAACAGAACTGGAATCAGAAAAAGACGAATAAAAAATAAATAATTTTATTGGATAATCGACGTGAGGATCTGCGGCATGAAAGAAGAGTAGTTCAAAACGAAGAAAGATGAAATTATTCGAAACTGAGATGATTAAATTTAACTATATGTAATACCTGGAACCTGCAAATAAGAATATAACAGAGGGATAAATTAAGTAAGGGTTACAAATTAACGTAAACCACTCGATGGCAATTAACAAAAATTAAGGGTTGCTGATAAAAAGAAAAATATAAGAGGAAGGAATATAATCTTCCTAGATGAATCTGCAACATCAATATGTTACCTTCCGTTAAAAAAATATATAAACATTTATACATATCTTCCTGTCCAGTAACGAGCTAAGCCTTCTGATCTAACCACCACATCGTGTTAATTTTTCTGATGGCTGACTTCGAGCTCGGGAAACCAAACAACCAACAGTGCCTTCTAGAGCATACGAGGCACTAAAGCGCGAAAACCCCAAGGTATCAGCTGGCCTGAGGGTAAAGCATTTGGGTTGTTCTCCTGAATTGGCTGATGGCGAGACAAAAGCGCTCTTGGGTTAGTTGGCCGAAAACAGGGCAAACAACATGGACGTAACTTGGCCCTGGTTTCCTACCACAGATGCAGCGCTCCTGCAAAAGGGGACGAGACGAAAGTATTTGGTTAGGGCGGGTGACGGAAATAGGGAGAGGAAAAGCAATAGAAAGCACATTGGCGGGGATTTATAGATAATTAAGAATAACAGTAAAAGGAGAAAGCAACGATGGCCACTCAAGGTGAACAGCGTCGATGAAGGCTAGTTTCAGTCGGTCCAACGAGACGGTATCTTGCTTGGCGCCACCCTGAGAGGCAAAGAACTGTAGCCTCCTTGAGCTGACTAAAAAGGGTCCATAATTAACCGGTTGCAAGGATGAGGGAGCTGAGTCGCAACTGATGAAGATGTAGGCACTAATTGTCATCATACTTGGCATAAATAATTTCTGATTAGCGTGCACTAGTGGTGCGGTAGGGCAGCTTGTCCGTATATGAAATACTATGATTGGAAGGTCAGGCCAGTTTTGGCCTGGCGATGAAAGCGTTAAACAGCGCCGCTGCTTTGCGTATGGTGGCTCATGGTACGGATGCGAAAAGATATAATAAATGGCATGAGCGCTTGTCATTGATGGGATTCGAAATGACTCTTACAGTAGGTCAAAATAGGGGAAGGGACATCAAATCGAGAAACTTAACCCAAGATGAAGGCTCGAGTAACGACTGAAGAGGAAATATCAGGGATAGATACAGCCTCTGACAATCGAATTAATAGATCGATTATAGTTAGCAGATAATTGTAGACAAGAGAATAAGACAAGAGGTCAACTAGACGCTCCACGTCGCCATTCAAACCTGGCTACACGAATGATGTATGATTAACTTGCCAGTAGTTCGAACACTAGAATGAATAAATACATGAATTTGGTTAAAAACCATCTAAAGGTAAGTAAGAGGAAGAAAAGGACAAGGACAGTCGGGGAAAGAAAGTTATATCAGGATACGCCTGGCAGAGTTGCCTTGCAATTTGACTTTTCAAACGAGTATATGAGAAGAGTACGCAACATTTATGTTTCTACGTGCTGTATTTTGGCCAACGCTAGCTAGAGTTGCATGATCAACGCAATATGAGAAAGTTGCGTGCTCGAGATCGACGAAATGTGAGAGAGTGCGTCGGGTACGACGTTTAAAAAACCAGGACCATAGCGAATGTCGTTTGTAAATTGCAGGGTGAAACATACTCGTAAATGGCGAGCGTAAGTGAATTTATAAATTCATGCCTTTCTAAATAAATATGAAAGTAGCAGAGTGCAAAGTAAATTTGAAGTTCTCGAAACCACCGTACTATACTAACTTTGGGAATCAGAAAGAGAGTGAGAGAAGAAAGCAGTAAGTATCCAATGGTTATTAACCTTCTGCTGTAGAGTCGCTCCTACGTGGGTTAAGGAAGCGTCGGATGCAACGCTGATTCGTGTCCCGTGATAAAGATGGGTCAAATAAACAAAGCAGGCAATAGCATCTTTGGCATGAGAAAAAACTTCACACGCCTCAAGAGGGAACTAGAGAAGAAAATTCTCTATAGTTTGCGACAGCGTTGTTTAACGGATGCATGGCAACAACACAGTTTGGAATGACTCTTTAGTAAAGTTTTAAAAATCCTGCAGAGAATATGGAGTTGCTTAGGCCACGAGAAAAGAGAAAAATCTCGTATCACAGACACTTTATACTGAAGAATATGAATTCCGCCAGGAGAAAATGGTGGGCGAGGAAAGAAAGTTGCGGGACACCAAATAGTCACTTAAATGTGTTGAGTTCGATATTATACTATTCCAACAAGAAAGAACTGACGTAGGTGTTCCTAGAATGACAAAGATGGTATCAGGAGGTCATTAATGTAGAAAAACATGAACCGAAATCCTCTTGAGAACCTGGTCTATGAATGGTTGGAAGGTCTGACTACTGTTACGAAGGACATAAAGGCATTCCAAACATCTCGAACGAGGCAAATGGAGTGGTGATCGGGATCTACACCTGACCAAACTATATTCACTCCACCCTTCCCAAATTCTTCATTCCAAAATATTTTGGTCTCACATAGAACAAGCATCTCTTATCTCCCTGTTTCATAGACAATGGCTACCACTTCCCTCTTTCCGACATCGCATATATTCCTCTATTCTATACAGCGACTCGAGTCACACGGACGGATTAACCGATCTGACTAAACTAGGGCAGTGATAGCCACGTCCATTACCTGCAGTGAGTGTCGCGTTCATTTGATAAAGCCTTCGAGGACGCGGCTTGCTGGACTAGCAGCCCTTATCCGGATCTAGCCGCCTTTTACGACACGTACTGTAAGACTGTATGAATATTCTTTAGGCCCCATATACAGACATATTTATAGAACATTATTCTATTATTGTTTTTCTTCTCTAGCATCATAAAATATATGCGAAAAATTTAAGAGTTCAATGGAGTTCTTAGTGTAAATTCTACCTATCGGCATAGTTGAAGAGTTTCTAAAACTTTCAATTGGATTCCAACCACATGGCTACACATTGTTAACATGAAAATGTCTTGTTAAGGCAAATGTTTTATACATATTCCATGGCGAAATATCATTAAATGATGATCAAGAAATGTTTTGTGAACTAAGGCTCTGAAAGCAACTAAACATAACCTAGCTGCATTGATATTAAATCTCTCGCTTGGATTTTGCACTTATAAAGGCGAACTGCTTTACTGGTTTTATTGGAACACCAAAGGTATATATTTTTAAAATAACAGTAAATAGCGGCCTGATATTATATACCTCGCCTTTATGATTATAAATTTTTTGAACAAAACAATAACTAATCCACATTTACACATCAACCATTGACTATAGCTTTACTTTAAAACTTTAAAAAATATTACTTTTTGTGTCACAAGACAGATAAAATCCATTGGTGAAATTAAATCATTAAATATCAGACAATGCACTCGCAAATCGCTTTCCAAGTTCATATAATCAAAACCATTGATCCCACAAGAAAACGGAATGATTATATTATCATACCTCAAAATCGACCCCTTAGGAAGCTCGATTCGGATTATCACTCAATTCAGCAGATCATTAACTGAAAAAAGAGTTGGGTAGGATTCAGCACCGCTGTTTCAGCACCAGCGTCCCATTTCAGCACGAGGCCATTTCAGCGCAGGTAGGCTGCCATTGACACAGATTAAATTAATTTGCCAAACAATTATATAAACTAACACCACTAACCCTTTCATTTGAGTAAGTCGAATCTTGGTAGGTGTCCAGGTAATAACTCTAAGTTTAGAACATAAAAGGTGCCTAATTTTAATGAACGGATATGTATTCATAACCAAAGTAAAGTAGTAATAGTTGTTTTATCTAACAACAATAGTTTTAGCTATCATATATTTATTCTAAAAAATAATCTAAAAATTCAGCCCCGCAACCACAAGTTTAAAAAAATATATATATAATCTACAGCGATTTGAGGTGAGGGTGGTCACATTTATCATCTGCAGCTGACACCAGCTATTCAATATTCTTTAAGCTTCACATTTAAAACAATGCCACAAACAATACAAAGCAAGGGCGAAATTCTGTCATGCGAGATATCTACTCGTATATCGATTTGGCAAATTAATAAGATACAGAATGATGCAAAGTTTTGGCAATGACACGAAGATGGAAGATACAAAGTCGGAATTCATACGCTAGAACAAACGGCAATTAAGAAGATCTACGAACATACCCATCCCCCATCAGCAATTGCGGTCGAGGCAGAAAATCCAAAAACAGATGCCAGGCATCAGGCTGAGGATACGAGGGGCGGTCAATAAGTTTTGCAATTCGGGTATAAGGAAACGAGATATGAGGAAAAGTGTTTTATTATTTTTCAATATAACTACCCTCGACTTCAATGCACTTGCGCCACTTGTCCCTGAGGCTTCGAATTCCCGACAACCAGAAATATCCCGACTGCTGTTCAATCCACTCCTGGACGGCGAGCTGGACATCTTCATCGTCCCCAAACCAGCGTCCACGCAGTGCAGCCTTGAGCTGGCGGAATAAAAAGTAGTCGCTAGGGGCCAGATCTGGACTGTAGGGGGAATGGTTGAGCTTCTCGAATCCGCACTCGCGTAGGGCAGCTTGTGCAACTCTGGCCTTGTGGACTTTGACGACGTTGAAGTCGATCATGGGGCGTGAGGTTTCATGAGGTTTCTAGGGACCCAACGGGCAGAGACCTTGGTCATGGCCAAATTGTTGTGGATGATGTTGATAACACTTCCATGTGATATTCCAAGTTCTCACTCGATTTCTTCGACCTTTACCCGTCGATTTTCGAGGATCATCCTCTCCACACGGGCTACATTGTCCTCGTTGGTCACGTCTGACGGGCGTCATCTTCAAGGGACTAACGACCATGGCAGAACTCCCTATTCCAGCGAGCAATGGTTGCATAGGAAGTGGCGGTGTCGGTGTACACTGCAACCATGCGTTCATGGATCTCTTTTGCATTCTTGCCTTCCTTGGTCAAAAGTTTGATCAGTGCGCGGTGCTCAACCTTCTCCATTGTTGAGAAATTTGTGACTGACGATCTGCCTTCAGCTACTGCTTCTTAAATAGACTTGGCAGGAGCGTGCGGCTGCAGGTCCCGACTTGTCATAACTTGTCCTAACACCCCCACAAACAACCATCCCTCTTCCTCTGTTTTGTCCTACCGATTCGCAAAACTTATTGACCGCCCCTCGTACATGTGGACCTCTAAGCATCATTATTAAAAATGCATAGAAAATATGTCTCAATCTAGCATAGCCCAATATCAAGGAGCCAAGTAATGCGTAAAACTATTCGGCGAAAAAGGAATTATGTTAATCAAGTTTCTGAAAAGCCAAGATCCATTCTAGAGAGAGAATTGCCTCATGAATACAAAATGTATAAGCCCTGATGGATAGGGGAACGATCCACGATAGAATTATTACTTTTGGAAGAGAGGATGGTTGGAACATGTAGCAACTTCAACCATTTGTTACGACGATGGAACATCTGCGCTTGCACCACATTTATTTTATTAAGTCTATATCATCATGATTAAGAAACATGAGGACGTGCATCCTGAAATATGTATATGCACTTTTACAAAATTGGCAGAGTGCAACTTATAGGAGATTGATGGAAATGATTAAGGAGACGTCAGCTGTAATTTTGAACATTCAGCCTTTATAGTCGTGAAAGGCTCCTTTCCCGATAAAGAAATCAGAAGCTGAATGTTCCATTTAATCCAAAATTTACTAAAACATAAAAAGATATGTGTCTCATGGGTTCATACAATAACAATTCCGACTTCACTTTCCATGACGAAATTGGCTGTCATGTGGATGATCTTGCAACCGACTTGTGTGGGGAATTGGTTCCGCCATTAAACTAGCTTGAAGACAATTACATAGATCTTCCACACTGGGGGAGAAATCGGAGAAGACAACGATTGTTTCCCTCATAGATGTGGACCATGTACAATTGAACTTTACAAGGACAAGACAGAACCAATAATCAGCCCCCCCCCCCCCTCCCCCCCAAAAAATAAAAATGCACAAACTAACTTTGAACAATTTTCAAATTTATTAAAAAACATAAATTACACACTTCAAAAACAACCAACATGAAATAATTTAGGATGACATTTTCAATAACGGATTTTACAAGCATAAGTATTTAATAAATAAATCAGATGGAAAGTAAAGACATGATATCACTAAGATATAAATAAATTAAAAACGCGTAAAAAAATGAACACGAAAAATATATAAAGATTTAGAGAAGTGCAATGTATTACACAAGTATCAACATATAAGCACTGAAATAAGTGAGGAGGTTACTATACACAAACAAAAATGTCTCAAAATAAAAAGTAAAAGATATTTCGCGCACATATGTACAGCTATTTACAATGCAGTATGTCTAACAAAGAGGGCTGTGTATTTGAAAGGATTTAATGTCCCCAGTCTAAGTTCTACAGCCTTACTGAGGTAGTTTTTGATCAATTCGAGCTATGAAAAGCTCCTCTCTACACTAGACACTGTGACAGCTTGAGTGCCACCCACATATTTGGATATGCTTCAGGGAGCTTCTTTTCGTGTAAGAAGGGCAGAAGTTTCATATTTGTTATCCTTATTGAAGGAGGCTGTAAAAGATTTTCCATTTAAATTACAAGTTCGGTACCATCAGGGACTGACAGTGCTCAAGCAGCTCTTTATTTTGCATTTTTTTGGAAATTGAGTGGCACTCCAAATTTCTCGTGCACCTTTTCCGAGGTCTGAAAGATCCCATCCAAAGAAGGGATAGCTGGATCCACAACCACATTAAACAATGCGGTTTCCATTTTTTTGGATAGAATCACCAACAGGCTCGTCAGAGGACTCATAACCTAACATCCGTTTTGTTTTCTCATCGTTTTTCTTTGAGAGTAGCATTCACGTTCATCGCTCCACATGTCTCTTTGGCTGTTTTTATGGCATCCGTAAACCCAGTGCTAAAGGTAGACTGCGAAGGAGTGCCTGGTTTTCTCCAGCAGGTTGAAGGTCACATCTACCTGCATGGTGGGTGATTATAGAAGCTTGCTGACACTGCTGGATCTTGCTGAGTGTAAAAGAACAACCTCTAACCTCCTCACATTATTTGGAGACCAAGTGCGATTGTATCCCGCCATGGAAAACGTCACTTCCTGTTCAGGAACATTCGAGAAGTTTTGAGTTAAATTGTCCCGAGCCCCCTCCCTCCCCCCCCCCCGGCGAAGATGCGAGAAAGAGCCGTTGTGCTTCGCGCCTTGCTGTTAAATGATGAATCGACTCCTCCTCCAGGTTAAGATGTCTCCAAATCCCCCTTCCCTTTCAGAATTGCCTATACAAATACTCCGTTTTTCTGGAGATCGTGGAGTCCCGCACGCACCTCAAGGTGGTCCTCATCGTCTCGAGTCAAAATCCCGTGAGCGTTCATTATACAACAAGATTTTCTCCGCCATGATTCTACCCCAGCCAATTGGTAGCTTCTCTGATCCTCAAGCCTTTGAATTTGCGCAACAGTCTCCTTCGTTTAATCTAATCGAAAAAAATCTCGATCGATTACCTTTGAGGGAAAGAAATTTCCTCTTCCAGTAGAATTACGAGAATTCCCACATTTCCCGTTGAACGTCATCTTTGAAGATTGGCTATCTTCATCGGAAGGTTGGTTCGGATTGTGCCCCACCTGCTTCATTCGCCCGTGCCCCACTTGCCTCATCAGATCGTTTCCCACTCGCCTCATTGCAAGAAGGACCTTCCTCAAAGTCACCGACCCGTAAGAATGAAACCCCCTCCATTATTAGTATTGTCAAGTTCTTCCTTTTGATCTGAGCCTAGTAACGATAATCAATTAATTCTATTTGAGAATCCCTCCTCATAATAATTATCTAGAAACTATTTCAATTTAAATAATCCCCTTTTGCCATTTTTTAAATTCTTATTTTGATGTTTGTAAATAATTTTTTTTTTGTTAATTCATCTTTAACTAACCTTGAACGATATTCTCGGCCTATTAAAGTAAATCTCGCCGACCATTTATGCACTCTGTCTGATTATTAAGGTTTTGTAACCCAACGCCTCAAGTTTGACCTCCTAGTCTCTCGTTAATCCCTGCGAACGGTCCTTAAACGGTTCGCGTTGCAGTAGGTGATTAAGTCACCCCCCACATAATATAGGAGTAGTGTATGGTATAGAGTAGTGTACCACGACACTGAGGATATCGTACAAATTCAAAAGCGGTAGGAGCCAACCTCTTCAGCCAAAGCCTGGGCTTTGACTTTTCCTATGGGTTCTGTTGTTGTGTCCCTGATGTCCACAAGAGCATCTCTTACTTGCCCAGCCTGTTACTTCACTGCCTCCACACTCTTAGTCCTGCTCTCCCATCTAGTCTCTGACCATGACTTCAAGGTGATTATGACATGTTTCAGGAGGATATCCCATATGTGGGCGAAGGATGAGAAGAGCGAGAATAATTTGGACAAATATCCAAAGTAGCTAATGGTGTCTGTCGAGTTCTTTGAAGCATCTGCTACAACTAAATTCAAAGAGTAGGTTCCACATGGGACATGAAAGGGCCTTGCGTTCATATGGAGTAGCCTATCATGAACGCCTTTATCTCAGAGAGTGCATGTTCGATCATTTAAGCCAATTGGTGAGGTTCAGTGACGATAGACAATAGCCTACACACAGTCAACGGTATGAGTCTTCCGGTGCGTTAGAGCACAAACATTAAAATTATTGTCTTTTCTACTGTCTTCAGCACAGAAGTAACTTTATCATATTGAAAGTATGCCTCCCCCCCCCCGCCCCCAATGTAAGAAGAACACTTGCATTTGTATTTCGTTCAATGACTATCCCTTCGTTAATAATAAACCTGATTCTATAAGAGGGTTTTTAGTAATACCGTAACATTTTGTGGGTCCATTTACGCATGAAAACGAGTGTAAATTATTAAGATTTTGTTGTTCTGAAGTCGTGTAATTCCGTGACTCCTTGAATTCGTTAAAGATCTTCTCTATTTTTTTGTCTGCCTAGATTCTTCATAAAAACAACAACAAATGAATCATAATCTAAATCTATAGACCCTATAATTAATTATATGGTCATTTTATCCGTCTAGCTTCCCTGCATATACAATGGCCAACGTTAGCCCATTACCATTACGAGCTAGCCTATATGCCAGAACATACATTCGGTTCTGTTATTACAATTTCTAACAAGATATTTCATGACGCCATTACCTCGGCTGCTTTCTTGTTTCTCCTCATCTTTGCGCTTTTTCCTGAATTGAGCTCCAGTGGGCTTTTGTCTTTTCCTTTTGGGAGATGCAGTTAGGTGTGTCCATCAACCTGACCTCGATTTACGCACCTGTCTATGCAATTACGGGAGATCAGAGGGGTGGAGTGGAATGGTCCACTTGATGGGAACATGATTCGAGGCAGTGGATAATCCCAAATTGAAGAACAATTTTAGTAAACGAACACTTACGATTCGGAGAGGTGTTATTGTTTATTATATTATTTTTAATCCTTTTCTAAAAGGGCCATTATAAAAATAGGCAATAACCCCCCCCCCCTCAAAAAAAACAAACAAAAAACAACGGCTGCAGTGCAGCCCCCCGGCTAGCTGGCACCCCTAGCATTTGCCTAGTCTGCCTAGTGGGAGGCACGGCGCTGCCAATAATCATGCTGATGCAGCAAATAAATGATAATAGGCAAACTGGAAATGTTGCATCGATCCATATGGAATTTCATCGATGCCCTTAAATGAGTCCAAAAGGAACTGGGTCAATATTTCGAGAAACTTTCCTCTGCACTGAAATACAGAAAAGCCTCAACAAAACTGACTGAAATACAGAAAAGCCTCAACAAAACTGACTGAAATACCAAAAAAATCTCAACAAAAATGAATGAAATACAGAAAGTATCAACACAAATTATTAAAATACAGAAAAAGCAAATGAAAGTCCATTAAGAATTGCTTCTGAACATAGGAACAGAGATGCATGCAACTGCGCACATTTTATCAAACTAAAATTAAAAGACAACCCTTTGTTTTATACGATTTAAAAAGTTTTTATAATATTTTTTTTAATTGCATAAATCGATCTCTTAAATGCGCGGAATTCTTGGAATAAATGATTGTAAAAACAACACTCACCTTTATTAAATAACCGATCCTTGGATTTCATAATTTATCGATTTGTTTTACACTATGGTGGTGATGAAATGGGCTGGTGCTGAAAAGGGTTGCTTAGAATAATAATAAAATAAACCTAAAAAAGAAGTATAGTGATAAAGAAAAAAAAATCATAAACAGTGAACATATAACAAATTAAAATAAAAACAAAAATGGGAAGGACAGCAATGCCTTCAACACCAGGGCAACCTCTACATCTTATTTCTTAATCTTTTATTTTCTACCACTAAATTATGTATTTTCAAATCTGCATTTGATCTATGGTGCCGCTGGTATTAAATTGGCTGCTCTGAATCGGGTTCCCCCTGAAGAAAGATGTAAGAAGAACACTTGCAGCCCCCTCCCTATCTGGGATCTTTTCTTCAGGGGTTGTTCCCAGAGAGGCTCTGGCCTTCTCGTGGCAAGAGGAGGGGGGGGGGGGTCAGCCCATGGCCCCTTAGGGGTCCCATGGTGCTGCCAACAAGACTTTTAACATGCGCCTCTTTCTTTCCTCCTCTATTACGTTCTTCAACTTCCCTTTATTTCCCCCCCTCTTCCTTGACCTATCTAGTGGCCCTTATAGATACCCGACCTCTGCTCGTCTTATGGATTGATTCCGAATTGTTCTTTCATGAAGGTGGAAGAGGCTGGGCATCTCCACCGCCTTTGTCTACCGAATGCCCGAGGAGAAACCCATTTATCCATGCGTAGGAGAGCTCGGGCAGCCTCTTAGGTTTCTAAAGATGGTGTGGTGGATCCGTATCCATTCTCCAAGAGGACATACCGGACGTATGTCCTGATTGTATAGTTGCAGTAGTGCCGGGCTCTTGTAGGCCTCCATGGTGGGGAGTCCCGAGGGAGAATGCGCAGTTTTTTTTCTTTTTGCCATGGCTAGCCATAAACAAAAAACCTCTCCTTCTCGTAAGCGTTCTCGTGCCAAACGTTCCTTAGCTCACTTTTCAGCCTTCCCTCGCTCGTTGGACCCCTATTCCAACGAAGTAGACCCAAATCTTGATTATCCTCGCTTTCTTGTCATGAGTTCATCATCCGACACCCCACTTTCAAAAGTAGATGTGTTTTATATCAATGAATCTTTTGAGTTCCGCTGTGGTGAACCCCGCCGGATGTGGTTAAGAGGTAGCGGTGATGTCGTAGTCGAGGTTTCATCCCACTCTCAACACAACCTTGTGCGAAATCTATCATCGATAACTGAAATTCCAATAAATGTCTCGTCCCATCCACGTCTGAATTTCGTCAAAGGTGTCGTCCGTTTAAACGAACTAAGGGACTACGACCTCACCCGCCCTCAGAGCAAGCTTAGTACCCACTGTGTCACACACGTACACAGCGTAACTAAAACATTAGGCTCCACTAGAGTCCCAACCGCCACACTGATATTAACATTCGAACGACAAGAACTGCCGCAGTATATTAAAACTGATACCTTCGTGTCCCGGTAAGTCCCTACATCAAACTACCCAGACGCTGCTTCAATTGCAATCAATTTGGACATGTTAGCCGTGCCTTACGGCACTCCCGCTCCTGCGTGAATTGCAGCTCTGACTACCATGGCCCCGAATGCACCAAAACACCTCGCTGTGCCAACTGCGGTTTTACCCACAGTGATGCGTCAATACTCTGCTCTATATTTTAATATGAAAAGGAGGTGCTCGCTTTGCGCGACTCTTTACGTCTAGATATAAGGGAAGGCCTCCAGCGTGCTCGAGCGCAACCCTCACCACTCAGCTGGCTATTCTCTAACGTTTTTCGCGACGCTGGACGAAACCGAACATCACGCTGGAGTTCCGACCAGCCTGAAGCACTTCATCCTACATTTACTTACACCGTCCGAAACATTCAGAATATGCAGTCGAAGCATCGCTCTCACACCGAGATAACCAATGTAGCCCCCCTCTCTCCAGCAGCTCCAGCTGTGAGAGACGCTCAGGGTAAGACACTTGAAGACATCAGACGCTATTTGAAAGAATCCTCAACATCGACCAGTGAAGTTTCATCTACCCGTCCCCGAGACCCAAAGCCCATTGGTAAGAGGAATGATTCCTCACCTGGGTCATCGACCACCAATAAGCGGGTAGCCTCTGGAGCTGACTCGGCCGAAAACCGAGAATCTTCAATGGACTCTTCCCCTATGGCTGAACATTCTATGCCCTTTAGTACGCCCTACCCTTCACAGGACTTAGGCCCAATCCTGATCCAAACGATGGCAGATATACACCCAGCTCCACACACCTCACTCAGATCGCCTGTTCGTTCCACTCACCCTTCTACCTATGATCCGATGGAAGCGGTTAATACTCCAACATCACCAATCGCGGCGTTTGGACCAACTCCTTAGACACCGAAAATACCCTCGACCCATGAATCTAGATCTATCGGTCGAAAATCCCTTCTCAATCTTCCTTTTCCGCCAGGTTGTGAGCCCGAATTACAATCAAGGGCCTCAGTCGGTTCTCCAAAGCCCTCGAAAAAAGCCCCAGTTATTGCTCCCTCTAGGATCTCTTCCCCTGCAAAATCAGGCTCCTCAAAATCTGCTCTCCATCTCCCAAACTCTTTGGGACGAACCTCGAATACAATATCGGCCTCAAAAGAGAAAAAGATATCCACAGTGGTATCTAATCGTCACACATAATATCTTCCATTTTACAATGGAATTGTCAAGGAGTTCTTCCAAAGTGAGAAGAACTCAAAATTCTTTTGACGACTATCCACCCCGCTGTTATTTGTATCCAGGAGAATAAACTGGGTATACGGCCCTTTCCGCCGGTACCCGGCTTTCTCACTTTCAACTCTATTGCTCCTGCTGGAAGCTCCTCTGATGGGAGGGGGTCGATCATGGTATCTTCATCCCACCATGTATCTCCCATCCTCCTCCATACTACCCTCCAAGCTGTTGCCGAAGGGTTTTCTTACTAAGCTTTTACCGTTTGCTCTATTTACCTACCCCCTTGTTTATCATTGTCAAGACCCGACCTTTTAGAACTTATAGACCAGTTGCCCTGCCTATTCTTATTATTAGGAGATTTTAACGCCAGTGACCCATACTGGGGTGACATCACTCGAAATGCCAAAGGTAGTCTTTTAGAGTTTCTTAAAATATCTGTCTTTCTTTGTGTTTTAAACACTGGTGATTCTACCTCTTATCGTGTCCAGACGGACTCTTTTAGCTGTGTTGATCTGTCTGTTTGTTCCCCCCGGATTGCTTCACGGAATTTCGATGCTTGGGAGTGACCACTTCCCTATTGTCTTGTTGGCCCTTCAAGTTAACCGTCATGCAACCATGCCCCTTAAGTGGGACTTAGGTCATGCAGATTGGGAAGGTTTCCAAGAGGCGTCCTTCACAAGTGCATCCTTGGGGATCTTCAATGGAGTGGACGCGGCAGTAGAATACTTTACATCGCCTATCTACAATGCAGCAACACAGACCATCCCACGGAGGCGACCCGTCTCAGGTCGCTCAACCGTGCCCTGGTGGACCTCGGTGTGTGAAACAGCTATTAAAAACTACAAGTTAGCCCATGCCTAATTCCGAAAGAACCCAACTTTGTGCAACAAGGTCGACCGAAACCGAGCTCGTGCGCTTCGCCCTAGAACCCTTGTTCAGGTTCGCCGAAATTCATGGCGCCGTTACGTTTCATTAATTTCATATATGACACCTACCGCTAAGATCTGGAAGAAAATTAGTTAGATCAGGGGCCTTTATGCTGGTCATCATACCCCCACACTCAACTTAAACGGTTCCTTGGAGAATGACAGCCTGGCGGTCAGCAATGCTTTTGCTGACGATTTCTCTTAACTTCACAACAAAATCTAACCTTCCGTATAACGCTCTATTCAGCATTCATGAGCTGCGTAGCGCTTTGCCCCATTGCAGATCTACTTCCCCTGGCCTTGGCGAGATCCATTTCGATATGATTCGGCACCTACATCCACACTCTACTCTCTTCTTACTTGATTGGTACAACCTTATATGGGTGAAGGGTTTTTCCCTTTCATCATGGCGCATTGGGATCATCTTTCCCTTTGTCATAGCGGGCAGGGACGGGTTGGACGCAGATCACTACCGCCCTATAGCTCTCACCAGCTGTTTGAGTAAGTGGCTGGACCAAAATGGTGTTGCAGCGCCTAAACTAGTTCCTAGAAACCAATCACCTATCTCTCCATTTTGATGTGGCTTCCGCAAAGGTCATAGTACCTTTGACCTACTAGTACGTTTCGAGGGATCAGTCCAGAAAGCTTTCTTATTAAAGCACAAAGTCCTGGCCATATTTTCAGATTTCGAGAAAGCCCACGACACAACATGGAGATACGGCATTTTGAAGCAGTTATACGTCTGGGGGGGATGAGAGGCCTTTTACCTTCATTGATTCAAAGTTTTTAGCATCTCGATCCTTCAAGGTACGTGTTGGAAACGCATACTCTGACCTGCAACCCCAAGAGGAGGGAGTTCCTCAGGGCAGTGTTTCAAGTGTCTTATGTTTTATAATTGCCATCAATGATATTATTTTGTCTCTCCCAGAGGGTGTATCGACAACTCTGTTTGTCGATGAGTTTGCACTATACTGTTCCTCACCTCACCTTCCATCAGCAGCGCGTCGGCTACAAATGGCGGGCGATGCTGTATCCAAAAGAACACAACTCAAGGGATTCTGAACGAAACCAAAGCAAAGTATTTTTACCGGGGCAGAGGAGTTCTTGTTCCGCTATCTATCACTCTACAAGGGAAAGATATAGAGTTTGTCTCCGAAATTCGGTTTCTTGGCGTAACTCTCAATAAAAAGTTATCCTAGTTACCACACCTACGCCGACTTCGAACGGGCTGTCTGCGGGCTCTAGACATTTTAAAAGTCCTCTCACACACTTCGTGGGGCAGCGACCGACAAACATTGTGGACATTATACACAGCCCTCGTCCAATCCAAATTTGATTATGGCTGTCAAATTTATGCATCGGCTTCCTCTTTAGCCCCTCAAATGCTGAACCCCATTCGAAACCTAGGAGTTCGCCTTTCCAATGGAGCCTTTCGTACTTCTCCTGTCAACAGCCTTTACTGCGAGAGTGGGGTACTCCCTTTGCCCTACCATAGACTTCAAATCTGCATGCGATGCCTCTGCCGAGTACAGCAAGCCCCTGTATCAGAGGTCTACAGATGCCTGTATGCTGCCGAATCAACGGCGGCATATGATAAGTTGCCATTTTTACTCCGCCCCTTGAACCTTCGCATAGGAGATCATCTCTCTAACCTGGGTGCCCCAAGGGTCCTTACCCTTCCATCCTTACTGACCCCTAGTTGGTGTGCTCCTCTCCCCACAGTATGTACCAACATGTGGAGCCTGGAGAAGTCCTCCATGGACCCTCGCATCATTAAGAGCCTGTTCTTAGAGCATTCGATCTCACACAAACAATGCTGCCCACTATACACGGATGGCTCTAAGTCGGACAGTGGCGTGGGCGCCGCAGCCATCTACCCAGGAGGAGAATTCCTAACTCTATCTCTCCTGCCTGCCAGCAGCATCCATTTTCACCGCTGAACGTTTAGCAATCCTTTTAGCCTTTAGACTCATCCAGATTTTACCTTTTAATGATTTTGTCATTTTTTCCGACTCAAGGAGTGTCTTACAGTCAATTAGATCTTTTAATGCGTCCCATTCCTTAGTCACAGAAATTTGAAACTGGCTGATCCAAAATGCGTCCCGATATAGAATTATTTTTTACTGGGTCCCTGGACATGTGGGGGTCCTAGGCAACGAGAGGGCTGATCGGCTGGCCCGCTCAGCACATTCTGTGTCCCCTGAGAACTCGGCTCTGCCTTTTAGAGACTACTTTCCTTCAATAAGAAAATATATTTTTCAACTGTGCAGAATGAATGGGATGACTGTTCATCATCCAAACTATACAAAATAAAAAATTCTGTTCACTCTTGGCCCTCGAGTCATCGTAGAATGCGGTCATTGGAGGTGGCCCTTTGCCGAGTTCGCATTGGCCACACGAAACTTATTCACGGTGGGGTCCAATCGGTTGCCCACCTTTTATTGGATTGCACCCATTTCGCCACACTCCGGTTGTCCTGCTTCCTGACCCTTTTAACTATCCCGCAACACACCCGTATTGGATTCATATTGGCGGAGGAATCTTTTCACGCGTCGTTTTTTAAATTTTTATCACAAAGTGGTCTCCTCCACCTTTTATAGATAGTTTGCCTCGTTTTATCCTAGCTACCATTTAGAATCCACTTGGATTGGGCAGAAACCCACTAGTTCCTTACTTTATACTCTTAAACACTTGAATTTGTATTTCATTCCATGACTATTCCTTCATTAATAATAAACCTGATTCTATAAGAGGGTTTTTAGTAATACAGTAACATTTTGTGGGTCCATTCACGCATGAAAACGAGTGTAAATTATTAAGATTTTGTTGTTCTGAAGTCGTGTAATTCCGTGACTCCTTGAATTCGTTAAAGATCTCCATTTTTTGCTTTTTGTGAACAAAACTAAGGTCTGCCTAGATTCATCACAAAAACAACATCAAATGAATCATAATCTAAATCTACAAACCCTATAATTAATTATATGTTCATTTTCTCCGGCTAGCTTCCCTGCATATTCGACCAAATTAATTCATCTATGATTTCATAATTTTATACTTGTTCAAGTCAACGAAATTAAAGTCATTTAAATCAATTTCCCTTGTAGTACTCTGCGTTTAAGATGAAATATTTACATATATCCTTTTATAAATAGCATTCTTCCTCCTTCCTTCGAGACTGTTTCTATTCTCGTTGCATGCAATATCATTGGTGTCCATATTCATTTTTAAATAATTACGGTGCATGATTATTGCCAGGATGCTTTTTAAATTATAAGATCACTTTCATGGTGCCAAGACTCTTTTCGTTTCGTTAGAGTACTTTTATTGTGCTCAGATTCATCATTTGCATTTCTTTAAAACACTTTTTGTGTCCACGCTAGTCATTCTTGTTATACACGTGGCCTTTCATTATACAGTAGGCTTCTCTAAAATTCTTCGTTCGTTTGTTCGCCCCGTCTGCTTGACTCAGGGGCTTTTTTCGTCCCCTTATGTCATATTATTGACTTTTACCTTAAATTGACCTTGAAGGGCTTTGCTTTAATGGTTTTCGTTCCTCTATTTCTATTTTCAAAAACAATCACGCTTGGAGGGGACCTTCACGTAGAAAACCCCATTGCAATAACTTGATGCGGATTTTTTTTTTTTGTAGTTGATCATTAATGTTATTGGATAATGACATCGACGTGTAGCCAGGGACATTTAATTCATATTTCATAATAGATTAATAAACCAGTCGACAAAAATGACAAGTTTCAGTTTTATTCAAAACATAGTGTTTACAACGATACTGAAAACATTTAAATAATACACCCGTCAAAAACTTGCGAAATATTTTGAAGCTCTGTTGATATAATGAACGAAGTTTAAAAAAAAAACTGGATGACGGAAAGCCTTATAACGGCCGTATGCTAAAACAAATGTGAAATGCACATTTGAGCAAAAAACCTTTTTTTTAATATATTTTATATTTTAGCCTTTTGCATATAATAAATTTAGAAATAATTGTGAAGTTATACTTAATCTGATAAAAGTGCATTTCACATTTTTCTTAGCATACGGCCGAGTTTCACTTTCTCGACTTATATTTTCAAACATCTTGGCGATATAAATAATGGAAGAAAAAAGCTTAATTAAACAAAAGCAAATCGAGATTTATGTGTTATAATAACCTGGGAACACGCATTGGAACCTACATCGAGACTAACTCAATGTAATTAGCAACTTAAATGATCAAATTATGGTTAACTATTGTGTAATTAATTTCAATTAATCATCGACATACAATAATATTAATCATTATCTGATAGAATTCACCTTAAATGTATAAATAATTAATATAATCATAGTGTAAGTGAGTGTACTAGTATTGGTAGATAGTATAATAAAAATATAATAATAATGGTAATAATAATATAGTCATAATACTGACCTAATGATAACGATGATAGTGGAAGCCGATAATAAATCAATAATATATATTTTAAAATGGTATTGTGTTCGTAGTTGCCAAACTACGAACACCGAGTCCCCACTTGATCGCGAACTTCTGTCTGAACTCCGTCAGATAATCCACCAGTAAGAAATTCCGTTCGGAGTTCATTCACGAACGATCGGCTTCTCTGGTTGATTACTCTCGAATAATATTTTACTAGTTAAAATAACATCTCACTGGTTAGAATAATATCTCCCTTTAATACTTTACAGTGGTATTAGTACCTTACCACGGTAATAGTGTCGGGGCAGGCGCGGATCCAAAGAGGGCTATGGGGCTGAAGCCCCCACGCAAACTTCAGGCCCGTTTATGTTTATATATTTATTTTTAAACCATACTTGTATTCTGCTATTCAAAACGAGTTATGTAATAATATAGAATGTATATAAAAACAGTTTTTATAAACCGTTGCGATCGAATGTATCTTATATGATACATGTCTAAAATCGAGGTAAATCTCAAAAGTAATTATTAAATTCAGTATTATACTTTAGCTGACGTCCAAAAACTACAATAAACCACAATTCATCATTTTCGGATGTGTGGAAAAAAAATCGGATCTGAGAGAATTAGTGCTCACTCCTTTATGAGATGCTGTGTAAGATAACCATTATTAATCATCAATGCCCTTTTCTCAGACTACTCAGAGGGCAGAATTCAGGTTAGCCAGCCCCCTAATTTTTATCCTGGATCCGCCGCTGTGTAGGGAGAACTTGAGTTTGTCTCAAAGTAGAGTTTGCGGGTGACAACCTTCTTGGAGAAGAGGAAACATTCTTGTAGAGTATCCAAGTAATGCAGAAAACAGATTTTCGGCCGAATCAGAGAGAATGCGAGTTTTCGGGAGAAAATCTGCAGGTGCATTAGCTTGCGATCTGTGGAATCGCCGCAGAAACGCCGCAGGAAAAAACTTACGCCGATGAAATGTAAGAACTACTCACATACTTGGTGGAGGAGATGCAGAGGCTTGTGCTCGTGGGAATGCTTGCAGGCTCACTTTTGTATTTCTCTAAGTTTGGACAATTTGACGCCTTTCCCCGCTGGTAGAGAAGTTTCTGTGGGAATGGAAACTTTCAGCAAAAAAAGAGAAAAGGGTTTGCCTCCCAAATTTTCCATGGTCATGCGCTTTCGGTGAAACGGGGAGAAGCTGACTCTAACAGCTGATAAGTGGGCATATGATCTTCTGGCTGATCAAGGACACCCAAATCTTGCCTCTCTTCCGGAAACCCTGTTTGTCTGTTGTGTGTCCTCTTACTATTCCCCGCTTTGGGTTATGTGCACGTAGGGAACATGAGCAACAAATGGTTTTACAAACTGGCAGACTCTCCTTTTTACAGAAAATTTCATTCAAACACATTATGATAACTACATAGTCATTTATTTGTAGAAAGTGTTATAGCCCACAGAATCTAAAAAAAAATGTACCAAAATATTCAGAACGCACGAGAAGAATGTGCCCCAAATTTATTTACACAATGCAAATTACATCAGATAAGAAAAATCAACAAACTAATTATCTCTAAGTTTTGGTGTCGAGTCTTTCCAAAAACCTTAGACACTTTCATATCAATAGTAATAATATCCATCGTGTCTCAAAATCTCCATATACACCTGGCATATGGAGAAGTGGCAACCACAGCGCAGTTGCCATTTGGAGGCCCTGTGTCCTCCAAACGCCTCCGACTGCTTAGAGAATCGTGTCTTTTCTTGGATCCTTATTTGCGCCTCTTTGACGTCTCGGGATGTCAGCGGTAGTACATATGAGCTTTGGATGGTGTTGTGCTCTCCCATCCTTATTCTTGTAAGGGCTTAGAGATAAAGCCTCATCATCCGAACTTTATTAAAATCTCCAACTCTTCCCTCACATTTCTACTACGTAATAGGTAATAGGTTGCTGGTCTTCCACACTACTACTTAATGGACGCACCCATCGCTATTCTTCCATATCACCTATCATACACTACATCCATCAACTTTTTCTTTTGTTATTTATAGTGGTTCTGGTGGTTGAGCGCACCACCGGCCTTGTATTTGAACCCATTCGAATGGTGAGATACACTGCGAAGCCTATACTCACTGTGAGGACCAAAAGCCCGTTGACCTGGATTGCTTATTTTACTTTAAACAGACATTTGGCTGCTACTACCAAGGGCATAGCTGCCGAAACATTATACTAGCCTATTATTAGATTATATTTTTTAACAAAACTAAGAAAATAGGAAAAGAATAACGGCAATAACTAATATATTAAAAAGGAAAATGACCAAACCTAACTAAAAAGAAACAGAAAAAAACATTTCATGCACTGGAGGGAGGCCCGCCTTTCTCCAGGGCGGAAAGATCAACTCAGAACCCAGACTAAGCACTGTGGAAGAGGCCTGTCTCTTCCCAAAACTACTTGATGCTACGGTCAATAGTGCACGAACTCGTCACGAGTACAAGTGACAAGCCGTTGCAACCCCGCTCGTCCTGGTACCGGCACATGTAATTCACGCGAAGATCCCCCATAAGGGGAACACTCTACAAGAATCTGCCTGACAATTTATGGAACCAAGCAATGGTTGCAATGAGGTAAAGGAAAGTGAGTGATCCATCAAATTGCACTGCGCCTCGTTAGGTTGCCTGACTCGGAGGCGATAGGAAACGAACTTGCAGGTCGATGCGAAATCCGCGGCGCAATGGCACGCAACTTTAAGTTTCCATCGGTTGTCTCCCATCTTATTTGAGAGGAAGTCCGGAGGGCTGACCTGATCCCAGCCATAAAGTCAGAGTGTGGAAGAGCGAAAAGCTGGTCTAGTCGATCGTTCCTCGCAGACTGTGTGACACCCCCATTAGCGAGCTTAATCCACGCAATCCAGGGACGCAGTAGACAACAATCTCGGCATCATCCAGGCTCGCGACAGCTGTGGGTTCACAGACACCGCGAACATGGAGACGTGTAGATTAAAATGTCTCGAAGGCACTCTATACGCTATGTGAGTCGCTAAAAATCACAATCCGGTCCTTGAACCAGGTCATAACGGAAAATCTGGCGTAAAGAGCGTTGTAATGCAACCAGCGATCCCGCAAAGAGAGACATACGCATAGAAGAGCCAAGCCGGCTTCAAGCAAAAGGACGGGGGGCGTAAAAGCCAACCCCCATATAGGTAAACTGATGTGGCTCCAGGATAATACGAGGTCTGCCGCAAGAAATTCGAAAGCAATACTCCCGGTGCTGTAGAAGTTTTGCGATACGAGGAGTGGCAATTACTGTTCAAAGGTGGTAGCTTCCAAGGTTGCGTCCCTCACACTGATCACCTGAGAAGGCTCAGCTACATTTATCAGAAGGATTTTGTTCGAGAGATGGGCAACCTTTAGTTCTCTACCAAAAACCCCGACTAATGCCTGGCGCTGGTTGAGTATATGCGTCTTGGACAACATGATCCCATCGGTAAAGCAAATTATTTCAAAACGTCTAATGCCGTCGGGCTCGAAATATCGGGCAGTCCTTCGATGAGGCGCCCTGACGTTTCTGAGAAACCAGTCATCTCCTACTTATGCTTGTTAAAGGTTTTGCACATTTGTCCGAGGACGCACTGGGGCCGGATGAGCCTGGTCAGCTTCCGAATGAGCAAGAGTCCATCCGTTGCAGGAGCTCCCCCAGAGGAAGAGGAATAAATCCTCAGTCCTCTTATAATTCGTGTTTCTTTTGTGTAGAAACTGAAGAGAATGCTCTCTTTTATTTCCTCCATCCCACGGGAGATTGCATAGGCCGTAGGAGACAAAATCGGCCTGGTCTTTCTCCTAAATGGCAAAGGACCTGGCTGCATGCCTGGGTCTGCCGTAAGGGGGAGGGGCATCTTCTTCCTTCGATTTAAAGCGGACCCGTATCCACTTTGAAGGACCTTGTCCAGGACTGGATTTTGGCTCGAGGCGTTGTTTCCATCGAGTCAGTATTCTTTCTCTGGGAAGACCCAGCCGTCTCCAGAGAGTGGACCCTGTAGTCTGCGCTCACTCCTGGATGGGCCTCTTTTCTGTCACCTCTCCCAGCATTGCGTCAGGGATCTCGGCAGGAAACTCACTATGGTTGTGACCTGGTAGAGAATGACACGTCACTGGGACCGGCAGGCCCACCTCGATCGGCATTATTTGAGGGGAAGGAGGGAGCCGGATACCAACAAGTTCACCAAACGCGGGTTGAAGAATGAATAGGGGGTTGCCAAGTAAACACCACCGTCCTTTGTTATTCTAAGAGATTTTGTCCTGCTGAACAACTCCGCGTTAAGCGGTCGAGTCTGGGTACTTGTTAAACATAGTTTTTTAGCATCCCTCTGTTTTAGAATGGGGGTGCTGCTGGCTCAACTAGAGAGTCGCCCTGTTTCGATTCTAAATAAATAGATAAGAGGAAAACTCACTTATCCGGAGATATAGGAGAGAAAAAACCCTCTTGCTGGACAGAATTCGAAGTAGCTTTGAGAATGCATAGGGTTGTTTCAAAGGTGGTAGAGCAGAAGCTCTTTTATCGGTTAGAAGTGGTGTTTGTGGAACCCCTCCACCAGTCACCTCGTCATCCCCGGAAACTTAGTGGATAGAGCCACGCTTGGAAGCGGCTATCCTTTCGTCTTTGAGCGCATTTTCCTTTAACTTCTTCGTTTGTGATCATAGCAACAGATTAATAAAAGAAAAGACACATAAATAAAATATCATATGACTTCTCAATGCTTTTGGAAGCATATGTAAAGCAACCCATAAGATCAGAATCATCCCCGGAATCAGATCATTTACATACTCGACATGCGGATGTGAGCTAAGATGGGCCTTGACACCTGAACAACCTTACTCGGCGACCTTGTCCTAATGCTTTAACCCATAAAGGATGGGGCAGACATAGCTACCTCATATATGCACTAGAAGCGGTGTGATAAATGTAGGTAGAATAAAAATAGTGGAAGATATAAAGCTGAGGGGGAACAAACCGTGGGGTAGGAAGCTGTGGCCGAGAGACCACGCCAGAGGGTGCTTAACTGCAGGCAATCTGGCAGTCGGGACATGCTGCTCCACCAGGTACTATGTAGGTATGGGAAATGTATGAGATAAGGAGCGTCCTGTGTTTCCGACTCTCTTCACTGCCTCCAGGGCATCCACAGAGTAGTTGTTCCAGCCTCATTATTTACGAGACAAAACTTCAGATAACAAATTTGTTCGGTTAAAAAGCCCATCCTAACTCAGTTCTCTGGCTATGTATGTATAAAAGATCTCCTCGCCTTCCGGGAGTGCGCGACTAAGGACGGGTCCTTCGCCTGGTGGACGGGGATCTTCTCATCACCAGGGTATAAATAGGTACTTTTTCTTTAAGCTCTTCCCCGAGAGCTGCCCCCAAGTAGCACTGTCACCCTTTATATTTCGTAGATAATCCCCTCTCTCCTTTTACTGGGGTCTTTCCCACTATATTCTTAGCGCTGAGGGAAATTCCTCTTGATCTATGTCTCTAAGAAACGGGGTTTTCCATTTGTCTCCTTCGATTTGGGAGCCGCCCCTATTCGTTCCCTTTTAAATGCAGATGTGACCTCGCCTATCCCTTCTCAGAGCTCCCTCATAAATTTAAGAGATAAGAAAGGCAAACGATCCATTAGGGATATGAAATTCTAGCATGTTCCCTCACGAGCACCATAAATCGACGTTCCTGTGGTCTAAAAACAAAATACCCTAGACTTATTAAAACTGTGGGGACATTTTGCTTTAGCATATGGCTGCTGACCCAGACCGCCCTCCAGAAAAAATTATAATTAAAACAATTTCTGGTCATGACACTTAATGCATCCAGTGTGATGTCCCCATGTAGGCCTCCCCACAAATGAAACTAACGTGGCCCCTCTCCAGGCGTGGCTCACAACTTGGTGTGAGCTATCTTACCCCAAGTCTGATTACATCCCTGGGTATGGCTGTGCCGAAGGAAGTGGGTTCCCCTAAAAGGAAAAATAGTGTGTTCCTAATCCTTCGAGGAGAAGGGTGGCGTGCTGAAGGGATCTGAGTAGCCTTGGGTCTCGATCATGGGGTGGTAGGGGAAACAGAGGACGAAAATGCGAATCCTGGTCCCCAAAAGAAAGATCAAAGGAAAACGCTCGAAGCCTTGGAGATCACGGGCCGACCATCGAGAAACTACAAATAAGGTGTCTTCGAGCACGCTGAGTCCAAGTGTTTCCTTAGCATCAGTGCTACTGATTGAACAAAGTTGTCTGAAAGACACGTTCCATCAGTGCAAGGTTCCTCTGCAGGGAACCAAGGGTTTCCCACTTTAGAGGTAGTGCCTTTCTCGTTAATATGGGTATATACTTCCCAGAGTGCCAAATTGATGAGTTGTCAGAGTCAAGTGAGTCAGGAAGAGGAGAGACCTACTCCGACTCTCTGTCACTTTCTACCCATAGGCTCCCTGAATCAGTGCGTACTGCCTCCTATCGCTCTTGCGTTGAGGCTGTAGTGCCGTTTGTGCGGAAGTGGTAATATTTTTATCGTATTAGCCATACAAATAAATTATCTAATTGGGTGGGGCGCTTCAAATGGTCGCCACCGATCAAGAGAAGGATCAACGACGACGCCTAGACACCCCGTCAGCAGAAGGACTCGATGCCAACGGACCTTCTCAACTAACTCATCGAATGTGACAGCGCCATTGAGGTATTCCGCAAATATGTTATAGAGCGGTCTACAGTTCATTATAAGTTGATCTCGAGGCATTTTTCTGCAAATGAATTGCGGTGTACTTTAGGCTAATTGAGATGAGCTGAAGAGGTTTGTTTCCTTCCTTTTATGCTTAACAATATGTCTCTCAGAGACCATGTTAGGTGAATCCCGCATGCCAACTCTCCAGGAGTATAAAAGTTTCAAGAACCGACCACCACGTGGTGGGGGGCCAGGCTGATGAATGCACATTTTATACCCGATACAATGTATCTATACTTTATTTGTATCTTCATAATTCCCATCAGGGTATAGCATCCAGCTCCAAATAGAGAGGCGAAATGCTCCTGTCTCTCATTCTAACGCCAGCAGGTTTCGATGAGGCAGAGCTCCGCCGCATAGTGAAGCGGTTGCCAAGGCCCTTTCTCCTTCATTGAGCTCTGAACGGGTAGATACCCTTTTAATGGGACTAAACAATAAATTTCCAGGAGATAAACACTTGTGGAGCTAGTCGAAGTGCTGGAAAGCGATGTCCTTAATGTGGAAAGATCACATATATTTGCCTTAAAACCAATTCATTTTCTTGCCTTGCCCTATCCATGTATTCTCCGGATGCACGGTCGGATTTGGGGGTGGAATCGCTCGACGACCTCCGAGGTGGTGATCACTTTCCAATTCAAATATCTTTTCTTGGAACAAGCCGCCTCAGAAGCCCCCTTGCTGGTGCTTAGCTTGGACACAGAAGCCCGAAATGAGGAAATGACTAACTTCACTATGCCCTTCGAGGAGTTTAGGTCAGTCAATGAAACCGTTGTTTTTCTCATACACCTTAATCGCCGCGGGCTTGACTTCTATTCCTCAAACATTTGACAGTTTTCACGTTTCCGCTTCATTGGGGGTCGGCTGAGTTTAAGGTGACTCTTAAAGAGAACCTTTATCCCTATAAGCCCTACAGGCGATGTCCGAACGATTTCACCTTTGTGTGAATTTTGACGGTCGGGGGCCAAATTCCGTTTTGTTTCAAAGAAGTTCGCCGCTCTTAATGCTGGATCTAACTGTCTTCATCAAGCAGGAAAATTTTGCTAATTTTTTAAGACGTGTCAATAGAAGTCAGGGCAATTTCTTATAGAACTACGTCAACCTTCTCCAGGAAGAAGGGAGCACCATCGCGGACTTCCTCAATGTAAATTTTCTTGTCTCCTCCTTTCCATTCTCTTTCAACCTATAATTATATATCTGCCCTTGTTTTGCATTCTCTGCATATTCAGCTTATGCAACGCAGAAAAAAGGTAAATTCTGGATAAACCACCGCTTCTTGTATTATCCTAAGGTATATTTTCTTCTTATTCAATTCGAATGTTTCTGAGTATGTAAAGAACTCTGAATGTTTGTTTAACTTAAAATCCATACAAAATCCATACCTGTACCCAGATGATGTCATCACCATTCCAAATACATTGTAATCCGTGATGTAGGCATATTATTTATCCCTCACCCTCACGCCTGAAAGTTTGTTTCGCCCTATGTGGACTATTTTGAATTTTCTATCATTGGGCTGAATTCCTATTTAGCCTCGTATCTATTGACTCTTCCTACTTTTTCTGCAGTCATGAGAGCTTGCATACTTGCGTTCTTGTAAATGGCATTAAATTATTCGGGAGATATCATCCGCCCATTCTATCTTAAGGCTAATGTTAAAAGTTTTCCCAATGTTCTCAGAATATTTGTTCATGTCTTCTTCTGTTTTGATTTGTCCTGTTATTTGCTATTTCCATTTTCTTGCACGTTTTGTAGACCTTTCGACCATTCTACTATTTTCCAGAATTCTTTGAGTGAGGTCTGGTCTCCTAATTTTTCTATTGCTTCATCCCATCTTTGTTTCTGTTGTTATCTCATGAGTCGCACACTATATTCCTTTCATATAGGTAGGATGAATACCTATATAGTAAAAGTGACTTGTAGAGGTTTGGGGGATCGTTGCGTTGTCTGCATTAATTAAGGCTTCGTTCAGCTGCTGTAAAGCTTCATCGATTTATCGAGGTTTGCACCTTCGAGCTGTGGAGGTGTATAATTCTGCAGCAACTTCCTCTACATATTCCAGTAGGGCTCTACTATAGTTATTTATTATCGATGGGGGTATCTAAATGGTGTTTACTTTGATTGTCAGGGAGATATCGACGTGATCGCTGCAGGAATGATTTCAGGCTTCATATAATAGTTGAAGTTAAAGTTAGCCAGGCAGATGTCTGGCTTCTGGCAGAAGCTGTGTAAGTAAGTTTGAGTTTAAACGTTAGGCGATGTTTCTGTTCAGTAGCATGTCCAGGATTCGACCTTTTTCATTAGTAGTCCTGTAACTTGAATCCGGGTATTTCGCATTGAGATCAAGAAAGATGGCAGGAATTCTATCATTAAATATAGCTAAGAACATGGTAATAGGTATATATTGGCTCCTTAATGGTTAGTACGCAGTGAAACTTATCAATGCCGTTAGTTCCATCCCCTCCCCCACCGGCATGTACTATTCATCCAGTTTTCTTGCCGGGCAAAACTTAATATTTTCTCAATTACACTCGCCACACCGGAGTAACGTTCCCTGATATAATCAGTCGCATTACCTTATAATTCCACACTTTCAAGTTAACTCTTTCTATGTTTATACTGTGTTTAGAGATATGGATAATATCTAGGTTAATTTCCCTAAAAATGTTTCCATACACGGTTGTTTTTTGTGATTCAACCATCAGTATTGGTTTGCAAGATTTGAAGCATATTTATATAAGTATATCTGTGACTATCTGTTTCTCTTCCTTGGCTCTGTGACTGAAGGAGGTTGTTCTTTATGCTCTTCGTTTCTGTGTTTCCCTTTGGTAATTTAACTGAGGCCTGTGCTTTTTGCAAGGCTGGGTTACTATAAACTGCGTTTTTTTATTTTTCTTCCCTTGTTCTTATTTGTGGTTACATGGTATCTTCTTCCGTCTACGATGTGTTTGTGCTATCTAATGTTTCTCTCTACTGTTCCCTATCGTAAGTTACTAACTGAGTCGACTCAATCTGGTTTTACTTGATTCGTTTCTGCCTGTTTATTGGACCAAATATATATTAAATACACCTGATAAGTTTGAATTCTTCGGCATTTTTACTTTAGGGAATCCGTTTTTTTAGTAGGTCAAGGTTTAGTACATCTTCGCATCTTCTTGGTGAAGCAAGGTTTGCTATGTAAGCGTATCTAATATTTACATGTCAAAATCTCAACAATTATCTCTCCGACGTTGTATATAATTTTCTCGGTTGGAACTGAGATGTTTATACCTTGCAGGGCATGTCAGCGTATTTGTGTGATTTTGCATTTTTCTTGTTATTTCCTTGTTTTTCAAGAAAATTAACACAATAGTCCAGTGCTTTCCGTAGCAGTTGAGGAATTTCTTTATTCTTGACACGCATTTTTCTTTCATGTGGCCTCTCTCCACGCATCCAGAGCTTATCTCCCTTCCGTTGTCTGGAAAGTTCACTGAAGTGTTTGCATCATATAACAAACGAAACACATTTCAATATTATGACATTCTTTCATCTTGGTAGTCCCCTTTTTTGGACGAGTATACTCTCATTCGCTGCCATTATCGCCGTCTCGGTGGTGTCAAAGGTTATTTTTTTAGCACATGTGTGTGTTAGTTAAACTTGATTATCACTTTTGTCATGACCCATTTTTGCTATTTCTCTATTTCTTCCTTTAATTCGCTCGTTGTGTATGTTCCCAACCACGACTGGATCTTGCATCAGATTAAGCTTTAGTTCACAGCCACTTATGTATGTGGGGTGGGGTGGGGTGGGCAAGCTGGGTCGCTTCTAGTCCTATTTTTTTCTGAGGGTTTATACCGTTCTCAAATAATATGGCATCGACATTGCAATCCCGGACTCATAGTGGGATGAATCCGTTCTTCGTGTCAATGATTTGAATGGAGCCAACTTGTATTTCGGCGTCAAAGACCTCGCATATTTTAGGCCTCCTCCTTGCGGCGGTCGGGTCCTAGTAATTTCCCTCTTAATTGTCCCTCGAAGATCCTGGTATTATTCCTCTTATAGTTCACCACCTGCTGTGTGATTATGAGTGACTATGCGTTACAGCACGATAAAGTACCTAAGATGGATTTAATGAGTAAATGAAAGCCCCGTGTCCCCCCCATCGCTGGCAACGATTCCCATGAACCAGTTTCGCCCGAAAGTGGCATAGAAATTACTAAAACCGAACCGCACTTTGCAGAAGACAGGAGACCTCTGTTGTTCAGGAAATTAAGAGGTCTTCGGTTTTATTCGGATCTCCTGCTTATGACGGGGTAGGAGGGGTGTTTTATAGCTTCGTTGGCTGCCAGGTCAACTAAAATACTCTGACTCCGCCTCTAGGTCTATTAAATGACATCTTCAGATCCTGGTCATCCAGTCGACAGCTAATAAGACTGAGGTGTTCCTCCCCCCCTCCCTTCTCTCTGGCTACTCATTTTGAAGCTGTATCCTTTGAGAAGCTTTCCAAAAACCATGTCAGAAAACGACCATTCGGTGGATACCTTCCGGGAGGGGTGGCCCCGAGACTGCTGCGAACATCATTAACAGCGTATTCAAGGAGATCAACCTTGAAAAGCCTGAACATCTTATAGGCGGGAGTGGTTGGATGCGAAATAGATCCCAATCTTTTACCGTAGTCTAAAATTACCCCAAATAAAAAATGGGCTCAGTTTTATTTCCAGATTGTGTCTCAATCACATACAAATTACTGAAGGAGTCGTTCTTAAACGAGACCTCGTCCCATCTTGGTACCTGGCCTGGGACGAGGAGAGCTACCGTATACCTCTACACTCTTCAGGGTGTCCCGCATAAAAGGCAGCCAAATTTTAAATGGTTGAAAATACTAAAGCATTTGGTAATTGTATCCACTCTATATGGAACTCCGGGATATGTGGTAATTCTCCTCGCCCTTAACAGTTGGAGGAGGCGCTTCTTCTATTAGCATCACGGTACTGCCTTGAGTATTTTGAACCATTTAAAGTTCGGTTGCATTTTTTTTTTTTTGGGGGGGGGGCTGGATAGTAATCCACATGTTATAGCTATATCTATATTATGTTTTTATTGCAATGAATATCGACATGCAACATTTTGTATTGTAAAAGTTATACCACATCAACTTTAAGAATAATGATGGTCATAAATCTATGTATATACTATACAAATATTAATTTAAGTGGCCATCCATCTACCCACCCAACCCACACACCCGCCCGTCGTCCAACCCCACCCACCATACCCACATACCTACCACCTACCTAAATACCAACCTAACTACCTACCTACCTATCCACGTACCTACCCACATACATATCTCCCTAAATCTACCTATCTCGCTCCCCATCTCTCTCCCACTCACAAACTCTTTCTTTCCCTTTTTTTCTCTTTCTCCCATTCTCTCTCTTTCTCTCTCTCTCTCTCTCACACACACACACACGCACATACACACACGCCCACGCACATCAGTAGATTGCATAACAGTTTATTTTCGGAATAAAGCCGAATTGAAGTTTGGGGGAGCTGAGTTAGAACGCAACACAAGATCGAAATTTGATTTTGCAGCGACGAAATTCGAAGGTCAAATTTTTGACTGATGGAGGAAAAGTGCAAAAGTGATGGTCTCTGATTTTATTGACGCTTTCACTCAATTCACTAACTTCTCACTTCACTTCCTGTATTCCCTTTTTTTACGAATTTTCTACCGGAAAAATCCTCATTAGTTTTCTCCGTTTAAAAATAAAAATGTATATATATATATAACTTAAACTCCGAGAAATGTGAATTTAAAAGTTCTTCCACAATCTATTTAGGGAGGGCGCTGTTGAATATCAATTAGATTGGGTCACAAACAAAATGGAACACTCTGATGTATGGACAAACTCACGCCTTAATGTCGTGTCGTTGTTAAGCATTAGAAATGCATCATTACCTTAACAATTCACACACACACACATATATATATATATATTATATATATATATATATATATATATATATATATATATATATATATATATATATATATATATATATATATATATATATATATATATATATATATATCAGAGGTGACTCCAGGTCATCAGCGTCATTCGGGCTCATCACAGATTTCACATAAGACACATGTATAAAAGAAGGTAAGAGACGTAATGCACACCGCAGACTTATACGTACACTGATAATTGAAAAATAAGACAGAAATATAGTTTGAATATAAAAATTACTCACTTCTTGGTTTGAATGCTGTTACTTCCTTCATCATGTCAACGTAAAGGCAACTCTTGTTTACACAACTGCTTTAAATATTGTCTTATTTTCTTCAGCTGCTTTGTTATGCCGTTCTTTTTCCAGTTTAGCAGACTCACCAATATCGTACAGTCCAAAAGTTTTCAAGCTTTTATAACTACTTAAATGATTCACTAATTTACTGTGATGCTTACAGTCGTCACTCAGGATGTATTTATAATTATTATAGCCTTCATCTGTCCACGACCTATTAGATTTTGGTTGAAACAACAAACATGGCCAGCAGTAGAGTTTTTCTGCGACGATACTTGCACAAAGCCTATCAATCTGTTCATATCATCTTATAATTACTGCATTTTATGATTGGTTTGGCACTGTTCCAGTTAATGCTATGGTTAAGATTGTACATATATTGAAAACCATAGCATTAACTGGAACAGTGCCAAACCAGTCATAAAATGCAGTAATTATATTTCGAGAAATATATTAGAATGTATCTCCATTAACGCGTTTTCGAATTTCAATCTTAGCCCTGGTTTGTTCACGCTAGACTCCATTATCACTACATACTTAAAATCTCAAATAAAGTTGTTTCAGGATTTTATACCCCCTAATTAAGGTTCAGAGGTGGGTAGTCTAATCTCCCCTTCCACTATTTAAGGCAATGTATGTTCAGCCTCCTGTTCATCAACATCATAGACGAGCTTAATGAACAAATACACAAGACGCACCCTCACCACCAGGTGGATAGACAGCGCGACGGAGACTCCGAGATTACCGAAGAAGAACTACTCGGCGCGCTCCGCTCATTCCGACAAAAAGCCCCAGGACAATCGGGGCTTACAAAGTTAAACTTTTAAAAGGCACCAGCCAATGTCATCGAAGGGATGAGAAGAATATGTAACGCCTGTCTGAACACGGGATACTTTCCAGATGCTTATAAAACGGCCAAGATGATTTTCTTGCCTAAGCACGGAAAGGACCAACGTTGAACGAGAACTACCAGCCAATTTCACTTCTAGAATTTGGCGGGAAACTCTTCGAGAGCTTCCCGCCATATATATATATATATATATATATATATATATATGAAATACCAATTCTTTAATGACGACGTTTCAGGCTCCATGCCTTATCAATAGATATTTAAATATAGTATATTTCATATTAACATAAGGTAATATCAAAAATTAAATAAACTGATCATTATTTAAATGGGACGGGGAGGGGGGGGCATTGGGAAAAAAAGTGTCAAAGTAACCTACCGAGTCGAACTGCGAGAAGGACTCACTTGAATAAGTTAAGGAAGGGAGAAAGGAAGAAAACGCAGTAGGAGGATGGGAGATAAACTAAGAGGGGCGGACAGAAGTTGTGTGGTTATTAAGGAAAGATTTTAACATCTTAACATACATTGAGTCTAAAATACGAAAGCAAATCTCATTGTTACATTGTTCAAGAATTTTATAGTTTTCAGGAACGACCTCGGTTTTGCATTGTATAATATGCGATCTTAGGGTTGAATGTTCCTTATGGTTCAAAGGTTTGCCAGTCGTAGTACTGATGCTAAGTGAGAACACACCCTCCAGAGAACGAACGGTACTGTCCCGTACCGCTCGTTCTCCCGCGTATCCGAGTGGTCCGGGGCGGTGCTTTAACTGAGATCAAAGCGGTTGCTTGCTGCTTTAATGTGCTTGAATCGATCATCACCCCTTCACAGATTTTCCCGCAATTACGAACAATCCTTTACCTACATCTCCACACAAAGCACCACTAAAGCCGTCGCCAAGCCATAATCAATCGATTTTTTATTGATGAATTATATGCGCCTTCTTGAACACGAAAATGAAATTGCAAGAGAGGGGCAGTTGAACATCTTTTTTAGGGAATATCAGCATTTAGAGGAAGGAAAGTGTCTTCCTTTGGTCCCTCGAATTCATTATGAAGAAGCTTTCTGCTTTAAATGAAAAAATAATTCAGGTCGCTCACCAAAACTCTATAACGTTAATGATCATCCTTGAAGACCGAAAGTTTCTCCTTGCGCAGCGAGAACTGGTCGCTGAGGATGCATTGGAGCATTTGAAAAGCTCTCCCTGCATTGGAAGACATCTGATTCACTCACACTATGATACTACTCTCAAGAGGTGTGACAAGACTATTAAATAAGCGACACTTCAAAATAAAAGGTAGAAGTTGAATTGTCTTTTAGTCCTATCTGTAACATTAGTAGTTCAGAATCACTTGATGACCTGATCGTCAATGCAGCCATAATGTTTAAGATTGTAACATCAATCGATTCTTAATTTATCGGTGATGTAAGGGTGATATTGGAGAGAAAACTTCTCGTATCTAGGAACTTTTAGCGCCTCTGGCAGAAAAAGTGTTCACTAGGACGGAAAATTGATTCATGATTTGACAACAAAGAAACCTGTTTTTCGGTTACCCATTCTCGTGACGTGTTGTGATAGTGAGCAACTATTGTAGTTTCCAAACCGCTTCCTAATTCTGATAATGACTTTGTAAATGCCGTAGTAGAGGCATTGGTAGTGTGCAATCTGACAGAACGCCATGTAGTTTGACACCATGTAATAGAGCTTGTAGTCGAAGTGGCAGACCGTTCTGTTATGGGTTCCACCAGCAGTAGGACCTTTAGAAGCTTCAATTCATGAAAGACCTGAGAGACGATCCAAAGGATTTTATAGAACTATATTTAAATTTTCTTTAAGAAAGTTCAAATCGATGAATTCGGTCTATAGCTCCAGAACCAACCTACCACACTCATTAGATGACCAAGATTTAAATGTTTGGAGAACGATTTAATCTCACAGCGAGAGAAGCGAATGGTTTTAAAGAGAATTATATATTTCCTGTGTGTGTATCTGAATCAATGGATAGAGCATTGATAAAAGGCATTGATCATTAATAATAGTTATCTTACACAACATTGATAATAACTGTATTTCACATAGGAGTGCGCACTAAATCTCTCAGATCCGAATTTTTTTTTCCATACAATCAGAAAATTATGAGTTGTGGATTATTGTAGTTTTTGAACGTCAGCTAAAGTATAATAATGAATTTAGTAATCACATTTGAGATTTAACTGTACTTTAGACATGTATCATATGAGATGTTAGTAGAAAGTATACATGTAGACGAAACACTTAAGAACAGCTTTCACAACATAATCGAATTCGGTCTAAATATTGCCCAATTTTTATTTTTGAGGGCGCCAGTTAAAACTTTTAAATTGGGATAAAAACTTAAACGTTAAAGACGTCCACTTTGATTTTTAGTTACGTGCGACTCTATAAGAAAAATGTTGGTCGGTCGGTTCCCGTTTTGCTTTACTTTTGTTTTAGGTAATAACATTGTAACTTTTCGGCCGATTCTAACGAAATTTGAAACACTGATGTTGTTTTACCTTTTCTTCCAAATAATACTTTTGCCAAGGTGTTCCCAAGGTTAGCCCGAAAATTATTGAAAGTTTTGAAGGTCGTAAGGTCATTAATCAGAATAAGTGAGAGCACGCGACCTTTGGTCAGCAGACATTGTTAATATAAATAACGAAATAATAGAGTATAATCTTGAGCTTCTAATATGTCAAATTAGGCGCCATGCCTAAAAAGTGAGATTAAATAAAGATTAAGAAAACTTGCCTGATTTTATAAAATTTCGAAAACCAGCAATACTGTCAAAAATCGGCTTCCCAAAAGCGAAATAAGAAAAGTTAAAAATCATTACGAAAGATCACTTGTTCGGTGTCAAAACCTGACCCTAATATATATATATATATATATATATATATATATATATATATATATATATATATATATATATAGGTGGGGCGCGATAATGAATAGATAACCGATAAGTAGATAAGGATAACCTTATCGGCGATAACCGATAATCGATAACTGGCCATAAATTTATCGCCCGATACGGTGATGACCGATAATTCGATAAATCCAAAATTATAATACAATATTGATTATTGACTATATATAGCGTTATTTTATAATGCAATAGTAAGAATATTTGAATACTGTTTCTTAGTTTCTTACCTGGTGAGGCTCTCCTTCATCTCTTCATAGGTTTTGAGGATCCTCCTCCCAGCTCGGACCTACCTATTTCTGCCTCTAAGGCACGCGCGGCTCACCCTTGTGCTAAACTAGAACCGAAAACTGAAATTATCGATTATCGCTAGTTTGGAACCAAAAGTATCGGCAATACCGATGAATCGATAACACGGGGAAAAAATATCGGATAACAGATAACTCGATATCGTTATCGTGATATCGCCCACCTATATATATATGTATATATATATATATATATATATATAAACGCAAGCGCAATACGAAGAGTGAAGCCAACACGAAGAATTAGAACATCGGCTGTGTACATCTTCACCAGAGTATTCTGTCAAATTTACAAAAAATAGAATAAGTATTAAAACTAAATTTAAAATATAACATAGTTAATTGGACCAAATTAGAAATAAAACTTTTTTTTACGAAAACAAAGGAAAACACAAACAGTAAAACAAAAAACAATTAAATAAGTAAATTAATGAGAATTAGGAAATTGGCTTACCAGGCAGAGGTCCCTGTATAGGATAAATTTGACTTAAATAACTATTGGTGGCAAGTTAGTTGGTAGTTTATGAAGGGAATAGTTGGTTGTATTTCAAATAATTAATGAGGGAGCTTAAGATTGTCGGTAGTTAAGTTTAGGGATGAGTTTAGAAATATATAATGACTCTAGAATATATAGATCATGACTATTAGGACTAAAACCCAAAATAGAAAATTCTAAGTCTGAAGTTTGTGAATTACAAGACATTGAATGGTTTCGAATAGAAGAAAATTCAGGCGTAGTTAATGGTCCGTTAGTATAGTGGAAGAAACCTCGGTGCTTACAAATCCTTAATGTAATTGGAGAGTAGTTTTACCCACGTAGCAAACCTGGCAACCTGCACACAAAAATTGGTAAACCAAAGAGGACCGAAGCATTTTGGAGAGTTTTTCTTTATGGTTGAGAAAAGTTTTAAGAGGTAGAGCGTTGATGAGAACAAAATGAAAGCCACATTGGGGGTAATTCATTTATTCATTTGGATGTAATAGGCCCAATGTAAGGTATTTTTATATAAATAGGTATTTAGGCTATTATATAATTTATCTAAAATAAGTTTAGTAAGTTTGTCAAGAACTTGGGAAGGAAGCAAATTAAATTGACAAAACTTTCTAAGGTAAACAAGTTCTTAGTGGAACAAAGCCCAGTTTGAGCATATTTTGTAGGCACGGAAAAGTCTACAAGAAAGGGAAGAATACCTAAATTTAAGGAAAGTAAAACTGAAGAATTTAGTGACGATTAGTGTATGATATATATATATATATATATATATATATATATATATATATATATATATATAATTATTATTATTATTATTATTATTACATAACTCTTTCTGAATCGTAGAATACAAGTATGGCTTAAAAATGAAATATAAATATAAACAGGCCTGAAATTTAGGAGGGGGGCTTCTGCCCTCTAGCCCCACTGGATCCACACTTGAATGTGACCTTTATTCACCGATCAACCTCAGGTTATTTTGGGAACCTGCGGCAGCCCCTGCTGTTGTTCATCCGCTTGTCAAGGAAGAAGATGAATTATTTTGTATAATATATTCGTATAAGGCCTCAAGACCTTATTTTAACCATATAACCTCCATTGCTTACAAGAGCTTCATTCGATCTATCAACGAGCTTATGAAGGCCACGCTCGTAAAAATTTTTAGGTTTTGATGCAAAATATGAATCCAATTTGTTTTCACTTGATGTCAACCTAAGACCATCCAAATGGTTTTGAAATCCCCTAAACAGGTGATAATCCGAAGGAAGAAGGTCAAGAGAATGCGGAGGATGAAACCATATTTCCCGACCGAGCTCCTTCAAGAGATCTTTGGTCATTCGAGCTGTGCGGGGACGGGAATTATCGTGATAGAGGATGACACCCGTTTTCTTGACAAAGGAGGGTCGTTTTAGGTCTAAAGCGGCTTTCAAACGACCAAGTTGATTGCAGGAGAGGTTAGCATTAATTGTTTGATTGTTGTCTAAAAGTTCGTAATGGACAATTTCTTCAATATCCCACTATACACACAACATGATCTCTTTTAGATGTTGAGGAATTGTGTTTCCTCGACTAAGCCCCAAATTATGACGTTTAACGTTATGATAAAGGATCCACTTCCTATCACGAGTAAGGAACCTGCCGACAAATGGTGCCTGAAGGTGTCGTGAAAGCAAGGACACATAGCAACCAACACGGAATGGCACATTCGCCGTCACAGTTCATGCGAGACCCATTTTCCAATAAGTGGAATCTTTCCCATCCTTTCCAGTTGACGTAGGCCAGTCGTATGGGTTGCGTTAAATTATTCTACGAATTCCATAGAAGTTGTAGCGGGATTTTCTGTGACAACAGCTTCCAATTCTTTAGAATCAAGTTGTTTTGGACGACCTTCTTTTGGCCCGTCTTTAAGGCGCAACGTCCCACTTTGGAGACGGGGAAAACGACCTCCTGCAACTTCTTTCCTTTACTGCGTCCTTCCCATAAGTGCTCTTAATGGATTTTGCCGCTGTACTTTCATTGCCAACTTTATGAAACTCATAGAGTAAAACATGTCTAATATGATCTTTAGATGGGAGGACAAAGGGATGAATGGCTAAGAAGATTATGAACAATATTTTTTATAATCTGAAAGAAAAAAATGTATAACTTACTCATTATAGCATTCTTAAACGATAACGATAACACGAGGCGCTATTTTAATAAATACTAAAACTTTATTCTAGAAAATCGGACATTACTTTATTTTTCTATCTATCTACCTATATCTTTCTCTCTCTTTCTCTCTCTCTCTCTCTCTCTCTTTCTCTCTCTCTCTTACTCTCTCTCTCTCTCTCTCTCAGAGGGAGAGGTGACGCCCCCTTGTCGCGGGAAGAGAGCTTGTGTGGACCTTTGACTTTTCGAGCTATGTCGGCGGGGGTACCTCTTCTGGGTACCCCTGGCAGGGCTTCCCTTGTTGATTTGGTCGGAAACGAGGTTCCAGACTAAGTGCGTCATTCTTTTCTTTTTTCTACTCTATCCTTCTCTTTTTTTTTTTACTTTTATCCTATTTCCCACTTATACAAAAAGAAAAAACAACAAAAAAAGGCCTACTCCTATCATGTCACTCTTTCCCTTTTTTCCCTCTATCTACATATAAGGACCTGGCAGCTACCTCACGCGTCAGAAGAGAGTCTTTGAAACCTCTATAAACAACGCCAATCGACGCTCACTGGTCGCGAGAGACTAGGACTAGAGGTGTCCTAGGCGTTGGGGTACGATGAATGGGATGAGGGTAGTGCCCCGTTAACCCCTTCCCTGACGCGTAATTATTGACCGTTCCCAGTGCCCGTTGACGGGTTCTTCTGGTAGCATTGGTCCGAGGTGACGGCCCTTTGTTCCCATGTTGGTTGTCAGGTTAATAAAAAGCCTTGGGTCGAGTTCCTTGGTGTGGCGGGATATCCATTGAACGCTACTCCGAGATCCTGGCCGTTGTGAAGGGAACTAGTAGGAGTTTAGTAAGGGGCGTGCTTCGTTGTTGTTCACCTGGTGACAAATCGATGGCCCCTTCCGGGACCGTCTGTGCTGCTTGGCTGGGAGCCACGGCACGCCGAGGCTTGACGACTCGGTCGGACGAACAGCAGCACATGGAGCGTGCCTTCTGGAAGACTCCGAAACGACTCAGATCAATAGGCGGGAGCGACTCACGCGGGGAGAACTCACCAACTCCTTTTTATATATTGATTGGTCACAAGCTTAAGAAATAGAGTGTTCAAAATGGCAGGCAAGAAAGGTCCAGCAGCGCTAAAATTCACGTGTGCCACATGTAAGAAGGACAAGTGGTGCGTTGACTTCCCGGGGGGCTGCTATGCGAAATGACACCCAGGCAGTGTATGCACCACTTGCATTTTAAAGAAGGAAGTGGAGGAAGTAGTCGCCTACTACAGGGAAAGAACTACAGACGTCGAACAGAAAATCGAGAGGCTCAAGGAGGAGCACTCCCACCAGATCCGCAGGCTCGAAGACAAGTTAAACGAGCTCTCGAGTCCTGTGGCAAACACCACCTCTGCAGAGATCCCGGGCCCGAATGTGGCAGAGACGCCAAAAGGAAAAAAGAAAAAAAAGACGAAAAAGGGAAAGAAGAAAGAGGAAGAGAGAAAAATAGAAGAAGAAAAGGTAGAAGAAGTTAATGAAAAGGATGACAAGGGGTAAAAAATGATAGAGAAGAAGAAGAAGAATAAGAGGAAGAAGAAAAAAGAAAAGCCTGAAAAGACCATGACGGGGAAGAAAGAGGAATAGGAGAGCTTGCCTCCGAAAATAAAGAATCCAAGATCAGCAGGCAAATGTGCCAGGGTCATCCTTGTGGGTGATTCCCAGGCACGGGGCCTGCAGCCCCTGCTAGCGGCCCGCCTTCGCACAAGCGTTAAAGTAAGCTGCCTGCCAGGATGATGTAACCACCACATCAGAGTAGAGGCTGAGAAATCACAGATTTCTAAGAGCTCAGTCGTTGCTCTTTTGGTCAGTGGAAACGACCTCTACCTGAGAGGAGGTAGGGTAGGCCCCACAGATAAAATCCTCCACACGGTCATGGGTGCCGTGGACGACTGTGGGCTGAAAACCCGCAAGCGCGTGGTAGTCGGGATGCTCCCGAGGAGAGGTCCAACACGGACCGCTCACTCGATGAATGTCTCTTTAAACCGACGCCTGGCAGATTTGTGTACGGCAGAGGAGGTCTTTTTTGTGGACCGGTACCGCACCTTTTATGGTAGAAATGATCTCTACCAAAGGGATGGGGTACATCTTTCCTTTAAAGGAAAGGCCTTTCTGTCGAACATGATCCAGGATGTCGTAGAGAGGACCGAAAGGAGTATCCGGCCCAGAGTGAGGGCAGACGTACGCCAGTACGCTCGTGTCACTCCAGGAACAACCTTCTCAGAGGTCGCAAAAAGGGGTGCCTCACCAACGAACAAGCCGGGAAACGGAAGAGCGTAGGGAGTCCTACAGTCGGGGACTCCCTAAAAGTTCTTCTGTTCAATGCAAGGTCACTCAGGAACAAGTTTCCTGAGCTCCGTGGCCTCGTAGCGACGGAAGAAACCGAAATGGTAGCCATAACAGAATCGTGGATAAAAACCTCAAACCGAGACTTTGAAGGCGAATTTACGGTTCCTGGCTACCAACTCTTCCACAAAGATAGGCCAGACAGAGAGGGTGGCGGTGTAATGTTGTATGTCAAGGGTACAATCAAATCTACGAACTCCAACATTATATCCGATCACGAGCTCCTAGGCGTTGACATAGAGATAGGTCCTGTCAGATACAGGACCCTGGTGCTTTACAGACCCCGTTCCTAACCCGTTGAGAAGGACAGGGAACTGTACCAGCTGCTGGGTAAGCTTGTTCAAGGCAGAGTGTGCATCGTTATGGGCGACTTCAACAGACAAGTTGACTGGGAAACCAGAGCAGCCTGTGGCGAGAGCGCGCTACTCCTGGAGTTCGCCAACAACGAGTTCCTCACTCAATGGGTCAGAGAACCGACGAGAGGAGACAATATTCTCGACTTGGTCTTCACCTCTGAGGATGATATCGTTGAGGATGTCTATGTAGGCAAAGAGCTCGGTGGCAGTGATCACCAGCTAGTTAGATTTAGCGTCAAGATCCCGAAGGTAAGGTCTGTTGCCAGTCAATCAAGGAAACTTGACTTGAAAAGAGCAGACTTTGCAAGCCTTCGTGCTGGGCTGACTGATGTAAGGTTAGCGGTATGCGAAGAGGTTGAGGATTCGTGGAACAATTTCAAAAATAAATTCATGAGTCTTCAATCGCGTTTCATCCCTCTGAAATGCCTCCGTCGGTCTTCTGTTCAACCAAAGTGGTTTAATCGAGAAATCGGCCAACTGCTTAGGGAGAAGAGAAATGCGTACCGGCGATCGAAGATCTCGGGTGCTTTTGACGAGCACCGGAGGCTAGCGAGGAGAGTGAAGTCCAGCATAAGGGCGGCTAAGCGTACTGAGGAACTCCGAGTGGCGAGACTCTGCAAGGAGAATCCCGAGGAGTTCTTCGGCTATGTAAATAGCCATAAACCAATCTATCGTGGGATTGGGCCCTTAATGGACGAGGAGGGTGCATTAACTCACTCAGATTGGGAAAATGCTAACCTTCTCAATGATTACTTCTCGTTAGTGTTTACTAAAGAGTGTGGTCCCATCCCCCAGCCCACGTATTCCTACTCGGAGGAAAAGCTGGAGGCAATGGACTTCACCGAAGGAGAAATAAAGAAAAAGATCGCGGGCCTAAAGACGAATAAGTCCCCTGGACCGGACGGGTTTCTACCCAAGCTGTTAAAGAAAGTGTGCGATGAAGTATCACGACATCTGTGCGCTATCTTTAACATGTCAATCCGGACCGGATGCGTTCCTAGAGACTGGCGTGAGGCGGAGGTGACTCCGATCTTCAAGAAAGGAGACCCCAGCCATCCGTCAAACTACCGACCTATCAGTCTGACTTAGATAGTCGGTTAACTCATGGAAAGCATGATGGTGGACAAAATGACGTCGTATTTAGAGTCAAACCTGCTACTGAGGAGTTCCCAGCATGGCTTCCGAAGGCAACGGTCATGCCTGACGAACCTTGTGGAATTCTTCCACTTCGTTTTCAGTGATCACGATCGGGACAAGGCGGTGGATGGGGTTTACTTAGACTTTCAGAAAGCCTTTGATAAGGTACCACACCGCCACCTTCTACGGAAATTTCGAGCGCTGGGCATAGACGGAAAAGTAGCCGGCTGGATCAAGAACTGGCTGAGTGGCAGACGGCAACGGGTGGTGGTAAATGGACAGGCTTCTGAGTGGGTGCCCGTTACTAGCGGGGTGCCTCAAGGTTCTGTCCTGGGACCACTACTATTCATCATCTACGTCAACGACATGGACGGTGAAATGGTTGCCAAGATTTCCAAATTTGCTGACGATACCAAGCTTGGTATGAACGTTGCAAAGGATAGAAATACTGCCCGCCTGCAGGAAGATCTTGGGAAGATTGGGTAGTGATCGGACACGTGGCAAATGCCTTTTAACGTGAACAAATGCAAAGTAATGCATATCGGCCACAGAAACTTCCAATCTCATTATATCTTTAAGGGCACTGCTCTTGAATCGAGTGACACTGAGAAGGACTTGGGTGTTACTATCACTAGCGACCTCAAGTTCTCGAAACAGTGCATCGAGCCAGAGAAGAAAGCCCAAAGGATGTTAGGCTACAATAGGCGCCAGTTTGGATACCGTAACAAGGAGATAGTACTTTGTCTGTACAACTCCCTCGTTCGGCCGCACCTGGAGTATGCCGTACAATTTTGGAGTCCATCGTTTCGAAAGGATATCGCAAGGCTGGAACGCGTACAAGCTAGGGCAACCAAACTGATTCCCTCTATCCGACATAAAAGTTATGAGGATAGACTAAGGGAATTAGATCTGTTCTCGCTGGAAACCCGTAGACTGCGTGGTCAGCTCATCAAAGTTTTCAAAATACTTCGAGGGTTCGACAATGTTGACTACCGGGATATTTTCACACTGAGTGAGAACAGAACGCGCAATCACGGCTTCAAACTTGAACTGAAGCGTTACAACCGCAATATGTGTGGAAATTTTTCCACCTACAGTATCTGCGGTAAGTGGAACGCACTCCCAGTGGAAGTTGTCAACAGTGAATCTGTTGACCAGTTCAAGTCAAGACTAGACAAAGTCTTGAAAAGTGGCCGTTTAGGGACGCAAAACAATTGAGCAGTCATGTGCCTGCTCGATTGATAGTCCAAAGGTACCCTCTTTGAATGGATCGTAAGGTCTCCTAGGGTACTTACTTTCCTTGTTACTCCTTGTTACTCTCTCTCTCTCTCTCTCTCTCTCTCTCTATATATATATATATATATATATATATATATATATATACTACCTAGCCAAACTAAGGGTCTTATAAGCTATTGGACCTCCTATCTATAGAATTACAGCTCTCATCTTATCTGGCCTTAATTCTACAAGCTTTTGCATCTTATGTATCTTCTATTTTGGCCACAATTCCAGCATCCGTAAACTCAAATCGTTCAATGATGATGGAAGAGGCGATGAGGCACGCTGGCCCCTCTCAAGCTCATCCCATAAATTCTTTATGGGATTCAAATCTGGAGACTGCGGTGGCCACTTAATATGCCAAAATGATCCCTCATGCTGGGCGAACCAATCTTTGACGATGTTAGGCCGGTGGATGCGCGCGTTATCGTTCTGAAACATTCTATCGCCATTAGGAAAAAAGAAGTCCATTGAGGGGTGAACTTGATCGTCCAGGATCTGCTAATACTCGCGGGACTTCATCTTGTTCCGGCAAAGGGTTGCAGATCCATGTCCAGTCCAGGTAAAACAGACCCAGACCATTGCACTACCTCCAGATGCCTGCACGGAATGCACAATGCATGATATTTCCAATGCTTCATGAGGTTCCCGCCATACTTTAATGTGCGCATCACTTTGAAAGAGGGTAAACCTAAATTCATCGGACCACATGACACGTTTCCAATCCTATACATTCCAGTTTTTATGTTCTTTGGCAAAATGAAGTTTTTTTTAATTTTTTTGCAGTCAAAAGTTGCTTCCTGATTGAGGCACCGCTGCGTACATGCATTATTTTTCAGTTTACGACGCATAGTTCTCGTTGAAATCGTTTTTGGACCTTCGGAGAACATGCTGGTTAACTGCTGCGTCGAGCAACGCCGACTTTTCTTGGCCAACCGCTTCAAGGAGTGCCTGTCTCGTCAAGAATTTGATGCCTACCACATTTGCTACGAGGTAAACCGGCTTTGCCATCTTGTTTCTAGGGTGCAATTGTTCGCTGTATAGTCCTCATGCCTATACCTGTTGCTGTGAAGATCGTATCACTTGTTGATTTGCCATATTCATGCAAGGCGACGATGCGTCCTTTATCAAATGGTGTAATGTATTTTCGATTCTTGCAGCTCTTGTAAAAATTAGGACAGTTATAGCATCTATACCAGATGGTTGCTACGTCAGAGACACTACTGAATGTTGCCATATAGGCTTACTCTAAACTAAAGGATTCTGAAAGAAATGAGTGACAAAAAACGTACAATGTATCAAGACTCAGTGAACGAACTTTATTTTGGCCATGCAGTGTATATGTGGTTAATTTTGTAATGCTGCAGCTAGCTAAGCCCTTCAACAAACCATAGGAAGAAGCTCCTCTTACAATCCCGAGAGAATAATTTATATATAAGCTTTTTTTTCTAACGCATCAAAGGTTTACCAATTTGCTTTATATGCGTCTTCGATTCTTGCATATAAAGCAAATGAAACAACGGAGAACTGCGAGGCCTTTCGACTAATGGTCCTTTACTAAGGACCATTAGTCGAAAGGCCTCGCAGTTCTCCGTTGTTTCATTTTCCTCGTGGCTGTAACGTTATTCATAAATTCCTCACGTTCCTTATTTTCGTGATTCAGTTATACACACACATATATATATATATATATATATATATATATATATATATATATATATATATATATATATATTCTATAGGTTTGCTTCTAAGAAGGCTTATTTTGAGGTTGAGGATAAATCCCAAAATGAGACATGTAAAATTTCTCATTTAATTAAGTACAACGTTTCGGGTATCTTACCCATGTTCTGGTCTATAAAAGAGATTTAGAACACGTTTAAAATTACAAAAATTATAGTGCACACAAAGATTAAAAATAAATTATTTAGTTAATTGAAATTATGGCAAATCGTTTGAAAACTATTGAAATTTAGATATGGATCAATTATGGGTACTTTAAATATGGATAAATATAACACTAGTTGATGCAATTATTGGTTGACACAGATATTAGTCACTTAATGAAGTATAAATAGTAATAAATTATTTAATTAATTTAAAATGTGAAAAAAAAATCATTTGAAAACTTGACACTAAATGTAGATGCTATAAATATGGATAAATATAAAAATATACTAATTGGGGCAATTAATTGGTACACAAAAATATTAGTCACCTTTAGTGGACAGTAAAAGCGGAGAGACTGAGGAAAGATTATAGAGGGAACCGATTAGAGATTGGTAGGTTGTGAAAATATTTTGAGTGCTTTATGAAATGAGAAGGGGAAAAGCAGTTGAATCAGAATTTAAACTGGGATTTAGTTGTTTTATAAATAATGATTCGAGAATGCGCAGGGAAGTGGAGTCCTTTGCATGTCCTATAATTTGAAAGTTTTTGTGGGAAATTTCTGTCTTACATTTAATTGAATGATCTCGAATGGGAGAAGTTTCTTTATTGGTCAAGGTGGAGCCAGTGCGAGAGCTAATACCAAGATGAGAACAGACCCTAGCCCTAAGTGAGCGAACAGTGCTGCCAATGTAGATCCCCTGGTGGCACCTGGGGCAAATGAATTTATAGACAACTGAACAGCTCATTTCAGGTGGGATTCTGTCTTTAGTTCTGAAAAATTTTCCAATATATATATATATATATATATATATATATATATATATATATATATATATATATATACAGGGGTCGGACAGAATAATTGAACCAGTAGAAATTTAACACTAATATTTCAATGAGCCATTATATTACGAATATCCATCCAAATCTCATTGTGGGTGTTTTGTTTTTATTATAGATCCATAGTTTTATTTATTAACTTTAATGATTATTTGTATTTCCTTTTCAGATCGTGGTATATGGAGATGCTAAGATGCGTGACCTCACGCATCTTGGAATTCTCTTGGTCCAATCGTTGCCCTCATGGTAGGATCAACAGCAACGGATATCTGAATATCTTGGAAAATCAAGTCCATCCCATGGTCCAGATATTATTCCTAGATGGTGAGTGTTTTTTTCCAAGATGACAGTGACCCAATACAGACTGACCATGTGGTTAAGAATTGGTATGAAGAGCATAGGAGTGAGCTACAAAACATGGAGGGGCCCCCGACAATCTCCAGATTTTAATATTATTGAGCATTTGTGGTGCGTCTTGGAGCGACAAGTCAGAAGTCGTTACCCTCCACCGTCGTGTCTGAAACAGCTGGAGCAGGTGCTGCAAGAAGAATGGCTCAAGATTCTTCTCAATGAAGTCAGGAAGCTGTATGAATCATTTCCAAGACGCACAAAAGACGGACAAACTCCGTATTAAATAAATATTCATTGCATTTAACGTGTTACAATTATTTTGTCCAATATCTCTCTCTCTCTCTCTCTCTCTCTCTCTATATATATATATATATATATATATATATATATATATATATATATATATATATATATATATATATATATATATATATATTTTTTTTTTTCACATGATATGGGTATGGCTAATATCCTAAACGAGTTGTTTAGTTCAGGCTTCACCTTAGGATATACTAATAATGATAACAACGAGGATATACAGGTCAGACACCCATCACTAAGGAGCCTGGAAGTAAATCCGCAACTAGTAATTAATAAATTAAAGAAAATGAACTTATACAAGACTCCTGGCCCTGATCAATTTAACCCGAAAATCTTAAAACATGTCCATAATGAGTTAGCAGAGTCACTTGCTCTCATTTGTAACAAATCTCTCGAGCATGAGGTCGTCCCTGATGATTGGAGGGAAGCTAACGTCACACCTATGTTTAAGAAGGGATGTAAAAACCAGGCCAGTAATTACAGACCCATTAGCTTAACCTCAATAGTTGGAAAGTTGCTCGAACCTATCATTAGAGACAAACTTTTAGAGTTCCTCGAAAGCAATAACCTTATACGAGATAGACAGCATGGTTTTAGGTCCAAGAGATCGTGCTTAACAAACCTAATTGACTTTTCCCATAACCTTTTCAACCTATATAACGATACTAAATCATTAGATATAATTTACCTAGATTTCAAAAAGGCATTTGACAAAATTCCCCACCAGAAACTCATGAACAAAGTGTGTACGCTAAGAATTAACGGTAATATATACGGATGGATTAGTAGCTGGTTAAAAAACAGGAAGCAGAGAGTGATAATAAATGGCGTGGAATCGGACTGGGTATCTGTTACCAGCGGTGTTCCTCAGAGATCAGTCCTTGGGCCTATTTTATTTACTATATACATCAATGACATAGACGTTGGAATAAATAATATCAAATATAAATTTGCAGATAACACGAAAAGAGGACAGGGCTAGCCTGCAAGCTGATATAAATAAAATTACCGAATGGTCAGAAAAATGGCAAATGCCATTTAATATCGACAAATGCCAAATCCTTCAGTGCGGAACAAAAAACAAAAAATACAACTATACAATGCAAGGCGGCTTAATAAACACAACCCCGCAGGTTAAAGATTTAGGAGTAATAATTACAGAAAACTTAAAAACATCAAACCAATGCGCAGCTGCTGCGAACAAAGCTAACAGCACTAGGATCTATAAAAAGAAACTTTACTTATAAAAGCGAGGAGATAATTATGCCACTATATAAATGTATTGCCAGGCCCCATCTCGAATACGCTGTGCAGTTCTGGGTCCCTTACTTAATAAAAGACATAGATAAATTAGAAGCTGTACAACACAGAGCGACAAAACTTATCCCGTCAGTACGTAACAAACCTTACCACGAGAGGTTAAAAAATCTCAATCTATTTTCCGTCAGAAAACGAAGACTAAGGGGGCAGCTTATCGAGTGCTTCAAAATACTTAAAGGATTTAAAAACGTTAATGCCAATAACTTGTTCACACTGACAAGGGAGTGTCCCACCCGTGGACATGATTCAAAACTTCAGGGTAAACGAGCCACTATGGATGTAATAAAAAGTTTCTTCACTTACTCGATTATTAATGATTGGAATAATTTGCCAAACGCAGTAGTGGACAGCAGAACTATAGACTCATTTAAAATGAGATTAGACAAACACTTAACAAATATTGGAATTGTTTAGCATCAGCTACAAAATAAAATAATATTACAAAAAATACAACTCTTTCAGGTGTATGTAAGTGGTTTTCATATTCATTTTATTTAATTACTATTCAATGCAAATTTCCTTCAGGTACTGTCTTCTTACACCTGCAAGGTACTTTTGCCAAGTTATTTCATGTACGGCTTTTGCCGGAGGAAGTGGAGGGTGGGGAGAGCCTAAAACCTTTTTATCCTTTACTTCTACTATTCTATGTGTAAGTAGCAGTAGATTAAGGCCAGATCACCTTAGTCTGGGCCGTAAGGCCCGTGTGATCTGTGTATCTATGTAACTCTCTCTGACTCTCTCTCTCTCTCTCTCTCTCTCTATATATATATATATATATATATATATATATATATATATATATATATATATATGTGTGTGTGTGTGTGTGTTTGTGCACAAAGATGCGATTATAATTTCGTTTGCTGCGGAATTTTACACATTCCTCGACTAAAAATATGTTTTAATCGATAAATTCCACATTTTTACTCTCATAACTTAGACCCTGCAGTCGCCACGAAGTCTTCCCGATGAAATCAGAATTGACACAAGAGTTGGCGCGCGTGACCCAGGATGAGTCTCGTCGGTGTCAAGTCCGAGCTTCAGTCTGGTTTTGCCGTACTGCGGCGTCACAAATTCAGGCACTTGTGTCGCAGTGGCCGACATAATTAAACTTCATAGACTCTTTCCTCTCGTAAACTCAGTCGAATATATATATATATATATATATATATATATATATATATATATATATATATATATATATATATATATATATATATATATATATATATATATATATATATATATATATATATATATATACATATATATATACATATATATATACATATATATATACATATATATATACATATACATATACATATACATATACATATACATATACATATACATATACATATATATATACATATATACATATATACATATACATATATATATATATATATATATATATATATACATATATATATATATATATATATATATATACATATATATATATATATATATATATATATATATATATATATATATATATATATATATATATATATATATATATATATACATATATATACATATATATACATATATACATATACATATATATACATATATATATATATATATATATATATATATATATATATATATATATATATATATATATATATATATATATATATATATATATATATATATATATATATCCATATGGAGCTCGGCCCATATATTTACTAATTTCAGAGATGGGTTTTTTAAACGATACTTTTAAAAGAAAAATCCTATTTATTTTTTAAAGATATTTTCCCCAAATTAACCCTAAAATAGTTTTTTATAAACAAACTATCGTTTAAAAAACCCATCTCTGAAATTAGTAAATATATGGGCATTTTAGGAACTTCTATGCAGGGTTGAGGGGGGTCAATGAGATTATCAAATAGCTTTTTTAAAACTCTATCATATAGGTCAGAAGGAAATATATTATTTATAAAATACTTCCTAAGAAAAATTAATTCATTATGGATTGATTGTTAAGTGGATGATAGCGAGAAACTTCTATGTATTAAAGTTTTTACTGTGGATATTTTATATCCGAAATCACAAAAACTAAAGTAGTTCAAACCTAGTCCTGTGAATGTTTTTTTCGAATCTCTATATATAAAACACTACAAACCTACACTCAATGAAGATTTAAGTGCAATATCATTATTAATTAACTAATTTTAACTACAGTTTGTTAGTTGGTTTGCCTTTTAATAAACCAAGCGTCAAGGTAACCTATATATACTAGCCCCTTGTTAAACCTACCATTCACTCTCTAGGATGGATCCGCTTTAGTAAGTACCCAAATTTTCCGTTTTTATATTAAATGTTTTTAACTCATACAGTATTTACAAAATTAAAAAAAAGTTGAAATTTATTATCTTTAAATAATGCAATAATCCTTAAATTTATGAACTAATTTTTGAGTCAGTCTTAAAGCAAATTTTACTGTTGCCAAGTCATATTTAATTTAATTTGTAGTACTTTCTAATGATATTTTGTAACTGGTCACATTTAAAATAATGTCTTGTTGGCCTTTTCAAGTTTTCTTCATACATATTAACTTTGTAAACTTATTCTAGCCTGAAGATGAAAACTTGTAGTTTTCGAAACGTAGTGAAAAATTAAAAGATGCTACATCCGTTTTTCGTGGCTCTGGGATTTATCCTCAATATTATATATATATATATATATATATATATATATATATATATATATATATATATATATATATATATATATGACGTACAACTGCGGATGTTGGGGCCGGAGTGGATACATTTCTTTAAATGCCAGCTGCAGCATGGTTTCCATGCTAAACCTGACAACCCCCTTAATCGGCATAAAGGAGGCGACATGTTAAATACCCCCCGACCACTGGCACCAGAGCCAGCGGTGAGTTCGCGATCCCTTCCCATCCCCTCCTGAGCTCTGACGTGGGAATAATTGACGAGAATTAGCCGGCGACTAGCCTGCAAAATTTTAACAGCTGACAATGGGTACCCCATTGTTCGGGCTGGCGTGCCGCAGACGACACCTGGATCAGTGTGGCCCTCCCAGCCCCACTGCAAACAGGAGGATCTGCGGCTCTTTTCAATATTGATGAATTCTTTGGTTCTGATGGAATCTGTGATATATCCTTCATAGCACAGCAAACCTTGTCATTCGGGTGATATCTTAATGACTTAAATTAAAACGAAGAACATCTGAAGAACATCAAACACCAATTTGAGGAGAACTCTGCGTTAAAATTCACTTATGACTTGAGCACGGGCAATAAACTCCCTTTTCTGGACGTTGAGGTAAAAACCATCACTGGAACCTGTATCAAAAAAGTAGATAGAAAAAGTACAGACATGGGAAGATGACTCAACACGGATAATGAATGTCCTGAAAGGTTAAAAAAAAGGGTAATCGGCTCATACCTCCGCCGAGCAAACAAATGCTGCTCTATGTGGGAACTGTTCCATCAAGAGATCTCCCGCATAAAACAAACACTCATGAATAACGGTTTCGCGAGAACAACATGATTGAAAAACAACTCCAATCATTTTTAATTATGCAATTCAAAGATACGGATAAAACGAAAAGTAATCAGGGTGCAGTAAACAACATCAAACTGTATTATAGAAATCAGATGTCTACGGCCTATAAAATAGACGAAAGAAACATCAAGGAGATTGTTAACCGTAACATCAAGGTTAAGGAACAAATGGACAAAATTCAATTTATTATATACTATAAAACGACAAAAGCCAACAATCTCCGTATGAAGAAAAAACAGCTGCCAAAACTCCTCGAATCTAAAGTCAACCAACATAGTTTACGAGTTTATCTGCCCCAATGAAGACTGCAAGCTTTATAATAACTCAAAAAATATTGGCATGACAACCACCACCCTTCGATGCGTTTAGCCATGCATCTGCAAAGCGGAGGGCCTAAAAATCATATGGAGAGCGCGCCAACATCAACCTAACTAGAGATATTCTAGTTGAAAACACCACAATTAGAAGAAAAGAGGGAAATAAAGCTAGGCTGAATATCTTAGAAGCAATCTTAATAAACGAAGAAAAGCCAGCTCTCAACAGTCAGGCTACGAGCTGGAATCGAACATTCCACTCACTGGAATCGAACATTCCACTCACTGGAATGGCTCATTTCCTTTGACGTTACGCTTAAGCGAGGCGAAATAAATATCCCCTGAAAACCGTTTTCTTTTTATTCAGACTGATTCTGACTCCACCATACTTCATCGGTAAAGGAGGAAAGAATACCTAAAGACGCTCCGAAGATGATCGAATAAGATCGAAAGATCAGCCATTTAGTTTGTGTTTTACCAAACGCATTTATTAAAAAAGATATACGAATATAAGACAAGTTATCTACCATATCTACAAGATGGACTAAAAAAAAGACACTTAGAAGAATAGAAAGTTGCCAAAGGAAATTGATCAAGGCGAAATATACTATGGTCTTTAACAAAATTTGCATTCAAAAAAGTCTGCTACCTATCAACACTAAAATATATATATATATATATATATATATATATATATATATATATATATATATATATATATATATATATATATATATGTATATGTATATATATATATATATATATATATATATATATATATATATATATATATATATATATATATATATATATATATATATATATAACAAAATGCTCCTGATCGGTCTTATAACTTCTTTATTCTCTTTTTTTTATCATTCTTTTTCGCCTTCCTATATCCTGCTCGATTTTCTTCTGATCCTTTATTTTTTTTTTAAAGCCTAGTACGATATGTCTCGCTCGAAGAAGTGGTTTCTCGAATAGAGTATTAATCAAGAATAGGCTCTGTGATTAACAGTCTCTCTCTTCTTTATACGATATATTTGCTATAAAATTATCGTTCGGAGAGTTAAACAATTACGCATATTGCCATTGAATTTCTGTTAACACTGTCAAGGAGCCTAATGTCATCGCTGTCTGATTGAATCGGGTGCCTGTCAACAATCGCAATATTATTTCTGATGTTTGACTCAAATTCCGTGACCACTAAATCCTCCCCCGCCTCTCGTATCTCTCTATATCTACATCTACCAATTGAGTTTAGGGAAGACCCCCCCTTCCTCTCATGTTACCCCACATTTGTTCTCGAGATTGAATATTTTTTTTAACCATCGATACCAAATTCTCCAATAAAGTCCTTATTCGCAGTGTCCAGATAATTTTCAGTTATGTCAATTATATCAAGGTTTTCTGCATGAACCAAAATGTTGAATTTAGTTAATTTGTTTCTTAAATTGCGTTTGTTTGCACGCAATTTAGTTTGTCCCTTAAAAAAATTGATTCTCCAATTGCCTCAACAGATTTCCTGATTTCCTTCGTGCGTCTCACTGTTAGGCGTCTGTCGCACCATCCCGTATTAGAATTTCTTCTATCACGCAATTACCTACCTTTCCCTAATACTATAAATCCTGTACACTCTTGTTAATCAATCGACCAATGTGACCCTCACTTAATTCCTTCAGGTGAAGACCGTTGTTTAAAAATGGGGTTGAGTCCTGAAGGTAATCCCAGTAATTTGCAAATTAAACTCCAATTAGTTGGCATACTCGTTAGAGGAAGTGATTTGTGTACATTTTTTAGATAGAAGTCTTATTGCTGCCCGAATTGTAGGTATAATCTCAATGATTGTCAAATCGTTAGGTTTTGCTTTCGCGGATTCTATTAAGTCGTGATAACGATGAAATCTCTTTTGACGTGGTACACCCATTTTCTATTCCCTCCACGTAAACTTAACTTTGTGGATTTTAAGCTGTAAATAATTTTCTCATTTTCTAACTAAATATTCATATCTTAATAAATAGTCTCACTTTCATTTGAGATTGTAGAAAAACAACGAATGCACTTTTAAATTAAATTTAAAATACCACAGGCTTTCTTGGTTGATTCTCGTTTAAGACAGGCAATCCTAGCTGTTTGCGTGGAATGAATTGAGATTCTGTCTTCCTCCTTACCATCGATTGTGAGTTTGAATTTATATCCCATTTACCCTGGCCCCCATTTCCTCGGCAATATTACTGGAAGTTTCTGTTTATATCTATTTCGACATTCAGCCTCTACCATCCCACGTTGTTTTATTTTCATCCTTAAACCTCTTCTCACGTTCTTAGAGGACAGAAAATCTCGGATAATCGAATCTATCTCACCACAAATATTCGCTATTTGTATTTAATAACAGACATGGTTTATCCAATAAGATTTCTCAATGTAGTATTTCAAATTTGTAACGAATTTAACTCAATAGCAAGTTGATTAAATGTTAATAGAAACAACTTTATAGGAGCATAGTGTTTATTTGCGAGGTTAGTTTTTTATTTACATAAACTCATGGACGCAACTGTAGCGATGCATTTAACATCTTATTTGTAGTTTGAACTCTTTTTGTAACTGTAGTCCGCAACAATTAAATAAAAAAAGTGCTTGTTTAATTTTCTAACTTATCTTAACTTAAAGTGATTAAATAATTTAGTAAATTCGTTTGTAAGTCACGATATTTTAGCACACTACAATTTGATTGCTTCGAAGCGCAAAAGACACGACGGCGGCGGATCACAATCTGAAACTTTACTTTCCAGGAGCTCTGTAAATTCATGTATTGTCAGAAACAAGAAAGGCGTGGGGAGGGAGATCCTACATAGACAGGTGACCTAAGGTTGTGTAATAAATGTGTGAGGGTTGTGGTGGATCTTGATACCATCAGAACATTCGTGATAACCGTGACTTGGATTGGATCAAAGAATTCGATCAACCATTAGACCTTTGCTAAATTCCTATATTTAATTGTGGAGGTTTGGCAGATTTCTCTGAGTCATACGTCATTGTGGACCGGACGCCACGCATTCGCTCTTACTCCAACTTTACCCTTTTCATTGTAAGACTCTCTTCGTGCACTTTATGGCAGACATGACTTCGGGTTTCCTCTCCCATTTTAAGTATATTATTATAATTATTATTATAAATAGGACTAAATTTGAGGGATTTGTCCAGGACCACTCCTAATCCGCCGTTTTCATTTTTATATATCCAGAAGTTTAAAAAAAAAGCCTGAAAGTATAACTACTTATCAAACTTTTTTACTTTTTTTTATATCTCAAAGACGCTTACAAAATGTTAGTCAAAAAGTAGTGCAGGGTATTTTTTTTCGCTTCTGTACATATATAGTGTGCATCAAAATTTTCAGCAATTTTGACGAATGTGCAATGATGATAATGCATGAAGTATTAATTGTCATAAACGTAAAATCTCCATTTAAAATAATGTATAAAAAATATGTTATCATCATTTTCTGCATTGTGTTTTGAAGAAAAATTAATTGTTGTCATTTTTACGACATGGTTGTACTAGTAATAATAATACCCGTGTATCCATTAGCCAAGACTTATCGATTTAATAAGTCACCTAAATGCAGGTACTTGATAGAGAATATGCGAATTAAAGAACCCATGGTGTTCAGAAAAGGCGGCCCATATGATAATTCTATGTGTAAACTATAATGAACCCCCTCCACCCCCACCACAGAGCTAATACAACAGAAGCATAATGCGTGCAAGAATCTCGCTATAAACAACGCTCGAAGGTCAATGAAATATGCAGTCGAACGTCTACCTCAAATGCATGAGTCCCATACATTAGCCGTCCAATCAATTCCCTGCGGAAGTCGGGTCTGGTGGCGTGTTTCGCGTGAGGTTCTTAAGCAGAGTTCAGAGTCGAAGTAATTGATTAATAAATCTGTCAATTCCTACACGTCCTAATCAAAGACTGCGGCCACCGTTTGATACAAGAAATGTTGGACTGTTTCCGTAAGGGAGCACACTTTTTATGTAAACGACCTATGTTGTAGATATTATCATTAAATATTACTCACAGTCCCCTGCTGCTGAGAAGTTAATTTTCCTCACGATCTAAAGAAAAAGCAACAACGAGGGCATCTCCCGCGGAATGTTTGTATTGAGAGATATGTAAAGAAAATGGTGAAGAGAGAAATTAAAATATGTGGACAAGATTTAGCCTCAGATCCTCCTACGTGCATTGGTGTCCTGATGAAATGCATCTGTGAACGGTGGAGCCGAAACAACACGCAATCCTGCAGATGCAAGCTACATACATTATGGTTTCTATGCTACACATGACAACCCGACACACCTTGGTGGGGTGATAAGTGATTATTGCGATATTAGCAAGCATTGTAAAATTGTTAGTGATAAGCTAAAATGGGGGGAAGTATTCAAACAAAATGGATATGTAGGGGCAGCCGGCTCCCATTGTTTCGAACACAACTTACTCTAACTTTCCCATGCAGGCCTCCGGGGTGGGGAAGAAGCGATCCTCATCTGTATCGCGCCTGTTAAAATCCCTGCTATCTCACTTTGTCTAGAAACGTAATTCTTTTCCAAGCAGGGGACGCACCATAATCTCCCAGTTTGGGGAGGAATTAATCCCACTTGCCAAGAGGAGACATAGACCAGTTCAGTCGAGTAAAGTTAGAATTCATCCCAATTTTAGCACGCCGAGAAGAGCCGAAGTAAAGACTGTCTCTGAGAAGATTCTCTCTCATGCTCACATCTCTCTACAATCTTCCAAAATAAAGAGTATACATTAAACATCCCCAAAATAAACTCCGAGCAGTGATTGTCTTCGTTGCTTTAGGGGGATTTGTGAATTCGTACCAAATGCTCCCGTACCTCTCTTTTGTGTGAAGCTAGAGAAGATTCTGGAAAATTGCGAGACACCCCTGTTCTTAGCCACCAAATTACTCTATTCGAGCTATCTACCTCGCAGGGGGTAGCCTGCATGGCCTGCTACACTTGTTACTTGGATGGGCTGTACGCCATCCCGGCCTGAGTGCAAATCAAGGAAGCTCTGTCCCTGGATTACCTTGAACTCTCTGATGGGGTCTAGAAAAGTTATCGGTGCGCTTTCCCCTCGCTCCCTCTCAGCGCTACTTTTTAAATTTATTTTTCTCTACCACTATCCCTTTAATCATTTGTCTAGCTGCGCTTGGTACCGAGAGGAGCTATTCTCTCCCGGACCGAGTGCAAATTAAGGAAGACCCGTCACTGGGTTGAAATGAACTCTCTGAAGGGACCCCTGGAAGGTGCTAGTGCGCTTCATCCTCGTTCTCTCTCAGTGCTACTTCTTTTTTTCAATGAATATCCACATGGTCTTTTTCTAGAACTAAAGACCTGGCCAGCTACATCATGCCGTGCCAGAAAAAAAATCTTTAGAACCTCTATAAACAACACCCCTTTAGCGCCTGTAGGTTGCAAGAGACCAGGACTTAAGAGGTCCTAGGCATTGTGGCGCGATTAATGGAAAGATCAGTGCATAAGGCTGTACTGCTTATTTTTTGGTGGGCTTTACTGACTTGTTGGCTGCCAGGTTAGTGAAGAGTCTCGGGTCTCGTTTCTAGATCTGCCATAACAGATCTTCAGATCTTGGCCGTCCTGTTGACGGTTATTACGACTTAATAAGGAAATCCACCTCGATATCCTGCCTCTTTGACTGATCAGTTGAGAGCTGCGTCCCTTTAAAGTCGACCTGTCTGCTGGTTAACTTCTGGTGGGTGGGTGTTGTTACAGAGGTACCAACCTCATTCTTTAATGCACCCAAGATGGAAACCTGCAAAGTCCGAAAATCTGCGATGGGATTGACAGGGGTGGGTATACTCGGGATGTAGCCCACCACCATGTTTCTACTTTCCATTGGTCACAAGTCTGAATTTTTTATGTGTTGGCTAGCTTCCAGCTTCAAGAACAATTTCAGGCTACATTCCCACACCTAACCCCACCCCCTCCCCGACCTTTATGTTCAGCCAGACGAGGGCTTTTGACATCTTTGGAGCCGCCCTCGTGCAGCTCCATTTCTGTGATGGAGATCCCCCACCCCCTTGTGCTGTCTCAGTTCCCCCCCCCAAGATTCTACTAGCGGAGATGGTGTTTCCCCCCCGCAAAGAGTTACGGTTTCTGCAGTTTGTCCCTTACTCCATTGTGAGAAATTGCCTTCGGACGACTCTGTTCTAGCGAGCGGCCGCCCTTGCTTTCTCAGAGGCCCGGTAAAAACACGGCAAGACAGAAAACAAGCCGACTTGGTTCCCAACCATCCCGATGGGGTCATGTGAACCACCTAAATCCCCTTAGCAGGAAAAGAGGCATAATCCCCTGGACTTTGCCAAGGCACCTCGTAGACCTGAGGATCACGATATTTTAATGGGAGCCTGCATGCCCCACCCCTCACACCATTTTTTCCAAAGGAGGTCGGCATGACGGCCTCAACGACTTATGTGATGGGCTATCGGCACTATGAATCCCCCATCGGGATAGCTGACACTAGGGTTGCCAATTCTGTCAAGTTCAATAGAGGACAAATAAAAAAATATGTATATACATAACTTTTAATTTCTTTCATATATATATATATATATATATATATATATATATATATATATATATATATATATATATATATATATATATATATATATATATATAATAAAACATAACCCTAAAAAAATACTGCTTTCTTAACTTAGTAAAATATTTAAAATTATACTTCTATCTTTTTGCGGACTTGAGCAATTGAGTATCATCTTTTGTTTTTCACCAAATTCTAGACAATAATCTTTCAAGTTGAAGTACATATATGAAGAGTTCATTTTTCATCTGTTTCTTTTATTTCGCCATTTAGATGACATTAAACTAAAAATCCTTTCACAGTATGCTAAAACGGTATTGCTAAAACACCCATGCATCCAATTTTAAAACACTGGCAAATAATACACTTTACTATTTGTGAATTTATTAGTTGCCCCCAACCATTCATAACACTGCGTAACAAAATTCCACTTTTGTCTTGTCCTTAGGTTAAAAGTGTTATTTTCCAATTGTTTGTGGCTCTATTAAATAGAAAAAAACAATTTTAGTCTCAAAACTTTGCTTTTGTGGCTAGACCAATGATTTTTTAAATTGGCCCATTTATGGTAAAGAACATTATTTTGATGGAAATACTAAAAATATATAAAAAGTTTCAAGGGTTAGTTTTTTTTATTTATGGTATGAACATGATATACTGTATTTAAAAAGTTATAGAAACAGTATTACAGTAGTAATAGCTATTATTTTCCTTATATATTTTTTTGTTTTTGCGACCTGGACAGCAATGGCAGTTCTCTTACATTCCACATAGATTCAGCACTAATTTGGTGCAAAATAAACTGTAGAACTTTCTAGAACTTTCGAGAATTTTTTATATGTTTGAAGAATTTCTAGAACACGTAGATGACTGTATAAATACAAAGAATATCTACTCAACAGATCATTTTACCTCTAGCCGTCACAGCGCAGACATCGTCACTCGTCATTAATAGAAGCATTCGTCACACATAGCATCAAGAGGTTGAGAGCATCCGAGAGACGCATTTTGCTATGTTTGCGGTGAATTTATTGAGACAAGAGCGAAAAAGTACTCTGTAGAGAGATCTGATAAAATGTATGAGGCCTACAAGATATATTTCTTATATATCCAACTTCACCGCAGGAAAGAGAAAACGGAATCATTTTTCTTCGGAAATAGATTTTTCTTACTTAGAAAAAATCCGAGCTGAGGTGGGATTTGAACCGTGCACATTGAGGCAGCGCGCAACCGCTTTGATCTCAATTAAACCGCCCTTTAGACCACTCAGCTACGCGGTGAAGTTGAATTTATTTCATCATTCTCTCGCACTTATGAGATATATATGTATATATATATATATATATATATATATATATATATATATATATATATATATATATATATATATATATATATATATATATATATATATATATATATATATATATATATATATATATATATAAAATATATATATATATATATATATATATATATATATATATATATATATATATATATATATATATATATATGTATGTATATATATATATATATATATATATATATATATATATATATATATATATATATATATATATATATATATATATATATATATATATTTTATATATATATTGTTTTGTTTATTTGGATACTGGAATTTTTTTTACATTTCTAAAAATACTAAATGAAAATTATTTGTATATTTATACTTATGTTTTTATTTTATTTATTTTCAGGATAGTACAGAGGAGAAAAGAGAGCTATGAATTTCGCAACCCCACGAATTTGGAAGGAACCATCTAAATACTCAAGCAATTGTTTCTTCTGCATGTGGACCGTTCCAAACGTCAAGAAGGCAAAAATGTAACCAGATCTTCAGTCATCTATTGCATCAGTGCCACGCAGTTTTGAGCTCCCCGTGCCCACTGCTCCAAAAAGCGAGCAGCAGTTTTTAAAAGGAAAAGCAGTTCAGAAGAGAATGAAGTCATTGATCCAGATTACAGAGGTGCAACTGAGGAGAGAAACCCATACCACTCCAACCAAAAAGATCTTAACGACCTTGTTAGAGATCTTGATCTCACAAAGTCCAATGCCGAGCTTTTAACTTCGAGACAATCAGTGGGATTTGTTAGATGACAGTGTGCAAATATAAAGTTAGAGAAAGCGTCACAAGTGTTTTTCAAGCTTTTTTACACGTCAAGATGAGCTTTGCTTTGTAACAATGTGACCCGTCTGTTTGAGGCAATCGGGATCGCCTGTAACCCCAACGAATGCCGCATCTTCATTGACAGCTCGTCCAAGAGCTTCAAAGCAGTACTGCTTCATAACGGGAACATGTATCTATCTCTTCCCCTTGCTCACAGGGTCCAGCTCAAAGATGAATACAGCAGTTTCAAGATCTTGCTCGATGCATTGAAATATGAAGAGTACGGTGGCCTTCTCACGCTGCTTTTTCCGTCCTAGTGAGCTTCTCGGGAAACTCCTTGTACTCCATGATCTTTTTTATTTGTGGACTGACGAAGACCTTGGCTTCCACCTTTGCCGCAGTTATTTTAAGAAAAAAATCTTGGATATACTTGAATGCTGCAGACTCCTTATCTAGAGCTCTGACCTATTGTCTCATAAGTTCCAATTTTAAGTGCAGAGGGGGAAACAGTACTTTTCGGGGGTCCGACACAGGCTCCCATTTGATGTTGTTTCTCCCCAGATGACAAGTTTCCTTGTCATCTTCGCCTTTGGGACAGCAGGGATACTGTGGCAAACTATCGAGAGCAGGATTGGCCACAACAAACCGAGTTTTGTGTGGGGAGAAACAACATCAAATGGGAGCCTGTGTTGGACCCCCGAAAAGTACTGTTTTCCCCTTTGGGCCTAAAATTGGAACTTATGAAACAATAGGTCAGAGCTCTAGATAAGGAGTCTGCAGCATTCAAGTATCTCCAAGATTTCTTCCTTAAAATAACCACGGCAAAGGTGGAAGCCGAGGTCTTCGTCAGTCCACAAATAAAAAAGATCATGGAGCATAAGGAGTTTCCCGAGAAGCTCACTAGGACGGAAAAAGCAGCGTTAGACAGCTTTATCGCAGTTAGAACTTGTTGAGAACTTGGTGAGAAACTACGGCAAGATGGGTTGCAGGATGTCCCTGAAAGTCCATATTATTGACGCTCATCTTGATAAATTTACAGAGAACATGGGAGCGTACTCCGAGGATCATGGCGAGCGCTTTCACCAGTTTCAACGGGACTTTTAGCTCCGCTATTGTATAATGAAAATCTGATGGGAGACTATATTTGGGGGCTGATTCGTGAGTTATTTGCAGTATAAGCGTAAATCACAGAAAACTACTCATTTCTAATAATTTAATTGTCTCACTTATCTATTTCTAGAATAAATAAATGCTACTTTTGTATCATAACGTTTTGTTTCTACTTTATGCAAATGAAAGTTCAAATTCGTCACTTCTTTCCAGAGGAACTAGGTAAATTTTATATAAATATCATTATCCTGGACACTAAAGCAAAGTTTAAAATAAATAACAGTGTTTTTCATGTATTCTAGACACAAACAAATAGAAAATAACAGTTACTACCCAAAGACAAAAATCGTGTTACACAGTGTAATAATTATTTTCCCAATTTTTGTTATATGAGCACAATGGTTTCTTTTTTTCCATTGAGGGTTCAATTATTATAAAAATTTAGACATTAATAGTTTTAGGATTAGATATTAACATTTAACAAACTGACCTAGGTAATAAGAATTTTAGTCACAGAAAAATACTCATTTCTAATAATTTAATTGTCTCACTTATCTATTTCTAGAATAAATAAATGCTACTTTTGTAGCATATCCCCCTAGGTAACGCCCTACCTACGAGAAAATAAGAATTTATACAGCAAGAAAAGACAACAAAGAACCAGTCATCAACAAGCCACAACCCAACGACCCCGCACAAATTAATACATACATATATACAGTGAATTAATTAGATCAACCCCAAAGGACCTAGGGAGGGGGGTATAAGATGATGACTTTCTTGCTTCTCTGTTATTGTTGCTAGCCTCTTAATGGAGCTGGCCTATTGAGTTGTAATCCCTCTTGCCACTAGGAGGTTTGATTGCCCGGTTAGTGGTAACGTTGCCACTCAAAAAGGGTGAGCTTAGTAGGATTGGGATAACGCTTGCCACCGGCAATGGGATAATGCGCAACGGATATATCCCTTTAGGTAGCCTTGTACTTGATCTGAGAAGAGGGTACCAGCTTGGATGAATAAATGAATCTGTTTATAGATATAAACGAGTCTCAGTCTATTTATTTTACTTTGCACTAAAATAAGAAGTACTCTGAGTATAATTTCACAATTTGATTTTACAACAAAGTAATGCGGGAATATGGTAGAGCGACCGGGCGATTATAATGATCGACTTATTGAATTAATGAACGCGTAACAATTAAGATAGTAATAATAATAATAATAATAATAATTTTTCTACTCTCTCTCTCTCTCTCTCTCTCTCTCTCTCTCTCTCTCTCTCTGTACCCCTTTATAAAGGTGGAGAAGACACTCATCAAGTCAGCCTCACGCCCCGCCTACAAATGACGTTGGCGCACGTGATTAGCTGCTCATTCCATTCTTTTGTCTCCTGATTGGCTTAAATTAATCCTATATTTAATTTTGATATATATATATATATATATATATATATATATATATATATATATATATATATATATATATATATATATATATATACACACTCTGCTGCTCTTAACGCATGGCCCAGTGGGTTCGATCTTATCTCCTCTTCTTTCGTCCATTTTTTCTGGGCGATTAGGGTCAGACCTCTTCTGGTCGACCCGGGACTTCGGAGATTGTCGGTAATTGTCTCGTGCGTCTTCGACTGGCGGAGCCAATTTTGCCGGCTTTAGCCTATCGATGGAAACCGTGTCTCTCCTCCCGTCCGAGAATTCCAATTTGAAGACTTTCTTGTCGCGTTCCATTACCAGGTAGGGCGCCTCAAGAAGTCTCTGCAAACGATCAACTCTGACCCAAACGTGGGATGCATCCTTTAGGTCAGGTGGCACGTAATGCTTTGGCACTGAGTGGAGATTGCCCGCCGATGCTCGTCCAAAATCTATCTGGGCCATCGTTGTAGCCAGTTCCTTTATAAATTTGCAGTGTGCTTTAGACGAGTCCGTGGAAACCAGCGGTTTCGGGCATAATAGTGTCGTGTCGGTTACCGCTGTGAAAGGGAAAAATCCCGAATTATTCGATAAGGCACGAATGCCCAGTGAAATTATTGGTAGTGCCACCAGCCACTCTTGTTTGCGAGCCATAATTGATGATTTGAGAGTCCTATGGACCCTTTCTACCATCCCGTTTGTGGACGGCCTGTAACTCGTTCGAAGTCGATGAAAACCAACGAGACCTGACAATTCTCTAAAAAGTTCCGACTCGAATTGAGCTCCTCGGTCGATAATCACAAAGAGCGGGACTCCAAATCTGGATATCCATCCTTCCAATAGGGCAAAAGCAATCGTAGCGGCACTTACGTCAAGGATAGGAATTGCTTCTACCCATCTTGACGTGAGGTCGATGCAGGACAGTAAATACCGACTGTGCGAGAAGAAAGGTTGTTCAGGTAGTGTACATGCGTGGAGCGGTCCCACTATATCCACATGTACAGTTTCAAATCTCGAGGATGGACTTTTTATAGGCAGTATCAGTGACTTTGTGTGGCGTGTTACTTTTGATGCTTGGCAAGGAATACATTCTCTGGACCACGAGCGCACGTCCCTGTCAATGTTCGGCCCAAAATATCGGCTTTAACTAGCCGCAGAGAGGCTCGAACACCCGGGTGTGACAGATTGTGCAACTGTGCATAAATTATCTTTCCGCATGCATTTGGCACGACTGGTCGCGGGAACCTTGAAGTCACCTCACACAACATTTGTATCCCACCTGAAAAGGCAAAGGGTTTTAATTTCGATTTTAAATCCTCCAATACCTCGTCCTTTACTTATGCAGCTGCCAGCTCTTGTAGGCCAAAGGAGTCAATTTTCACCGTGTTAACATCCCTTGACAGGCAGTCTGCGACCACATTATCTTGACCGCGTATGTAGACCATGTGGGTCCAATGTCGCTGCTCTCTGTCGGTTTTCGCGCTCAGTGGAGATGAGAATGCCGACACTAATGGCCTATGACCGGTGCATAGCGTTATGTGATGTCCTTCAATCATATGCTTAAAATGCATAACGGCTAAGTATGCCGCGAGAAACTCTCAATCATAAGTCGAATAGGCTCGCTGTGTATCAGTGAGCTTCTTCGAGAAGAACGCAATTGGCCGTGCAACTCCATCTACCTTCTGGTGCAGGGCAGCACCTGCCGCGTATTGGAAACAGTCGGTCACCAGTTTAAATGGGGAGTTATTTTGAAGTAGATGATGGAGTGTGACTGCTTCTGACAAGGCCTTCTTTGTGAGTGCAAATGCACTTTCTTCTTCCTCGCTCCATTTGATATGTACAGTAATAACTCGGTTAGTCGGGCCACAATCGCTGCGAAGTTAAGCATCATTCTTCGGTAATAGCCCATCATGCCCAAATACCAGCGAAGCCCCTTTGAGTCCTTAGGGCTTGGCATGTCCTCAATTTCCTTTATTTTAATGGCAGGGTGACATATTCCCCTATGCAAAATTTGGTGCCCCAGAAAGGCGATCTCCTCCTCTGCAAATTCGCATTTTTCCAAGGAGATCCTCAGGCCACTTTGGTCCAGTATTTCCAAAACCTGCCTCAAAGTGCCTGAGGTGGTCTTCCAGATTCTCGAGAATATCAGGATGTCGTCTATGTACACATACACGAACTCTAGACCTCGGAAATACTGCCCATGTACTTTTGTAATGTACAACTTGCATTTCGCAAGCCAAACGGGAGCTTACATATTCCCACAAGCCAAATGAAGTGGCAATCGCCGTTTTTTCGACGTCCGCGGGGCTCATGGAGACCTGATGGAGAGCACGAAACTTGATAAAATCCTCTTCCCGTGCAGGTGATCCGCTAGGCTTTGGATCTGTGGCAATGGGTATCTGTCGGGCTTAGTAATTGCGTTTAATGATCTAAAATCCCCGACCATCCTGTATTCACCTGGGGACTGCTTGGGTACCAATTGTAATGGAAAGCCCACGGTGACTTTGAAACCCTAATGATGGCTTTCTTTAACAAATCCTCGATCATGTCTTTCGCCACTTTCAATTTCTCCGCCGCTAACGGTCTTGGACGCGCAAATGTTGAAGGGGTACTACCTGTGTCAATTGAATGTTCCACTGCCCGTTCCATCGCTGTGGCTGGCTGAGTGGAAGCGGGACCATATAACGCACCGAATTTCTCTATGATTTTCCTGCATTGAATGGGGGATATTCTTCACCACGGCGACGGACGGCCCCTCAGAAGTTTTCATTACTGAAGCGAGTCTGTTATGGGGGGGGGGGCGGTTATAAGATGATGACTTTTTTGCTTCTCTGTTATTGTTACCACCTCCTATATGTTAATGGAGCTAGCCTATTGAGTTGTAATCCCTCTTGCCACTAGGAGGTTTGATTGTCCGGTTAGTGGTAACGTTGCCACTCAAAAAGGGTGAGCTTAGTAGGATTGGGATAACGCTTGCCACCGGCAATGGGATAATGCGCAACGGATATATCCCTTTAGGTAGCCTTGTACTTGATCCGAGAAGAGGGTACCAGCTTGGATGAATAAATGAATCTGTTTATAGATATAAACGAGTCTCAGTCTATTTATTTTACTTTGCACCAAAATAAGAAGTACTCCGAGTATAATTTCACAATTTGATTTTACACCGAAGTAATGCGGGAATATGTTAGAGCGATCGGGCGATTATAATGATCGACTTATTGAATTAATGAACGCGTAACAATTTAGATCGTAATAATAATAATAATAATTATCCTAGACTCTCTCTCTCTCTCTCTCTCTCTCTCTCTCTCTCTCTCTCTCTCTCTCTCTCTCTCTGTACCCCTTTATAAAGGTGGAGAAGACACTCATCAAGTTAGCTTCACGCCCCGCCTACAATTGACTTTGGCGCACGTGATTAGCTGCTAATTCCATTCTCTCGCCTCCTGATTGGCTTAAATTAATCCTTTATTTAATTTTGATTGGATGGCGTCTACACTGCCGTACCTCGTTATTGGCCAATATTTCTAGAAGGCGGAACTTTATTATTAGGGTTATATTAGTTTAACTTCGTTACAGAATGGTGAAATGCTTTTATCACGCGGCCTATTATTACCTTCAGAGATTCTAAGTTTCCTAATGTTTACCTCTCTAGCGCCTGTCAGATTTAAACTCATATTGAGACTACCACTCTCTCTTCCTTACCTCGGGCTCCGTTGTGTAGGGTATCTACATGTACACCTTTCAGGTGATTACATATGTGCCCTACAGACCCATAAAAACTTCCCAAATCATAGATTTTACGAATATATATATCCTCCTGACACAAAAGGGATTTGTTATCATGCAACCTTAAATTTGCATACATCCATTCATAAAGGACTTGTCATTTGGATGCAACTCTAGCAAATATATACATGCTTAATATATACCCATATGGCCGTATCCCTTAATCTCGTCCAATTTTATCTTAAACTCAGAAAGAGTGGCACAATTAACTACTTCTGGAGGCAAATCATCCCAAGCATTAACCAGCTTATTACTAAAAAGTAATTTGCTACATTTTTCCTAACAAATTACCTTGCAATTTATAACCAAACGAATAGCGAAATATAACGTTTAGTTCCGTTTTCTTCGGGTGATTCGAGCTATCATGCATCATGATATATTATTAATTATATATGTTATACACATATATACGATTAAAGCAAAAAAATTGCAAAATATCTAATTCCTAGAAAACAGTTTAGATTTATATCCCTAAAAATATATTATACCATCAATGTCTTATGAGGGAAACGATTTTCAAAATAAAGGATATTTGGCTTCCTTTTCAAAAAAAAAAAAATGACAAGCACAGGAAAACTAAATAAAGGACTTTTCTTTCCAATAAAGGACGGTTGAAAACCCTAGCTGACACTTTGCTGGGAATGGACAGGTAGAGTCCCTTCTTGAGGTGGCGATAGAGCAATAAATAGAGTAATAGTTAATGAGTATGCCTAGATAACTCAATCATTTACCTGCTCTGTATTTAAAATGATTGAATAGGATTCGGTGGTATTGCGCTCACCGAAAACGAGGTTTGTTAGTTGGGTACACTACAAAAATTAAAAACGAGCGAGTGCCAGGAATAATAATTTAAATGAGGAAACCGAGCAAATATTCCTAGGAATCAAATAAAGCGGAAAAGTGTATATATATATATATATATATATATATATATATATATATATATATATATATATATATATATATATATATATATATATATATATCCATTAAATCACATTGAAAGAGGAAACAGAATAATTTTTCCTTGCAGTAATATTTTTATTACCTTTTTTTCGAAAAAATCCGTGCAGGGAAGCGATTCGAATTAACTAGCGTAGTGTTCTAACGGCATACTTTTAACTATGATCAAAGCGGTGCTCGCTGCCTCAGTGTGTCTGGTTCGAATCACTTCCCTGCACAGATTTTTTCTAAAAAAAGGTAATAAAAATATTACTGCAAGGAAAAATTATTCCGTTTTCTCTTTCAATGTGGTTTAATGGATTCATTTTCATCATTCTCTCGTGCTACTTTGATATATATATATATATATATATATATATATATATATATATATATATATATATATATATATATATATATATATATATATATATATATATATATATATATATATATATAGTTTAATTGGCATTTGTACATATAAATAATTTATATACATATATTGTCGCTGCGATTGCTTGCACAGAAAGAATAGCAATTGAAATATTGATCATAATGGATATTAATTAAACTGATTGCGAAATACAAAAAAATGGAAATTATATTCTGGACACTTGGATATTCTAATAAATTGAATATACGGACAATCTTGGTAAATGACCTTGTTTGACGATAGGGAAAACACGAGTGGCTTTAGGTGTGGAGAGATCAAGGACAAAGAGGAGTTCGACTCTAATTGATATTAATTTAAACTGCGTCAGACAAGGGTTGTGATTGGGCTCCTTACAACGTGAGCGGACCGTGTGATGACGCCGATGGGATGTTTAGGATTGCTGGCAGTGCCACTAGATGCAAACGAGGCACTGTTAGAAACGAAGGTCCGTTTGTTTGTCCTCTCCGAGCTGGTGTCTCGTGAGACCAGGACGTTTTGAGTCTAGCTAGCTGATTGCGGGGTGACCAGGGGTGGAGAGATGGTACTCTGACAGGCCCGCTCTGATTACGGGATTTCGTGCCACAAAAGAGGAGGCGGTAGCAATCGGGAATGAGATATGGGCGAGGTAAGATGTGATTGGTGGAGAAGTTAGGAAGTAGTGAGTTAAGGGAATCACTGGACCATTTTGCGGGATATTGGAAGGTGTAAAAGACTAGTGCTGTTCGGGGTGAACAGAATCGATAAAAGCGGATTTCAGGCGATCCAAAGATATAGTATCCTGCTTGGTTCCAAGAATTTCGATTTCCTATAGATGACGAGAAAGGGTCCCTCATAAAAGGGTTGCTGAAAGGGACATTAGAAGAAGACTACAATCAAAGAGAGCAGAGGGCGGCACAATGAAGCCAATCCTTTACCGAGAAGACAGATAACGCCAGGGGAAAAAAGTAAGAAATTCCTGGCCGGGACTGGAACTCGGGTCTGCTGATTGCCGGTCAGATGCTCTACCGC